>OW964194.2:2448161-3060202 GCA_943136025.2 Agrotis puta
TCTGCTTTAAAATATTTCAATGCACAGTTCAGAAAGCGATGAAGATAGTATCGAAGCAAAAGGTTGCTGATTATCACCATATCATATAACCACTATTTGCCGTATAGAAACTTCTAAGTAAGACATTTACAAAGTATGGTTGCTGCCTTCAGCCTTAGCTATAAATAGCAATTGTGGACCTTAATTACTTAAAATAACCTTGACACAAGAATGAGATATGGTAGCTGGTTTACAAAAAAGGTTGCTAAATAGAAACCAAGCAAGTGGATTCTAGGCCTGCACTTATCACAAGTATTGCTGGTTACAACGTAGAAGCAAATGGTTGCTGCCTCGCAATATGAAGGTTGCTTGGCCGTATTTATCACCGACGTTAATCACAGCGTAGAAGCGAACGGTTGCTGCCTCACATTATGAATTAAATGGTTGCTCAGAACCGACCCTGTTCTTTGCTTACTCATATCACCGTTGTAGCTGGTTACAGTGTGGAAGCAAGCGGTTGCTGCCTCGTCATTTCGAAGCGTATGGTTGCTTAGAACCGTCCCTGTTGTTTTGCTTCGGCTGCGAATTTTCTTACGTGCACTATGTAGTCCATCATTACGGTTGCGAACGCTGCGTCCAACACGAATTGGGGGATTTTACCTGGAATTGAAATAAATATGAATTAAATCGAAGAACGATAGTTGTTGTGAATACTTGTACAAAGATATTTTCGTCGATTTACCCACAATGTTTGTTGTTTATACAAATGAAAGAGCCTGCCCAGCAGACCTAAGAGTCTACAACCTAATTTCTAAATAATCGAAAAAATCTTTGTAAATATTAATGAATATCGAATAACTTAAAAGCTTGTATCAAGCAAGAAAGACAAATAAAAGAGGAATATCAAACATTAACTTCTAGAGACCATGACCCCGATATTGAAGGAACACATGGATTTTATTCATACGAATCTAAAAGTCCCGTCCCACCCTGGGCGGAAAGACTTATGATGATTTTACCACGATAAAAAATGATAAAAGATAAGTCATATTAATATTGGTGCGTTGTAAAATGAGATAGATATGATAAATGACATTTATTTTGCAAATTGCTTTTTCAATACTCATACTCTGAAAGTAGGTCATTACATGCCTGAAGAGCGGTTTGAAAGTTATGCATTGCAGCCCTAGGGAGAATCGCTTTCAACTGACAGCTGCCAATATTTACAAAAAACTAGTTCTATTTTGACATTTCCATTGAACCATGTCATAACTTTTTATACAGCCACTAAATTACAGCGAGATTTAAAATTTAAATAACATAAGTATTAAGACACCTTGGATTTTAGTCAGTACGAGTCTGACAGTCCCTCCCGCTCTGCCCTGGGTGGGAGGACTCATGTGATGATTTCACCACGTAAAAAAAAATGTCTTACCTTTAAGATCACAGCACATGAGCCACTGGAAGACAGTGTGTGTCTCAATCTTACCGCCGGAGGTCTGAACTGTGCGCGGCACGAGGAACCAGCAGCCCACCTTGTTCTGCCCTCTGTAACACCATATATCATTATTATTGGTTATTGGCCTGTTGGTCTAGTGGTTAGTGACCCTGACTGCTATGCCGGAGGTCGTGGGTTCGATTCCCACCCAGGACAAATGTTTGTGTGATGAGCATGATCATTTGTTCTGTGTCTGGGTGTAATTTATCTATAATATGTTTGTATTTAGAAATATATAAGTATGTTTATCAGTTGTCTAGTACCCATAACACAAGCTCTGCTTAGCTTGGGACTAGATGGCGTTGTGTGATAGTTGTGGAATATTTATTTATTTATTATATTCAGCCGTAGACCGGTCGGAAGCGGGAATACAATAAAAAATGACGAGTGTAATTTTTATGACTTATATGACCTACCTGACTAGATCTCTATGCGGCGGGTACCCAGGCACAGTGACACTGACGCCGCTGCTGATGTAGCTGTACGGGTCTGAGGTCACGACCTGCCCGTCGCGCGAGAGTGGGGCCGTGCAGCGCAGTATGACAAAGTCGCGTGGGGCAATGATGCCACGCCCGCCTCCCGCTGTCACTTGGTAGGAGAGGTCGATGCCGGGACCTACTTCCTGGAAGAAGAATGAAGTGTTGTTACTTAAAGAATACAGTTAAAATACAAAAAAAAAAATAGAAAAACTTAAAAAAAAATTAACAATAGATATTTAAATTGAAAATTATTAGAGAAGAAAAAGACATTGATTGAATGCAGAAATGCGTAGGGAATAAACCCAAAAATAAAATCGTGACCAACAACTTAATAAGTCAATCAAGAACTTTGAATTTATCAGAAGAATTTATGATGTCCTTGCAAAATAAATAAATAGCTTCATTTCTTCGTAAACTAGTAAAAATTGGGGAAGAGTTTTGTACCCAAATTCGCGAAAGGAATTAATTAAAAAATCTGTAGTTAATATTATGAAGATGAAGAGTTTGTGTGTTTGAACGCGCTAATCTCAGGAACTACTGCTCCGAATTTAAAAAATATTTTTGTGTTGGATAGTCAATTTATCGAGGAAGGCTATAGCAGGGGTGGCCAACTTGATCAGACATAAGATCTACTGTTTACCAACGAAACCTTGTGCGATCTACCAACCGTGACGGAACAGCGATTGAAAAGTGATACAAGATGATGCTGCAGTAGTTGGTAATTACGTTGCGCAGTCTGATCTACTTATAATTCAAATTTTTTGCTTTGCCACGATCGACTGGAGTAATAGTCGCGATCAACCAACCGGTCGATCGCGATCGACCGGTTGGCCACCCCTGGGCTATAGGCTATATAACATCACGCTATAACCAATAGGGGCCGAGCAGCGGTGGTGAAACCACGGGAACAGCTAGTATGTAAATTAAAAAGATACCTTAATAAGTTCACTCTTCAATATGGTGGGGTTCCAGTCAGGTAGCTTCGTGATGTTATCTTTAAACTCTTCATATAAAAACTTTGGTGGGGCTTCTACTACACCCTGAAATATTAAATATTAAATTTAAATAACTGATCACAATAAAAAAAAAAACAACAAAGAGCATTTATAATAAATGATATTTATTTGTAAAAATTGATTAAAATAAAACACTTTTTATACGTCAAAAAACAATATTTTTAAAACTATACGAGGCCTGTGTTTCGTACCTAACTACTTTACTTTGTCACAATGTATTAAAAAAACTACCTAATTTCGGTCAACAGCACTAAGACTGAATAATGTTAAAGTATACCTACATATAATAAATAATAAAAAAAATAATATTCCACAACTATCACACAACGCCATCTAGTCCCAACCTAAGCAGAGCTTGTGTTATGGGTACTAGACAACTGATAAACATACTTATATTTTTCTAAATACATACATATTATAGATAAATTACACCCAGACACAGAACAAATGATCGTGCTCATCACACAAACATTTGTCCTGGGTGGGAATCGAACCCACGACCTCCGGCATAGCAGTCAGGGTCACTAACCACTAGACCAACAGGCCTGTCAAATAAAATTGTGTGCCATTTATTTACATATACTTATTTTTAAAGGAGATCCAGGATTGTGGATCTAAAATCTACAATTTATTTTTCAGTTATTTCAAACAACAATATCGCATTGTACATAGACGTAAATATGTTCTCATGGAAACAAGTTAATTTAATTAATGTCGATAGAATAGTCATACTGATTGTACACAATATAGACATAGGCTTAATTAAATAAATCTTAAAATAATCCGCTTAAATTAGAATACGTGATAACGTTTAATCCTCCGTTTTATACCGCTCACGAATTATTCGTGATAATTAATTAGTACACAAGATAATTAAAAATAATTCCTATTTATTTAAATATTGCCTCATAAATACGAATATTGCATTATCATGTTATCACGTAAACATGCATGTAGTACCAAAGACATTTGTATGCAACGATTTTAGAGGGAGACGGGTCTATGAACCAACTTTTGGAAATGCCACAATTTTTTTATATTTCACAACTAGCACTTTGCCCGCGACTTCGTCCGCGTGGTTTACGTACTTTCCTAATTCCCCCTTTTCACCCCCTTAAAGGTTAAATTTCCAAAAACCCCTTCTTAGTGCTCCCCTACATTATAATAGGAAGCCGTGTGCAAAATTTCACATTCCTAGCCCTAGTAGTTTCGGCTGTACGTTGATATGTCAGTCAGTCAGTTCTCCTTTTATATATACACACATCAACAGAATCTAGGGATATCTTAATCGTAAATTATTTACGATTGTTTAGTTTAAAATATTTTTAGTTTTCATAAAAAGTTTGTATACAGATTGAAACCTCATTTATTCTATTTTCAAAATATAAAGAATAAATATTAAAAAAAAAAGAAAAAACAAAATACGGTGGCAAAATTGTTAGTGATTCGTTATGTTACGGAAAATTAAAATTGTTTTATTAATATTAATTAATGAACAGGGATTAGATTGGTATTCTTTTTTAATTTAACGTGTCGTGTGAGATTTAGGAGTCATGTCACGTCGTCATTTGAGTCGAGATGAAATGTTACGAGCCGTGGTCATGCTATAAAATGGTGCTATTCAACGCTTCGTTGCTGAGGCCCTACACACCAGCCGAAACGTGATATCAAGGTTTTGGTCACGTTATCGCAGTATTGGGGATGTAGCTGAACGGCATACGGGTAGATATCGCGTTACTACGCAGAGACAGGATCGATTTTTCCAAATAACCGCTAGAAGACAACCCAATATCACAGCGATGCAACTAGTACAAAGGCTCCAGGAGGACCACCAGCTGCTGGTAAGCGACCAAACCGTGCGAAGGAGGTTGCATGAAGTTGGTCTTCATGCTCGAAGACCGCTACGTGTTCCAGCATAGCGACGTGGCAATCGCGGTCGGCGGCTTTCGTGGGCTCGGGAGCATTTACCATGGAGTGACGAACAATGGTCTTTGGTGCTGTTCACCGACGAGTCCCGGTTTGGGTTTCATCTGGAATCACGAAGAACACGCGTTTGGAGAACTCCAGGGATAGTTAGCCGTCTAAGGCACCCTCAGGAGGTCCACTCATACCAAGGCGAGACAATCATGGTGTGGGCAGGAATTCGTCTTGGCGGACGAACCCAGCTCATTTGGATCCAAGGTAGCATGACTGCACAAAAATACCACGAGGAGGTAGTGGAGCCTGTTATTGACCCACACAGAATCCAAATGGGCCAGAAATTTCTACTCATGCACGATAATACTCCTTCCCATACGGCGCGGCCGGTGTCGACCGCTCTCCGAGACCACGATATTCAAGTTTTGGATTGGCTTGCACAGTCGCCCGACTTAAATCCTATCGAGCATGCCTGGGACATGTTACAACGAAAAGCTTTGAGAGATTTCCCGCCAAATTTGACGACACAACAACAACTTTACGACCACTTGCAAAGAACATGGGACCTCATACCGCAGCAAGACATTGACAATCTAACTTTAAGCATGAACAATCGATGTTGATGTGTAATTAATGTAAGAGGTGGCAAAACTGATTATTAATAATTAGATTTAATAAGACTTTTTAAATTTTCATTAAAATTAATAGCTTTATAAGAAGAAATGAAGTTTTTTACCATATTAATTTGCTACGGCGATTAAAATAATTAACATTTCTATTTAAAACAAAAAAATCACGAAATGTTTTTTATTTTTTACTGTACACCTTAAAATAACCTATCATTCTTCCATTTACTATATCAGAAAATTCTTCATAGATTTTTAGATATTTGATGAAATATAAAATATCCCTAGATTATGTTGATGTGTGTATATATATATAATATATATAATAATAATAATAATATATAGATAGATAAATGACAATGTCCTTTTTTGCCCAAAGAATGCCCAGAAACCATATCTGCAGTCAGGGTGTTCTTGGGTCAGAGCTCCGTACTAATTTGGGCATCATCCTTTCTTCGGGAGGACTCATTTGATGATTTTAATATGTTGTGAAAGTGGTTCCATACTTTTGTTTGCTAGTGTAGTTTGTATACTGCCGGGGTCGCGGGACTCACGAATTACCGTGACCCCGGTACGTAAAGGGCTATTGAAGGACACCGTGGATTTTAGTCTGTCAGGTCTGACAGTCCCTCCCGCTCTGCCCTGGTTGGGAGGACTCATTTGACGATTTTACCACGATAAAAAAAAAAGTGTAGTTTGTATGAAAAACTTGGTAAAAACAATATTTTGTTATTTTTTTTATACTCACAGTAAACCTATACACCTTCCCGAACTGCTCAGTCTTCTTGGACTCCACTATGTCTCCCTTTGTGCCCTTCTTCTCTACGGTCCAGTTAGGCAGGTTCACGATACGCCACGCACTGTGCATGCTCTCTTGCGCTTGCGCTTTGTATTCGTCTATCTGGGGACAAGACAAAACAGGATAAGTATAATACATATATGGATTCGGACGGCACGCTGAATATGCGATTGACAATCGCGTTGAGTGTCGTAGGTTCCCGACAAATCGACGAGAAAAAGGAGGAAAAGGGTAAAATAAAAAAAATACGCTTTTTATGTCTGTACTTTTGAATACGGTTCCTTTTTTACATTTTTTTTTTTATTATTCTTCCGTTGACAAACCCTTTCTCTACGATGTCACGCTAAGTATGCTAGGTGCCCGGGTCGAACGGCGCGTAGTGTTTCACGCGCGCCTCAAGGACTGTCAGCTTAGTGACGGGGCCTGGAGGGCCAAAGCCTGCCGGGGTCGCGGGACTTACAAATTAGCGTGACCCCGGTACGTAAAGGGCTATTGAAGGACACCGTGGATTTTAGTCAGTCAAATCTGACAGTCCCTCCCGCCCTGCCCTGGGTGGGAGGACTCATTTGATGATTTTACCACGATAAAAAAAGTATGCTAGGTGCAATGAACAGTATTAACAGATTTAAATAAATCCTCTTTTGTATTATCGCATATTATGATACAAAGGACAATTGTATGACTTTGTATGCATACAATGTTGTAGATTATAAATAAATAGTTTAAATATCTGATCCTATCTTATCGTTATCTGAAACTGCTGACATTTGATAAAAAAATTAAAGCTTCATTTCTTTAATCAACAACAAAACACTTGGATTGATTAAAATTAATTATCTGTATACGTTAAAAAAAGTTTGTAGTCACAAGCTGTTATGTTAAAACAATTGCGATCGCGGGACTCACGAATTACCGTGACCCCGGTACGTAAAGGGCTATTGAAGAACACCGTGGATTTTATTCAGAACGAGACTAAAAGTCCCTCTGCCCTGGGTGGGAGGACTCATTTGATGATTTAACCACGTTAAAAAAAAGGTAAAATAATTGAAGTGTTTTATTGTTTTATGTTCTAAAACTATATTTTTAAATAAAGAATGTAAAAGCAAGAGTAAATCATAATATAATAAATAAATATCATCGACCGTAACAAAAAAAGATTTCGATTTTTCAAAGTAATCGTAAACTTTTATTGACGTGTGTACTCGGTTTCGCGGGACTCACGAATTACCGTGACCCCGGTACGTAAAGGGCTAATGAATATCTCCTTATGCAATAACCTAACATAATATATTATTTAACTAGGAGCTTGATATCTTAAGAATAGATTGTCTTTATCTAAAAACATGTTTACTAGTGAACATAATGTAATTATTTGAATTAATTATGTAAATATAATCCCTAGCTTATCATTAACATTAGGATAATTATATGCCTACTAACCGACATGTAAATATGTTTGAAGTGAATTACAATATCATGAAAATATTGGAGAATGATAAATTATAAAAGCTGAATAAATGGTTGTACACTGATGATATAATTTGTGTTTTATGTCTTTTATAACACTTATCTTTCGGTGTATAGTTATATAATTAGTTTTTGCTTATTATTGCTTATTATATAATTAGTTTATGCTCACGAATGTTCCTACTAATTTAAACATATAATGCCTCGACAGCCACATATGGCTGACATTTTCCAAACCAATTGAGCCGTGTCAGCCATATTTGGCAGCCACCATTATTTATTTATTTTACTATTATAATATGTAAAATGTGACTAAAATAGTGAAATAAGACATTCCTCACATTCCACGAACGTATTTTACATAAAAAAGGTTAGTTCATTTGTTAGTACGGCATTATATTATGTGTTAACATTTTGAACTATCAACCTTTGTCGATACTATAGAAGTGGATGTATCGTCTTTTTATCTTTTTCGCGTAAGGATGTGATTACCTCTGTTCTTAGAGTTAATTAAACCGCCTTTGGGAACCCCTCAGACCTCAGTCATGGCTCTCTTCTTAATTCTTTGATACATTCTCTAACTTTCCACATTTTCCTGTATTTATACAAATTATTTTATTATCAAAATGTATTTATTAAGTCTGTGAAACAGCCAGCTTATTCTAAGATTCCAAATCTACTTCGATTTTTCAACTCAAAAAAAAAACCGTCGAATTGATAACCTCCTCGTTTTTGAATTCGGTTAAAAATAGACACTTACTGTCAACCATTCAGCATGGAACTCCTCAGGCGGGGCACTGTTGAACAGCAGCTTCATCCAGTTAGCAACAGAGAAGCCAATCTTGCTCAATTTACTCTCATACTCTTCCTGACTCTTAACCTTCTCCAATTCTTCCACATGCTTCTCTATTTCTGGGTCGTTTAGCGGTGGTAGGGCAGAAGGGGACGCCGCCATCTTAGATTTTGTTTTGTTTGTGTTCTTTTTTTTAAATAACTGTCACTTTTGTTTTTTTTTTGTTTTTTGGCACTGCGACTGGTGAATTGTTTTCTTTTTTGTTAGAATTACAATCGTTAGAGTAAAAATCCGTGTTTTTGGTTTCTAAATGTATTTTTATGAAGATTTATTTATTAAAGAAAAGCTGTATTTCATTTTCTTATTAGTTTTACAGCCTAGAAATTGTATTTTACAGAATAGCGTATCTCTAGATGTATGTACTTATGTACATACGTGTATTAAAGGGTAAGTGGGTAAGTGGGACAACTGGACTTCATACAGATAAGTATTGCTTACTGAGTAGTACTTAGTTCAAGAATAAATAACAATTTACATTAATTAAATTGTAGAAAATAACAAATTTCTGATTAGTACTCGAATTCCTGTAACAATTTTGGCATTATTTTTATTCAAAATTTCAAACACAATTTTATCGATCACAATTAATATTATACTGTACAAAATAACTCTAACCTTAAATCTTCATATAAAATATTATAATCACTGTAATCCGTTTTTTATTTATATTTTAAGTTCTTAATAAAATCACGTATTTAATACTCTAACGGTTGTATAAAACGTGAGTTCTATTTCAAATACAAAGATAAACTGACATGAATTATCTTTGTATACATATAAGTATGTATATGTTACAGTGTATGTATACTTACGTCTTATCTATATACGTAGGCGTTTTTTTTTGTATGTATGCTGGGGTAGACAAGTGATTTCGAAATTTATGTTTTTACTACTTAGTTGTTACCGTGTGTTCGCCCGCGTGCTTTTCGCGAATTATGCCACGGAACATATAAATTGGGATAAAAACTATCCAGGTTATAAACTCTGTGTGCCAAATTTCATTTAAATATTAGTCGTTTTTGTGTGAAAGAGTAACAAACATCCTTCTATTCATTCACACTAATTTTCGCATCTATACTAACATTACAAAGCTGAAGAGTTTATTTGGTTGAACGCGCTGATCTCGTGAACTACTGTTTCGAATTGAAAAAATATTTTGTGTTGGATAGTCAATTTATCGAAGAAGACTATAGCCTATATAATATCACGATAGGACTAATAGGAGCCGAGCAGCGGGTGAAACCGCAGGGATCGGCTAGTTTATAATATTTTTACAAGTAAGATAAAAAAAAACATAGTATTATAGACCTTGCATGCCAATGACCGGTCTAAAAGTGCACCTCGTGGCTTTTATTAGCATATTTTACATTCAGGTAGTCTCTACAGGGGAGAATCCTTTTAGCATACTACGAATGGACGGTTTTTTTTTTTGGTGTATGGCATCTCGCAGGTCAACCTAGAAGAGGTTGTGGGCTGCTTAACCGGACTTTTATGTGGATGCCTTAAATTGCTCTAAGGCCTCCAGCCAGGGGCTTAAAACTAAAAACTACAACTAAGTGACCACACGCTAAGGGCACCCCCTGTGGGGTTCGGACCTCGGCTTAGGGCGTTACTGAGGGAGGACAGCAAGGGACAGGCTGGATCACAATGATATGTACGAAGGGACGATCGACGTTCATGATTTTAAACCTTAGCGTTTAACCTAATTATTATTAATTGTTAACATTACCGGCTATGTGTTAGGATTTTGAACCGTAAAGTAACTAGGTAACGGTTTTGTTTTATTTGCACACTCTGTTGATTTAAAGGACATGGATTAAGGTCGAGTTCGAAGTTCAAATGATGCACTACCTAAACATCACTGCATGCTATTTGTTTACGAGTTTAAACCTTGAAGTCTAGGTTAATAGATTGTTCTTTGTTTGCACATTCTATTGAATTGTAGGAGACGGGTTTAAGTCCGTGTTCGAAATTCAAAAGTGGAAGATTTGAAATGTATATTGTGAAGTACATTATTTGCGTATAGTTTTTACAATTACAAATCTTTTTAATTATTCACTTGTAAATGTGTTCATTTATTGTAATCACAAATTTAAATTAAATACTACCAATAATTTATGAATGGATAGGTCAACAATGTATTTACAGCGTCATATTAAATTATTTTAGTAATATTATTTGCATGAATAATATTACCACGTCCACTTAGCAGAGTTTTCTTACTAATATTTTATTAAAAATTGCCTTTAGTGTTATTTTTCATAACAAATTAGTAAATCAATCAAAGCTGTTGTACATTGCTGCAATTTGCGAATCTTTTTTTTTTCAAAAATAATATCTCCCATTAAATATCAATATTAATAATAAATGTTCAAATATAAAACTCAAATAAATAACGAAAAAAAAAACAATTTTAATCCAGACACATACGGCCTAAAAAAATAGCCCACCACAATATGTTTACCACAGAACACTTTATCTATAACTGTACCAGATAAACACAAAAATCTCTAGATTATCAAAACGATTATTATTTTACTGTACAATGTACGGATTTCTTTGATATTCACGTGTTCTTCACTTATTTTCTTTTACGTGATAATTTCAATTGCACGGCACCGTACTCAGTCGAAGTAGGTACGCGACTGACGTAGCCGCGCGTATTCATACAAATTATAAGAGTAATTGTTGTACACTGTAGTGCACAATGGATGGGACAGCAATAAAGGTTGAACAGGGAAAACGTGTTCTTTGTTTATTGTTTTACCCGGTGCACCTTAAATTGACACGTGAGCAAAATTTACAAAAATTTGGTAGGGAATATAAAAATATGTTACTTGTTTATTAATTCGTAAATTTTTATGACATTTCAGTTCAATAAATAGTTAGATAAAAGATTTATTCAGTGCAATAAAATCGAGACACCATAACGAATAGATACATAAAAGGAAACACATAATAAAATCAATAAAAAAAAACAGATAAAAAGGGGAAGTTACACTGATATAATATCAACATTATTGTGACGTGACATAAAAATTGTGCGATGTGCGTCTCAGGATTACACTAAATGGGTATCCTGACGCTGATATTCTGCTGGAAATAATAATGCAGTTACATTATAATGTAATATCATGTCGTTAATTCCCCAAGGGTTAGGCAGAGCCCGGGTCGACGGCGCATTGTGTTCCACGCGCGCCTCAAGGAGTGTTAGCATAGTGACGGGGCCTGTAGAGGGCCAAAGCCTGCCGGGGTCGCGGGACTCACAAATTACCGTAACCCCGGTACGTAAAGGGCTATTGAAGGACACCGTGGATTTTAGACAGTACAAGTCTGACAGTCCCTCCCGCTTTGCCCTGGGTGGGAGGACTCATTTGATGATTTTACCACGAAAAAAAATGGTTAGGCAGAAATGGGCTTGCTGTACACCCACATTGCCACATTGCTCCAGTTATGGTATGACCCATTTAATAAATTCCAATTCTATCCAATATTTTTTTTATCTTATCTATCTAGCCTTCCCGGAGCTGTGGGTCTGTCTTATCAGGTATCCGTAACCCAGGAACGTAAATGACTATTGAAGGATCTCCGTGGATTTTAGTCAGTATAAGTCTGACAGTTTCTCCCGTCCAGTCCTGGGCGGGAGGACTCATTTTATGAAGGTTTCATTTTCAATATGTTACATAAAATATTTTGCTCATGGTATTATGTAAAATACCTTCAGAAATGATTTATCAACAGCTGAAAAACAAGGTTAAACCCTGAAATGTTCTCACGTGTTAAATATACTCGTACAAAGATATACCTTATCAAATGTGTTATCAAACACGTGGTTTTTTAGATCACTGGACAGAGGTTTCTCTTTTCGCTTCAAAAGGGAAGTGAAAGTCAAGCCTAACTATCTATAATATAAAATAAATCGCTAAATGTGTTGCTAAGCACAAATCTCGAGAGCAGCTGAACCGATTTCGCTAATTCTTTTTTTATAATATTCCTTGAAGTACAAAGATGGTTCTTACGGAGTGGAAAATTAAAAAAAAAAACTGAAAAAGTCTTAAAACTACACTTTTCTATATTCCCATAAAAAAGATTCGTAATAATACTTAAAAGTCAAATTAAACTTTACTACCATACCATACCGCCTTATTACAAAAAGGGGTTTAACTAAAAACCCAGGTTTAATCTTGTAAAACTACGGTTTACACAAACATTATTACAAATCGTGGTTTTGCGATAAACCATGGTCTAACAGTAGTAGTTGTCAAAGGTATGTCAAAGTTTCTCATAGCAAATTTTTCATTGTGTTGTAGTTTTTGTGTTATTTTCACCCAAAATGGATTGAAACAAGGTAGATTTAATTGTTTAGATAATTGTTCAAATGGCGGTACTAAAGTCGACGTTTTATCTTAGTTTTGTAATACGGACAAATTTAAACCATGGCTCTGCAGATAAGCCTGGACTTGATAGACCAGGTTTAAACAAAGGTTTATTTAGTTTTTGTAATAAGGCCGATAAAGTTTAAGTGTCAGTGGAGGGGTCCGGGAAGGCAAAACAATTGAGTGACGTTAGTTATAGACGATATGAGTAAGTTTGCCGGTTCAGCTAGAAATATTATAAATGTGAATCCGCCTTATTACAAAAAGGGGTTTAACTAAAAACCCAGGTTTAAATCTTGTAAAACTACGGTTTACACAAACGTTATTACAAATCGTGGTTTGTGATAAACCATGGTCTAACAGTAGTAGCTGTCAAAGGTGTGTCAAAGTTTCTCATAGCATCTTTTTCATTGTGTTGTTGATTTTGTGCTATTTACACGCAAAATGGATTGAAATAAGGTAGATTTAATTGTTCTTACTCATTGTGGATTTAATTGTTTAGACAATCGTTCAAACGGCGGTACTTAAGTCAACGTTTTATCTTAGTTTTGTAATACGGACAAATTTAAACCGTGGCTCTGCAGATAAGCCTGGACTTGATAGACCAGGTTTAAACCAAGGTTTATTTATTTTTGTAATAAGGCCGAATGAGTTTATTTGCTACGCGAAATCGATTCGATGTTTTATCAATTTTGATTTTTTTTTTACGGAAATACCCAAATAATCTCTAATGATTTAAATCAACCAAAAAAATAATAAAGAAAACGATTTTTAATATTCAAACGGGTACTAAATAATTCTGCACGACAGTGTATATGATTTGTGAACCGTTTTGACCTTCACAATAAGTCATCGAAGATGTAGTATTGGCATAAGTGCAAAAAATAAAATTATTAAGGCGATAATAACTATAATTATAGTAGTACCTATATGGATATTTTGAAGCTCGCAGAGCAGCTGCTTTGGTAATCATTTAACAAAAAAAACCTAAAAAAAAAAAATAGTAACCGCCAACTAACCAAGTAATCATGTTCCCTCGATTTCTTTAGGATTAAAACATGAGCCCATCTGGGAATGGTACCTTTTCAAACAAATAAATCATACCCGTTCAGGCGTTTTCGAGAAATCGGGAAAAATACTTTAAAAAAAATTGAGAACGTGTTTACAAAGACAGTTAAAATTATTTTTATCACTCTTTTATTCGCGTTTATTTCACTTTACAGCACACTTCACGTTTATTATTATTATATCAGCCCATAGTGTCCCACTGCTGGGCAAAGGCCTCCCTCCACTCTTTCCACTTCTCACACATTCCTTTTTTTATCGTGGTAAAATTATCAAATGAGTCCTCCCACCTAGGGCAGGGTGAGAGGGACTGTCAGACTGACTGACTAAAATCCATTGTGTCCTTCAATAGCCCTTTACGTACCGGGGTCACGGTAATTTGTCCCGCAACCCCGGCAGGCTTTGGTCCTCTACAGGGCCCGTCACTAAGGCTAATTACACTCTTAGGTTATTAAACCTATGATTTCCAGAATCTTCTCTGTAAAATAACTGCACATGTCCGATCAAACTCAAGGCCAATTCATTTACATGGAATTAAAGTCAATTGCTAATCAGCGGCAACTTTGTATTCATCAATATCTAGTTTATACAGAGTAGGCTTGCAAACGACAAATTATTACATCCATTAACCATTGATTAGAATGGTGAACGGATCGAGAAGTTACTGTCAAAGTAGTAACACGAAAATAGCACACCAGTGTCACGCCAGTAGCACGTTGCTAGGAGCCATTTAGTAGCATGCCAGTATCATTTCAAAAAGGGTAGTAGGAAAACCTCAAGATAATATTTTTTTATAAATAAATGAGTGAATTGGTGATTAGTGGAGAATTTATACTAGGGTGAATACATTTTAAGAGGTAATGAAAGGTGATAGCATGACGGCAGTATCACACTATTATCATACCAAAAGAAAGACACGACAATTGTTAAAGTATGAGGGCAGTAGCATGCTAGTATAACGACGTAGTAGAATGTCAGTAGTATGTCGCAGAATGATTTCCGGGGTGCCAGCCAGAAAATCTCTTTAGTCAAAAACAAAACATTAACATAAATAGTAGAACCAAATACTTTCTTAGTGGCACGTTAAAAGTACCATAGTTCACATTCTTGTTTTTGCGTCAGTATAATCTGCTCGACGAAAAACACATCACACTTGATCTGGCGAAGTTGTTCCCCGGCAGTCACATACCAGTAGCACGATTTAATTACGTCAGTGTAACCCTATAATCATGATAGGAGCATGTAATATTCAGCACATACCTGCTCTTGAGTCAATATAATCTGCTCCCCAGGCCTTCTAGGTCGTGGACTGGACTCTGGCGTCTCCACCGGCGAGAACCATCTGACAGTGGACTCGGCGTAGTTGGACTGACTAGCTTGAGGCGGGAGGAGAGGCGTGCGTTCCGATGCACCGTGATGGACTGGGGGGGTGGACCAAATATCGGTATAATATCGTAATTGTATCGGTAGGAGGAGCTCGTGGCTAAATAATAGGTATGTTGTCAGCAAGGTCGCGGGACTGTACGAATTACCGCGACCCCGTAACGTAAAGGGCTATTGAAGGACACCGTGGATTTTAGTCAGTACGAGTCTGACAGTCCCTCCCGCTCTGCCCTGGGTGGGAGGACTCATTTGATGATTTTACCACGATAAAAAAAAAAGTTGTCAGCAAAATAGAAAGAAAGAAAAGAGTTTTATTGACACACACAGGAGAGAACAACGAAATCACATGAATAAAAACAACAAAGGTACCAAAATATATACAAGAAAAACGACAAAAGGTAAAACTAATAAAAATCAATTTAGTCCCGTGCGAGGCCAAAAGGCTCCTATCTCAGCATGTGCTGCGACATTTTTAAAATTGTCACAGCGCTGGTTTTCTGATAGGAAATCTTCAATTCAACGTGAAATGCAATTACTACATCATCCGTCCACACTGGGCGGATCGTGTAGTAGTTCAATTTCGCGATTTAGCTCAATTAGATGGATTTTACTGAGAATATCGACAAATACGTTATTCTCGTCGGCATTTTACAAGGCACATAGCAATTTGACTGGCCAAAAGATAAAATGCCATTTTATCATGTTGTCCCCGGGTATATTATATGATGGGGTCAATACAACGTTTGGTCCACAACATAAATAATATTAAAAATATACATACCTATAGACTCTAATATTGTTTTAGCTTGTAACTCCTGCGGCAACACCCGGAAGTCCAAGAACCAGGCTTCACTCCACGCCAAAGTGAATGACGTCAAGATTAGGAACACTTCATACACTGGCTGGACTGCGTTTGGCCACTGTTGGGACAAAACATTGTGTTAATTGGTTGGTGATCTATTCAATATGTGCGCGATGACAGCGGAAATTACAAGATCTGTCAATTCTAAGCTACTAGATGATTTGATAAACATTATTGGCTTGTTCTTCATTAAAAATTAAATAAAACCAAAAAAAAGTATTTAAAAGCTTGTGGTGCATATTAAACTTGACTCATGTCACTCCCGAGAGTCCCGAGTTACTTCACATCTCTGTCACATCGCGCGCTGCGATTTGATAGTACCTTCCAGCAAGTTCCTACTTAGCGAATAGTAAAATTTGGTTTTCTTCAAGCTATGTACAGTAGAAACACATTTGAATATAAGCCTTATTCGTACCATGTTAATGTGTATTGTTATAATCATTTTATAGGATAAAAAGAAAAACGTCATGGAAACAAAGTTAATTTTCATTTAAAACGCTAATGTAGATTTTATTTATAAATACTTATTTCAAACAAACCGTAATATTTAGAGGTATAAAACGTTAATACTTACGTCAAAAACGAAAACTTTTGCTATTAACAGCGCACAGGTGCACCCTGTTGATAACTGAAACAAAATAATAACGATCACCAACAGAATAAATACAGATGATTGTTAAATTTTAAAGCTTTCTTACCCTAAGAAATTGTATAGTATTTTAAAAGTGAAAGAGAAAATGTATCCAAACCAGTGATTTTTACAAGGGACTGGCTCGTTGCAAGCACTGCTGACCATGAGCTCTCGGGATCGATTCCCACACCCGCAGACGGCAACCATAACTATATCGAATATAGAGCTGTTCACCAGTAGCATGCTACTGTGTGTAGTAACTAGCGTCAGCTACTGTTGGGTGTTTGAAGTAACATGTTGCTGTGTAGTTTATAAAATACTTGCTACAATGATAATCTAGTTGTTTATAACACCGCATAGAAAAATCAGTGGGGCAGTACGTTGATACTGCCATCATTACTATGACGAATAGTGTAGTATTTATGTTTTACTGTTAATATCATGCAGTAAGGTGTGTGCTGTGTGGTATGAGTAGTAGTATGTTACTTCGTAGTAAAGTAAGTAGCATGTTACGAAGTGGTACATGTAGTAGCATGGTACAGTTTAGGTACACACATAAAAGTTTGCGAACTCCTTTGAAAAATTGAAATCTTTTTTGTTACAGTAGATTATATTATGATTTCTTCTTCTTTTTAGATTATTTAAAACGATAGGTTCAGAATTTAATTATAAAACATTTTTCCATAAAAATCTTTTCATCATAAACATTTCTTCATGTGTACTATATAACTATATACTAGCATACTATTGTGGTACTTACCGCTATAATACTCCAGTTATTTATATACAATACTGCGTAGAACAACAGTAGCATCACAAACCGACAAACGGCTACCATTACTATGTCGAATAAAGAAGTCTTAACGTTGTAATGAACAATTTCTGTGTTCATTATTTGTTCTAGAGTTTCACCTCGCATCTGAAATGAAAATGGTCTTGAATTAGTGTTTAAGCAAATAGGACTATGACAAAAAATGGAGCTGTAGTAGCTATAACAATCTATCAATTCAGCCTATCGCCTAGGTCTCCCTTTTATTTATCGTGGTAAAATCATCAAATGAGTCCTCCCAGCCAGGGCAGAGCGGGAGGGACTGTCAGACTCTTACTGACTAAAATCCACAGTGTCCTTCAATAGCCCTTTGTTTCCGGGGTCACAATAATTCGTAAGTCCCGCGACCCCGGCAGGCGTTGGCCCTCTAGAGGGGGGCCCCCGTCAATTTGCTGACACTCTTTGAGGCGCACATGGAACACAACGCGCCGTCGAACCGGACAGCGAGTTACCCATTACTCGCCGCATGCCCACGCCTACGGTGGCTGGAGATCGTCTGCCGACGTCTGTCGCCTTGGGCGTCAACCACTGCGGCTGGGGTGGAAGGAGGACGCTGTCCTCTCCCTCACGCGGCCCGCCCCTCTCTTCGCGAGAATGACTGCTTTGCAGAAGGAGGAGACCGTTTCTCACTCCGTCCCGACCCGCAGCATGGCCTCGACGCTTAGGCTTCGCTTATTCGCTTTCGGTAGCTTTCAAAGCAGAATATAAGCCGACGGCCCTTTGGTTGTTGGGGTCGGCTTTAACTCTAACTATATGCAGCTGAATATCGGTATTTTACATGGAGCTGGAGCCCAGTTACTCGGCGCCACGGCACCTTTCTATATTCGTATTTAGTATTACGCTCTGGTAGATCTTACTGAGGTACCAGTTCATGATACTAGATGGTTTAAATTTAAACTGCTGGGAATAACTACTTGTAGATCATACGAATATTTGTTCCCTGCGGGGATCGAACCCGCCACACAATGCGCAGTAGCCGATAGGTCAGCTACTGCGCAAACCGTGCCGTCGTAGTGTTATGAGCTGGTAGTCTAGTAGTTGAACTACCAAAATTTGTAGACCATGATAATAGATCTAGTACTAACATAATGTAATGACCTCTACTAAGTCATTACATTATGTTAGCAGAACCACCAGACGCTGATACTAGACGGTATAAATTTTTTGGTAGTCTAACGTAATGACCTGATACTTTAGTAGCAAGACTACTAATCTACCAGACCATGATACTAGATGGTATAAATGACTTACCATAACACATATAAGCCACATTAAACTTGTAAAGAGTAGATCAAACGTGACGAATAGACAGAAGAACCGCCTCACTGTGGACATCTTGCCTTGAGGTCTGTGTCCGGCCACCAGGTCTTCGGATACTAGATTTAAAGAGGTGGAGTGTGCTGGAATAGAGAGAAAATGAGTCGATAAGAGAATGAAGTTTAATCGATTTTGAATTCTCAGCGTTGAGCCCAGAGTTGAGAATCTAAGTACGTGTTTTTTACATTGATTTCTTAACTCCTATTTTGGACAAGGGCTCGCAATTTAAAATGTCTGTCAAGCAATGTCTTTGCTAGTAAATATTTTTTTAGTCTGTTTTCTACCTTACTTAGATAAGTATTGCTCATTGTTTTTATATTATAATTATGATTATTTACAAATAAAGAGTGGACCAAATTAAAACTTTAAAGTTAAATAAATAAAATAGAGACAACAATTAGGTGTCAACGTACTCCTCCACATCGCTGTCAACCAGGAACGTGCCCAGAAGACTAGCAGCATTACCACATTGGCCAAAGAAAGCGGCCAGCCCTCTGGTCATGTGAAGTGTCGCCCAGACGGCGAGACACCTATTATTATTTATTTACATAACTTATATTATTACAATTTAAGGGCTCATTTACACGATGCCGCCGCCGCGCCGCCACCTCTCCGCAACCGCGCCGCTTTGTTGTGTATACCTTCGAGACTGCGCCGTCACCGCGCTGCTATCACGCCGTCGCCAAAAATCAAACAATAGCGAATGGCGGCGCGGTGGCGGTGCCATGTCGGCACGGTCGCGAAGGTATACTGATAAAAGCGGCGCGGTGGCGGCGCGGCGGCGGCATCGTGGTACAGGAGACCTTAATAAATAACGTAACTTTGAAACGCGGAAAGAATCAGAAATAAAAAGATACTCACTCAAGGTCCGATGGTGCGGGCTCACACTACTTAGCAGAGACTCTGCCGCCTCCCTATAGTGCGGGTTCGACATCCTGACCCCTGGAACCATTAGTAAATGACTTATTAAATCAATAACAATGTTTAGTTAAGCATTCTCTAATTACACCACTATTACAATAATAACTTTGGAAGGATTTACTTTATTAAACTTTATTTTCTCCAGCAAGATAATTATAATAAACTTATCGACATGTATCGGAGTCACAAACTATTTGTGTAGGAGTCAGGGGCGTCAGGATTCCAAACTACTCCATACCCTGTGCTATGGACTCCTGCCCCCCCCCCCTCCGCACTCCAGGATGAATGGATGGATATTTCACACAAAAACGGCTAAAACGATTTCGATAAATGTGTCCCACACAGGGTGGAGCGAAAGGAAGTTTCAGACTCGTACTGGCTAATATCCACGATGTTCTTTAAAATTTTAAAGTAAAGTTTTACATTAGGAATAATGGACAAAGATTAAGCACGTAATGCGTAGTACAAAATGTTTAGGCCGTATATGCCATTCGATATTTCATAACGTGGGGGACGTTATGAGCGTTACGTAGCCCCAAGTTTGGAAATGACTAAACCGATTTTAATGAAACTCCACACACATGATGGCTACATTTTTTTCTTTCTTTAGCGTGGTAAAATCATCAAATGAGTCCTCCCACCCAGGAAAATACCATTTAGAAATATAGTGTTATGTATGTAAGTACAGTGAAATTAAACCAATATTAAAATAATTTTTTGTGACAAATGTCTTAATAAAAATGTCGTAAATATTTTCCCATTACTTTATTACTCGTTATTTACTGTATCGCTTTTTCAGTTAAAAAATAAGAATTCTATGAGTGCAACTAAATATTAATAGTATATTTTTTCGGAAAATAATTATAACAATAATTATAGCATCTCTCGAGGCTCTCGTTGGGTAGTTGGATCAAGAGCCAGATTCAGGAGGCAGTACTCCTTGATACGGCTCGCATTGTGAGAAGGTTCCTGTCTCTGGAACCCTAACCACCGGTAGCTTGGACCCTGCTCCCACACCGGTGGACTACTATTTTTATATTTTTAAATGTTTTTTTATTGTTTTAAATTAAATCTTTGTTAAAAAATATTTAAAAATGTGACTATATGGTTGAAAAATAACAATTGTAATGTCATAATAACATAGCAATAACAATCACATGGATGTGTCAATATGTAGGTATGCTACTAACATTAAGATAAGCACCAAGTGTCCATTATACTGTAACATTATAATAATCTTTCATAGAATAAACTAGTTGTTGCGAGCGGCTTCGCCCGCGTTTTGATCAATCATTATCCAACAGGAAATCCTAAGTATTCTTCATTAATCTAAGAAAAAAAAACTGACCACAACTATGATCATGCTAAAATTTTATCTGAATCCATTAAGCCGTTCTGACGCGACTGAGAAACGAAATCCATCCATCCAATACATTCAAATATCCGAAAAATATTTTTGTTTAATTGATAATTGTCTTTTTTATGTTATCTATACCTGAGAGCGTGTATTCTGAAAGTTGGCAACGTCGCAAATAAATGTCAAATATTAACAAGTTTTAATTAATTTGGCAATGTCAATATATGGAAATAAGAAATATGCATGTAATATAATGATTGCGGAATGCAATAATTAATATCGTAACACCAAATAAACAGTTTTAGATGTTACGTTGAAACCTGAAACAGTTACCCTTTGGATACATAACCCTAACAAGACCTTATTCTACCATAGCAGGTGTGCATAATAGTGACTAATTTGTTTATTCAATTTAGTCAATCTGTAAAACAGTTAAAATCAATAAATCCAATTTCAATTCAATGTACACTGGCCTTATCTCGAAGCAATGCCTGATAAAGCAATGTTTGTCAATAACATTGATAACAGCTTTATAATATTAAAAATAGTTTATGATGCTATTTAATTTTTATGTTATGCCCCTTTTTTTGGAGTAGTATGTCATCAAATGTTATGCCTTGGTTACAGTAAAATTTTCCAACTATAGGTAAACCTAGTTCAGAGACATAAAAAAAAAAAACAAAAAAAAAATGGAAAATTGGTGCAGTCATTCTTAAGTTTTGGTTTAATGCTATGCAACACATTTGGTCATTTACTTATAGTTATTAGTAAACATTACCACATTTTGAATTGCAAAGAAAAAAACGAAGTCTATTATAATCTTGGATTGTAGAAAATTAAAAGAACATAGATATAGCTATGAATCTTCGAAAACTGGGTCACTTCTCAGAACTTTCCATTTTTAAAAATATTTTGGATGTTACTGGCAATATAAAGCTCAACATTATGGTATTTGAAACATTGTTTTTTGTTTTTGCCAGTTGCTTTAGAGGCTGAATAAAAACACAACATAGTGCAGAATGAACCATTAATAGATTAAAAAGTAAAATAAATAAATTAAAATGGTTGTTCTGTCAACTTGTTAACAAAGGAATAAGATAAACTTACAATGAAAAAGTCATTATTTGTCTCTGTTAAAATACACTTGATATCACTGACTAACTGTAGGTAAATGTAACTATGCAGAAATATTGTTAATGTTACTATTGATAACATAATTGGGCCAGCAAAATAGGCTTGTAGTATTTCAGTCATTGTTTATCTTATTAAATGTCATATTTCCATGTTATTCTGATATGGACAAGCGTTTTGTTATAATAACAAACTAAAACACGTCATAACTAACAGATGGGCATCATAGAATCAAAAAATGATCTTTATTTTTGTATTTTTCGACCTTCAAATAATTCCCTTGGTCCAAAGACCTTTGCGTTCTTTTCTGTTCTCTATAAGACAACAGTATTTTTTTTAATGAGTTAAGATGGGCTGGTGGTTACCACGACACTTAGATTATTCATCCTATTAAAATAAAAAAACGTAATAACACAAAGACTTACTTGTTTTGTACTATCAACAACACTTTAGCAACTTAAATTATTACGAAATGCATAGCTCGCTGGGCGTTGACATAAATGCAGCTGTCAGGTTAGATGATTTAATATAAGCTACATCTCGTTTTATAATTACACCAATTAGAAATTGTTATCAAACAGTTCAATTGTTATCAAATTAGCACAAAAGCTGTATAGAAAATCTCAGTCGAGAGGTGAATAATAGTGAATCTCGTTCCTGGTTTCTGGACAGCAGGATAGCATACTGTTCTTTTGTATAAGTTAGACAAAGACGGCAATATTTCCATGCGAATAAAACACGTATTTCGATATTGGACCACTCCTTGTTGACGCATAGTTTGACAACTACCTAAAACGTTCCATTTCACATAGTTATTTATGTGGTGTATTTTTTTCATAATCAAGTTAACTATCCCATAGTCATCGTAATTATTTTGTTTACTATTAAAAATTATATTAATAAAAGAAAAACTTTATTAACTGGTCTCTCCATAAGTGAGAAGATTAACGAAGGAATCTCAAAAACGAAGACAGTAATATCTTTAAAAGGAACGTTTAACGGCTTAGTTTCAGGAGATGCCTTCATAGTTTGTGATCCCTTCTTTTGTGGGTCGAAGAGAGATTTAATTTTTGACGAAAATCCCTCACCATGCTCGTATATACCTTTGTTCATCTTAAAACAACTATCTATACCTACTGATCCGCTGGTCGTAACTACGTGATTAATTTTTTACACAATCTGCATAGCAAATTGGCGTGTCGCAATTATTGACCATGACCATTTGCTTACTCAACCAAATACTGAATACACACTTTACTTAAGATGGCCTTTAGAAGTAGTTCCGTGTTCTTTTATGGTGCTATTAAGGGCGACGAAGGCGACTTTTGTTTGCAACTTCATCAACTGCCGTAAAGTACCTACACTGTCTAGGTACATAATTATGTTTTTAACTAGGTGTTTCCCGTGGCTTCGTTTGTGGCGTGGTTTGTGTGATGAGCACGATCATTTGTTCTGTGTCTGGGTGTAATTTATGTATAATATGTATGTATTTAGAAATATTTATGTATGTTTATCAGCCCATCGATCCTGATCGATGGGATCAGGATCGATGGGCTAGGGTTGTTACGCAGTGGGTGCCGGACGGGCGTCGTTGCCGAGGGAGGCCTAGGAAACGCTGGCGTGACGACCTAGACACTTTCATGACAAATTGGCCGGAGAAAGCCGCACACAGGGAAGAGTGGAAAGTTATGGGGGAGACCTTTGCCCAGCAGTGGAACAACACAGGTTGAAAAAAAAAATGTTTATCAGTTGTCTAGTACCCATAACACAAGCTCTGCTTAACTTGGGACTAGATGGCGTTGTGTGATAGTTGTGGAATATATATATTTATATTTATTATATTTAAGTAATTTTTGTCTTCTTTTCGAGTCGACAATAATTATACTGTGTAAATGTGGGTGTACTATTACGTTAACCTCTGCCTAACCCTTTTGGGGTTAGGCGTGATGTTATGAAATAACTGCAGTTCCTAATTACGATAGCATAAGACGAAATGTGCAGATACTATAGCGAGTTATAGTATGGAATTGCTTATTTGGAATTGATCTTGGATAGTTCCTTAATTAATGGCGTGATTGAATGAATTTGGCATAAGTTTAAAGTTAACAGTTAAACCTTTAAAATGGTACCATTTTCTTATTCTTATCTAATTATTAAGTCCTCAAGATGGCGCGGATTCGGAGTAAGTGATTTCATAATTTTCCTCGCGAGTGTATAAACTATTGGTCGATGAAGACGGAACTCCAGGATTTTGGCTTCACATCGGGTTTTTATTTAAAATAACATTAAATATTCATCCAATTTTATTAAAATTTCACAACAATTACATAATAAAATACAATCAATTTTAAATTTGGACCTGCTTTGGTATTTCTAAACTATAATAAAACCGCACAAGGGCTGACTCAACTGCCACCAAATAAAGTTTTCGAAAACGAATAGGATATAAATTAAATTAGGTACATTTCAAAACATTTCAGAATCAACCCTTAAGCTTTTTTAAAGGTAGGTACAATTCGGAAGATGGCTACTGAGAATTGAAGTCAAAAACACGGTGGAAAAATTAGCCCCGTCCGTATGATTCCTACGAAAAACAAGTGAACATCTCCAAGGTAAACATTAAAAATTTATATGTGTGCGTGGTGTTCGCTCACACATTTATAAAAAAAGGAAAAACCGTTACGTTTTGTTTCGAACACGGAGACCAAGGCACAACGCAATAAAACGACAGATTTCTGAGCAACTTTATAAAATTGCTTCCTTGGCTGTTGGTGGCTTTAAGATATTCAGATGCTTCATCTTCGGAATTGTACCTTAAGATAAATCCTTACATAAACAATACATTGGAAAGTTTTGTCATTCGTTCTGCTCAGAGCAAATAATTTTATGGACTATGTCCTACTGAATTGCTCTGAGCCAGTAATCTCAATTTTTTTACAAAATATCCGCTGCCATATCTTGACGTGCATCGTTTTATTTGGTTTATAAACTCGTCGAAAATGACGCTTAAATTAGAATAGATAATAACTAATCTTTATCAATTTTAAAGAGCTTGGTTTCAGATTCCGCATAGACTAAATTGCAGGCGCCTACAGCACGACGCTTAGTGCTATAAGTTTGACAAATAATTTAATGAAATCGAAGCAATACGTAAAAGAAATCAACGGTGTAAATGTAGTAAGGAACATTTCTCGCTCACTGTAATTGCAACATTGCGCTGCATTGAAAGTTGACAGTAGAAGTCTCAATTTTATAGCTGTTATTCAGATAAAATTCTACTGTTTACGGTTGACCGTAAACATAGACCAAGGACTGAGCATTATCAACAAAAAAATTACAATACTCTCTAGAAAGAGAGAAAATACAATTGTTTAGCCATCTATCTCTTTCCTTTACATTACCATAGACATTATATATGTGAATATTTGACATTTGGTTGGGAACAGCAGAGTCTATGCTTTATTATAATTTTATATTTAGCGATATTTATGTTCTCGTTTCACAACGATCTCGCCAGATGGTAAGCGAAGTTGTGGACGACGGTGAAGCACGCTAGCCTTATTGACTTTAAATTGTCGCCATAAAAAGATTTGTGCCACTAACTGTTAGCAAACTTGCTCATGAGGAGATTCGTGCGATTTGCAAATTCTACTAACTAAAAAATCTAAATCGTCCTTGCTACTACGATATAATGATGCAATTCGACTGACTTACGTCGTCGTGGCGAGCGTGTTTTGTTTTTTATCTACCGTAAATGATTACTACACGTTTTATGTCATATGTCGTAGTGGTAAGGATGATTTTCACTTGTAGTTGAAATCGGTCGAATTGCGTCGCATCGCGTCATTAACAAGCTCGCTTACTCTTAAAACAAAATGAACCTTAAATCCTCAAAGTACAGTCCCTATTTCAATACCACCTAGTGGTCCCAACTCGATTATCAGGCGGGTCTTTGACGCAGCAGTAAGAGGCGAGGACTCCAACAGTTGCCAGGCATAAAGACAGTATGCTGACTCCACACACAGCTCCAGAGGTGATGTCATTCAGTGGTGTCCCTGGCTTTGGCTCCACGGATAGCAGAATAAGAAGACCGAAGGCGCTGAGGAGCGAGAAGGAAGATAGGACGATGTAGCCTGTAAGAAAAAAGAAAATAGGTTAAGTAATGTTGCCAGTTTTTTTTTTTTTGTAAAAACTGTGATGAATTTATTTTTCACCTTTACGCTTTCTGCGTCTAATATAAAGTTTATAATTATTTTTTATTAAATGAGTTTTAATTAAGGAGGCCTCAATGAATTCATAAAACTAATGCACCTGCACTAAAGCCTGCATAAATTATCGTTGTCTGACTGTAAAAAATGATATTGTTTTTGAACTGAGTCGCTTTTTAAGTCTGCTTGTACGAATAAGTATAATAAATTGGGTAATTCTTTTGTTTTGTTGTGTTCGTTATGTCAGGGATAAGGTTTGTATGTAAGAAAGTTTTCGGAAAATCCACCGGGTAGGTCGAGAATATGAAGCTATGGGCTACTAGTGTAATAGTAGTAAGTAGTAGTAATAAATAGATATAAACTATATTTCACACTCCTCAAATAATACTGAAAAATACATTTTACATAAGAAAATAAGGTATTTTCACAAGAAAATGAAAAAGAAGAAGTTTGCAATTTCTTACCAGAAATATAATTCCTGTTAGGTAGTAACTGTTGTCTCCTCGTTCTGAAGCCGAGTAGACCTAGCAGAAAACAGGTGAAGCCAGCGAGCACGCCGAAGTCTAAGTAGTAACGCCTGCCAATCTGCAATAGCAACATGTAGTTGGATAAGAACTTTAAACTATTAGTTAATTAAAAGGCAAATTCGGAATTTTTTGAACATCTGTATTATCTCATTAAAGGAGGTAATAAACTTTTATGAGTGACACTCTTAAACAAAGGTAAAATTCTACTAAAACCTACGCACCATGAAGGGTCTGTAGTTCACATAAATGGAAGTATGTTTGACTGGTAAGATCCATCTTAGAGGAGTGGTTGGAGAGGCGCCACGGCGACCTCACATTCCACCTGACACACGTTCTCATCAGTCACGGTTGTTTCGGGAGGTACCACAAGGATTCAGCGGCAGGCGAGGGGAATGGTGAGCAGTCGAAAGAACATCCTCCACCTCACTCTCCAGCCACCACCGAAAACGCCTAGGGCGTATCGGACATCCTGGGGCAAATTGCGAGCACCGTAGGCACTGGACTTGCGGACGGCGAGTAATGGGTAACTCGCCGCCCGTGCAAGGACAAGCCCCGAGTCGTCGGCGCGTTCCTGTTCCACGCGCGCGCTCACCAGGAGTATGTTCTGACGGGGCCTACTTATAGGGCAAAACGCCTAAATGACGCGGTTGAAACCACGGGCAGAAGCTAGAACCTTATAAATAGAACAATTATAACACTTTTTCTGTTATTCCGGCTAATCTATGAAACGCCTTAACCAATTTTGACAGAACTTTCATTGATAGATGACTATGTTTTAAGGAGTAACTACACGGGTGAAACCCCGTTTTAAGTTGGTTAATAACTAACAAAGATACTCACAGCATACATCATATAGAAGCTCAGCCCCGCGGTGAGTCCACCACACATGGTGAGCATGATGGCGGCTATCAGCAGCGACGCTGTGGCGCCTGATAACGTCTTGAGACTGGAGAACGATTTGTACGTCTCCTCCGAGTACACTGACGGTGGGGCTGCTACCCTGTAAGATAGGAAGAGGTGGAAATGAGGATGATTATGGAAAGAAACGCGCGAGTAGAGTTTTCCTTGGGTTTGACGGTTTTGGGTGTATCGGTCGCCTTTGTTTTTTTTTTCAGAATCGTGGTGCAGAACGAAAGTATTTAGATACCTAAATTATACTTTAGTTTCATTTTATTATAGGTATTTTAGGCTTGCAATAGTTTTATTACATAATTAAAACTATAAATGTACAAGTGTAAAACTAAATATTTACTTACAAAATATAGGTAGGTACTAAATTAAAACTAAAATGAATATTTAAAAATTAAAAGATACAAAAAGGGAGAGACACTTAAGAGACTTAGATAAACAAAAAATATAATGGATATCCTAAAGCGTCAGGTTTCAGAGTTATTCACCAAAATATTAAAAGTGAATTTTGGACTAACAACTTTTTTATCTTTTTTCTCCCTGCATGTATACATATTGAATTATGACGACATAATAACATAATGTATGGTAAAGTGGTCAAAATGGCGGGCGGTCGTCAGGGCCACCCTCTATACAAAATTCATCAAACCACTTTCTGTGCCCCTTTCACATGAATTTTTAGCGGACATCCCTAATTGCTGAGTTTGGCCATTACTGTGGCGCCAAAACATACGATTGTGAACAACAATGAGATTGACAAGCGTAGCCACAACAAAGCGTCAAGTTACGATTCTCTTTATATTGCAAAATGTCGGCTACCGCGCCACCGCCGATCTACCTCTATTTTTTTTAATGTGGACGTAGTCAAAACATCAAATGAATCCTGAATACTGGGTTCGAAGGGACTGTCAGACTCGTACTGACGACCACGGTGTTCCTTCAATAGCCCTTTACGTTCCAGGGTCACGGTTGACTGTCAAGACAGTCTCGCGACCCCTCCAAACTACCTCTACGGTATAATTGGCTATTTGACTGAAAAATTATAATTACTCCGTCACTTAGATTATCAAAAAATATTCGACCCGTATTTTTTCTTTTGTTTCGTAAACCAAAATTGACTGAGATACGATGCTTTCAAAGTTGACAATACGTCACATTTTAGATTTCTATTGAATTCTGACGTCAGGAGCCCCCACTCTCGAGTTTTGATGCGTTGTATTTTGGTGAATATTCATTGACTTTACAAAAGAAAAAGTACGTGTCCGTTATTTTTTAAAACTATAAATGACGGACTAATTAAATTTGTAATTTATAGCTACTGTAAAATACCCAATTGCGTCAAACGTGAACGCCTAGCAAAATAGTTGCTACGTTATTTGCAAGAATGCGTTGGTTTAGCGACGGGTGTTAGATGTTAAAAAAAACTTAACACGTGGGAAACAGCTGTGCAAAGTTTGCTTAGAAACCGCGAAGATATCGTAAACTATACAAGGATTTATGTATATTATACGGATCAGACAGAGAATTTGCAATTTTTCTTTTTGAACTTTGAAATTAATTTGATGGTCGCAAAATCGCTGAAAATCTGCCACTACCCGGCGTCGCGGGGTCGCGGGACTGTACGAATTACCATGACCCGGAACGTAAAGGGCTATTGAAGGACACCCTGTCTAAACAGGTAACCGTGACCCTGGAATGTAATGGGCTGTTGAAGGAAAACCGTGGATTTTAGTCAGTACGAGTCTGACAGTCCCTCCCGCTCTGCCCTGGGTGGGAGGACTCATTTGATGATTTTACCACGTAAAAAAAAAAACCCGAGGTCGCGAGACTGTCTAAACAGGTAACCGTGACCCTGGAACGTAATGGGCTGTTGAAGGAAGACCGTGGATTTTAGTCAGTAGGTTCGATTCTGGCAGTCCCTTCAACTTATTGGATGATTTTAAAATGTAAAAGAAAAAGAAAAATCTGCCACGTACCTATTGGTTTAGCTGTTGTTAATAAATGGCGGATCTTTCAATTCAATTCAATTCAATTTATTTCATAACAAACATACATTTGTGTCGAAACATGAGTAGTACTTATACATTTTACACAAAAATAAACCAAAAGATTGCATACAAAACAAAAACAGGTGGGTATTTGCTTTTTGCGATTATTAAATTTGTAATTACCAATGATTAAATGTCAAGTTATGAAATTCAAATAAATAATTAATTAATTATTTTTATCTTTACTAAACTCGTCGTTTTAATGATTAAAATGTCAAGATTAAATTCAAATAAATAATTGATTAATTATTCTTATCCTTACAAAATTCGTCAATACTATAATAAGCTTTTCCAGTTAATAATGTTTTCAGTCTATTTTTAAGTATGTTCACACTCTGAATACTTTTCAATTCTACAGGTAATTTGTTAAAAAGAATGACCGACTGTACTAGTGACGAGTGTTTGACAACGTTGAGCTTTGCTTGCAAGATAGTCGGAAGATCTTTTCTCCGTGTCTCTAGCCTCTTCTCTTTTTCAACATTTGTCTCTAGCCTGCTTAGGTTCTTATGTAAATGAGTTAGAAGAACTAAAATATAGAGACATGGTACTGTTAAGATTTTAAGTTTAACAAAATGTTCTTTGCATGATTCAGTCTGATCTATACGTAGAATAGTTCTCAGTGCTCTCTTTTGCAAAACAAAGGCAGCTTCCATGTTATATTTATAACTGTTTCCCCAAAATTGAACACTGTATCTAAGCCTAGACTCAACTAAGGCGAAATAAACTGTACGAAGTTGAGCAATTGATAAAACGTCTCTAAGAGATCTGATGGCGTAACACGCACTGCTTATTGTACTTGTGATTGAAGTAAGTTCTGACTTCCAGTTGAGAAGAGAATCGATTTGGACCCCTAAAAATTTTAGATTCTGCACCATATCAATCTGTTTTCCTAAGGATATCACATTTACGGAAGCATTGTTTCTAACTGTAGATCTAAATAGCATGCATTTGGTCTTATTAACATTTAATTTCAAATTATTCATCGCAAACCATTTTTCACAGGCTGCCAGTAGGGTGTTAAGTTTGTGCTCTAGGGTATCCATATCATCAGCAGCTATTATAGCACTAGTGTCGTCAGCAAATATTACCAAATGAGTATCAGGTAAAATATTTTTTATGTATTCGGTCAAATCATTTACAAATATTATAAAGAAAATAGGACCCAACACTGAGCCTTGAGGAACACCTCTGGTTACATTAAATAATTTTGATTTATTAATTTGTTCCACTCCTTCCATAACTGATTTAATTTCTACATACTGTTTTCTGTTACATAAATATGAACTAAATAATTTCAAGACATTTTCTCTTATGCCATAATGCTCTAATTTATCTAACAAAATACTATGTTCTACAGTATCGAAGGCTGAACTTAGATCAAGGAATAGACCTGCGACTTTTAGTTTGTTGTTCATATTATTGAGCACATCATTAACTAACGAGTCTATTGCGTCTACTGTTCCTATACCTTTTTGATATCCGAACTGATTACAGTTTATAATTTTTTGACTATTCAGATGTCTTACAAGCCTGCATTTGATCACCTTTTCAAAAAGTTTTGACAATACCGGTAGTAATGATATGGGCCTGTAGTTTCCCGGATCAGTTTTATCTCCTTTTTTAAACAGTGGTAATACTCTGGCTATCTTAAACTGATCTGGAAAGACACCTTCATTGACACATTCATTTATTATTTCTGATATTGAGCATGCTAAAATATCTATATTATCTTTAATTATGCTTAGCGGTATCTCATCGTGCCCAAATGATTTTTTGCTCTCCATATTCTTAACCATTTTAAAAATTTCTAGAGCTGTAACAGGTTCGAAACTCATAGTTTTTTGAATTCTAGTTGAATTTTCTATTAGGCTTTTTTTAGCTAGTTCTGGATCACATGATTTGACGCCCTTACCATTGTCGAATTTTTCTGCAAAAATATTTGCTATGTCTATTGGATTGCTAATTATGTTATTATTTTGTTTAAGTATAATATTGTCATATTCGAAGTTTTTGTTTATTTTCTTACGAGCATGATTTACTACTTTCCAAATTTCTTTACTACTGTTTACCGAATTGTTAATTTGATAAGTTATATCTTTTCTTTTAGCATATTTGATAACCTTTTTATAGATTTTGAGATACTGTTCACGGTATTTTAAAATTGATTCGTTACGTTCGCTTTTATTTATGCACATCAAAAACCTTTTCATTTTACTAGCAACCCGTATTCCTTTCGTTAGCCATCTAGTTCGGCCAATTCTTTTAATATTAATTTTTATTCTATATTTTTTAAATGTTTTTGAATGTAGTTCTTTGAATTTGCTTAAAAATGTATTCATACCTATATCCCAGTCATGCTCTAGTAATTTTTGTCTAAAAGTATTTTTATTTTTTACGTTATAACTTCTCTTATTTATTTGCCTAAACCGAACACATTCTTTCCCAATCGTGACTTTTTTTAAAAATGCTGAACAAAGCAAGGCTGCGTGCCCGTCGGCTAATCCATTGTAATCAATGTCCACGGTGCTTATGTTATTAAGGCTGGTGTTGGTCAAAATGTTATCTATACACGATTCGGAATTATTACGCACAAATGTAGTTGAGTCAAATAAACATCTAAAATTGTAGCATGCTAGTAATGATGTGAATGTGTTTTTTCTACTATCATTTTTTAACAAATTAATATTAAAATCTCCGCAAATAAAACAAATTTTGTTGAAACAAAATTGCAGTAATTTTTCTAATCTTTCTAAGAAATCATCAAAGTTTTTGTTTTCCGGTGTTCTGTAGCAACAAATTATGTATGAATCAGTTTCTTTGTCCTTCACCCCACAAACTTCAAAACTATCTGTTTTGTACAGTCGCCTACAAATGTCTAAATCCTCAAAATGTCTGTCCTTATGCGTCAATATTAGAGTCCCTCCTCTAATTTTCGTTGACCTTGTGTTGAAAGAGCTTAAAATATAATTAGGAAATGTAAATTGTGATAACATTACCTTATTTAAAAAATGTTCACTTATACAAATAAACTTGATGTCATCATGCAATTCATTCAAATAAATTTCCAGTTCATCTTTCTTGTTATTTATTCCGCATAGGTTCTGGTGATAAATAGTTAATTTTGAGAAACTACCCCTATTTAAAGCAACGTTGGCCAAACCATCATTCGAAGAACTAGTCTCGAAAAAAATTACCGTTATACTGTTCAGTTTCATTTATAGAATTATTTAAATATTCAGAATGTGTGTCAATTTCAGATATTAATTTCTCAATTTGATTGAATATAGTCAATAAACCTCTATTATTCACATTACCATACATTTTAGAGAACATGTCAAAATCACAAGTCAAATTTTGGTTGGAATCAATTATATAAGCATAGTTATTCTTCAAATTGTCATTACAGATTATATTATTAAAAACTTCTACTCGCCAGTTGTACATTGCTTTATAAAAATTATTTTTATAAATAGGTAGGCATAATATTATGTTAGTACTTATGATGGTTGTCAGTTTTTCCCTTATGAGTTTTACGAGTTTAGTATAGTCCCGAGATGTTTTAAAATCTTCTTCTCCAATTTGGATGACGCAGTAATCTTGTAAAGTCATATTTTCAAGTTTGCTCTCTAATCCGCATAGCAACTGTTCTGTGTCACAGTTTGTTTTGATATAATGGCATATTTGAAAAGTGTCGCCAAATATTTTGGTAGCAATTGGAAGAATTTTGTTGGTCGCATTGCTACTTAGGACCACAAGCTTCCTTTTACTTTGAAAACCTGGTGTTGTGTCAGCAATTTTCCTTTTTTTATTATTGTTATATGTTGCACTGTAATACTCGTTGCTATTTTCTGTACATTTCTGATTTAAGATTTCTGTATTTTTTCTTGTGTATTTCTGTTTGTAATTCTCTTTCTCTTTATTCCGCTAGTGGGCGTCATAATGTCGTTAATTAATTGTAACTTGTCCAAGTTTTTGTTTAATTGTATATTGCTTTTATTTCTATAATCTTCAAGTTGAGCTTTCAGATTCTTGTTTTCCACAGATAAGTTGTCAATTACTCGATTTGCTGATTCAAGTTGTAACATCAGGGTTTGCATCTGATTGGTTAGTTCTGTAACTTTAGCATCCATTGAATTATCGTGCAAACTTCCTACGGAAGAATCAAGGAACATATTTTGGCCCGATAGATTGCACAATGAACTTGTTTTTTGCAGTTTGCGATGGGTAATATTGTCTTCCATGGTTCCACCTATCGGTAATTAGTTGAGTTATCTACAGGTAGTCTACAGGTATCGAGTGATAACGTACTGATCTAAGACAGTGGAAGTAGATCAGTTCATTTCAACTAGATGGCGGCATTGTGTGTTTCGGCTACTCATCAATAGATCCTGGGGGGCGTTTTTCAAAAAAGATGTACACGTGACGAACCGGAACAGATTTTTCTGTTATTTAAATTTTGCTGTAAATTCTTATCTCATTTGATTAAATATACCCTTAAAAAGTAAAAAAATAAAAAAATACATCAGTATTACGCAAAACATCGTGGCACTATTTATTTTTATGCAAGAGTTCACAGGAACGTGCTCCGGTTCGTCACAAAGGAAAAGTGTAAATAAAATGCAAAATATGAGTTGTTATTATAATTTGTTTTTAATATTTATTTAACAAACCTTCAAATCTTTGAACTAAAACATCTAAACATAGATAAATCACTATAATAATCGCTTAGCAATCATTTTAATTTCGAGATCGTAACAGGCGGAACTTTTGACCATTAAAACTTTACATTTCTACCTACTACTTAAAATGAAATTGAACGAGATTACAAATAATATAAACAACAAATTCAGGGTCAACTACAACTATATAAATATTAACAAATAACTAAATATTTCTTAAATAGGATAGGTTTATTGTCTCGGTAAAATATGGGACAGTGATTATCTGGAATTCTACGTGACTAACTCGAAAAAAATAAGCTAAGTATACACGGAGTAATAACTGGTCGAACATTTTTATTTTAAGTCTAATAATCTAAAATAAAAACAGGTTATTACTAAAATCTTAAGGTACACAGTCTATTTATTTTGAACATTATTTGTACTTTTTATAATTATTTATTTTTACTCATTTCTAAATCCTTATTTCCATTCCAAATAGCAATTTGCCCGCACGAGTCACGACCAAGCAATCAAAGTTTTCTACTTATAAATTATAGGAAAACCTATAAGAAGTCCATGATATTAAAATAACATGGTAAATCACTCAATATTGTGAAAACTAAAAAAAAAAGTTTTTGAAAACTGCATCGTGTGACATATCAAATGAAAGGTCTTGTTGAGAAGATCTCAAATATATTTTTTTTTGTAATTTTAAAATAAATAGTTTCCAAGTTATTCAAGAAAATTGACCATTCCCCCCCCTTATCTCCGAAACTACTGAACCTAAAATTTTGAAAAAAATACAGAAATTAGTTTTCTACTTATAGATTATAGGAAAACCTATAAGAAGTCCATGATATGAAAATAACATGGTAAATTACTCAATATTGTGCGTACCAATTTCAATTAATCGTACGGAACCCTCTTCACGCGAGTCCAACTCGCACTTGGCCGGTTTTTTTTCATTCAAATTGGTTCAACCGTTCCGAAGATTAGCGGTAACAAACATCCAAATACCGAATCTAATATTTTTTTTAAATGTTAGAATGATTATTTATTTATTTCTTATAGCAAAATGTAACCCCAGCCTAATAGTTCCGGTGCGTCACAAAATGTTTCCGGCTATACAATACGTGACGATCCCGATGTGACGAATTCATACCTACAAAACTTCTAACAATAATTCAAGCTGGTGTATTCACTTTATGACTACTTCCGACTTGTTTTACAATAAGTTATAGATAGAAATATCATTGTGTTATGGCAAATGACTTGAAACTTTGCTACATACCTCATAAAATCCTGTTCCTATCTGGAACTCCAATTCTGCACCACCGTAACGCGCCCGCTTTAGTCACAGATTTTGTTGACACTGAGGTTTGTTTTAAAATGGCGGTTGACACCACAGACAAGATAAATGTTGCCAGAAATGAAAAATAACAATGTTTTAGGGTAATATTGCGTTGAAGTATTGAAAAAAATATCGTGACGTATGCCGGAATTCCGGTTCTGTCAAATTCCTGGGACAACAATAAATAAAGTTTTTTGAATTATTAAAACCCAAATCCGAAATAAAAAGGTCGAAATTGTATTTATGAGTCCAACATACGTCTACTGAGCCTAAAACAGTGACTCCATTTAATTTATCTAGTCTTACCTGAGACTTGAAAGTTCCAAACATACAGGTGGGACACGAATATTTTACACGTTTTTTAATGTAAATTTTATAATATTTTAATAACAGTGATAATTGGGTTGCATATTTTAGCCAATTTTATAACTTAAACATGTAACTATTAAATAAATATGCAGTTTATTTGAGTACGGTGCATACAAAAATTATAAAAAATAGCTAAAGTGAGGGGACACCCCAAATTCGCTATGTACATACAGCTTGGCAAGAAAGAGTCTGATGCGGTGACAATTGAAACTACGAAACGTTTGTTGTTGCAACATGTTAAAAAAGTCAACTACGAGCAGCTTCTGTGTCAAAAAACAATTCCCTCGTGTTATTTCACGATTTTCTACATTAATTCGCAACGATCAGTGCTTACTTGTTTATTTATAATGACATATGACAAGTAGTAGCGACCTCAATTTTTCCATACTCTTTTTTGCCAAGCTGTACACCTTTTTTGAAAAACGCCCTGGGACGCAAGTGACAGCAGTTTGATGTTATACCGCTGCTCAATAATAGATGGCGCTGTTTTCAATATTTGTATCTATGAAATTGTGTGACTGGTGATACAAATTTTCAAAAAAATGACCGTTTGAAAATTTTCACATTTTTGTACACAATTGGGTTGGAGTTCCATAAAGATTCAAATAGTGTTCAAAAACTGTGGCGAAGGTATAATTCACTGTATACACTGCAATGTTATTATCACTCAGGATGATTGTGTCGTTCAAAGCAGGTTGGACACTAAGCTTCTCACTGTTTGTTTATATTATTGTTTTCACACTGTATTCACACTCAAAGTTGATGCGAACGTTTTCTGGCAACTATCGTCCATTTGCACGTAAAATAATCACAATTTTGGGCACTTTTAGGGTGAATTACTATTTTCAAATAATTTTAAATACGGAGCTAGATGTTTACAGTAACAGTGGCGCCACCCCACCTAAAAACCTACTTCCTAAAAACTCAAGTGGCTAATAAAAAAAAATGTAACACACCTACGCGCAATATTAATCAATACAAACGAACGTTTGGTTGAACGCGCTAATCTCAGGAACTACTGGTTCGAATGGAAAAAATATTTTTGTGTTGGATAGTTCATTTATCGAGGAAGGCTATAGGCTATATAACATCACGCTACGACTAATAGGAGCCGAGCAGCGGAGGTGAAACCGTAGGGAATAGTTTCAAATAAAAACACCGAAGCTAATAACTGATAAATAATAAACTGATATAAAAAAACTTGAATACATACCTCGGAATAATAACAGCAGTATTCTTATCCTTCCTCTGACTGTCTCTCCTCCGATCATAATCTCTTCTTTCTCTACTCATCTCCCTCTCAAGGTCAAAACTGCGATCTCTACTCTTCTCTCTGAAGCTAGTTACAAACACATCATGTCTGTCAAATCCAGGCAGATTCTCAGGTAAATTCTCAGGAAGACCGTAGCTAAGTTTCTGCTGTGCTTTAGGCGATATTGGCGAAGTTGTAGTACTCGTTCTTGAAGTTAAATTGGCACAGGATTTTGATGGTGTAACTCCATGAGTAGGTGTACTTGATATGAATTTTCTGGGAGATTCTGAATACTTGTTTTCTATTGATTTGTTTGGTGTTATCCTAACTGATGGCTGGCTGGCGTAGCTCTTCAATTTTCTAGGCGTTGATAGCAATTCGTGGAGCTTCTGCGTCGCGATCAAATTCTTCTTCGACATAACAGGAGATGTGAAAGTAACATTGCATTTTCTCGGTTCCTCATCTTCCGTAGGTATAATTGCGTATCTCAGTGTTCTTCCATTCACAGTTTTTACAATTTCTGTTGGTATTTCTTTCAGTTCGTTTTCATCTGGTCCATCGACGTTGTACTCTTCAATTTCATCTGCTTTAGCTTCAACTATTCTCTTTTTTGTTGGCGAATAATCGGCTATATCATCTAAATCTTGGATGACTTCGTATCTATGTCTTGTCCGGCTATCCTCTAATCCATCATCGCTTTCTCCACGCATATCATATCTTGACTGTCTCTGTTGCTTCAATTGTGCCATTTCTAGATCTTCACTTCTAGTTCTGCACCTTACAGTCCGCGAAGGTTTGTATACCAAGGACGATTGTCTCTGGAAGCTTCTGTTTTGAAACTTGGGAGGTTTTGGTGGTAATTCAGGCGGTTCTTCTCTATATCTCGGAGCTCCAGCTGGAGACATTCTTAAAGGATTATCAGATATATCTGTCCTCATAATTCTGTTACCTATTTCGATCTTTCTGGGCGAGTTTGCTCCTAGAGGCGGCATTCTTTTCCTCTCTGGCGACACGATTTTTGTCATACATGACTTCTGAGCGAATATTACCTCGCTTTGAGAGCAAAATGCCGGATTTGAATAATATTTGTACACAATTTTTGGTGAATCCATTATTGTAAGCGTATTTGTTCCCCGGTGTAATCATTAGTGCATGGTTCCTTGATTAAGAAAGGGGTGCGCAGTGACAGGAACCGTTCACGATCACTGCGTTTTCTTATACTTTAACTTAACTCTACTTTCTAGGGTTTTACTGAATTACATTCACTTAAAAAGTTATTAAATAATCTTAAATTAAGACTGGGGAAGTTAGTTTTCAAAGTGTTTTTTTTTTTATTTTGTTTTTGACAAGTAAAACTTGTTATTTTTCAATTTTTGTTCACTTTTAGACACTTCACACTAATCCACACTAGAACTAAACTTATTTTAATTTTTAAATCTATTTAAATTATATTGACAACACACACGTCTATCCAGTTCAACGTGTAACCGTCAACTGTAAACCGATTCCTTTTTCAAAAAAACACCGGGGTCGGATATGGCGGCGTTTGCGCACCCCTGCAAATGGGCACGCGCTGTTTGAATTCCAAGTTCGAAAAAGTTCACCTTAACAAATGGCAACCTTATCTCGTCAACATAAAAGTTGAGACTCTATTGTATATCAGTTTTAAATTGATTTTTTTACAATAGAATATCACTTCATTGGAATTTCCACCTTATTTTAAGGTCAACAGAGTTGTTTTTTGGATAAACAAGTCAGTTTTTATAGTAAAACTGGTATTACCTTGTGCAATTATTGAATGAGCTTTCGTGAGAGGTCCCTTTTGTTAAGGGTCGTGATGGGGCTCTCCTGTGTAGACCCGCAGCTAGCCAAATACTGGTTTTGTAAATATCTTGTCTAGACAGTTATACATGTAAAGTGATTTTGTAGTACACAGACACCGTTAAACCCACGTGTATCTTAAATCTCTATTTTAGATCTTCTACCACCGCGGGACTGTCTCAGGTAACCGTGGCCCTGAAACGTAAAGGACTATTGAAGGATCATCAATAGTCCTTTACCTACGTCAGTACAAGTCTGACAGTTCCTCCCGTCCCTTCCTGGGAGGGAAAAAAAAGATCATCTGCCAGAAGTTTCTAAGCCCCTTCGTACTCAACGCGACGCCAGGCTCCGGTACCTTACGACTTTGTTATCCAGGTGACTACAGCAATACAAATCCTTAGAGGTTAGTAAACAAACACGCGTCAATGGATAGGCCAAAGTCGTAAGGTATCGGTGACTTGCGTCGCGTTGCAACAAATGTTTATTATGGCTAGGCTTAATCCGAAGGTCGCGGGACTTTTCCATTACCGTGACCCCGGTACGTAAAGGGCTAGTGAAGGACACCGTGGATTTTAGTCAGTACAAGTCTGACAGTCCCTCCCGCCCTGCTCTGGGTGGGAGGACTCATTTGATGATTTTACCACGATAAAAAAAAGGCTTAATCAGAAAAGAATAGCGGAGAGAAAAGGGTGATTCCGTCGTTTCGTACAAATTGCGACGATCCGCGGAATCAAAAAAAATATTTAAATTTGACATATTTTTTTTTTCTATTCGAGTTAAAATCGTCGTCACATTCATAAAAAGTGGAAGGCACTTTTTTATATTGTTTAGTCACTGAAATATGGCTAGCTGAAAATCAACAACAGGATGGTGATGAAAACTGTATGGATTGTAATGAACTAGGGTGAGATGAAAACAAATTTACAACATAGACTTATCAATATTGAAAATAATTGTATTACCTATTAACTAATAGTAATAAGAAAAGCTAGAATCTTTGGTCTCAATCACAAAATCACAGAAATAACGTAAAAAATGAACTTCTAAAAGCTATCAAATAAACAGAATAACCTGCTCTACAATAGGCATTACAAAACTATAACAGGTAAGTAATCTTTTGGTTTTTGAGTCAAAGCTCCGCTCCTGGGCTCCCCCGTTGACGCAGTCTCCAGCCTCAGCTCGTGGAGGACGTGGTGAGCGCCCTGTTCCCATCGCGGGGAGAGCATACTCTCTTGCCCATGGCTCCGTCTCCGACGATGCCGTCGGAGGTAGAAGGTGACCGAGGTAGACCTCAGAGTGGCGGTACAACGGCCAAAAATACCGCCCCAGGACCCAACGGCCTGCCAGGAAAAGCCTGGGTCCTGGCCTCGGGGACTCTCGGGCCTCGACTCTTTAGCGCATGCCTGGAGAGGGGTCAGTTCCCGCTTCGTTGGAAGACGGGGAAACTGGTCCTGATCCAGAAGCCCGGGCGCCCTGCGGACTCTCCGTCCGCATTCCTGCCCATCGTGCTGCTCGACGAGGTGGGCAAGCTCTTTAAAAGAGTAATTGCAAACCGCCTCGTCGGGCACCTGAATCGGGTGGGCCCGGACCTTGCGGTGAGCCAGTTTGGCTTCCGCAGGGGGCGTTCGACAGTGGACGCCATCATGGGCGTGAGAGCCCTCAAGTCGGGGGATGCGGTATCCCGGGGCAGGGTCGTCTTGGCGGTGTCTTTGCACATCACCAATGCCTTTAACACCCTGCCCTGGAGTTGCATCAGGAAGGCACTCCGGTATCACTGGGTGCCGACCTACCTCCGTCGCATAGTCGAGGACTAGCTGACGGACAGGGCCGTCATCTACCCCGGTCGCCGGGGAGAATGGAACCGGGGGAGATGTCGTGCGGTGTTTCGCAGGGATCGGTCTTGGAACATCGGTCTCCTGTGGAACATCGGCTACGACTGGGTGCTGCGCGGTGACCTCCCTGACGGCGTCGGTGTAATATGTTATGCCGACGACACGCTCGTCCTGGCGGAAGGAGAGTCGCACCAGGCGGCGGCCGACTTGGCGACGCAAGCGGTAGCGATAGTCGCTTATAAGATCCGGCAGTTGGGACTCAACGTGGCACTGCACAAAACGGAGGCCATGTGCTTTCATGGCCGTCTGAAAGCGCCACCGTCAGAGTCCCACATAAAAGTAGAGGGGGTTTGCATCGGCGTTGGGAGGACGATGAAGTACCTGGGACTCGTCCTCGACAGCCGGTGGAACTTTAGGGAGCACTTCCTACGTTTGGCCCCAAAGCTGAACCGGGCAGCAGCCGCGTGTGTGGGCCCTAAGCATTCGGACGCGACCACTAAAGCTGGTCGCATGCCAGAGGGTCATGGCTATATGGGCCGAATGGTCCGAGGATACCGCACGATCGCCGGCGAATCGGCTAACCTCCTTGCCGGATTGCTGCCCTGGGATCTGGAGGCGACCGCCCTCCGGCACGTCTATGAGTGGCGCGTGGAGGCGCAGCGCCGCCGCCGGGGCGAATGATGATTTTACTACGATAAAAAAAACCTGTTTCTTTCTGTAAGGAATACAATTCAGGATTGTTTTTTATTTGAGCATATTTTTCTCGTTTATGTAGCCGATCCTTAGCTAATTTTTCTTCTCTTGACAAGAGACTTTTTACGAGTTTTACCCATATTTATGCTGAAATTAAAAAAAGAAATAGTAAATTATACGAAAAAACATGTATTATGTAGATAATACTCTATACATACTGGAACACAATTATTTTTAAATAAAAATAAAAATTCTTCATTTCCTTCCAAAATTGTTCATTACTTTCCCGCAAAAAAATGGATGGAACGGATGGTAATGCAGAGGAGATGAATGAAAAAATTCACAATTTATATAGATAACTTCGTTGTAGAATACATTTAAAATTTGATTTTAAAATAGCACCAATATGGCTTTAAGAGATATCCATATTACATATTTATAATAATTTACTTATAACGGTACCTTGAGAAATCGAAGGAAGGTGATGAGTTGATTTATGGACGAAACGCTGGTTACAATTCGAAGATCGTTAATAATTTTATCTACAATACGCGCACGTCCACTTGTCGCTGTTACCAGGGACGATAGACGAGAATAAACCCGTTTTGACAGGAATCGTATCGAAGATCGTCTCGTACTCTCTTAAATTAAGAAGTTTCTGTGTACGGATAGTAATGAAGTTTTTTTTGTGACAATTCAAAAAAGGAGCATTTTACATATAAATATTGTAATAAATTTAAAATTAGAATACATAAATTGTAGTTCAGGCATTTAGGTTTAATATTGCTTATTAGTTATAGTCATAATTACGAATGTAGAAAAATAAACATCGAAAGATCTACCGAAGTCCCAAGTTGGAAACGGAGAGGAATGATTTTACAGACAGTTTTACTTTTTTTTTTAAATATTTAATTTAAAAATATGAAATATTAGTGATACTACTTTTAAAGTTATTATATCTTTATCCTCTAAGCAAAAATCTGTTCACTTTTTCTAATAAATTCATGGGTAAATTCGTGTGGAATTGGTTTTTGCACGAAACCACGGAATGACCCAAAAACATAACTTCCACTTCTAAGTAGCCTTCAAAACGGTGAAAGAAAACATCTTGAGGAAACCGGCATGTCCTCTAGAACCAAAAATTCGAAGACATGTGACATCTACCAACACGCACTGGGCCCGCGTGGTGTATTATGACCCCCTCCCTCCCACAGTGAGGAGGCCTGTGTCCCAGCAGTGGGAACACTATAGGCTGATACTGATGATGATTGGTCTTCAATAACATTTCGCTAGTTCCACAGACAGTTGACCCTTCGAGTTCGTCCAAAAGTCCGACACATACGTCATACATGTGTACCTCCGTTTCTACCCCACTTTCTATTCAATAATAATAATGATTAAGTTAATGTTAGTAAGCAGGGGTAGCACGTGCCGCGGAGTGTAACGGTCGATGGCAGCTGGCGGTGTAGACAGCTGCGAGGTGGGGTGCGCAACGTTTGGTGAAGCTTGACATAATGTTGATGTAATAAAGATTTTGCTAAGGTTAAGCAGACGATGGGAATACATGCTTATGTATGAAAAACAAATTGCTTAGATTTAGAAAATTCATCTGACAAAACCCAAATAGACGGACCGAAATGCAAATCAGAAATCCTTAAATTCTTCTTTTCGTATCGAAATTAAAGTAATTTTTGTCTATATACAGTTCATCATCTGCGCAGACACGCCTTAACTTCAGTAAACGATGACAAGCCAAATTGGGTTTAGAGAATGAGGACCGATACTTTGACGAATTTTGTATGGCTGAAGTTCTGATGTGAATAGACTAACATTGAAAAAACGAATTACAATATTTCTTGCTATTTTTTCCGTTTGTCATTGACCTGCTTTTTCTTCTTCTCAACCTTTAACTATCCATTGCTAGATTTGCTGGGATCTTCCAAATTGCTGTGGGTAATCTAAAAAATCTATTCGTTCTTCTTCTTGTTCTACCTATCTTTCAATGCAGAATTTCTATGTGTATTTTAAAACATAAGTCCGATAAAGTAATAATATAAATAAGTAAGTTATTAATAAGTAACATTAAATGCCTGCTTCAGATCGTTTTGAAAAGAACTCAATACAAAATGTTGCTAACACCTGGCTGCGTGCGCGCCCCCCGCACCCGTATCCTATTGACATTAAAATGCGATCCCGCGAAAATCGATAATATTGACCTTCAAACGAAATTTATGTTATTTATTACAATAATAATATGAAATAGAATCAGCTGCTAGAAGAAATTTTATTCCTGCATTTTACTTTAAGTTCCGAAGACACGATGTGATGTCTACCAGCTCGCACCAGGTCCGCGTGGTGGATAGGAACCCCCTCACTCTCTCCAAGGCGAGGCCAGTCCCAGCCGTGGGACCGGTGACTATGACTTACTCATGAGTTCTATTACCAGGGTTTACGAAGAGTCATTAGAACAGTGTTGGCCCAGTGGTAACGTTCCCGACTTACGAATTGTAGGTCGTGGGTTCGAACCCCGCCAGCCGCATTACTATATGTAATTTATTTCATCACCACTGCTCTCAAAACGGTGAAGGAAAACATCGTGAGGAAACCGGCATGGCCTAGAACCAAACATTCGAAGACATGTGACATCTACCAACACGCACTGGGCCCGCGTGGTGGATTATGGCCAGATTTATTTATTATTTTCTCCCTCTCACAGAGAGGAGGCCTGTGTCCCAGAAGTGGGAACATTTATAGGCTGATGATGATATGATAAGTTTATTAACAAGTAGAAAAAGTTTTGAATTTAGGTCAGGTCAACGCCCCCTATTACATGAAACTCAAGAACTACTAGGTGGAATTACTATAACTGGCCAAATATGATTAAACTAGGCTAGGTATAAGTACACAGCTATGAACGGCTTTATCCGTTGAAGCAGCTACGCAATGTCGAATAAAATTATGTATATTTGCAGGTTGTTTCCAACTTTGTGCAACCTTAGCTAAAATACATGTAACAAACAAAAAAAAACTTTTGAAAAGATAACCTTCTTTAAATTTCCGGTTTGCATTAATAAAGTTTAAAAGTGTAAATATTGGGTATGTAGGGTATTTGGTACAAAAATAATAATAAGGAAGTGGGTAAATGATAATCCATCATCATCAAGACTATATAAAACAATCTACTATTCTCATATCAGCTTTTACAAGACGCCTTGCGAAAATCATGACCCCACCTCACCCGAGGGCGTCCCATTCTACGCTTATAAGCGTAAAAAGTAGGTATTAGTGATAAATGTTTTTATGTTTTGACGTCTGTTAGAGAAACAATGAAACCCTGCAGCCCTGAAAAGGGCTTTGTCAATACCTCCCTCGTGCTAGCACCTACAGCAGTAGCAGTAGGTCACCTTGTGCAGCACCACTAGGCGCGCTCGCCGCGCACTCTCCGCGCCAGCTGGATGTCCTTGGGCATGATGGTGACCCGCTTGGCGTGGATCGCGCAAAGGTTTGTGTCCTCGAACAGCCCCACGAGGTACGCCTCGCTGGCCTCCTGCAGCGCCATCACAGCGGAGCTCTGGAAGCGCAGGTCAGTCTTGAAGTCCTGCGCGATCTCCCGCACGAGCCGCTGGAACGGCAGCTTCCTGATGAGCAGCTCCGTGCTCTTCTGGTAGCGCCGGATCTCTCGCAGCGCCACAGTGCCGGGCCGGTAGCGGTGCGGCTTCTTCACGCCGCCCGTGGCTGGCGCGCTCTTCCGCGCCGCCTTGGTCGCTAGCTGCTTGCGAGGAGCTTTGCCGCCGGTGGACTTGCGGGCGGTCTGTTTGGTGCGCGCCATCTTCTACAACTAGCTAATATAAACGACAGTCAGGAGGTGCGATGAAGTCAGTGAAGCGAGGCCTTTTATACTTTTTAAGGACCCCACTCTCAGCAGATTTGAGAGTTTGTGGGTAGTTCTAAATTGTTTTGTGTGAGAACTACCCGCGGTGTTTATGACTGATAACTCGTAGGAATATTCCGCTAGTAAACATTGTGGTTGGTAGGTAGTTCTCAGTGAGAACTACCCTCTTTGTGAGCCAAAAGTTATAGGAAATTCCATTGGGATATAGGTACCTATTTAGGTATCTAGGTATATGGCAGTAAGTGAAGTCAGAATGTGGACGTTGATAACTATGCGTTATCTAAAAAGTCTTTGATGATGATACTGTGATCGTCTGAAAATCATCATCATTCTCATATCCTTGTTCCTATTGATCAACGGCCGGCGCATCATGTCTTGTACTTCCTCTGTACATCTCAATTTTTAACCGATCTCAAAAAGAGGAGGTTCTCAATTCGTCTGGTATTTTTATTTTTAAGGTTTGTACATCCATTACTTCGTGATTTCCGGTCCAATTTTGAGTAATTCTTTTTGTTGGATGCAGTATACTTGCCATTAGTCTCATAAAAAAATGAGTGAGTTTGGTTTAGTAGTTTTAATTTTATGAGCATTTTTCGCTTATTGTGTACTTGGACAAGGTTATTAGCATTGCTACGTATTATAAAGAGTTCAATAAATTAAAAAAGTGTAGCGCAGTGGGCGCGCGATTAACTGTTGCGTTGCGTGTCGCGGATGCGATTCCCGCACAAATATTTATATGATCTATAAGTAGTTGTACCGGGTCAGGTTGCGCCTGGAACAACGTGGAAGTCCCTCCCATCCCACCCTAAGCGGGAGGACACATTTTTGATGATTTTACCATGATAAAAAAGACGAAGTTTACAAAGAGAAAAAAAATGCCCAGTAATCTTGATTCCACTGACTGTTACTGAATTTCCTGATAGAAAAGCCAAAAACCAGTTTAAAAACCCGAGGACATCATAGTTAGCAGTCATGCTTACGACCACTAGGCCAAAGAGACAGTGGATGATTAAAAAAGTGTTTCTCATAGATATTTAAAAAATAAAACAACAAAAATCCTTTCATTTTATGATTTATTCATTAATCAACAATCAAATAATTTAAATCAAATAATTAATAATCGTTCTTAATCTACACTGGCGACAAATTCTTCTCTTCATTGTCAGATATGCTGTGGTCATCACACCTTCGTGGCTGCGTCGCGTTCATGACTTTTATGGAAACTATTAATGGCTTTGACAGCTTCGATGTTTGAGTGAGTAGCCAGTTCCCCAGGGATCACAAGTTTGACAGCTGCCTGTATTTCTCTGCTTCCCAAAGTCGACTTTTTACTGTGAACAGCCAACCTTCCCGCTTCAACAGCAATTCTTTCCAGCATATCGTTCAGAAAGTTGTTCATAATCAGCATAGATTTTCTTGAAATGCCCAAATTTTCTGGCGCAACCATACGAAGTAACTTGTAGAGATAAATTGAGAAACTCTGATAATTCTTCTTTTTTAACTTCTTCGATTTCATGATAGGCCGAGAGATGGCGCTGTCCTTAGTTGGTGTTGGTTTTAGCGCCTTTTTCGGTACTTTCACGGGTGCCATTTTGATTTTTGTTTTTTTTTTTAGATTAGCTACGATAGGCGGTGATTTTGTTCTGCGGTTTAAGTGAATTTGTTTTATTTGCAAGTAGTGGGTGATTGTGCGAGTTAAATAAAATAATTGACCAATCAAGAGCCTTGATCTGTTGATGTGGTTAATTATTGTTTTGTCATTGTCATAATGAACAGCAAAAACATGAAAAATGCTACCATTTCACAGATGAGGTCCTTACCAAAAACACTGACAGTCCTCCAAAAAACCTAGTTGGTTTTTTGGAGGACTGTCAGTGTTTTTGGGTTTTTCATCAGGAATTTAAGCATCAGCTGAATTCGAGCCTAGTTCATGGTAATACCCTGCCCCAATTGTAATATTTAAATCCATGCTGCGTAACCCTGCGTATTGTATCGTAAGCATTACGTTTTGTTATTTAACGGAATTCAATCCTATTTCATTGACGAAATAAGTGCAGATTGTTCAACAAACAGTTTTGAATCAAGATCTGCCGTTAACAACCAGTGTCACCCACTACAACTCGGTAGATACTACTGGGTTGTTGGCATTGGCGCCGAAGCTGGCAGCATACCATCCTTGTAGGGATGAGGAGTGTAGAGTGTAGGGAAAACATACTTACTGTTAAATCATAAGTGAATCTATAATTTATACACTAAAGTGTAAGAATTCATACTTTTTTTTACGTGGTATTATCATCTTATGAGTCCTCCCACCCAGCGCAGAGCGGGAGGGACTTTTAGACCCGTACTGACTAAAATCCACAGTGGCCTTCAATAGCCCTTTACGTTCCGGGGTCATGGTAATTCGTACAGTCCCGCGACCCCGGAAGAATACATACTAAGGATTTTCTCCCCCGTCAATTTAATACGTAATTCTGATAGAAAAAGCTGGCAGATGATGTAATTAGGGGCGTGTAGGCACAGGTGTAGGGGTGACAAACTATACTTTAGACTTTATGTAGTTGAATATAGAATCAAAGTTTGAATGGAAGTTTGTTATATTTGACGATAGAAACTTGCACACGCACGGTGTTAAATACATTAGTTGTATCAACAACTATATATAGGATAGATAATTAACCATATTATGAGAAGATAACGCTTTACTGTCAATTTCTTCGTACTTTTTTATTCATTTAGAGTAATAAAGTAAGTACTTATTCAAAAATTGTAACAATCTGTTTGTAAAACCATACCATATTTTAAAAGAGTAACCATGGAGTTTCTTGCCGGTTCTTCTCCATGGAATCGACCAACCCGAACCGAGAACTTGCTGTCGACGTTTTATATGTGGCCCTCATAGGCCTATGTGAAATAAAAACATTTGATTTTAATAAAACATCAAGAATTGTTTATTGGCAAAAAAGAAAAACAAGAATTGTTGAACGCAGTCATAACTATGACATAATTCTATTAGTATAATTACCTACCCTTCATTAATTTTAATGTATTGTTTCCAATAAAATGCATTTCGGTTTCGCAGGTAAACTTTTTGCTACAAGACTATGCAAATTTTTTTTTTAACTAGTGGGTTACAGTAAAATGTTGATAACTTTGTACATGTACAACTACCCACAATTAGAAAAATATTCTTGCTCCTAGCCTATAAATAGCCCCCTCGTACGCTCTGATCGCAATCACCAACTTACCATCGCCACACTCACTGAAAAAAGTAAAACGTCAAAGTCAAAATGACAGGTCGCGGCAAAGGCGGGAAAGGATTAGGCAAAGGAGGCGCCAAACGCCACAGAAAAGTTCTTCGTGACAACATCCAGGGTATCACGAAGCCAGCTATTAGAAGATTAGCAAGAAGAGGAGGTGTCAAGAGAATATCTGGATTAATTTACGAAGAAACTCGTGGCGTGCTAAAAGTGTTTCTAGAGAATGTCATCCGCGATGCCGTGACGTATACAGAACATGCTAAAAGGAAAACTGTGACAGCTATGGACGTTGTCTATGCTTTGAAGAGGCAAGGCAGAACGCTGTACGGTTTTGGGGGGTAATTTTTTGAGGTTAATTTGAAGAAATCTCAGTATATCAAAATAAATTAATTTATTTAGCAGATTTGACAAGGCCCTTCTCAGGGCCGCAGTTTTCTCCTATTTCTGAACAGAAGTCACAAAAACGTTGGGTGTTTAACATAGTTTGAATCACTACCTATCTGCAACTGTGCAACGAAAAATACGTCGAGAGCCCAGAGCGAAAAAGTTGCTAGTCATTAATTGTACCATAAGGTTTTTCACTGGACACCTTCACCTTCCACGTGGCCGGGCTGTAGGTTCTCTCAATCTTGAACTGACTGGCATTCGACACAAGACTCGGAATCGATAGGTACTTTAATATCGTTTGAATCGAATCCACAACACGCAGCGCAACAGTGAGTCGTTATGCAACTGTGCCAACCTACTTGTTTTTAATACTTTTTTAATTCTTTATATTTTTTTCATTTTAAGTATTATTTTTATTTTTTTGAAAGGTAGGTAGGTGAATAAAACAAAATAGTAATCCTTGGAAATTTATTTTATTGGCAAATATAAATATCTTAATGGGTATGTAGTAAAAAATAATTATTTATTGCTAAAAATAGACGCGATACATTCTACGAAAATGTTTGACGATTTCAATAACGGAGAAACCTGATTCTGGAAAATTAACTATCAACTGCACACTGTTCTTTCATATAGTTTTCCTATTTTATTTTGTTCATGTCTGGACTCACATCCAATTTGTAAGTCTGTCAAGATGAAAGATTATTTTTTCCCAGAAATCGGCTTTACTCTAAAATTTAAATTTGTCAACAAATTATTGAGTCGAATTAGAGTCATGATTTTAGTTTTCACGTTTATAAAATTAGTAAGATGAGTTAACTAAAATATTCTACATCAATAAACTCCTAAATTACTCAGCATGTGTGTGAGTATGATCTGGTGGACGTCCCTGAACACGGTCCGCACGTTGTCCGTGTCCGTGGCGGTGGTGAAGTGGAAGTAGCACTCGCGAGGTCTGCGCGCCTCCGCCACCACGAAGCGTTCTGCTGACGCGTTCAGCGCGCGCTGGTGGCGCTTCTTCGTAATTAGTTCCTGAAATTGCAAGATAGTAATCTTAGATTATTGTATGTCCAGATTCCTATCAGGCCACTGACAATTGAAGCCAAAATAATGGAAGAAAAATTACCCCCTTCGTTTGATTCCTACGTAAAACAAGTGAAAATCTCCAAGGGAAACATTTCAATGTGTGGGTGGCGCTCACTCCACTTTAAAAGTAGCTTCACGAAAAACGTTGCATTTTATTTTGAACACGAAATCTAGACATTTTATACCTAATCTAAGACAGAAGTGTTATTTTTAGGGTTCCATGACTCAAAAGAAAAAAAACGGGTCCCTTATAAGATCACTTTGTTGTCCATCTGTCAAGATCATTTACCGAAAAGTTGCAGTGGGCGAAGTCACTGGCAACAGTTAGTTCAAGTATATGGGACAATCATTTTCAACTACGGAAGTTTTTTTTTTATAAGCCATCTTTTATATTTTATTGATGGTGGAAAATCTAAAAAAGGGATGGTACTGTTAAAAATATAGAAATTGTTGCAGCTCCCTATGACAGAATTTGGAACAAAAAAGGTCGGTATCTCGAAAATACAAAGTAAATAAAAAAACAAACACCTACAATTCAATAAACTTAAGTATTTTTAAGTACTGGGTCGTGGAGGTCCGATAGGCAGTCGCACCATGTAAAATACTGATATTCCAGCTGCATCTAGTTTGACTGGAAGCCGACCCCCAATATCATTGGGAAATGGCAGGCAGATTCAGTAAAACTGTAACTTGAGTATTTAAGGTCGCGAGACTGTACGAATTACCTACCGTGACCCCGGAACGTAAAGGGCTACTGAAGGACACCGTGGATTTTAGTCAGTACGAGTCTGACAGTCCCTCCCGCTCTGCCCTGGGTGGGAGGACTCATTTGATGATTTTACCACGATAAAAAAAAACGTAAGTATTTAAAATGTATGCAACTACATACCACAAACAAGCTCTTGATGAACATCTTGGTCCGCGTGTACTCGTCTCCTGCGCACTCGAAGTCGTTGTATTTGGGGAAGTAGGGGGCGATGCTGCGCCCCTGAGATATCTTGCTCTCCAAGATGTCTTGCTTGTTCAGGAACAGGATCAGACCTGCTTCCAGGAGGAACCTGTGGGAATAGTGTATGTAAAGATGCAATTCCACCCACCCGAGTGCGGAACTGTGAGGCACAAATATTCACTTTGGTTCCTCACTCAAGCAAACACTAATAATAAATTCAAATGTATCCATTTTTAGAATGTTCGCGTACATCTGGATACTTTTGTACGTGCACACGTGAGCAGTGAACTCGTTATTTGTACGCGCACATTTCTAAAAAACTCAGTTCAGTAAAAATTGGCGAGGACAAAAGTTACGCATAGCCTTGTCAGTGAACACAAGGCTAAATGCGATACCAATTTTTTTTTTTCTCTTGGTAAAGGCATCAAATGAGTCCTCCCACCCAGGGCAGAGCGGGAGGAACTGTCAGACTTGTATTGACTAAAATCCACAGTGTCCTTCAATAGCCCTTTACGTTCCGGGGTCACGGTAATTCGTGAGTCCCGCAACCCCGGCAGGCTTTGGCCTTCTAAAGGGGGGCTCCGTCATTTTGCTGACACTCTTTGAGGCGCGCGTGGAACACAACGCGCCGTCGACTCGGGCATGGTCCATGGTCGGACAGCGAGTTGCCCATTATTCGCCGCCCGCATGCCCGAGCCTGCGTTGGCCGGAGATCGTCTGCTGACGTCCATCGCCGTGAGCGTCTACCACTGCGTCTGGGGTGGAAGGAGGACGCTGTCCTCTCCCTCACGCGGCCCGCCTCCTTCTTCGGAATCGTACCGTTAGAAGTTATTGAATGGGCGCTTTCACATAGGACGATAACGGCAACGACACGACACCGGCATATCGTCCATTCGGAACAATCTTCGTGCGACATAATTTCAAAGCGTTACCTTATGTATAACTATTCGTTTCACCGAAATCGTGTCGTTATCGTCTAATGAGAAAGCGCCCTTTTGCAAAAGCTTTTAGTGGAAAATAGTTTGAAAAGACGTAAATCAAAGACCCTAAATCCCTACTAGTAGGGAACATCTAAACAGGGTACCGCAGTCCGCAGCCCTAGAACGCAGAGGTGAAGGAACAGAACAGGATGGTTTTTGTCAGTAACATTCTGACAGTCCCTTCTGTTCCACCACGGATTTCACAGGGGACTCATTTGAGCCTTTATGGAACTGTGGCCCTGGAACACAAAGGGCAACCGAAAGAAGGAGGCTGTTTTGAGTATCAGTACGAGTTAGATATTGCCTTCCATTCTATCCAAAGGTTTTTTAAAGAGGATTTATTTGTTGATTTTACCAGTACGAAAAAAAACCCTGTAGGTGATGATGACTGTACCGTAATAATCATCATCTTCCTGCCCCTATCCCATTTTACTTGTGGTCGGCGTAGGGCTGCCATCCGTCCGGGTTTCCCCGGATTTGTCCTAGTTTGGAGGGCGTCCGGGGGTGTCCGGGGGGATTTACCCAATAAATGTCCGGGTAAAACCCGGACATTTAATTTGTTTAATTGAGTGCTAAAAAGCACGATCTCTATTCTCCTATGGATAAGTATTTCTTTTTATTGTTTTTGTTATGTTGATTAAATATATGTATAGAAAAAGACTATTCTATTAAACATGTTATAAAGCTCCATAATGTTATCAGTAAATAAAAACCATAATTAAAAATCTTTGTTTTTACTTTCAACTTCAATAATATATTTTTCTAGGGCGTCCGGGGCGGGCACGCCGCAATCGCGGCGGTAAGACCCCTCTGAGGAGTGGCTGGATAGGCGTCACGGCGTCCTGACCTACCGCATGACGCAGGTCCTCACCGGACACGGAAGTTTCGGGAGGTTCCTGTGTCTGATAGGGAGGGAAGAAACGCCTGGGTGTACCACTGCGAGGATCGTCCGGAGGACACGGTGGAGCATACGGTGCAGGACTGCCCCGCTTGGGCAGAGCACCGCCGTGTCCTCACGACGGCGATAGGCGGAGACCTCTCGCGCCCGGCATTGGTTGAGGCTATGCTGCGGGGCGAGACGGAGTAGGAAAGCGGTCGCCTCCTTCTGCGAAGCAGTAATGCTCGTGAAGGAGGAGGCGGGCCGCGTGAGGGAGAGAACAGCGTCCTCCCTCCATCCCAGCCGCAGTGGTAGACGCCCACGGCGTCGGACGTCGCAAGACGATCTCCGGCCACCGTAGGCGCGGGCATGTGGGCGGCGAGTAATGGGCGACTCGCAGCCCGACCATGGACCATGCCAGGGTCGACGGCGCGTTGTGTTCCACGCGCGCCTCAAAGAGTGTCAGCATAGTGACGGGGCCTGTAGAGGGCCAAAGCCTGCCGGGGTCGCGGGACCAAGGGATTACCGTGACCCTGGTACGTAAAGGGCTAGTGAAGGACACCGTGGATTTTAGTCAGTACAAGTCTGACAGTCCCTCCCGCCCTGCCCTGGGTGGGTGGACTCATTTGATGATTAAACCACGCGCTAAAAAAAAAGGGGGTCCGGGGAAAAAATATGATTTTACCCAATGTCCGGGGTTTTTGAAGTCTTTGTCCGGGACCGACAATTTAGGTGATGGCAACCCTAGGTCGTCGCAACACGTTTTTTTCTTCCATTCTCCTCTATCAAACGTCACAGTATCATTTACTCCTTGTTCTTCCATATCATTCCTTAGACAATCCATCCATCTTTTCTTTGTCATAACATTCATACTCATCACTCTCTTAGTCACATGAGTCTCATCCCTCCTTATCAAATGATGAGTGTACTGTGGCACTAATATTAAATTGTTGTGGCCTGACCTGCTCTGCCAAACATCTTCGAATAACGCAAGCGCTTCTCTAAGTCTGTTCTGAGTGGCGTCCTCCCGCAAGGTCTGGTCGAAGTCGCTGCAAGCCACCAGGAACCAGATGGCGTGGATGCCTTCGAACACCTGCACGGATACATTATTCTGAAGACACTAGTTATAAAATACTAAATTAAATCAGAACAATCTTAGAGGTTACAAGAAGAACAAGTTACAAGTCATAATTACTTGCGTTCTAGGTTAGGCGCGGGCATGTGGGCGGCGAGTAATGGGTGCCTCGCTGTCCGAACATGCCCGGGTCGACGGCGGGTCGTGTTCCACGCGCGCCGTCATGAGTGTAAGCACAATGACGGGGCGCCCCTTTAGAGGGCCAAAGCCTGCCGGGGTCGCGGGACTAACGAATACCGTGACCACGTAACGTAAAGGAGTATTGAAGGACACCGTGGATTTTAGTCGGTACAAGTCTGACAGTCCCTCCCGCTTTGCCCTGGGTGGGAGGACTCATTTGATGATTTTACCACGATAAAAAAAAAACAATAATCTAATAACGAAATCCTTTTGTCCGGTTCTGTACATCTGACAACGTATAAGCAAAAATTAATTTAAGAAGTTCAGTAAGGCATGAAAAGGTAACAAACCAACTCACTTTCAAAATGCGTAAGTAGGCCCACATATTTTCCTTGAAAACAACGTTAGAAAATCATATCATATTTGGGATAATATGATTTATCTTTTGGCTAGGTAGATGATTTCAACTGTCGCAATATTATAGTATGTATTATCATAAAATTATAGATACCTGAATCCATTTCTTCCTCTCCCCTCTTTGTCCACCGACGTCGAACATCCAAAACTCTTGTGTGCCACCATGCATTGATTTTGGCACCTAGAAATAAAATTTATGCAGTTATACGTTTAATGCTTGTGAAGTAAGTAGGTAGCTAACGCGAAATCAAAAGGTATCATTCTTGTTGTTAAGGCATAAATTATTTGAACACAATAATTACCTTAACTTTGAATTCTATTTTCTGTATGCCAGTCGTTTTCTGTCGACACCTCAATATGTCAGCGTCTGATGGTAAATAACCGGGTTTTTCAATGAGATCTATTCTATCTAGAAAACTGAAAAGATGTAAAATAAGAAACAATAACTTTGAGGATTTTTATTTCATTAAATTTAAAATTGAAAGGGTTGAAATTTTACTTTTATAAAAGCGCCATCTGTGATCAAAAATTGGAATTAGGTTAGTTCCGCTATTCGACACAGTTTGCTAGTTATATAATTCAACACTAGATGGCAGTATTTCAAGTTTCAATTACCATGCTGCAGTAAAAGTCCAATTTCAGACAAAAGTTAAATTGTCCGCGTAATTCTGCTATTGCGCAACAGATGGCGTTATTTTAAATAACAAATATTTTACTTACTATTCAGCACTATCTATTAGTTGATATTCATTCGATCTTTTAAAACATTCTCTTACTCCACCATCTCGCCATAATGCTCTAACATGGTCAAAATATTCCTGGAAACAAGAAAATAAAGTACTTGAACTAATTTCTACTGTGAAACATATTGAAATACTCATTTCCCAGTAAAAATCACTCACTTCTGTATATTCCTTAGGGCCATTATCGCCAAGTTTCAAAATATATTCCTTCGATTGACTATTCCTTGGATTTTGTAGCGGTATTTTTAGCATACGCATGCTGTCTACAATATCGTGGATAGATTCATGGATATTATGTCGAATATGATGCGCTTTCTCTGCCCGTTCACTAAAAAGTTCAAAGTACAAATAACGCATTAGTTAAAGGAGTTGTGGTAAGCTTGTTAAAAAACGTTACGTTCACTACACCGTCGACTGCACCATCGCTTACCATCAGGTGACATAGTGGTCAAACGCGACCCTATCGTTAAATAATAAAAAAAGTTTTAGGTAGTAGTTTAAGTTAAGTAAAAGTCGAGTAAGTTATGCATACCTTGCAGTAAATCCTTGGACGTGTAAAATCTTCATTTGTTTTATAATTGTTGTTTTCCCACTCTCCCCTGTGCCAAGTAGTAACAGTTTTATTGCCTGAAAACATTTTTGACGTAATTTAAATCATTGCTGAAGTAAAAAAGCAAAAAATTGCACAAAGTATTTTCTGATTCAACTGCAGTTTTAATAGAAAGTACCTATTTAAAAAAATGTCACAGACATGCACATACATTCAACAAAGACAAAAACATATTCTATACAGAAGAAATACAAAACATGATAACAAAAAGAAATATACAAAACATATAGAAGTTTTATGTCAAAATTGACATGCATTTTGTCGTTTCTACATACCTACTTTGCGTTAAATTTGGGCTAACTAAATAAAGCATGGACCAATATACAAGCAGGTCTCCTCCAATAATAGAAAAACGCTTTTCCTTTTTTATATGAATCAAATGAGTGGATGAGACTATGAGACTAAGATGACTGAAAATTCATCCTGTTCCTTCGGCCCGCGCTTCGCCACCGTGCCCGCGACTCCGTTACATTCACGTATTTAGTCCTTCTTTGTACGTATGTAAGTACTTACTAAACAATGATGGTTCTTATAAATACTCACTTCATTGTAAGACTTGATCCACTGTTTGATCTCCCTGTCGATCTGTTTAGAATGCTCCTCCACTTCGTCTTGACCTCCGAGACAGGGAAGCCAACCCATTGCTGTTTACATGTAATGGTGCTACGCTACGTAAATGAGAACAAGTTTGTTAATAATCTATTAACTCTCAGGCATGAAATGAGGAAATTACTGGACAATGCATTCCACGCCTATGATTACATTTTTCATATACAAAATTTTTATATGCCTTTTAGATAAATCAAGTTTTGCTAATAACTTACTAAAAATAGACACTATATTTTATAAAATCGTCAGTCTACCGTAAATCGTATCGTATTGTAATCGCAGTCGTACCGCCTCGGGTGGAGAGGAAGGGACGGTCAGCCTCCTACTGAGTAAAATCCACTATGTTCCTTCGCTTGCTCTTTGCATTCCAGGACTGTTTAAGAAGAGCACTGGGTCGCGACCCAGCACAACACGATGCGAGTTTAAAAATAAATAATTTTAAAAGATTATTTAAAATCGTTGCTTTTAAAAATATGAAATTTCAATAGTTGGGATCATTCCGCACTATTTGTGACCAGTGTTACTTAAACGAAATCTGTATTACAAGGACATGTTGTAGGCTCATGAAATGTAGATAATCATCTAAAGAAGATATTGCTAAAACGTTTTAAATGTTTCAGTTTATCTTTATATCCGCACAGATAAACATTAATCCTTATAGCGGTATTGCAAAGTAATGGACTACGTTTTCTGGTAACCAATAACTTGGAAATTCTTGTTTCATAGTCAGTATACAGAAACTAACAACCGCTGAAATGCGAAAATCGTTCTTACTGCTTCAAGATCTGGTGCTATCAGAATAAAATGGTATTCACGATCGTTTATCAGATGAAAACTAGTGATATTTCAATAAACATTTTGGATTTAATTGTGGTAGAGCCAGCACATCGACCTACCTCAATCTGTCAAATTTCTTTAATAGATTTTCAACCTTATCACAATAGTGGAAGGTTAATGTTCGTTTGGTAAAATTTAACAGATTCAGGTAGGTTGACCTGCTGGCGTCTGTAAGTACCAACTTTTTAATAAATAAAAACAACTTTTACTTCAAGGAGACTAAGTACGGTCGCGGAACTAACGGATTACCGTGACCCCGGTACGTAAAGAGCTATTGAAGGACACCGCGGATTTTAGTCAGTACAAGTCTGACAGTCCCTCCCGCCCTGCCTTGTGTGGGAGGACTCATTTGATGATTTTACCACGATAAAAAAAAAACACAATAGTGGAAGGTTAATGTTCGTTTGGTAAAATTTAACAGATTCAGGTAGGTAGACCGTAAGCGTAGCGTCTGTAAGTACCTACTTTTTAATAAATAAAAACAACTTTTAGTTCAAGGAGACTAAGTACCTCAGAATTATGAAAAATGGAACAGCTCCCAATACCCTATTTTCGATATTTCATGGTTGGTCTAGTGTGAAATAGTGCACATCGCGTAGTAATGAAGCGAGACCTTCGCTCAGCACTGGGACAATACACGCTAGCAAAAAAAGATGGGTTGGTATCTTACAGTACCATTTTAAAAAAGGTAACCTGGTTGTTCATTGCCACGAATAATACCACACTTTTAACAAACTTATCTACAACTATTATAATTCCTATAATAAAATGACTACTTTTAGTTGTATTCAAAGATAACTTGATGACAAATCGAATATTTTTAAATTAACCTAGCGTTATCTACGTATTTCTATTTGACTGCAATATTCATAGCCCAGCCGCTCTACACTTTAAATTCCATGGATTTTTTCTGTTTCGTTACATTTTTCAAAAAGGTACTAATGCACTTCATTAGAACCCACAGTCCCCCGACCCCAGAAGGCGTTTAGGGCTACGTCAACAATGCGTATTTTTTTTTCACGTGGTAAAATCATCAAATGAGTCCTCCCACCCAGGGCACAGCGGGAGGGACTGTCAGACTCGTACTGACTAAAATCCACTGTGTCCTTCAATAGCCCTTTACGTTCCGGTGGCACGGTAATTCGTTAGTCCCAAGTGCGTATTACTTGGAATTGATGTGTTTTATATGACCCAAGAAGGTAGTTACCTACCTCCATTGTGTAAAAATCATAATAAGTGGCATTCTGTACTTTCTGCTTACCCCTTTGGAAAAAAGATGCATCAAGCCGCGATCTGTTAATTTTCTTCAAAAAGGTTGTAAAATTATGACATATTGACTGTACTATAGAAGACCATTTTGATTCAGTTATCTACACCTATTTTTTATTGTTTTTCTCTTCACACACTAGGAATTATATAATTATATTAATAAACTACACGTTTTCTCCTTCCATTCCGTTGTTAATAATTTCGCTATTAACAGTATTAGAAATATAATAGATAATAATATAGTTATCTATTGTATCATTTCAATTCCATCATCATCTGCATAGCCTTTTCTCCAACTACCTATGTTCGGGTCAGCTTCTGATCGAACCAGATCCAGCTGAATATCAGTATTTTACATGGAGCGACTGCCTATCTGACCTCCACAACACCTCGTAAATGTATTGAACAATTTCAATATACCTCATCGCAAGACTGGTATCATATTCTCACATAATCTATATATTTTTCTTTAGGCGTTCGGCGTCGTCTCTTCTATTTATCACAAATACATTCAAATGTGTTACACTCCAAAGTTCTCTTTTAACAATTTATTAAATTAATATAAATAAAATAATCACAAACCTTTTAATAATTAAAATAAAATGTCACCACAACTAATTGAATCACTGTAACTAAATGAAGTTTATCAAAATATAATATCATTTTGTTGATATCTCATTTTTATCAGATATTTAATATTAATCGCGCTTGATTGTAATATCGTAACAATTTTTATTAGTTAAAAGTTAAGAAGTGGGGGGGATAGGGAAGTACAGTCGACAGCATGTTTGTGGCAAAAACATAGTTTTATAAACTTTTAGCGTAGGTATTTTTTTTTTTACGTGGTAAAATCATTACATGAGTCCTCCCACCCAGGGCAGAGCGGGAAGGACTGTCAGACTCGTATTGACTAAAATCCACTATGTCCTTCAATAGCCCTTTACGTACCGGGGTCAAGGTAATTCGTGATGTCATAAGTACGATAAGTACGTTCAAATGTACCTATTAATTTAAACGTCACATTTTATTTATTTATTGTATTTTATGTGTGACACTTCTTTATTTATTTTTATGCGTTGATTTATTAAGTTGTATTTGGTGTCTTTTATTGCACTAAATAAATGTTTTATCTATCTATCTATACCCCAACATGCGGTCTAAAGATTAGGACATAGGATGATAACCGAACACGAACGAAGCCACGGGGAATAGTAAGTTTACAGCTAGAAAGTATCCAATCTATAGAATAATTGCTAATGAAATAATCTTCTAATAATGGTTGATTTAATTACTTACTATTTATTGTAGTTGAACTATTGCAGGCTAGACTATAAATATCATTAAACAAATGTTTAAACACAAATTAATTACATTTCTTATCACAAAATACTTTTCCAACGAAAAAATTAATGAAAAACAAATGTAGAAAATACAAAAAGAGATCGCCCCCGGGTGGGCTTGAACCACCAACCTTTCGGTTAACAGCCGAACGCGCTAACCAATTGCGCCACGGAGGCCATGTAAGACGTGTCGAAATAGCTGATACAAATCTAAACGCAAGTATATGTGTCTTCACGTACACAAATCAATGATAAGGTATACAGGGATGTATATTTTAGTATAAATTGAACATTTTAGATAAAGTTTCGATGCGCTCTTTTAGGAGAATCATTAAATTGCACTTTTTTCGATACTTTGCAAAGTTTGTATATTAATTTTAGTATTTTATATTTTTAATTCCAATAATTAATATATTGTTTGTTTGTTAATAATAATAAGTTTGTATAATAATAAATTTGTTTTAAGTCACAATTTTATTAATTAAAAAATATATTTCTTTTCAATCAATATGAGAAAACATCTACTCAAAACTCAGAAATGGGTTCGTGACGTAAAGGCTATAAAAAATCATACCTAAAAGTGACGTATTATGAATTTGAAAACATCGTCGCATCATGCTCGATTTTACCTTACATAACAAAATAAAAAAATCTGTTCAAATGTTTTTTGATAAATCTATCTGACGGACTTAAATGATTAATCTCGTTTTCATACTGCGTTTAGCTTACATGAAAAAAAGTGTTTAAAAAGGGAATCAAAATAAAAAGCCTTATTAAAATCAGAACATTTAATAAAATATGAAAATTACGAGCTAAACAATTTCACTTAAAAATAATTCCATTTGGGATGAGCCAAACTAAATACAATCGTACACGTCATTATGATATACTATCTATCTACTATTTAAAATTTTGAACTATGTAGCAAAAATAACAATATAAGGGAACTAACAATTTTTTGGAGCATCTAAAATCTAAACGTATATTATATAAAAACAAACTTTTTAACTGAGACAGAAGAACTGACACTATAATACTCGACATACCCAAAGTTGTTAAAAATTAAAATTTGTTTATTGTTTTTATAAAATAAAAAATTTGGAAATGTTTTTGGTACCCTTAACAAAATAAAGTTTTTTTTTTTTTAAATATGTTTAATTGAAGAAAATAACATTATTAATACATAGTTATGTTAAATTTTATTTTAGTTTTTATATTTTTTGCTGTGCCCTACAGGGTCCATAATTGTACCTAGCTTTAAGCCTATTTTAAGATCTGTAATACTGACATTGTGGAATGCAAATAAAGATATGAATATGAAACTTTTCAAGTTTGACAATTTTGTTTTTTTTTTCATTTTTCCCTCGCTGTCACCGTGGTCTAATAAGCGTTCCGTTTTTTCATTCGTGTAAACGGAACCCTAATATAAAACTATCATTATAAACCTAGCCATATTTATAGTAGGTATGTTGGTATAATTGTTTCATTGATTTTCCATGGCACAAAAAGATGTCAGGAGGATTCTTGTTACACCAGTGTTTTTTTTTAACGTGGTAAAATCATCAAATGAGTCCTCCCATCCAGGACAGAGCGGGAGGGACTGTCAGACTCGTACTGACTAAAATCCACGGTGTCCTTCAATAGCCCTTTACGTTGCGGGGTCACGGTTATTCGTATATCTCGCGACCCCGGCAAGCTTTGGCCCTCTACCGGGGGCCCCGTCACTATGCTGACACTCCATGAGGCGCGTGTGGAACACAACGCGCCGTCGACCCGGATAGGTCCATGGTCGGACAGCGAGTTGATGTTGTTACTCCAGTTAGCAAAAAGAAATTGAAAAAAGATTAGATTACGTCTATAGTTGCCATATAACGCGCCCATAGAACCATGTTGCATCAAAGCTTATCCTCCAGTCAGTTATAATATATACAAACAATATGTATGTTGACAGCATTAATAAATTGCGAATCTACGAGTAATTAGTCTGTCAGTAAGAATTTTGAAAAATGTAATGGATACGTATTTTTTCTTATGATAAATTAACGCATATTTACAAAGATATAACGCATCAAAACTTATGACGTCAGAAGCAAGTAAAAAACTGTACTGTGCTTGCGACGTATTGGCAATTACTAAAGTGTCGTATCTTCGTCAATTTTGGTTTATGTAACAAAAGAAAAAATACATGTCTAATATTTTTTGATAATCTAACTCGACGGAATAATTAGATTTCTCCAGTCAAATAACCTATTCAATGGCATTATTAAACATGCACTTTACACAAATATCTGTAATCTACCCATTTAATAGTCACTGCATCATAATAGGGTCATCCAACTGCAGCTGTACCATTTGGTTACCGTTGACTAGCACCCCGTCCCGGAGCAACAACTGCACATTTAGGTCTGAAAGTTCCTGAAAAAAATAACGAAATGTATCGTAAAAATACAAATTAAGATAAAAAAGACAAAAAATGGGTTTTAGAAGCAAAAAGCCAACGTCACGCGGTGTTCCCAGGCGGTCACCCATCCAAGTACTGACCGCGCCCGATGTTGCTTAACTTCGGTGATCGGACGAGAACCGGTGTATTCAACGTAGTATGGACGTTGGCGATTGCTATCCCGAATTTATCAACCCGAAACAAACTCAGAGGTCACAGTCTCTTTTGAAGTCCAGACATTATATGTAGTTCAGGCTATACGAGGACCATGGAGGTCAGTGTCTAAAATGGTCTTTTGAAGAAAGAACCACAGATTTAAGTGGACCTGTCCAGTCAGTGCAAGCATTTGTCAGTTACTGTAAGCGACCCTTATATCAAGGACAAAATGTTGTTTTAAAGTTGACAGTTTTATTAGACAAGTATTCAACAGATGTTTTTTTATATTTCTTGTGTTAAGACAGTAATTTTCTCCAGTCCAGATTATTTCCATCCAATACAATGAAACCTAACACGTTTTTCCTAAAACTGTTGACTAAACACAATGATTGCGATCTTTTTTTAAGCAGATTCTTATCGCGTTTGGATACGCGCGGAAGCGGCTAAATACGTTTGAATACACATAAAATGTCATTGGACATGTAGTTTTATTAATCAAGATAAATATTATCATGATTATCGTGAAAATTATACCTTCATGATATTTATCAATGACTTATTTTTAAATGCACATCAAATAAGTTATCACCCGCCAATTTATTTACATCAGTTAAATGTTTTTTTACATTGAAATAATTATTGTAATGCAATTTTGGTTTTGTCTTTGCAATTAGGGTTAAATTATGATGACGGAAAATTACCGGAGATTTGTGTCTGGGTGTAACTTATCTATAATATGTATGTATTTAGAAATATATAAGTATGTTTATCAGTTGTCTAGTACCCATAACACAAGCTCTGCTTAGCTTGGGACAAGATGTCGTTGTGTGATAGCTGTGGAATATTTATTTATTATTATTTATTGTGAAGGATAGCAAGGTTGACATAATCCGTCTTATTACAAAACTAGCGACCAGCCCCGGCTCCGCACGGGTGCAATCTCTACTATATTATGCATGTTATATACATATAAACCTTCCTCTTGAATCACTCTATCTATTAAAAAAAATCGCATCAAAATCCATTGCGTAGTTATAAAGATGTAAGCATACATAGGGACAGACAGACAGCGGGAAGCGACTTTGTTTTATACTATGTAGTGATGGGGAGTGACGTTTTGTGATTTTTAGAGGCGTTGCATCTTCATCAATTTTGGTTTAACTAAAGAAAAATTCGGGTCAATATTTTTTATAATCTTTCTTTCGGACTGATTAAATTTTTTGGGTAAAATATCCTATTGAACAATTCTTTGTCTGTTGGATAGTCCATTTATATATTTATAGGCTACTAGCACTTTGCCCGCGACTTCGTCCGCGTGGGTTACGTACTTTGCTAATTCCCCCTTTTCACCCCCTTAAAGGTTAAATTTCCAAAAACCCCTTCTTAGTGCTCCCCTACATTATAATAGGAAGCTGTGTGCAAAATTTCACATTCCTAGCCCTAGTAGTTTCGGCTGTACGTTGATATGTCAGTCAGTCAGTTCTCCTTTTATATATATAGATATGACATCACACCACGACCAATAGGAGCCGAGCAGCGGGGATGAAACCACGGGCAATAGCTAGTCAATAATGAAACATATTCACCTCACTTCCAACTATGGGATAGGCAGTATTGTCTTGTACGTCAGACTCTCCTCGCTGTAGTATCTTGGGTCGTCTCGGGTTCTTAGCGATGCCACGACCCCGACGAGCTGGTTGGAAGTTTTCCACTGAAAATTTATGGCAAAATAATAAGGAGTTTCGCAGTGGCCGAGTGATCGACTGCTGTTCAGGGGGTCGCGAGTTCGATCCCCGCACGGAACAAATATAAGCTGCAAGTAGTTGTTCTGGGTGTTTGTGTATGTGAGTTTCTATGTTTGTAAACGCAACCACGACGCAGTTTCTAGTGACGGGTACATTTTTTAAAATATAAATTAAAAAAAAAACATGGTAAACTTGTTCCATCATAGACTCGTCCCGATCGCGAGACTCACGAATTATCGTGACCCCGGAACGTAAAGGGCTATTGGACACCGTGGATTTTAGTCAGTACGAGTCTGATAGTCCCGTCCGCTCTGCCCTGGGTGGGAGGACTCATTTGATAATTTTACCACGAAAAAAAAATCGTAGACTTATAAAGCAAAAAGCCAACGTCACGCGGTGTTCCCAGGCGGTCACCCATCCAAGTACTGACCGCGCCCGATGTTGCTTAACTTCGGTGATCGGACGAGAATCGGTGTATTCAACGTAGTATGGACGTTGGCGATAACTAAGACGAAATTAACAATCATTATCAAGTCATTGTAAAAACAATGAATGACGTCACTTAGAGGTTCCGCAAGACGAACAATACTCGGAGTAGCATAGGACTATAAAATATTCGTGATGTTTTGAATAGCACAGTGACTGAGCGATTGGCAGTCCAATCGCACCCGGGTTCGATTTTCGCACGGAGCAAATATTTGATTGATCTACAAGTACTTGTTCCGGGTCTGTGCGCTTCTGTATGTTAGTTATATTTGTAAAACGCACCCACGATACAGGAGAAATTAACAGTAAGGGACAACGCTTCGGCAGACGATCTCCGGCTACCGTAGGCGCGGGTATGCGGGCGGCGAGTAATGGGCGACTCGCTGTCCGACCATGGACCATGCCCGGGTCGACGGCGCGTTGTGTTCCACGCGCGCCTCAAGGAGTGTCAGCATAGTGACAGGGGCCACCTGTAGAGGGCAGAAGCCTGCCGGGGTCGCGGGACTCACGAATTACCGTGACCCCGGTACGTAAAGGGCTATTGAAGGACACCGTGGATTTTAGTCAGTACGAGTCTGACAGTCCCTCCCGCTCTGCCCTGGGTGGTGGAGGAATCATGTGATAATTTTTTTTAAAAAAAAGGGGCAACGCTTCTAACAAACTGTAATGTCTGCACAGTTAATCGTGACTGAAACGTAAAGGGCTATTATGAAATGATGAAATGAAATGATGTTTGAAATGATATTTATTTATGCAAGTAGGTTATATCAACACTTTTACACGTCCTTTTATAAAACTAGGAGGGGCCGGTGTTTCGTACCTGACTACTCTGAGAAGAAACAGCCGAAACAAACTCAGAGGTCACAGTGTCTTTTGAAGTCCAGACATTATATGTAGATCAGGCTATACGAGGACCATGCAGGTCAGTGTCTAAAATGGTCTTTTGAAGAAAGAACCACACAAAGTGGACCTGTCCAGTCAGTGCAAGCATTTGTCAGTTATCGTGTAGCTCGACTCATAACTCAAGGAGTGAGAGGATTAAATGTACACCGTGGATCTTAGTCAGTACCAGTCTGACAGTCTTTTCAGCTTCACATAAAGCGGCGGGAGGACTCAATTCAAGATTTTTTTTGATTTTTTTTGAACTTTTTTTTTTTTAATAGCCTAATTTGTGTCCCACTGCTGGGCAAAGGCCTCGCCTTTTTCCTTCCAAACCACTCTATTTTGGGCAATTTCTGGCCATGTGGTACCTTATAATATACCTATATGGGTTGTTGTACAGGGCGGGATGGGAGGAACCGTCAGATTTGTACTGACTAAAATCTAGATCCTTCAATAGCCCTTTACGTTCCATAAGGCTCTCTAAGGGGATTCCCGTCTGATTGCTGACAGCTCTTTAAGACGCGCGTCGTGTACTGCGTGTTACACGACGTGCCGTCGACCCGGGCATGGTTCGTGATCGGACGGCAAGTCACCCATTACTCGCCGGGTCTCTAACCCCGGGAAGATTACATGCGTGATGTTAAGTTGTGTTTAAGTTGTAGTATACATACACACTCTCGTGGGCTCTGGCTTGATACAGGCGACGTGCGTGCGCGGCACGTTGTTGAGGGCGGACAGCGCGCGCGCTGAGGACGGTATCACACTTGTAGTACCCTACAATAACATAGATAATTCATTATTTTATACGGGGTGAATTTTTCAACTGGGCCTGGATGGCTATATCCGTAGTTACGAGGAATATCGAAAAATACTGAAAGGAGTCTTGACGCTGATTTTAACGGCAACTCAAACAGAATTATTGGATTTTAGAAAAAAATCACACCTTGTATTACACCATTCGATAGTACTGCTAAGAAGGTGTAATGAATACCTCCAAATTGCAAAAAGTTAAATAAAAAAAGCAAAAAGCCAACGTCACGCGGTGTTCCCAGGCGGTCACCCATCCAAGTACTGACCGCGCCCGATGTTGCTTAACTTCGGTGATCGGACGAGAACCGGAGACCCGATTGATATGTGTACCAAATTTCAACTTAATCGGTCTAATAGATTCGGAGATAATTGACTGTAAGCGACGGACGGACAGACACACGAGTGATCCTATAAGGGTTCCGTTTTTGTATTCAGACGTACGGAACCCTAAAAACGCTGGTATACAAAAAGCCAACGTCACGCGGTGTTCCCAGGCGGTCACCCATCCAAGTACTGACCGCGCCCGATGTTGCTTAACTTCGGTGATCGGACGAGAACCGGTGTATTCAACGTAGTATGGACGTTGGCGATAGAGAGAACGAAATTATCAACCATTATCAAAACATTGTATGAACAACGAGTGACGTCACTTAGATGTTCCGCATGATGGACACTCGCTCGGACTATGAAATATTTGTGAAGTTTTGAATGGCGGCACGATCAGGACAGTGGCTCACTCTCACTTTGAAGAGATTTTTTTTTAAATCTTTTATTAGAAGAAAAGGCTATCAATCAATTAATGATTATGCCAGCCCTATAGATTTACAAAATGGAGCTAAATGCCTATGATCTTAACTTAATTAATTTGAAAATTAAATAATATATCTTAACAGCTAATTTAGAGGTAGGCTTAGATAAAATTACATTACACATGCCCACGTCTCCTAATCTAAGTCCAGCTTCCGATTCCACCGCTCTGCGTTCTGCCCCAATCCGGGCACTCTCCACCAATGCGTGGTACGTGTCCTCTCTCTTATTGCAAATAGTACAATTCGGGTTTGAAGAGATTAAGTATTGTATGTTGTTTTTATTATTTTTCTCTAAAGTTACATTAATAAATATTATTATTAGTATAGTACCTAAGTGGGAGTACATTATCCTTAAAAAATTGATAAACTTATAAAGAAATAAATAAATAGTAAAAAAAAAGCAAAAAGCCAACGTCACGCGGTGTTCCCAGGCGGTCACCCATCCAAGTACTGACCGCGCCCGATGTTGCTTAACTTCGGTGATCGGACGAGAACCGGTGTATTCAACGTAGTATGGACGTTGGCGATTGCTACCACGAATTTATTGACCTATTTCAAGGAATTGTAGAATAATGAATGACGTCACTTAGTACTGCATGGCGGACGAGACTCACTCTCAGTTTGCGGTGTGTGTACCGCTCACTCACACATAAAAAAAAACTTAATGAAAAACGTTATGTTTTGTTTCAAACACAGAATGTGGACAATAAACTAAGACTTCCCTTTTTATTATTCAAAATATATTTGTATGTTTATTTAAACTTATTTACTTATATGTAGGATTCGAGGGTGAAGAAAACTTGCAATTTACAAACAATTTAATATTTAATTCATCTTTTCACATGTCGACGGCGGTGACTGCCCCTCATTCTATCACTCTCTTATTCTCTTGCTTTCCCTTTCACATGACATATCCTTCCAGTACGTTCCAAATCCCACATATATTTATTAAACTTATATTCTAATCTCATTATAATATATATAACTTATATTACTTATATTCTAATCTAATTATAATCGTGCATTTGTAACAAAAACGGCCGTTTATGTTTAGAATGCACGATTTAGCTAAACAGCTATATTTCAAGTGTTGACAATGTGTTATAAAATTACGTTATTGCCTTTTCTACAGTAATTACAGACTACATTTTGTATTTTTGATTCTATTTACGAGTTATGACATTTATTCGATTGGCGGCGCTAGTGGACTGTAAGAGGCCTCTTAACTATTACTTTTGTGTTGCGTAAAGGGCTATGCAACTTTTTGGCATCAATTTTTTTTTCTTTCGCCAGTAATGAAATGTTTGTCATTAGTAGACCGCAACCTAAGAACTTCGTAAAAAATAACAAAAAAAAAAAATCCAAACCGTAACCAACCAGACATATGGCGGTTTTTATTTTGTTCTAATCAGGAGTAAATCAAAAGTTCTGTGGATTTCTACAAAAAATAACTCGTGATTAGAACAAAAAAAACTGTCATATCTCTGGTTGGTTACGGTTTAGAAACTTTTTTTCCATGGACTTCTTAGGTGGTAGTCTAAATGTGCCCAAAATTTAATCACTGGCGAAGGAAAGAAAAATTGATGCCATTGTCCATACTAAAAGTTGCATACCCTTTTAAAATTAATAAATAAATATAATATTGGTCTACCTTTCTAAAGGATATCTTGGTGATATCTATAAGCTTGTCGTGTGGAACGTTTTGAACAGCAAGCGTCTTCATCACCTCTTCAGACGACGGATTCAGACCTTCAATCTGTAAATTATAATAGTTATAATGGAATTAACTGTTGTCCGTGCTTTCACCCCGGCTGCTCGGCTCCCTGTTAATCGTAGCGTGATGTTAGGCTATAGCTTTCCTCGATAAATGGACTATCCAACATGAAAATATTTTTTCAATGTTGATGGATTGAGAGGAAGAGGAAGACCAAAGAAAGGATGGATGGATTGTCTAAGGAATGATATGAAAGAAAAAGAAGTAAATGATACTGTGACCTCTGATAGGGGAGAATAGAAGAAAAAAACGTTTTGCGCCGACCAAAAGTAAAATGGGACGAGGGCAAGAAGATGATGAATTGAGTTGAGTTGAATGCAGCAGTGGTAGCCCAGAGGTATCGGACCTGACTTACCAGTTGTAGGTCGTGGGTTCGCACCCAGCCAGGCATTACTGTATGTAATTTATTTCATCACCACTGCTCTCAAAACGGTGAAGGAAAACATCGTGAGGAAACCGGCATGTCCTAGAACCAAAAATTCGAAGACATGTGACATCTACCAACCCACACTGAGCCCACGTGGTGAAATAGACGGCACGATTATCGCAGTGGCTGAGCGATTGGATTGCTACGCAGCACAGAACATACAGGGTGTCGCAAATTCGATTCCCGCACGGAATAAATATTTTTATGACCTACAAGTAGTTGTTCCGGGTCTTTGTGTGTGTGACTTTCTACATTTGTAAACGCGCCCACGATACAGGAGAAATTCCTAGTGTGGGGCAATGTTTCAAAAAAGAAAAAAAAATCACACCCCACTCCCTCGAACAGAAAGGAGGCCTGTGTCCCAACAGTGGGAACACATAGGCTGATGATGATGAATGATGTAGTTATTAGGAGGTCCTGTTATCGCGCATACAGTGTTAGTATCTGCTTACCTCAACAACTACAATAGTAGCGGGATGCTTGAGTCTCAGATGTGTCCGTAGGTCGGAGCGGATACGGAACCGCTTGGGACATCGACCGCAGGCCCAGGCTCGGACACCCGTGTGGATGAGACGGTGGTTACGCATCGCAGTCGACCTGCGGTGGAGGGGACATACAATGGACGGATATAAAAAATAGGCAGGACAATCAATGGTCGCGGGACTGTACGAATTACCGTGACCAAGGAACGTAAAGGGCTATTGAAGGACACCGTAGATTTTAGTCAGTACGAGTCTGACAGTCCCTCCCGCTCTGCCCTGGGTGGGAGGACAAATTTGATGATTTACCACGTACAAAAAAAATGGACAACATCAGTAAAATGCAAGTTTAGTCTGTCAGCTCAAGTTCAGAAAAATAACGGACACGTATTTTTTCTTTCAGTAAACCAAAGCATGTTTACAAAGATACAACGCATTAAAAATTGAGAGCAGGTTTCGCATATACTAAAAATAATATTGTATAGTTAGGATGCTTACAGTAAAAAGATTGATTGTATTTACAATTTTAGTAAGAAATAATATAGTTTCAAAAAAAAATGTTATGAAGCAACAAAATACATAAATATTCTATTGCTTTTTTCCAACTTTATACGCTACGGCATAAATTCGAAAATCCAGCGAAGACAAAAAACACAGAATAGAAGTGGTTTCGACGCTGAATCTACTACTAAATTGACAATGAGGAAACTCACCTCCTAAAAGCGACTCCACAAACATCGCAAGGGAACGGTCTCTCCCCAGTGTGCACCCTCAGATGTTCGTTCCTCATGGACAGCGTGCGGAAGGCGTGCCCGCACACCGGACACGAGTGCGGACGACGAGGACATGTCCCCGCCGTCGACGACGACGTGTTGCACGATTGACACGAGTTCTCGACATTACCATGGACCTCTCTAGGAATGGGAGATGGAATAAAAGTTTTTGAAAAATATTCAATATAGCTGTCACTTGAAAGCGATTCTCCCTAGGGCTGCAAAGTATAACTTTGAACCCGCTCCTCAGCATGCCTGATGACTTACTTTCAGAGTATGAATAATGAAAAATAACTTTTTCGTACCACTTGCTCAAAAAAGTGACATTCTATGCTTCAAAAATCGAACATAACGATAGTCATTTTTAGTCTGTTAAAAACAGGGAGAGAATGTTGTACTGAATTTCATTCATCCTCTAGGGAGAGCTTGTGATTTAAATTTGGAATACTTACAGAAATTTATACTGAATTACATCTATGTTTACATAATTGAGTTTGTATTTTTGAAAAAGGAATACGTATTTATTATGCAGTTATGATTATTAAACAAAATTACGAAAACCGAAGAGGCCGTATGAGCTTGATGCCTTTGCTTTTCCGAAAAAAAAAATATTCTAGGTATTTGCCGCGTTTTTGTTTTCATCAAAAAAAAACCTTAAGTTTATTTTATTTTTATAAATAAGTTAATGTTCTAAAAATGCGTTACGATGTTAAATCAAATGAAACGCAAGTTCCTCAGACGCAAGAACAGAGAAATACTCAAATTAACTCATCTGTCTTCTGAATATATAAAAGGAGAACTGACTGACTGACATATCAACGTACAGCCGAAACTACTGGGGCTAGGAATGTGAAATTTTGCACACGGCTTCCTATTATAATGTAGGGGAGCACTAAGAAGGGGTTTTTGGAAATTTAACCTTTAAGGGGGTGAAAAGGGGGAATTAGGAAAGTACGTAACCCACGCGGACGAAGTCGCGGGCAAAGTGCTAGTCGACAATAAATGTACCAAACAAAAATGTAACTCTCTCTATATCAATAACTAGCGACCGGCCCCGGCTTCGCACGGGTGGACATTTATTTTTTAAGCTCTCTGAAAAAAAAAAAACCGGGATAAAATATAGCCTATACGGATTCGGAAGAATCCCTCTAAGTAATGGTAAAAGGAATTTTGAAATCGGTCCAGTAGTTTTTGAGCCTATTCAATACAAACATACAAAAATACAAAGGTTTCCTCTTTATAATATTAGTATAGAGTATAGATTGGACCAATGTTTCGAATGTTAACTTTTACTTTTAATTGTCATTATTTTTAATAAATACTTATCTCATATTATTATTGAATTCATTTCTTCGCAAATGGTACGAAAAGTAGAGTATTTTCCTCGGTGATAAAGCTGTCTTAGTCTTGGGTGAACTTAAATCCCTCGCTACACTCAGGACTCGTCTTAAATCCCTCGCTACACTCAGGACTCGTCTTAAATCCCTCGCTTCGCTCGTGATTTAAGTTTTTAACACCCTCGCTACGCTCGGGAGTAAACCTCGAGTCCTTCGTTACGCTCGCGATTTAAATCATCACCCGAGACAGAAGACACTGCTTTATCCCCTTGGTTAATCATCTACTATTCTTGCGGAAGTCGGCGGCTTTGTTTTTTATTCCCTTGACTTTTATGCCACCGACTTCCGAGAGAAAAATATGCATCAGTCGTAGATGATTTGCTGTCATTAATTAAAGAGTTCCCTCGTTTTTTCCAAGATCCCGTCATCAGATCCTGACCTGATTACCATGGGACCATCTGTAAAGTATACTACCCTTTCAAACAAAAGAAGATTTTTCTAAATCGGTCCAGGCGTCATCGATGAATCGGGGAACCAAGCCAGGCGCATTACTTTGTGCAATTTATCAGCATCACTGCTCTCAAAACGGTGAAGGAAAACATCGTGAAGAAACCGGTATGTCCTAGAACCAAAAATTCGAAGACATGTGATATGCCATGGCCAGGCCATGCAAGGCCGCTGCCCCGACTTGTGGCCATTGCGGTGAAGAAGGACACTCTAGCCAAGACTGCGCAAAAAAAGCTGATGATCCAAAATGTGCTACATGCATGCGCTTTAAAAAACAAGCCAACCACAAGACGGGAGACGCAGTTTGTCCAGCTAAACTTGCAGCCGAATACAGGTATATTAACTCGATTGACTATGACGGCGCCTGAGAGCGCCACATATTTGTTTAAATCTTAGACGTAATTTATTGTTGTTATTTTTGTAGAATGGATATTAATTTAATTACCGACATAGATAACTCTTTTTTGACTGAGTCAAAGTCATGTGAGGTTGAAGACTGCAATCAATATCTTTCCCAGTATCAAAAGTCATTAACCATACTAACCCAAAACATACGAAGTATTCATAAGAACATAGATAGCTTTAACATTTTTCTTCATAGACTTAACTTTAATTGTGATATTATGGTTCTAACAGAATGCTGGCTATCAATGCGCCACGATAACCTCCCGGCAATACCAGGGTATAACTTATTGTACACAAAAATTAACCACAATCAAAATGATGGTGTCGTTGTCTTTGCTAAGGAATCATTAAAGGTCAAAGTCGAAGAACCTGATCTTCAAGATTGTATTAGTAACTGCCTTATCATCAAAATTGGTACAACTACAGCGATAATTGCTTTGTATAGATCCCCTTCCGCAAGAAACCTAACCTCTTTCCACAGTTCCCTAAACCAGATCTTTCAATCACTTAGCTCATTTAGCAATGTAATACTAACAGGTGATATTAACATTAATATTGGCTCCGAAAACTGCGACTCAGGGACACAAGATTACCTTAACATCTGCTCATACCATGGTTTTCTGCCTGCTCACACATTGCCTACTCATCAGAGCGGTTCTTGCCTCGACCATATGATGATCAAAACCGCTTATTCATTTATTACGCTTGTTACTAACTCAACAATAACCGACCACCATTCTGTCTTACTAGCCGTAAATTTAACGCTGCCTAAGCATAATCGCTCCCAGACAAAATCTAAATTAAATATAAATAAACTCGAATATGATTTACGCAACATTGATTATAGCCTAGTTTACAATACTGCTGACGCTAATTCAGCTTTATCGTATTTAATAAAACATGTCCAACAAGCAATATTACGTAATACGACAGTTGTGACAACAAATAATCGTCTTCGTAATATTAAACCTTGGATTACTCCTGGACTAATTCGATGCATAAGGCACAGAGATAAACTTCATCAGAAAACTAAGAAATTCCCTGATAATTTAATAATTCTAAACACCTATAAAAGATACAGGAATTTCTGCAACAATCTCTTAAAGAAGCTTAAAAATAATTACGATAAAAATGAATTAAATAAAGCAGGCAACAATACCAAGCAAATTTGGAAGCATATTAAAAACGCCACCTACATGACTAAACAACGTGAATCAAATTCGAGGTTACTGCTTACTAATCCTTCATCCCTCTTATCAGCTAACAAAGTAAATAACTTTTTTGTTAATGTTGGGAAAACTTTGGCCGAACAGATTCCGAAACATTGCACCCAACCATCTTTCCAAAAACAGAACAACAGCTGCAACCTGAAGTCATTTGCTATGCTGGATACTGACGAAAACGAAATATCCCAAATAATATCTGGCCTTAAAGATGACTGTGCAGTTGGATGGGATAATATAAGCAACAGGATCCTTAAACTCTTTAAGCATATATTAGCACCTCCCTTAACGCATATATTTCGAATCTGTCTTTCCAAAGGAATTTTCCCTAACTGTCTCAAAAAGGCTGTTGTTATCCCTATCTATAAATCTGGAGACAGGGACTTGGTTAACAACTATAGGCCAATATCATTACTCCCCTCAATTTCAAAAATACTTGAGAAAATTATAAACAGCAGACTAGTTAGCTTCCTGGAGAAAAACAACATCTTGTCACCAGCGCAATTTGGCTTCAGAGCCAAATTATCCACAGCCGATGCGGTGCATAGCCTTACCAATTATATCTCTGAAGAGCTGGGCAAGGGGAACCAGGTCATGGGAGTCTTCCTTGATTTAGCGAAAGCCTTTGACACGGTCTCCGTTTCTGTGCTCCTAAGAAAATTAGAGGCCATAGGAATAAGGGGCACGCCGCTGACATTGCTTGCTGACTATTTAAACGACCGATACCAATGTGTTAGGATTGACAATTTTACGAGCGATGAGCAGAAAAATACTGGATTTGGTGTTCCCCAGGGAAGTATATTGGGCCCTACCCTTTTCCTGGTTTATATTAACGACTTGTGTAACCTTAACATCAAGCAGGGCAAGATTATATCATATGCTGACGACACGGCGCTAATATTTTCTGCTGAAAACAGTAGCGAACTGTTTGAAAACGCTCAACTTGGCTTTAATACTGTGACTAATTGGCTTCAAAGCAATTTACTAACACTAAACGCTGACAAGACAAAATACATTCACTTCTCCATGCGCAAGCCTCGACTTAACACTACTAACTTCCATTTATATGCCCATCAATGTGATAATCGCTCAATCAACATGTGCATTTGCCCTTCTATCCTCAAAGCAAATAATATTAAATACTTAGGGGTTATAATAGATGAAACACTCTCTTTTAGGTATCATATTGAAAGTCTAGTTAAAAGAGTGCGCAAATTAATATATGTATTTAAAAAAATACGAACTTTTGCGGATTCTAAGTTAATCACACAAGTTTATTTCGCCCTATGTCAATCAATAATTCATTACTGTATCATTTCATGGGGTGGCGCATCAAAAACTATCCTGCTTCCTCTTGAAAGAGCTCAAAGAGCAATTTTAAAGGTAGCAAACTTCCATCCCTTTTACTTTCCCACAGATCAGCTGTATAAATCCTGCAATGTGCTGACTGTGCGCCAGCTATTCATTATGCACTTACTATTAAAACAGCACACCATGCTTACGTACAATGCTGACAATACTAACAAGAGACGGAACGATATAGTATGCATTTCTAATACAACCTCCAAACATGTCTTTGTGGAAAGATTCTTTACATTTTTAGGCCCATTTCTGTACAATAGATTAAATAGAAAACTAAGTATTTATAAGTTAAACTATTTTAGCTGTAAAAAGTCTATTATTACTTTTTTGCAACCCCTTACCTATGCACAGACAGAAGATTTACTTGTAGTCTGCAAGTAAACTGCTGACACATTGTTTGTTTATCTCTTATGTAAGTTGTAATTTTAGTAATTTACTTTTCTTTAATTGTTGATTTATTTATTTTAAGTAGGTATTTACGCACCTTCTAGCCTGAAACACAGGTTCCACCTAGTTCAGGCAATAAGCAACTGTGCTCTATTTTATTTGTTAAGATACTCAATTGTAAATGTGCCCCTTTTATAAATAAACGATTTATTATTATTATTATTATTATATCTACCAACCCGCACTGGGCCCGCGTGGTAGATTATGGAGGAGGCCTGTGTCCCAGTGGGCAGAGGCGGCGCTAGATCTCGCGTGGACGTCGGCGAAATTAGGTTCGCGAGGCCTCCTTTTTTCCCAATCAAGAAAATATTAAATTACGTAAGCAGAATTATAGTTAAAATAATATTAACAACAAGTTTTATTAAATATTTTATTGCTATTAAACAAGTTTTATTGCTTATCAAATGATGACAAAACTTACATAAATAGAAGTTAAAATAAACGAACTTTTCGGCTTTTGGCCTCACTGAACTTTTTCAGGATTACGTCATAGCTAATACCAGACGCTATTTCAGCTTCAATTGATAGAACTGATAACGAAGATAATCTCTCTTGACTCATCGTGCTTCTCAAGTAGGTCTTAATCAATTTTAACTTTGAGAAGCTTCTCTCAGCGGAAGCTGTACTGACAGGAACTGTGAGCATGATTCTAATTGCTATATAAACATTTGGATATATTTCTTCCAAATTATTTTCTAAAATATATTGAATGAGTTGTTTCGCGTCGTTGATAGAGTCTAGTGAATTTGTTTTTAAAAGTTGGAGTTCTTCATACAGTTCGGAAGGCTGTATGTCGTTGTTTTCGCCTTCCCGAAGTATTGTACCTAAATCATTACAGCACTTGAGGAGATCTTCTTTTGATATAGAATTTAAATATCTGATATCATAAATAAAACCAAATCGTTCAAAATATTCATTGAGCGCTTTAAATCGACATTCGGTATCAACTATAATAGCATCAATCATAGTGTTAAAAAAGGTAAGTCTGTACTGCATTTCAAAAGATTGAATAGGTTCATCAATATGTTCATAATTCGTTTTCTCCTGGCTGTTTTTTTTTTCTTTAAATTGAGTCTCAATTTCGAAAGTACTCTTCTCTACAAATAATCGAGCTTGTGCGACACTATTGTCAAATCCTGTATTACGGAATTCTTGAATCCAGCTGCAAAATGACCGTAAAGTATCAATAGCGACTTTCAAGTTGACTTGAACCGTTTGCCATAGTTTGCTTATATTGTTCACACGTAATAAAATCTCGTACCATACGTGTATCGCAACAACAAACTCAAAAGTTAACATTTCATTGAAAACTGCGTCACAGTCGCTGAGAGTTTCAGAATCATCACTTTTATTTTTCAGGTCATTCACGCATTCGATAACATCATCAAATTGCAAAAATATTGCTTTTACTGCTCCGATTCTACTCTCCCATCGTGTTTCAGACAGAGGTTTTAATGTCAATTTTAATTTAGTTTTCACAATATCCCAACGCTTACTTGACTTTGAAAACAGCACATAGATTTTATTGATGAAGCCAAAAAACGTTTTGGCTGTTGTAGAAGACTTAGCTGCATCCATCAAAAGCAAATTCCAACTGTGACATCCGCACGGCGTAAAGAATGCTCTTGGGTTTATATTAAGTATTTTTGTTCTGACACCTTTATTAATACCGACCATATTGGCGCCGTTGTCATATCCTTGTCCTCGACAGTTTTGGATATCTAGACCATTTCTTTCCAGTTCTTGTAATATGGAATTTGTTACATATTCTCCCGTTGTTTCTGTGACGGCAATAAACCCAACAAAATGTTCCTCTATTGCTCCAGTTGAAGAATTGCAAAATCTTAATATTATTGACATTTGTTCAACGCGGCTGACATCCCTGGTACAATCGATCAAGAAGGCATAGTATTTTGCTTGTTTAACGCTGTGTATGATTTCTTCAATAACTGATTTAGACATAAATGCAATCAATTCATTTTGGACGTCGTGGCTCAGATAATGTTGAGATAGTTGCTTTTCATTAATACGTTGCATGTGCTCCCGTAGTGTCAGATCATATTTGGATAACAACTTAAATAAATCTATAAAGTTGCCACTGTTTTTGCTATCGTTCAATTTAAAGGTTTCTCGATGAGCTCTAAATGCCAAATTGTGTGAGGCTAAGTAGTTTATGATATCAATCATTCTTTCAAACAAATTATACCAGTACTTTTGCGATTCTTTAATAGATCTCTCATTATCTTTATCTATTGTTTTTCCGTGTTTGATTCCTTTATAGAATTCCATCCATTTAATCATGCATTCCATGTGTCCTTGACTTTGTTCATGTCTTTGCAATATCCGACTCAAATCTTTCCAGTCACAACATCCTTCTTTTACCATCTGTGTATGCAAATTTGAAAAAAGTCTACATGGAAAGCAATAAACTTTATCTTGAAAAATGGAGTAAACTAACCATCGGCGATGTTGCGTTTCGCCGTTACTTAATTTTCGAGTGAAATGAAATTTAGAAAAATGTCTTTTATTTGCGTCTTTTGGGTAACTGTCATCAGATTTCTCTAGAACTTGTTTGGGTCCGTTTTGAATTAGGTCATGACGCTGCGCATCGTTTACTGGAAATACCCACTTCCCTGGATCTAAGTCTATAAATGACTCTTTTAAATGAACTCCTTCCACTTGATTTTCTGAGTCACACAACGTTTCACTTTCTAACTCTTTATTGGGTTCCGACATTTGGATCATAGTAGGTTCGCTCGATGTTGCCGGTAAAACTGTATCAGAACTTCCAAAAAAAGATTCATTTGACTCTGATGCTGGCTCAGAAACTAAAGTTTCATCAGATGACTCTGAAGCAGTGACACTCGAAGAAGGTTTCTTGAGAAATTTCATCATACTGGAACTTAGAGCTTGGTTGGATATAACAGCTTCAGCCTTTCTTTTTCTTTTGAATGCTCCGGATTCCCATTTCCTCCCTTTATCTCTGTCTCTACTTGGTCCTGCAGACATGATGACCTAAAAATAAAAACAACAACATTGAAATTAAATAACAATTAGAAGTATTGTTTATTTAATTAATCATAAATTAGGTATATTTATGTATGTAATAAATAACTACTATTACTACTACTAATTTTTATTAGTGACGCTCAATAGCGTCAAAGTTAATATTAATGCGATACGAGATCTATCGATCTGTAGTTCGATGTTTTTTGTGTAGCAGATTATAAAAACTATAGATACGCCAATGCTTTTGATAGACAACTGAATAAAATTATTTACTTACGTTATTTTGTACTGAAACAACACCAGATTCTAGTGCGGAGTTCTTTTAATACAAAATAATCTAGATCTAAAGATCTAGGCGCAACGATAGAAAAACTCGATAAAAATTTGTTGACAATTTTGAGGCTAATATTTTTATAAGCACGTGCGTGCTTGTAAACATACTCGAACAGCTAAAAATTTTAGTTCTTGAAAAAAAAAACACTAGCACAGTTTGAATTTAAAACTACATAAACTATCCATTTACATTGCAATTAAGACTTATAAAATTATTAAGTATATTGATGTTGACAAATACTTTACGTTAAAGTTGTTATAAAAGTTCATATTGACTTACCTTATCTTATAACCTTCGAAGTATGAACGAAATCACAATATAAATTAACACTTTTGTCCACTAAATCATCACTCAACCACCGGGGTACTGACTGACTTTACAACACAATAAAAAGAAATTTTGTCCATGCGAGCCTAGTCTGCGAGTGTTGCGTTGCATTCACAAAAGGAATGATTGTTTACGTTTCGCTCACAGAAGAAATACAAAGACGACACGGGTATTCCCCGTCTCGCGCACGAAGTTGTTTAACTTTCATAGTGTTGCCAGACTATTCTGCCCGTAAAGTGCTCATAGCACAAAAACTACTGAACTTCTAGTTTTCGAGAAACTCACTCACTTAACAAGTTATACATGAAAATAAATAAAAATGAATAACTAAATTTTAAATAATATTTTTTTTTGCGAGGCCCCCTCAAGCGCGAGGCCGTCGGCGGTCGCCGACGTCGCCGACGCCTAGCGCCGCCACTGGCAGTGGGAATATTTATAGATGGTGATGATTAATTTCGGGCGGTATACTTTATCTAGGAGTTCCACACATTGAAATACGTGAGGGAAAGAACATGCTCTATCTCAGTCCAGCCACCGCCGAAGACGTCCAGGGCATCGAACATCGCGGGGCAAATTCCGGCTACAGTAGGACGGCGAGTAATGGGTAGCTCGCCGTCCAACCAAGGACAAGCCTCGAGTCGACTTCCGCGCGTTCCCGAAGGAAACTGACGGGGCCTGTATAGGGCCAGACGCCTAACACAAGGCAGGTGAAACCGCGGGCAGAAGCTAGTATACTTATAAGGGAACAGTGTATAAGACGGGGACGCGAGGTATAATGGGGACATAAATTCTTTAGGTATACTTAACACAACACTAACGTAGCGCAAGCGCCATCAGGACGACATTTGCAAGCGGCCATTAACAAATGACGTCCTGTTGGCGCTTGCGCTACGTTAGTATTATGTTAAGTTTGATTTCCCATCATACCTCGCGTCCCCGTCTTATACACTGTTCCCCTATGATGACTTACTTGACATGTTTGTGCAGATCCGTAGCGTGCGTGAACGTAGCGTGGCAATGTGGACACGCGCCCCCCGTAGATTTAGACTCCGCACTCGCATACATGCCTGTTTTTAAAAGATTTTAACTGAACATTTTGTTTGTATGGTTGAACGCGCTAATCTCAAGAATTACTCGTTCGAATTGAAAAGTTATTTTCGTGGTGGATAGTCCATTTATCGAGGAAGGCTATAGACTAAATAAAATCACGCTACGACTCTCACGGTGATCGATCCGGGGCCGTTATGACGTCTTAAAACCAGGCTTGTTCCAGTGAGTGAAAGAGACAGAGCTACACAAGTCGTCTAGCGCCACCTCGTTCACTCACTGGAACAAGCCAGGTTTTAAGACGTCATAATACGGCCGCAGCTTAAGCCAAACTTGTAGAGGTCGTTCATTGGATGAGTAAGCAACATTTTCGGTGTAAGATTAAGTTTATATTAATTTTCAGGCCTTTGACAGGCCTGTTGGTCTAGTGGTTAGAGACCCTGACTGCTATGCCGGAGGTCGTGGGTTCGATTCCCACCCAGGACAAATGATTGTGTGATGAGCACGATCATTTGTTCTGTGTCTGGGTGTAATTTATCTATAATTTGTATGTATTTAGAAATATATAAGTATGTTTATCAGCTGTCTAGTACCCATAACACAAGCTCTGCTTAGCTTGGGACTAGATGACGTTGTGTGATAGTTGTGGAATATTTATTTATGGATGGCCGGTAAATTGACGTCCAAAATAATAATTTTCGTCACAGGTCCATTTTGCCGTTCAAAATCACATACACAAACGCCCAACAACTACTTGTAGATCATACAAAATGTTTGTTCCGTGCGGGGATCGTACCTGCGATAAACAACGTAGCTAATAGCGTAACCGCTGCGCCATCCGTGAAACAAGTTACGAGTGACGTCACTCCTTGTTTATGTAAAGCTTGATAATGCTTGATAAATTCGTAGTATCTATCGCCAACGTCCATACTACGTTGAATACACCGGTTCTCGTCCGATCACCGAAGTTAAGCAACATCGGGCGCGGTCAGTACTTGGATGGGTGACCGCCTGGGAACACCGCGTGACGTTGGCTTTTTGCTGCTACCTGACTTACTTTTTTTAGAATGTCGGAATTTTATTTATATGTATAAATAAATGAAAATAAATAATTATGAAGTCTCCAGACTTGTTTGTGAATCTTAATTATAGTTACTAAGGTACGTCTCTCTCGTTGATTATTTAAAATAATCTGTGGAAAACGTAGTGGGTAGCATATTCATCATAGTTTATTTGTAAGCCTTCTTGTATCTATGTATATGTTAGTGTTTGTTTGTCTTTAATAAATAAATAAAAGTCTGTAATTCATAATTATTCATCAAAAATGTAAACCGAATTGTATACATACAATACTTCCTTAATAAAAACTTATGGTGTACTAGCACTTTGCCCGCGACTTCGTCCGCGTGGGTTACGTACTTTCCTAATTCCCCCTTTTCACCCCCTTAAAGGTAAAATTTACTAAAACCCCTTCTTAGTGCTCCCCTACATTATAATAGGAAGCCGTGTGCAAAATTTCACATTCCTAGCCCCAGTAGTTTCGGCTGTACGTTGATATGTCAGTCAGTCAGTTCTCCTTTTATATATATAGATATAATTACACTATAAATTCTCCATTCGTTTTGAATACATTTATCGGTGATGACCATTTTATTTCGTGCCTAATAAATAACAATTTTTGATGTCCATGTTTCTACAAAATGCACATAAAGTTGTAATTCTAAAAAAAACGCTGGAATGCAAAAAGCCAACGTCACGCGGTGTTCCCAGGCGGTCACCCATCCAAGTACTGACCGCGCCCGATGTTGCTTAACTTCGGTGATCGGACGAGAACCGGTGTATTCAACGTAGTATGGACGTTGGCGATAGCTTCCACGAATTTATTAGTCACTGTCAAGCTATTCATAAAGTAAGGAGTGACGTCACTATCATTTTGTCCTATATTTTATTTTTTCCTCCAACTTCTGCCATTATTTTTTCCGATTTCTGTCCATTCATTTCACCTTAACTATTTTTTTATTAATAATTTTAATTCAAGAAATCAAGAAAATAATTTTAGCTAATCGTACAACTATAGTATGGCACAAAATCTTAGAAAGCGTCACATTTTCAAGATAAGATAGATAATATCATACAGTCTTCGCCATCAGTACGTCTGTGGTCGCGGGACTCACTCATTACCGTGACCTCGGAACGTAAAGGGCTATTGAAGTACACCGTGGATTTTAGTCAGTACAAGTCTGACAGTCCCTCCCGCTCTGCCCTGGGTGGGAGGACTCATTTGATGATTTTACCACGTAAAAAAGAGACTATTACGGATGGATGTGCTTACGTACGGAGATTGTAAAGATATTATCATATACTGAAAATTAACACTTTCTAAGAATTTATGCCGTATTATACTTGTTTAATTATTCAAGGTGGTATTCAATGCCGGAATTCAGGAAAAAAAATATGGCGAAATTTGGACAAAAATTCAACTACATAGAGAAGAAATTACAGTGACGTCACTCTTTGTTTATAAATTACTTGATAATGGTTGATAAATTCGATGGAGCGATCGCCAACGTCCATACTACGTTGAATACACCGGTTCTCGTCCGATCACCGAAGTTAAGCAACATCGGGCGCGGTCAGTACTTGGATGGGTGACCGCCTGGGAACACCGCGTGACGTTGGCTTTTTGCTTTTTTTTTGGAAAGTTTTATAAAATTATCAATTTCTACATGTATGTAGGTTTGTAATTTTTTAAGGAATATGTGCTCCCATTTCTATATGTATAAATGTAAGTTTAGAGGAAAATAATACATACAACCATAATCTCTTTAAAGTTACGAGTGAACAGCCACTGTGCTAATCATGCCGCCATTCAAAACTACGAATACTTCATAGTCCATGCTACACCGAGAGCGAGTGTCCATCATGCGGAACATATAAGTGACGTCACTCGTTGTTCATACAATAGTTTGATAGTGGTTGATAATTTCATACTCTCTATCGCCAACGTCCATACTACGTTGAATACACCGGTTCTCGTCCGATCACCGAAGTTAAGCAACATCGGGCGCGGTCAGTACTTGGATGGGTGACCGCCTGGGAACACCGCGTGACGTTGGCTTTTTGCAATTTTTAACGACTTCAAAATAAAAGTATGTTCTCAGTTCGAACTGTATGTAATCTATGTCTGCGATTATCTCGTATTTGGCTGAACCGATTTTAATGCGGTTTGCAGAAAGATGTTCGTTACATTCTGGAGAAAGTTTAAGTATATAACAATAATGGATATCTTATGACGTTCCTCGCATAAATCTTTTTTTGTTGCTTACTTGGGTTGTAGATTTTCAAAGACGCCGATTATACGAAGATTTTTGTTGAATATCTAAAATAAAAAAGGGTAAAATAAAAATAAACTTTTTGAAGAAAAGTGGTAGCTTTGCTTTTTATTTAACTGACTATGGCCACCTACCTCTAAAAGAAAAGTTATTTTACACTTTTTTATTTTGGTATTGAACTCGGTTCCTTTTTTTAAAGTATTTTTTATACAAGTATTTTTTCTTTTGTTAAATCAATGAATATTTACGAAATAAATATAAAACATCAAAACGAAACGTCAGAATTCAGTATAAATTGTGACGTATTGCCAATTTAAAAACGTATCTCCGTCAAGTTTGGTTTAAGTAACAAAAGAAAAAATACGTGTCTATCATTTTTTGATAATGTTACTGACGGACTAATTACAATTTTTCAGTCGTATGACCAATTAATCAATTGGTGCAGCAGCTCTAAGCACTTTCAAGCATTCAATCTATACTAAAAAAGTGTCCATGGAGTTTCTTGGTCATTCTTCTCCATAGAGATCTACGCTTTGGAATGAGATAGGTACTGATTGTTGGCGTCGCCCTACTCATTATAAGCGTCGCCCTATTCATTATCAGCGTCGCCCTACTCAAAGCCGGCGGCGTCCTACTCACAATCGGCATCGGCCTACTCACTACTGGCGTCGCCCATCTAATTATAGGCGTCGCCCTACTCATTATAGGCGTCGCCCTACTATTATTGGCGTCGCCCTACTCATTACAAGCGTCGCCCTACTCATTATTGGCGTCGCGCTACTCGTTATTGGCGTCGCGGTACAGGTTCAGAGAATACCTACGGTACTTTCACAGTTTTTATGTCTTGTGACTGGGACTAAGCACCATAATTATTTTTGTACTAAGTCTTTTGACAATTCAAAAGTGCCTGTAATTAGCCTTTTTTTTATCGTGGTAAAATCATCAAATGAGTCCTCCCACACAGGGCAGGGCGGGAAGGACTGTCAGTCCAACACAGTAGAAATAAATGATTTGATTGATTGATTGATTGACTGATGTATTATAAAGCTGAAGAGTTTGGTTGAACGGGCTTATTTCAGGAACTCCTGGTTCGAATTGAAATATTATTTCTGTGTTGGATAGTCAAATGCGCTATCGAGACTAATCGAAAAAGGCTATAGGCTATATAACATCACGCTACGACCAATAGGAGCCGAGCAGCGGGTGTGAAAATGCGGGCGACAACTTGTAAGTGATATAAATATATCTTACGACATTAGAAATCCCTTGAAAATCCATCGAGCAAGTTTAATGAATCACAATGGCATACAAAAATAAACAAAGGTTAAGTAAGTTCGTAACGCACTTGATGTGTGACATATTTTATCCTTATGGGAAAAACCGGTGTAGAATTTTTACAACATTATTACCGTGACCCCGGAACGTTAAGGGCTATTAAAGGACACCGTGGATTTTAGTCAGTACGAGTCTGACAGTCCCTCCCGCCCTGCCCTGGGTGGGATACACCTGTATACCCGATACACCTGTCTAGTATTTTTGTATGAAGAATCTATGTACAAAATTTCCAAGCAGTATCGTGAAAAAATACCAAAGTTATAAGCTTGTTATGTTATCTGGTTCTCCATTCAAAACATGCTAATTTCGCGGCAGTTCGTGATACCGTGCAACCCGCGCCTCCTGTGTCGTACACTCATTGATAATAGTTTGGTAATAGGTACCGAACCGTACGGTGATTGTATTGTAATTAACTATATTTTTGGAATAAAATACGAGTATAACACGGTTAAAAAAATATTGGAATCGAATCAGTTACTGATTCTGAAAAAACAATATTCAGGTTTCGCGTATACTAAAAATAATGTTGTATAGTACTCCAGTTTTTAAAATGTGATAAATAGTATAAAAGGAAGCATGGGCCTTTGTTGGTAATTCTTTGAAAGCAGCGGTCGGCAACCTTTTGGTAGGCAGGGGCCGTAAAGTGGCAAAATCAAGTAACGAAATGCCGAAATTTTTATATTTAAAAAGAATACTTTTTCTCTGTAGAAATAGGGTTATCTCCTTATAAAAATTAAAAAAAACAAATATTAGTCACGTACGGCAAAGATTATCTTAAAACAAAAATAACTATTATTTATAAATTGATTGCGGTCATTTTTGCAGCGTCGGTTAAATAATGTATGTGAGTTTTTATGTTTGTAAACACACCCACGACACAGGCACATGAGAAATCAGCGTCGTATAAATAATGTATGTGAGTTTTTATGTTTGTAAACACACCCACGACACAGGAGACCTAGTGTGGGGTAACGTTTAAAAAAAAAAACATAAAATGAGTCCTCCCACCTTGTGTGGAACGGGAGGGATTGTATAGAATCTTACTGACTAAAATCCACGGTGTTCCTTCATTAGCCATTTATGTTCCATGGTCACGGTAACCTGAAATAGTCCCGCGATTGTGTATGGGCGGCCAAAGACGGAATGACGACAGCAAAGAAACCCATGAATAACCAAAACATTAGAAAAATATTTTCAGAAGGATCGTCTATTACAGAACAAACATAATTTAATTACACTCAGGGAGAAAGGAAAACTTGCAAATAAATTATTCATCGCTCATCACTTACATAAATATTTTCAGAAGGACCATTTAATACAGAACAAACATAATTATTTTTTTTTACACTGAGGGAGAAATGTCCCGCGAAATATCTCGATACGGTGCAGGACTGCCCCGCTTGGGTAAAGCACCGCCGTGGCCTTACGACGGTGATAGGCGGAGACCTCTCGCGCCCGGCATTGGTCGAGGTCATGCTGCGGGGCGAGACGGAGTGGGAAGCGGTCGCCTCCTTCTGCGAAGCAGTCATGCTCACGAAGGAGGAAGCGGGCCGCGTGAGGAAGAGGACAGCATCCTCCCTCCACCCCAGCCGCAGTGGTAGACACCCACGGCGACGGACGTCGCCAGACGATCTCCGGCCACCGTAGGCGCGGGCATGCGGGCAGCGAGTAATGGGCAACTCGCTGTCCGACCATGGACCATGCCCGGGTCGACGAAAGAGTGTCAGCAGAGTGACGGGGCCCCCCTCTAGAGGGCCAAAGCCTGCCGGGGTCGCGGGACTGTACGAAGTTCCGTGACCCCGGAACGAAAGGGCTATTGAAGGACACCGTGGATTTTAGTCAGTACGAGTCTGACAGTCCCTCCCACTCTGCCCTGGGTGGGAGGACTCATTTGATGATTTTACCACGTAAAAAAAAAGGCACATTGCGCAATATCGGCAAAAGCTCGAAAGTCTGACAACCAGTCTTTTTAAGGGGTAACGTATTACCCAGTTACTGGGTTGCGGAGGTCGGATAGGTAGTCAATCATCAGCCTATAAATGTTCCCACTGTTGAGGCACAGGCCTCCTCTCTGTGAGAGGGAGTGGGTTCTTAATCATCCACACGGGCCCAGTGAGGGTTGGTAGATATCACATGTCTTCGAATTTTTGGTTTTAGGACATGTCGGTTTCCTCATGTTTTCCTTCACCGTTTTAAGAGCAGTTAGGCAGTCGCTCCATGTAAAATACTGATATTCAGCTGCATCTGTTTCGACTGGAAGCCGACCCCAATATAGTTGGGAAAAGGCTAGGCAGATGATGAAATATAAGAATTGCACTTCTGTCCTATTTTTTTGTATTGCAATGCATATCGCGGTTACAGAATATGTATTAATAGTCTATACACAGCCAGCCTTTGTCACATCGTTCTAGTACTTCTCACAGTTAACACTAAAAAATTTCAAAATGAAACTGTTATTTCTATTATTTTTGTGTTTTTTCATCGCTTCAGCAATAGCTGGTCATCCGTTACTAAAATATGGGAAAGGTAAGTTATATATTATATGTATATAAGTATATTATTGAGGATTTTAAAATAAACCACAAATTGTTTCTTTGAAAGTACAAAGAATCGACATTTAAAGTTCACTAATATGGCTTCCTCAATTATATGCTTTTATTTTGTCTTTCTACACGTTTTCTTATAACAATAAATTGCACAGAATATTTCGACCATCATCCCCCATTAAACTCCATTAAATTGTTTGCGCGGCAAATTCGAATGAATGAAATGTCATTTCATTACATGTATATACAACATTATTTTTTGTTAATGCGGAACCCGATACACCTGTCTAGTATTTTTGTGTAAAGAATCCATGTACAAAATTTTAAAACCGTATCATAAAAAATCACAAGGTTAAAGTTTGTATATTACCTGGTTGTCCGTTCAAAAACATGCTCATTTTGCGGTACACCCGCGTAAACCGCGTCTCCTGTGTTATACACTCGTGATAATAGCTTGGCAATAGGTACCTAACCGTACGGTGATTGTATTGTAATTAACTGGTAATTAAATTTAATTAAAATATTTTTGAAAAAAAATATAACATGGTGTAAAAATTATTAGGCCTGAAACTGCGTTAAGCGGGCGCCCGCGACGGGCAACCGTCGCGTGTCTACGCGCGTGGACACGCGGGTGGGCTCCGTGGCTACGCGACGGTCCCCGTCGCGGAGACCGATTTACGCAGTGTCGCTAGTTCAATTTTAACGGTGTGCTTGTATAGTCGTGTCGATGGAGAACTTAATATATTATTACGTAGCAAAACGACGACTAGCAAAAAAAAACGACAGCCAGTAAGCCTGTTTATTGCCCGGTTCCGTCGCACGGAGGTGGGCCCCGTTGCGTGGGTGCGGGGCGCGCCTCCCCGTGACGGACACCCGCGCTGGTCCCCGCGACGGAGCACTTTTGTATGAAACCGCGCGGGTGCCCGCTTAACGCAGTTTCAGGCCTTAGAATCAAATCAGTTACTGATTCTAAACAAACTATATTCAGGTTTCTCATATACTAAAAATAATGTTGTATATTATATTTCCCGGCAAGTTTTGTGTGAAAGAAAAAAAATCAAAGCTTGTCAAAAAGTTGCCTCAGTGGGTCAGGTCACTACTGTGACGGCCTAGCGACGCCACTGGCATAGGTAGGCTTCAACAGTCGGAAGTTCGGATGGATGATTTTGCCGTTTTTATAGATAATGGTACGGAACCCTTTGTGCGGTAGTCCGACTCGCTTTTCACCGGTTTTTTGTATCTTTTTCCCTTTCACTGGAAGAGATTCATTGTATATGGACCATTTTTTCAAATAATGATTTCTTTTTTTTTCAGCTTTTAAGAAAAGTAGTCAAATCATTGCTAGTTACAAGGGAGAACCTAGAAATAATAAAAACCATGTGCGGACAGTAGAGAACATCTATTTTTATATCAAAAATAACTCGACAACACGGACATAGTAAGAAGACTATAAAGACAGAAGAATAAAGTGTGAGACATTGTCAATTGTCACACATTGTACAGACAAAGGTTGGGTCCCGTGTAGATCTAATATTATTATAAGTTTATTTATTTGTATATCTATATTATCTATATATATATAAGGAGAACTGACTGACTGACATATCAACGTACAGCCGAAACTACTGGGGCTAGGAATGTGAAATTTTGCACACGGCTTCCTATTATAATGTAGGGGAGCACTAAGAAGGGGTTTTTGGAAATTTAAGGGGGTGAAAAGGGGGAATTAGGAAAGTACGTAACCCACGCGGACGAAGTCACGGGCAAAGTGCTAGTTTTACATATTTTTATAAAAATATTTATAACTAACTGCCATATATATTTATGGCTGTATCTGACCGTGACATCTAAAACCTTTTCTTTCTTATAAAAAAAGGTTCCAAAAAGAAAACCAAGTCCATTCTTACCTGGCGCGTTGTGTTCCACGCGCGCCTTAAGGAGTGTCAGCATAGTGACGGTCTGACAGTCCTTCCCGCCCTGCCCTGGGTGGGAGGACTCATGTGATGATTTTAACATGTAAAAATAGTCCCTTCTTACCTGGTTTAGTATATGCTCGTGTTGTTCCGTCGCTATGTTCCTTCTTCCGATGTTTGTACAACGCTGTCTTGTTCGGCAACACCTCGTTGCAATCCCGACATGGTATCCTAAACAAAATTAGATATTGTAAAATATTAATAATTGCTATGGATTTGCCTTTGAGATAACAAGATGTTATAGTTTACTAAGGTTTTCCATTTACTCATAAAATTGGCTTTTTGACAGTAGCTATAAATTACAAATTTAATTAGTCCGTCATTAAGAGTTAAAAAAAACAACGGACACGTATTTTTTCTTTTGTAAAATCATTGAATATTCACTAAAATACAACGCATCAAAACTCGAGAGTGGGGGCTCGTGACGTCAGAATTCAATAGAAATTGTACTGAATTGTGACGTATTGCCAATTTTGAAAGTATCGTATCTCAGTCAATTTTGGTTTACGAAAGAAAAGAAAAAATACGGGTCGAATATTTTTTGAGTGACGGACTAATTATAATTCTTCAGTCAAATAGCTAATTGTTTTATATGTAAATACTTTTTGGTTTATTTACTTACAAGCACCTACTAGTTCTTCAAGTGATTATTTTATTTAGTTTTAAGTTTCACTTGTATTTCTCATATTAAGTGAATTGTATTCTTTTTGAGAAATAAATGTCTTAAACCAAAAAAAAATGATAATAATGTATATTAAATTTTAATGTATTACTACGATTATTTAATATCTTGTACCGTTAAATTTTTGAATGTATGATTAATAGTTTCTGTTTAATTTTAAGTATAACTGTGATTTTAATGTAATTTTAATTTTGTAATTGTAACGAATGAGTACAACTACATATTATGGATTTTTTAGACATCTGAAATAAATGATTTTATTTTATTAATTTTATTTGAAAATTTCAAAACAGTCAAGTGCGAGTCGAACTCGTGCACGGAGGGTTAAACAAATTATCTTTAAAAAGACAAAAAAATATCATGTCATTGGCGCCCCCATGAATTTGTATTATATCTACTTTTTAGTATTTCTTGTTTTAACGCCAACATCATCTGTGAACATTTTCAACTGTCTAACTATCACAATTCATGAGATACCGCCTGTTGACAGACAGACGGACAGTGGAGACTTAAAAATAGTCCCGTTTTAACTTTTGGGTACAAAACCCTTAAAAAGGTTAACTTTTTTTTAATAGCCTACTTTGTGTCCCACTGCTGGGACAAAGGCCTGCCCTTTTTCCTTCTAAACCACTCTATTTTAGCAATTTCTGGCCATGTTTGACCCGCGAACATGATCAGATCGTCACACCACCTCCGCCGCAGTCGAAAGTTTAAAAGGTTAACTTAATTTCGAAACATAATAACTAGAAAGCTTGTATTAAATGCCGTTTGGCGTACACGATCATTGTAGCAGAACTAATATAATCTATTCTAAAATTATAAAACTGAAGAGTATGTTTGTTTGAACGCGCTAATCTCGAGAACTACTGGTTCGAATTGAAAAAATATTTTCGTGTTGGATAGTCCATTTATCGAGGAAGGCTATTTTTTTACGTAGTAAAATCATCAAATGAGTCCTCCCACCCAGAGCAGAGCGGGAGGGACTGTCAGACTCGTACTGACTAAATCCACGGTGTCCTTCAATAGCCTTTTACGTTCCGGGGTCACGGTAATTCGTACAGTCCCGCGACCCCGGCAGTCTTTGGCTCTCTAGAGGGGGGCCCCGTCACTATGCTGACACTCTTTGAGGCGCGCGTGGAACACAACGCGCCGTCAACCAGGGATCGAGGAAGGCTATAGGATAAATAAATAACATCACGCTACTGCCAATAGGAGCTGAACAGCGGAGGTGAAACCACGGGGAACAGATAATCTATACATTATAATAAATCTGTAGAAGGGTCAATTCTGTACATTGAAAATATTGAAAAAATAAATAGCGGGGGGTGTTGCTGGATCGATACCAAACCCAAAAATGTGATTAAAAAATTTTTTGTCTGTCTGTCTGTCTGTCTGTATATGCAGGCATCACGTGAAAACTAACGGTTCGATTTCGATGAAACTTGGTTTAATTATACCTTATTATCCTGGGCATAAAATGAGATACTTTTTATCCCGGAAAATTACGTAGAAAAAAAAATCTTATTTTTCAGTTTTATTCATAGACGTTGTTCTGTAACACCGCGATCTCCTTAATTATTATAGGCTTAGCTGTATTTGGGTCCAATAGATATTTATAAGATGTCATTGTCAGAGTTAGTCAAAATGGAGAAATAAACCATCCACGCGAAGACCGACATCCGCGCGGACGGAAACGCGGGCGGAAGCTAGTAGTAAATTTAGAGCATACCTATAATCGTCCCTGTTGTTCTGTTTGGCAGTTCCAGGTTCGTCGGCTACCGTCTTACCGTGCACTTTCTTACGGTGATACGCCATGCTCCAGCTGAAAGTTAAAATATGATTCGGAAATCACTACATAGTATAAAATAAAGTCGCTTCCCGCTGTCTGTCTGTCCCTATGTATGCTTAGATCTTTAAAACTATGCAACGGATTTTGCTGCGGTTTTTTAATAGATAGAGTGATTCAAGAGGAAGGTTTATATGTATATAACATGTATAATATAGTAGAGATTGCAGCCGGGGCGCGTCGCTAGTGGCAAATAAACGTAAAGATAAATGTAATTACCGGGGCATATTCTGAAAATGCCGTTAATTTTCGCGATAACAGTCATTATTTAATGTTCGTATAAACGTTTATTAACGCGATAATCAACGGTATTTCCCGTTAGTGTTAGAAAGAGACGACGCTCTACCACTTCTACAGTTTAATGTTAACCGAATTCGAAAAAAGGAGGACTTTCGAAGTACGAATTGATCGTTGGAATCTAAAAAATCTTAAAAGATTCGACAAATTGTGAACCTGTTTATTTCGAAGTCGGTTAAAAAGTGTAAAATAACTTATGCCTTTGTCAAAGAGACTGGCGAAGGCGAAGCGATACCGAACCGAAGCGAGACGTCAGTCCGATAGTTCTGTCACGCTATCGGATCGCTTTCGCTGTTCTATGTGACTGCATTCAAACAATTCCATACATTACAAATAAAAACGTCACGGTTCGCATTCGCCACGCCAGTCTGTTTGACAAAGGCTTTAAAGTTTTTTTTTACTTTTTTAGAAGAATGTTTCTTTTTTTTTAATCTCTTAGTGCCCTATAAACTAGCAAGTTCCATACATAATACGCACCTGTTAGGGAAGGTAAGCTCGCACTGATTACATTTGTATAGAAAGTTTTCATTCGCATGTTTCATACGTCGATGTACTTGTAGGTACGTCCAATGCAGATACGAACGACCGCAGTCCTGAGATAAATTGACATTAACATAGACTTCCTTTATTCATTTTTACACTTATATTTTTCATTTTTAAATATTTCTACAAAATAGCAATAAAAAATATTTAAAAATATAAATAAATAAATGTTCCACAACTATCACACAACGTCATCTAGTCCCAATCTAAGCAGAGCTTGTGTTATGGGTACTAGACAACTGATAAACATACTTATATATTACTAAATACATACATATTATAGATAAATTACACCCAGACGCAGAACAAATGATCGTGCTCATCACAGAAACATTTGTCCTGGGTGGGAATCGAACCCACGACCTCCGGCGTAGCAGTCAGGGTCACTAACTACTAGACCAACAGGCAAAAAATATAAAAAAATAGCAGTCGACCACCACCGGGAACAGGGTCCGGGCTGCCGGTGGTCAGGGCTCCTGAGAGAGGAACCTAACCTAACCTAACAATACGCGCCGTGTCCAGGAGTACATTGATATTATTATTAAACTAATATAACACAGAAAAGGTGTATGTTGACGGCATCAATAAATTGCAAATCTTATTAGTCATCTGTAAGGATCAACTCACACTGAGACGCGACGCAACGCGACGTGACGCAACGATTTTGTAAATGTGTATCTTTTCGTGTAGTAAATAAAGTTAGATTTTGAGTCGCTATTAAAACGCAGCTCCGCGTCGCGCTGAATAGCAAAATGTACATATTTTCGTGTAGTAAATAGAGTTAGATATTGAGTAGCTCTATTGAAATGTGTCGTTGCGTCTCGGTGTGACTTTTTTTTATCGTGGTAAAATCATCAAATGAGTCCCACACAGGGCAGAGCGGGAGGGACTGTTAAATACCCGTATGTTACCTCGCACAGGAAGTGTTTGACGACCGGGAAGTCCCCGTACCCCAGTATCCCGGTAGCGGAGCGGGCGGGGTCCTCACCGTCCGCTTGCTTCGTGGCCTCCGCCAGAGAGCGCTTGTAGAAACCGTGCGTTGTTTTGTGTGTTGTACATCTGGGGAAACATTGATAATTCTCCGATTGATAAACTAGAAATTATAAACTACTATCTGTTAAAAAAAAAAACTATAGGGTAGTTTTACTTTTGCTCAGCTCCAACAGGGCGAGGATGGCTATATCCAAAACTATGAGGAATATCAAGAATAGTTGAAAGGAGTCTCGAGGCCGATTTTGAAAAAATCAATAATCCTGGCCAGGAATCGAACCCGCTGATTTATATTATTACTAGCGACCGGCCCGGGCTTCGCACGGGTGCAATGCTGATACTATATACACTACAGAAAAACTGTGAACGTTGTATATAAAAACATAGCGGCCCGCTCTGGCTTCGCACCGGTACAAAATATATAGCCTATGTGATTAAAATCGATCCAGTAGTTTTGATTTATTCATTACTGCCCGTGGCCCGCACGCGTTAAATTTGGAGTAAAACAATCCCCCTTTCCCTATACCATGAAGATTTCCTGCTATCTTTGGAATATCTAAATTCATACAGTACATTTTTACTTATTTACTTTTTACATTTTTAACTATTTATTTTATTTCTACAACATATTACAGAATGTCTTTATAAACAACGTTGCACCCTGTTGCCGCACCAGGCGGTCGGCCGGTACCGCCGCAAACGCTACGTCCCGCAATTTTTAAATCTGTAATATCTTCGAAAATATTCACTTAAATCATACGGTGTAAAGGGCCACATAGATCTATATTAAATGAACAATGTATTCAAGGTATTTAATTGGTTAAGGATTAATGCTGTATTGGTATAATCGCTTCAAAAATTAGACATTATTTGTCGTAAAAAGTAAATGACAAAAAAAAAGTTATTGTGAGTTATCCATAAGAGATAGACGTAAACCATCACGGACTTTTCTGTAGACCTTTTCTATGTGTACAATACTTAGTACATTATTTTGATAAAACACGTAGGGTTCAGCCTGCGTTTGCAATGTAAGCGGAAAAAATTTAATTATTTACGACATCACATTAGAAACCTCAAAAATAGCAGTACTTCTCCACTATTTAATGGATGTTACTATACATATGAACCTTCCTCTTGAACCACTCTATCTATTAAAAAAACCGCATCAAAATCCGTTGCGTAGTTTCAAAGCTTTAAGCATACAAAGGGACATAGGGACAGAGAAAGCGACTTTGTTTTATACTATGTAGTGATTTCATTATTACACCATTCGATAGTTTTACTAATCAGGATCATATTTTGGGAAGTATTCACATACAGCAAATGACAATGTTAAGACCTCAGAGATCTGCGGTGTCAATAGATCAGCGTAAAGGGCTATGCAACTTATTGGCATCAAATTTTTTTTTTCTTTCGCCAGTAATAAAATGTTGATCATTAGTAGACCGCAACCTAAGAACTTCGTAAAAAATATTTAAAAAAATCTAAACCGTAACCAACCAGAGTTAAAACGGATTTTTTGTTCTAATCGGGAGTAAATCACTCCTGATTAGAACAAAATTAAAACCGCCATATCTCTGGTTGGTGGCCAAAATATAATCAATGGCGAAAAGAAAAAAAAAATATGGCAAGGTCCATACTAAAAGTTGCATGGGCCTTTGAAAAGTATTATAAACTAGCTTCCGCCCGCGTTTCCGTCCGCGCGGATGTCGGTCTTCGCGTGGATGGTTTATTTCTCCATTTTGAGTAACTCTGACAATGATATCTTATAAATATCTATTGGACCCAAATACGGCTAAGCCACATAATTAAGGAGATCCCTCTATTGAGCTACTGCTGTTGAGCTCGCGTTCTGTACTGAAAAATAAGATTTTTTTTTTCTACGTATTTTTCCAGGATAAAAAGTCTCCTATTTTATGCCCAGGATAATAAGGAATAATTATACCAAGTTTCATCGAAATCGAACCGTTAGTTTTCACGTGATGCCTGCACATACAGACAGACAGACAGACAGACAAAAAATTTTTTAATCACATATTTGGGTTTGGTATCGATCCAGCAACACCCCCCGCTATTTATTTTTTCAATATTTTCAATGTACAGAATTGACCCTTCTACAGATTTATTATATGTATAGATAGATAATTTACCTGGAATAAGTAGCGAAGCTAACTTTACAGATGTGGCAGGTGAAGGGATTCTTAACTCCTTTATGTATAGCACGGTGACTGTTGAGACCACTCTCCAAGTAGAACACACTAGAACAAAAATAAACATACATGTAACGTTACATCCTTTGATAATAGAATATCCAGCGGCCGTATTATGACGTCTTAAAACCAGGCTTTTTCCAGTGAGTGAACGAGATGGCGCTAGACGACTTGTATAGCTCTGTCTCTTTCACTCACTGGCTTGTTTCAGTGAGTGAACGAGATGGCGCTAGACGACTTGTATAGCTCTGTCTCTTTCACTCACTGGCTTGTTCCAGTGAGAGAACGAGATGGCGCTACACGACTTGTATAGCTCTGTCTCTTTCACTCACTGGCTTGTTCCAGTGAGTGAACGAGATGGCGCTACACGACTTGTATAGCTCTGTCTCTTTCACTCACTGGAGCAAGCCTGGTTTTAAGACGTCATAATACGGCTGCAAGTTCCTTGTGGGTCACTGAGAATTGAAGCCATAAACACGAAAATAAAAATTAAATAGAAAGTGATTAGGTTACTTCTAGGCAAGCATGCTTCACCGTCGACCACATCATTGCTTACCATTTTTTTTTAACGTGGTAAAATCATCAAATGAGTCCTCCCACCGAGGGCAGAGCGGGAGTGACTGTCAGACTCGTACTGACTAAAATCCACGGTGTCCTTCAATAGCCCTTTACGTTCCGGGATCACGGTAATTCGTAAATCCCGCGACCTGATAATCTAAGCTATAGAAATAAATACTAACTCTTCGCAGTACTCGCATCGGAAGGCCTTCTCTATCTCGACGACCCTGATGAGCGCGCGCGCTTCATCTGCCAACTGAGACAGAAGGGGAGTCGCTACAGCCGCTGACACCTGGCGCTTTATTGGCTTTGATAGTTTTGGAGATTCTAGAACAAAACGTACATTTTTCAATAAATTTTTCCTTTTGTATTTTTTTTTAAACGTTGCCCCACACAATGAATTTCTCCTGTGTCGTGGGTGCGTTTACAAACATATAAACTCTAATACACAAACGCCCAGACCCGGAATAACTACTTGTAGATCATACAAATATTTGCTCCGTGCGGGACTCGAACCCGCACGGAGCAAATATTTGTATGATCCAATCGCTCAGCCACTGCGCTAACTGTATCGTCATTAAACTTGTCTTAGGGTAATTTATTTTTTCAGGGTTACCAGTATTTACCAAAACCAATATTCCCTGACTTTTCCCGGTTTTCCAGGCGCTTTTTCAAGTTTTTCCTTGACCATAATCTTAAATTTTTTACCACAATTTTACTTCAAATCACAAAATTGACAACGAAAAAAAAAAAAAACGAAAGTCTCGAACCCTGATCAAAAAAACGAGTAGTCTTCGACCGTATTCAGTTAGCTACGTAACGTATTGATAATTAGTTAAGTATTTATAATTCTTAAGGTGCGCTGGAGTAAGCCCGCTTGAGCTTCCCTGACCTCCTTTAAATTTCCCTGACAATTCCCTGACTTTTCCATGGCTAGCTAAATTCCCTGACTTTTCCCGGTTTTCCAGAGTGGCCACCCTGTTTTTTGTGTGGACCAGCTTATTTTTCGAGTTATACGTTGTTAGCTAGCATGGCATGGTAGACTCACCAACAATCTGCACAGCATGTCTCACAAGTCCACTAGTGGGAGACAACTGCACCGACACCTCCTCCGCCTCCTCCTTCAACTCGCTTGTAAACGCTTCGATACATTCCGTTGATTTTGTTGCATGTTCCTGAACAAACATAGATTTATTGAGAAAATTTAGATAGTTTTTTATTTTTTTTTACTATCACACAACGTCATCTAGTCCCAAGCTAAGCAGAGCTTGTGTTATGGGTACTAGAAAACTGATAAACATACTTATATATTTCTAAATACATACATATTATAGATAAATTACACCCAGATACAGAACAAATGATCGTGCTCATCACACAAACATTTGTCCTGGGTGGGAATCGAACCCACGACCTCCGGCATAGCAGTCAGGGTCACTAACCACTAGACCAACAGGCCTAATATTGTTGATGCACAGGTTGGATATACACGGTGGTTAAAATCGATGTACAATCTGATATACATGATTCCAGCTCCTCCTCTGTATGCACAACTGACCTGTGCATGTCGATGATCTCTGAAGGCCCTCGTGCAGACGGCGCACACGCACACGAGGCGCGGCGCCAGCTCCTCCTCGTGCGCGCGCACGTGCATGCGCAGGCGCGAGCGACGGGTCAGCTGCTTCAGGCATATGTGGCATTGGAAGGGTTTGATCTGCAGATGAAAGAAATTCCGGTAGTTATTGAGAATAAAAAAAGTACGACATTCACTTACATTGTGTAAAATCGGGTCATAAAAGTACACTGAACAACAGTCACAAATGTTGGACGTTTAAGTATATTTCCCGATGTCCAAAACGCAAAATATAGTAGATCTACTCCTTAGAACAGACACCTTTTTTTTCATCGTGGTAAAATCATCAAATGAGTCCTCCCACCCAGGGCAAAGCGGGAGGGACTGACAGACTTGACTGACTAAAATCCACGGTGTCCTTCAATACTCCTTTACGTTCCGGGGTTACGGTAATTTGTGAGTCCCGCGATCCCGGCAGGCTTTGGCCCGCTACAGGCCCCGTCACTATGCTGACACTCCTTGGAGCGCGCGTGGAACACAACGCGCCGTCGACCCGGGCATGGTCCATGGTCGGACGGCGAGTTGCCCATTACTCGCTGCCCGCATGCCCGCGCCTTCGGTGGCTGAAGTTCGTCTGCCGACGTCCGTCGCCGTGGGCGTCTACCACTGCGGCTGGGGTGGAGGGAGGACGCTGTCCTCTCCCTCACGCGGCCCGCCTCCTCCTTTGCGAGCATGACTGCTTCGCAGAAGGAGGCGACCGCGTCCCACTCCGTCTCGCCCCGCAGCATGGCCTCGATCAATGCCGGGCGCGAGAGGTAGAACGGACACCTACGTATTTTTTTGTCATTGACAATTCAAAAGTGCCTGTAAATGGCTTACTTGAAATAAATGCTTTGATTTAATTATACCTGTAAGTGTGTGACTCCATGCTCATCTAACGTCTGCTTGTCCAAGAACCGTTTGTCACAAGTGATGCACACATAACGACGCGTGTCTGTGTGAGTTCGACTATGTTTAGTAAGGGTTGCCCTGCAGAAAAAATAATAATTACTAATAAGATACAATGCCTTCTGCCGAGGGACAGCCACACCGCACTATTCTCAAACCACTGCAACTCCTGAAAACTAGAGTCAACAGTGACAACCACCAGAAAAGCGTAGAGACGGATTTAACGGTTAGCGCAGTGGCTAAGCGATTGGACTGCTGCGCTGCGTGTCGCGGGTTCGATTCCCGCACGGAACAAATATTTGTATGACCTACAAGTAGTTGTTCCGGGTCTGGCTGTTTGTGTATGTGAGTTTCTATGTTTGTAAACGCACCCACAAATTAATGAGAAAATAATAGTGGAGAAGTAGGGAAGCTTTAGGCCATCGACCACACAGCCTATAGACACCTAATACACGATAAAACGCACTAAAACTATTCTGCCAACTTGCTGAGGTATGACGTCATCGAGGGGGACGAGGTTCTGCGTCCTGATTGGTCAACTCAAGGTCAGTGCATGTCACTAGGGATGGGACGGTTTTAAATCAAACAAGAAAGTATCGACATATTTAAATCGTATTTAATAAAATATGTTTTTATATGCTTGCATTCAATTACCTTCTTTTAGTGTAAAAATGAATAAAAACAATGTTTTAAAATTTCCGTCATTATTATAAGCTATGTTCTTATATGTCTTTGGTGAGGCCTATCAAATTGAATGCAGCGCGATATTATAGAGTTAGCCCAAAAACATGCAGCCAAACGGATCTCTTCGCCGCTACCGACAACGCGGTGGAGATGACGGGGTTTTAGGCCAATAAAATATAAATACCGTTGTGCTAGCGACACGAAAAAGAAGAAAGATTCCGAAACTATACTTTTTGCCTAGGAGACAGAAAAAAAAGTTCAATAATTAAACTTATCAAAAGAGGCAAATACTTAGTTGGTACTGCTCAACTTAGTAGACATCGACGGTTTTTCATAAGGATAAAACAATCTTCGCTAAAATGACGTGAACATATAACACTTTAAGTAGATGGGATCCAGTTCTCTCGCTTGGTTGCAATTATCCATTTTTAAATTAAAGTTTCACAATTTATCAGATGTTCTGTTGTAATTTCTAATTATTGAAAAAATATTTTTTGCATAAATTAATAGTTACAGGTTTTTGTTTTGCTTTATCGACAACAGAGGTGGTTGTACGATTCGGAACATCACTAATATGTGTACTTGAAATCGAGGAAAAGAGATGGCGAAAAAAATACTTGCAAAAGAAAGGGACGCAATCATAAAGACATCAAGTATGACCAGTATAAGATGAACCCCGATAAATATTGTCAGAAATTTAATCTAATTTAGATTATGGAACTATTAAGTTACCGATGAAATGTGATACCGTCTTTCAGGAAATTTGAAGTCCGGCTTTTTTATCACACAAACGTATTGTATACGGGAACATATTATGTCTATTTTTTCGTTTTTTAAAGGAGTAATGCGGAAGTGTTTACGGCTCACAGCAGTGGTCGAAACTAATACGAACTTGGTGAGTGACGACGGTTATAAGACATTTTTGCCTAATGTGTTGACAGACATCGGTCGCCTGTTATTAGGAGTCTATAGGCTGTGTGGTCGATGCTTTAGGCCCTTTGTGTGGCCCTATCAGGTTACTGACATTTCTTTGTGGCGTGTGTGTAACATGACGCTCCATTGACCATGTTCCATTCCAGACGCCGAGAAACCCATTACTCGCTGTCTGCGCCTATGGTGTGGCCGGAAACCGTTTCGCGACGTCTGATGCCGTGGCCGCTATCTTGAAGCTGTCCCCCTCACGCGTCTCGCCTCCTAAACTTTCCAGCCTTACAGGACAACCGTCACTCGGAGGGTTTACGAGCTAACCCTATAAACTCTACCTCACTCTTACCTTAGGAAGAAGGTCTTCCCGCAGCCCTCGACGGGACACTGCCACCTCTTCTGCTTATCATGTTGGAAGTGCACGTGGTCAAACAGTTCGGTCTCCGTGGCGAAGGTCGCGTCGTCGCACTCCGAGCAAGAGTACCGACCGTCTGTTCGGGCTTGGCTTGATGATTCGTGAAACTGCCTGAGATGTGAAAAGATGAAGAAGCAAGTCAATCTAAATAAAATAAATAAATATTCCACAACTATCACACAAGGCCATCTAGTCCCAAGCTAAGCAGAGCTTGTGTTATGGGTACTAGACGACTGATAAACATACTTATATATTTCTAAATACATACATATCTATATATATAAAAGGAGAACTGACTGACTGACATATCAACGTACAGCCGAAACTACTGGGGCTAGGAATGTGAAATTTTGCACACGGCTTCCTATTATAATGTAGGGGAGCACTAAGAAGGGGTTTTTGGAAATTTGACCTTTAAGGGGGTGAAAAAGGGGAATTAGGAAAGTACGTAACCCACGCGGACGAAGTCGCGGGAAAAGTGCTAGTTATAGATAAATTACACCCAGACACAGAACAAATGATCGTGCTCATCACACAAACATTTGTCCTGGGTGGGAATCGAACCCACGACCTCCAGTATAGCAGTCAGGGTCACTAACCACTAGACCAACAGGCCTGTCATATCTAATATTTGACTGAGAAAACCTACGGTAGTCCAACAGCTGGATTATCAATAAATATTTCATCATTATCAGCCCATAGCTATCCACTACTGAACATAGGCCTCTCCAACCGTACGCCATTTCAGTCGATCACCGGCTCTCATCCATCGGTGAAGGTCGTCGCTCCACATTGCCTGAGGGCATCCTTACGCTTGTCGATTCGCGGTCTCCACTCGAGGACACGTTCATCTCAACGGTCATCGTTTCATCATTATCTTCCTGCCCTCATCCCATTTTATTTGGGGTCGGCGCAACACGTTTTTTTCTTCCATTCTCCTCTACCAAACGTCACAGTATCAACTACGACTAATATGGCCGGCCCATTGTCACTTCAGCTTGCTTATTCTGTGGGCTATGTTAACCACTTTCGTTCTCTGTCGGATCATTTCATTATGAATTTGATCCCGCCCGTTCCACATCAAAACTCGAAAGTTGGGGCAGGTGACGTCAGAATACAATAAAAATTGTATGAAATTGTAGCGTATTGTCAATTTTTAAAGCGTCGTATCTCCGATAATTTTGTTTAACGTAACAAAAGGTTAAATATTTTTTGATAATCTAAGTGACGGACTAATTAGAATTTTTCAGTCAAATAAAAAATAATTGGCTCAAAAACTCAGCGGAATTTGAAAAATCACTTTTGAGTTGATTTTGGTACTTACATATGAAACTTGAGTCTAACTTTGGACGTGAAGGACTCGTTACAGTTGTGGCAGGTCACCACTTGTGGGTTGGAGGTCGGTTCCCGGTTGCGGCGCTTTCGGGGAAACTACAAAGTAAGTTATCTCGGGAAATACTGTTTCGAATTTAAAAATATTTTCGTGTTGGATACTTCGATCAATAATAGAACTAGATTCCCGATGAGCGCTTCAAAAACGGCCCGAAAAATAACGCCACAAACGTTTTTGTGACGGTATTTGGAATCCTTGTTGCTTAGAATTTAAGTATCATTTTAGAATGAGTACTTTTGTACATATTTTTTAACATTTAATTAATTTACATATTTTTTAATTTTGACATTTTTTTTAATATTGTTTACATTAAACCTAATACATTTTGCAATGGTAATTTAACTGTATGTTTGAGTGTTAAGGTTTATAATAAACTGAAGTTGTTAATACTATTGAACATTTTTTAATGAAGTGTAGATGTTTTCGTGTGTGCAAATGTGGCCGCTTAGCAACTCTTTTTCGTTCCTGATCCTTAATCTAGAGCTATTATTGATCGAAGGTTTGGTAGTATATTTATCCTGGAAGGCTATATAACATCTACGCATCTCGCTACGACTAATAGGAGCCGAGCAGATGGGGTGAAGCCGCTGTGAACAGCTAGTCTATACTAACGTTATATTGCTATAGTTTGTTTGTTTGGTTACACGTGGTAATATCAGGAAGTACTGTTTCAAATACAAAAACTCTTTGTTGGATAATCCATTTATCGAGGAAGGCTCAATAGGAGCCGAGCACGAGTTGTAAAATCATCACATGAGTCCTCCCACCCAGGGCAGGGCGGGAGGGACTGTCAGACTCGTACTGACTAAAATCCACGGCGTCCTTCAATAGCCCTTTACGTACTGGGGTCACGGTAATTCGTGAGTCCCGCGACCACAGTTAGCTAGCTTGTGTCAATTTGTGTGTTCAACTTACCATAACTAGAAGATCATTGTCTATAGATGTTTCAGGTGGTCGTGGACGCCCTTGAGCTCTCTGTCATAAAATAATACTGTGTTAAAGCCTTTTTAATTTAAAAATGATTGAAAAAATAAACTAGAAAGAAATTATATTAAACTAAAATTTAAAATAAACCGGCCAAGTGCGAGTCCGACTCGCCCATAAAGGGTTCCGTAGCAACAAGTAACATAATATAAAAGTTCTTGTAGCTGGTTGTAACTTTGAAAGGTAAATTGCGGTTTACGATTTATGACGTATTTAAAAAAACTAATTACTTGATCTCATTCAAACCAATTTTCGCTGGTAGTTTGCATGGTAATGTAAGTATTGTACATCATATATATTTTTTTAGTTTTATCATTCTCTTATTTTAGAAGTTACAGGGGGGACACATTTTACCACTTTGGAAGTGTCTCTCGCGCAAACTGTTCAGTTTAGCAAAAACTTATCATAGTAACCTCAATATCATTTTTAAAGACCTATCCATAGATACCCCACACGTATGGGTTATTTTTTTTTTAATTTCGATTCTAGGTATGGGGAACCCCACATTTTTTTTTGGGAGAGTATCCTCATGCGGTTCACATAATACATCTACTTACCAAGTTTCAACAGGATAGCTCTTATATTTTTGAAGAAAAGTGGCTGTGACATACTACGGACAGACAGACAGACATGACAAATCTATAAGGGTTCCGTACCATTTTCTATAAAAACGAAAAAAAACATGTTCGTATGTATGCGAGACCCCCTTAAATATTTATATTAATACATTTTTTAGTATTTATTATTATAGCGGCAACAATAATTCTGTATTATCATAATTAATGCTGATTGTTCTATACTCTTTAAATTCTATAAATATCTTTTGTTTTTTTTTTCTTTCAAAAAACACTTACCTTTAAGAAGTCTTCCTCAGTAGGTATACATATGAGGTTCCCCAGGTCTTTGGACTTCCGCTTCCGGTTTCGTTTTCTACAGCGATGGTTTGACAGATCTTCTGCGTTCCCGAATACTTGACTGTGACACAGAAAATATATGGATGTAAAGAAAAATATATTTTTCTTTAATTTGAATCCCCGCGCAATAATGGTTCTTGAGCTGACATCAAAACAGTTTATAGTTCTACGTTTAAGTCTAATCTGTGGTAAAGAAAACTTTAAGGTAATCTGTGGACTTCACCAAAAAGCGCTCGTCATTGTGGATAAAATTACCATTCATCCTTTATTGTGATTTAATTAAGAATCGACACAATTATAAACATTAAATGTTGTTTCTTTATTTACAGGTAATCTTTTGTTAGTACTTAATGTGAAATTGTAGATCATATACCTACGTTAACTAATTGCAATATAAACTTTATTTACAGAGAAACTCAATTGTGTTTTGTGTCGCCTAAAACTTGGGAAAATGTATTATATGGATATACCTGAATTTTAAGCTTTTACCTTTAGGATTAACAATATTGTAAATACGCTTATTATTAATTTTGGTGTACAATAAAGTACGAGTATATTCTATTCTTTTAGTTTTCAATAAACCCGAAATAATTTTCTTTTATTTTCAATTTTTTAATTAAGTTTTCAACAGGGCAAGCTAAATAAAATCTTTTCTTACGAAAATGTTACAGTGTGTAAGTTTTATTAAAACTGGTCCATTTATTTCTAAATAAAAGTACTAGAGCAGTGTTTCATTGTTCTGGCATGGTCTGGTAATTTTTAATACTGCCCCTTCGTGACCTCCAGTTATACACCAAACGTGGTTCCGTTACGTAAATGTTATACATTTATTAATACTCCTTTATTCATTTTTTTTCTTATCTGTTTACATTTTTAAATATTTTTACAAAAAAAGAAATTACAAAAAGAAAAAACATTTAAAAATATAAAAAAATAGTGGTCCACCAGCATCTGGAACAGGGTCCAAGGTGCCGGTGGATAGGGCTCTAGAGAGAAGAACCTCCTCACAATGCGCGCCGTGTCCAACAGAACTGCTTTCTGCATCACGCCCTTGAGCCAGCTGCACAATGAGAGCCTCTTAAGGTGTTATTAATACTATTTCGTTTATTCATTTTACATTCATATTAATTACATTTTTAAATATTTTAAATAAAAAAAGTAAACAATATAAAACATTTAAAAATATAAAAATAGAGATCCGCCGGTATGGGAGCAGGGTCCAAGCTATCCGGTGGTTAGGGTTCCAGAGACAGGAACCTCCTCACAATGCGAGCCGTATCGAGGAGCACTGCCTTCTGAATCAGGCCCTTGATCCAACCACCTAGGGAGAGCCTCGATAAGTGTTCGTCGAGGCTCTTGGCTATCAGGCCATTGGCCGTAACGACTATCGGCACAATGATAGCCGATAGTCGTTGATAATACTATTATTAACACTCATATATACTTTGGTATCGCCTATTTAGTTACAAAATCATGTGCGAATTGTGCATCTAATTAAAAAAAAAAAAAAACAAGTGTGTGTGTTGGGACCCAGTATTTTATTTTGATGGCCCGGTACTGGGTCGCGACCTGGCAAATGGGAAACGCGAAAGGAATTTTACAATATTGCCAACAATAATAAATATGGAAATACCTGCAATTCCTACATTTGGGTGTCTTTTCAGATTCTCCATCTTGCCGGTCTTCTTTTACCTTTAAGAAATTATAATCCTTTATTCATTTTTTCACTTATAAATTACATTTTTAAATATTTTTACAAAAAAGCAATAAAAAACATTTAAAAATATAATAAATAGCAGTCCACCAGCACCCGGAACAGGGTCCGTGCTACCGGTGGTCAGGGCTCCTGAGAGAGGAACCTCCTAACAATACGCGCCGTGTCCAGGAGTACTGCCTTCTGAATCAAGCGCTTGTCACAGCTACCCAGCGAGAGCCTCCTCAGGTGTTGGTCGAGGCTTTCGGCAATTAAGCCATTGGCAGACACGACTATCGGCACAACAACTACTGTATTCACGTCCCACATGTCAACAACCTAGCGAGCCAGATCAAGATACTTGAATTGTTTATAAGAAATTATTATTATTAGTTTAAGACCGCGGGTTTAAGCATACATAGGGACATAGGGACAAAGAAAGCTACTTTGTTTTATACTATGTAGTGATTAAATGCAAGTAACATTGGTCCGACCTGTTTATTGAGCGGCAGGTTTAGGCCCTCTAGAGACCCCCGTCACTTTGCTGACATTCTTTGAGGCACGCCTGGAACACAACGCGCCGTCGACCCGGGCATGGCCCATGGTCGGACAACGAGTTGCCCTTAACTCGCTGCCCGCATCCCCGCGCCTACGGTGGCCGGAGATCGTCTGCCGACGTCTGTCGCCGTAGGCGTCTACCACTATGGCTGGGGTGGAGGGAGGACGCTGTCCTCTCCCTCACGCGGGCGCAACCGCTTCCCACTCCGTCTCGCCTAAGATAAGGTTTACAAACTTTCGTACCTTAGCACCACACAGTAGTTTCTGCAGCTCCTGAGTGGCCTCATCATCAACAGTCTGAACGATCCAGATCTCATCCTCGCTGCTTTCCACACATTCTTGCTTTACCTCCGTTTTTATGATGGGTGGCTCTTTCTGTGAGGTGGGGTAGGTAGTATGAGATTTTTTTGTTTATAAAGAATTAGTCATCATCTGCCTAGCCTTTTCCCAACTATATTGGGGTCGGCTTGCAGTCGAACCAGATGCAGGTGGATATCAGTATTTTACATGGAGCGACTGCCTGACAGACCTCCACAACCCAGTAACTGGGTAATACGATACCCCATGGTAAGACTGGTGGTCAGACTAGAGCAGCTATATATAATTTACTCTGTGACAGAGGTTCTGACTAACAGTAACGACTACAAATGACAGAATGAATAAGTTTCGGCCCCTCGCCCACCGTGACTTTTTGTAGCGAAGCTGTCGCGCGTTTACGAATGCTTTCTGTAATAATTTTGGCAATTGAAAAAAGTGTCCATGGAGTTTCTTGCCCATTCTTCTCCATAGAGATCTACGCATTGGCACCTACGGTACTTTCACAGGTATTACGTCTTGTAACTGGGACTGTAGCACCATAACTATTTTTGAACTGTTTTTATTTTTTGTATTTTTGAGAATTCAAAAGTGCCTGTAACTGGCTTACTTGAAGCAAATGCTTTGATTTAAATGAAACGCGCTACATAATAAGAACTGAAAAAATCTAAACAGTCCATCAGTTAGATTATCAAAAAATATTCGACCAGTAATTTTTCTTTTGTGACGTACATAAACCAAAATTTACTGAGATATGATGCTTTAAAAATTACCAATACGTCATAATTTAGTACAATTTTTACTGAATTCTGACGTCACGAGCCCCCACTGTCCAGTTTTGATGCGTTATATCATGGTAAATATTCATTGATTTTACAAAAGAAAAAATACGTGTCCGTTATTTTTTAAAACTCTAAATGACGGACTAATTTTATTTGTAATTTTTAGCTACTGTCAAATAGCCAATTGCAACGCGCTACAGAAGCGATGCTAGCGCGCTACATCATCGCGACTGTATCATTGCATACGCGCGACCGTCTCGGACGACATCGGGGAGAGAATGGAGGGAGACTGGCGCGTGGGTGGAGAGCTATTTACTGGTGGCCTACAATGACGTCTTGAAGCCAGAGTATGTAGTTCCAGTGAGGGAAAGAGACAGAGCTATACAAGTCGTCTAGCGCCATCTCGTTCCCTCATTGGAACTACTCTGGCTTTAAGAAGTACTGGGGCCGTATTTTTTTTTCTTTATTTTTAATATGGGGTTTTTTCAATAGTGAAGATGTCACTCGGGGCCGTATTATGACGTCTTAAAACCAGGCTTTTTCCAGTGAGTGAAAGAGACAGAGCTATACAAGTCGTCTAGCGTCACCTGGTTCACTCACTGGAACAAGCCTGGTTTTAAGACGTTGGTAGGCCACCAGAATCGCGTTTACAACGCGACGGTATCGCGTTTGTATCGCGATTGAGAGTCGTGGTACGGGGGAGGGTAAACAACTAGCGACCGCATCGCGACTGTATCAATTCGAACGCGCGATAGCATCGCTATAAAAAGTCGCCGTGGGAGAGGGGCCTTAATACTTGATGATTGAAAATTACGGTATTACTATACTTTTTTTTAATGTGGTAAAATCTTCAAATGAGTCCTCCCACCCAGGGCAGAGCGGCAGGGACTGTCAGACTCGTACTGACTAAAACCACGGTGTCCTTCAATAGCCCTTTACATTTTTCACTAAAATAATTATCTAATTAAATAAATAATTATAAATACGAAAGATTTAATGGATGATAAAACATTCGACATCTACATAACCCTATTATATAATAAACCATTTTTACAAGAAATGTGAAAACTAATGCAACAATGTTACTATATTTTGATATTTATTGAAAAGACTATTTTATTTGAAGAATTAATAAACAAACCCTCTCGGTGTTAGAATCAGCCTTTATTTCATCTGACTTTTCATTATCTAAAATGTTAATTGATAAAATAAAATATTAACAGATTTTGAAATTATTTAAATACTTAAGGGGATGTCGCATACTTGTTCGGGTCGGCACGTTTTGGCCAAGGCTGGTAGTGAAAAGTCCTACAAGAAAAGCTACAAAGTAAAGACCTACTGACATAGTTTAAGTTATTTATTTACACAGTTTTTTTCGAAACTATAAAAGATGCAATCGATGCATAAAAGTCATTTTCTTAATTTTTTTAGTTAGGCCACTTTAATTCTAAAAATACGATATTATTACTAGCTGTTTCCAGCGGCTTCACCCGAAAATGATCTCACAGGAACATAAAACCGGGAAAATAACTATCCTACGTGTTAATCCAGGTTATAAGCTATCTGTGTACTGAATTTCATCCAAATCCGTCCAGTAGTTTTTGCGTGAAAGAGTAACAAACATCCATCCATCCAAACAAACTTTCACGTTTATAATATTAAGTAGTTTGTAAGGACGCATCTATGGGCTATTGTAAAAGCCTGAAAAAAAGTAAATAAAAAATATACAACATTATTTTTTGTTTATAGGAAACCCGATACACCTGTCTAGTATTTTGTGTAAAGAAACTATGTACAAAATTTTAAAACCATATCTTAAAAAATCACAAGGTTATAAGTTTGTATTACCTGGTTGTCCGTTCAAAAACACGCTCATTTCGCGGTACACCCGCGTAAACCGCGTCTCCTGTGTTATACACTCGTGATAATAGCTTGGTAATAGGTAACTAACCGTACGGTGATTGTATTGTAATTAACTCTTAATAAAATTTAATTAAAATATTTTTGAAAAAAAATATAACATGGTGTATAAAATATTGGAATCGAATCAGTTACTGATTCTGAACAAACTATATTGAGGTTTCGCATATACTAAAAATAATGTTGTATAATGTGGATCGTACTTCAGGAAAAGTTTACTGAACCTAGTCCAGCAGAGGGGTGATGTAAAAAAAAGAATACCGAATAGCACAAAACGAATCTGTGTAGTAAATGTTCCAGGTAGCTGTTATTGTTCTACAAAAATTGCCGAAAGGAATGTGCCGACCCGAATAAGAATGCACAAATAAATGTAAAGTGAAACATTCTTCCATACCATATTGTTCCATATTGTTTTGTTTGTTCGTTGTTTAAATTTACGAGTATGTGCCTTTGTTTCTATGTGTTTTAGTTTATTTTACTCTTTTTTTGTAATTTTGGTTTGTTTATTTCATATTAATATTCGTTTTAAACTACTTAGTTCCTAATCATTGTTTAAATTTTGCATGCTATTGTTATGGCAGAATGTGTCCTGCACTTAAATATTATGTAACACCTTATGTATACCACATTTTATGCAAATAAAGAATACTTACTTACTTACCTTTTTTATCACCATCATCTTTTTTACTAGAACTTCTAGTTCGTTTAGCAATAGGTGATGAAGCTTTAATAGGCGTTTCTTCACCATCTTAAAACAAAAGAAATTACATTATCACCAACCGATTTTGATCCTTATGTGTATTTCACTGAGGATTCAAATAGAATGGACATCTACAGTACTTTCACAAGTCTCTTGTGAGTGAAACTATATTGTGTTGTTTTTCTTTTAATATTTAGATAAAAATCATTAAATGAGTCCACCCACCCAGGGCGGGACGGGAGGAACTGTCAGACTTGTACTGACTTAAATCCACGGTGATCCTTCAATAGGCCTTTACGTGCCAGAGTCACCTGATGAGTCACCTCTAAGAGGAGCCCCGTCAATGGTTTTATTTTGTTTTTGTTTTTAGGGTTTCGTACCTCCAGAGAAAAAACGGAAACCTTATAGGATCAATTTCTTGTCTGTCTATACGTCTATCAAGACCTTTTTTCTTAGGAAATATGACATTCAAATATCAAAATTACTGTCGGTCTGATATAGAGCAGGTGGCCTTGTGATATCGGCCTCGGCTTACGAGTTGTGGTCGTGGGTTCGAACCCAGCCAGTTGCGTTACTTTGTGTAATTTATTTCATCAACACTGCTCTCAAAACGGTGAAGGAAAACATCGTGAGGAAACCGGCATGTACTGGAACCAAAAATTCGAAGACATGTGACATCTACCAACCCGCACTGAGCTGGCGTGGTGAATTATGGCCCTCTCCCTCTCACAGAGAGGAGGCCTGTGTCCCAGCAGTGGGAACTTTATGGGCTGATGATGATGATGATGATGATGATAGTTATATCACAGAAAAAGAACACAAGAACCTAGAGCGATTTTGTGAAAAATTATATAAATCTGTCACATATACACGCAGAAGGCCGCCAGTTCATCTCTCGACTGGCTTGTTGGTCTAGTGGTTAGTGACCCTGATTGCTATGCCGGAGGTCGTGGGTTCGATTCCCACCCAGGACAAATGTTTGTGTGATGAGCACGATCATTAGTTCTGTGTCTGGGTGTAATTTATCTATAATATGTATGTATTTAGAAATATATAAGTATGTTTATCAGTTGTCTAGTACCCATAACACAAGCTCTGCTTAGCTTGGGACTAGATGGCGTTGTGTGATAGTTGTGGAATATTTATTTATTTATTTATGTATGGGTTTAATATTCTATTATTTACCTTTATTCTCCTCTTTAGGAGGCTCGTTTTCCTCTTTTAATACTTTTTGGGCTTCAGTCTTCTCGTGTGCCGCCTTTACATGGGCCTTCAGCCATTTCAAATTCGCATAACCTGAAAGCATGACGTTGCGACATTATATGTAGTTACAACTTGCTAAAACGAAAGAAACAGCGTACTGCAATCCCCACTGCTGGGACGCACTCAGGACTCAATCAAGGCCTGTGAGAGGGCCTTGATTGAGCCGTTATCTAAATCAAAAGTCATTTATTCAAAATTAGCTGATTTATCAGCACTTTTCGAAGGTCATTTTTTTCATAAGACAATCCCCCAAAGTATCTTTTGGACACTTCTCACATTTGAGCAAGACTAAAATCCACGGTGTCCTTCAATAGTCCTTAACGTTCCGGGGTCACGGTAATTCGTGAGTCCCGCGACCCCGGCAGGCTTTGGCCCTCTACAGGGGGGCCACTATTCTGACACTCCTTGAGGCGTGTGTGGAACACAACGAGCCGTCGATCCGGGCATGGTCCGTGGTCGGACAGCGAGTCGCCCATTACTCGCCGCAAGCATGCCCGCGTCTACGGTGGCCGGAGATCGTCTGCCGACGTCAGTCGCCGTGGGCACCTGCCACTGCGGCTGGGGTACGTTCCTGGCTCATAAGAGAAAAATAAAATATATGTGGGTACCATAATTGCAAAGTGGACATGGATATACTTCGCCATCTTCCAAGTCATGTTTATGGGTCTCACAATGATCTGCCACTGCCGCGAGATCCGGGAAGATTTTCTCGCAGAATCTACAAAGTAAGTATACCTTGAGAGATTTTACACAAAACGAAATTCATGATAATTTATATGAAAAAGTAGTTGTGTCTCAATCAGGCAATTTGAAGGCATCAATAAATTACAAATTTAATTTGTACGTCAGCTAGTTTTAAAAAATAATGGACACGTATTTTTTCTTTCGTTAATATATCATCTGACTAGCCTTTTCCCAACTATATTGGGGTCGGCTTCCAGTCGAACCAGATGTAGCTGGATATCAGTATTTTACATAGAGCGACTGCCTGTCTGACCTCCACAACCCATTAACTGGGTAATACGATACCCCATGGTAAGACTGGCTGTCAGACTTTAGAGCTTCTGACTAACAGTAACGACTGTCAAAGATCTACAAATAACAGGCAGGACCAACGGCTTTACGTGCTTTCCGAGGCACGGAGGAAACTCGCTATGACAGATGGTCACCCATCCACAGACCAACCTCGGCAATCGCGGCTTACTTCGGAAGATCGGCCTGTGCGGCTGTATTTATTTAGCCACGAGCTATATTTACAGACATATAACGCATCAAAATTCGAAAGTTCTCGTGACGTCAGAAGCAAATAAAACTGTAGTTGTTTGAGACGTTTTGCCAATTTTAAAAGTATTGTTTCTTCTTAAAATTTTGTCTATGTAACAAAAGAAAAAATACGTGTTAAATACATATGTTTTGATAATGTAACTGAAGGACTAATTAGATTTTATCAGTCAAATGTAAAGTGAAAAAAATAAAAAAACGACGGGCTGCACTCTGGGAGTGCCGGCAGAAGTGAAAACTTGAATCTTAGTAATAAACACACACGAACATTCGCGCAAGCCCTGCACCGTCTTACGAATTTTCGATCAGGTCACGTGTCCTGACGTGAGTTTAACATTTTTTACCCATTCCAAAAAAAGTGCACAACGCCGCTAAAGAAGTTTTCACTTCAAAAATGATGATGATGATGAATGATGATGTAAAATGTAAAGTGTGTCGGGAAGAAATCTCCTTGGACATTATTTACCGATATACGTATCGATGATAACGATTTAAAAGTGGTTGAGCGAATTACGAATGCTTGAGTTGAATGGTGCTGATAGATGTGTCATGTTCGTGAACGGCGCTGTCAGTCGGGACTGGTCATCTCTTAGCTGCCACGGTTTATTTGAATTATTGATTTTTTTATTTTTGAATTGTCTTTGTTTTAATTTTTAGTATAGAAACTTTTATCTTGCTACATCGTTCTCACATAATGTACCATCTCAAAATGAGTTATGTAACAAAGGTTATGTAATAATTTTGGCGATCTAAAAACAGTGTCCATGGAGTTTCTTGCCCGTTCTTCTCCATAGAGATCTACTTTTAGGAATGGGCATCTAAGGTACTTTCACAGTTAGTTTTTCTTGTGACTGGGACTGTAGCACCATAATTTTGTACTGTTTAATTATATTTTATTTGTCTTTGTAAATTTAAAAGTGCCTGTAACTGGCCTACTTGAAATAAGTGCTTTGATTTTGAAAAGAAAACACAATATTAAGAACACGGTAAACACGACCGGACCCGTACGCGGCTGGAGGTGACTATGAACACGTACCCAATTTGGCAGGATTTTTTTGATTTGCGCGGGGCTTTTGAAATTAATTCGCAAACCACATTCTTGGGGACTTAGGGTAGAGGACCCTTGGGTTAAGTTAAATTCAATACATACCTGCACTTCAATTCAGTAACTTCACTATCGTCAACTTGATATTTCCCCAAAAACTCTTTCACTTCCTCATCATCCTCCTCCAAATTGTCTATGATATTATCTATCTCTGGTTCAGGTTCTATAATCTCCACATCACTAGAACTACCGTCCTTTTGCTCATCTTTCATAATAATAATGTCATCAGATCTATAAGGTTTCGTGATAATTTCTCCATCAGGACCTATTTCGACTTTCACAAACTCCTCTTTGTCTATTTTTTTCTCTGTCTTGCTCGTGGTCTCTATGGGTTTGCCAAAATGCGTAAAACTGAAGTTTTTCACCTTCTGGAAGATGTATTGCTGATTATTTCTTATGACCAGGAATTCATCAGGATTTAGGAATTGGTTGGCGCTTTTCATTCGGCATGGCGTGAAATTTTCGTTAAGACAGCATTCGCAGATAATTTTCAACTGTGTAGACATTTTCTTTTGCGGAGAACACCTATGCAACCTCTGATCTTCATTGTCAAAAAGGTACAGTTTGTCAACGTTATTATCCACATGTTTGCCGCAAATGAAACATATTTGGCTCTCACTTTCCCCGATTAAAACTCCATCAATATCGACATAGGAAAGTGGTTTGCTCCAGTTCTTATGAACAAGTCTTGAAGGGTCAGTTTTCCGTACATGTCTCCTTTCGCTGTAACCCTGGTCATAAGGCAAAGATGTCATCGGGGAGTCTTTAAACATGTTCAATATCTCCTCTCGAGTATAAGAAAAGTTATCATTCCTCTGATAATTATCGTCGTAGTTCTTAAAGTTATCTTTAATCAAACTTTTTGGAGACTTATTCCTCGTCGTAACTGGGTTCAAAGTCGCGTAAGTTTTAGTATTGTTAGTTTCTAAATATTTCGTGAATTGAGCTTCGAAACCGGACGTGTTATTGCATACCAATTTGAACGGTAAGGAATTGATAAAACTGCATTTGGGACTAGAATTTTTACTGGACCATCTAGACACGGGGCTTTCACAAATATTAATCTTTTTAGTTTCTTGGACTTGAACGTTGTCAAAGAATACATCTGTTATGTCATCTGCGTATTTGACAAACGGTATTGTTTCTGCTGTAAGGTCTACCAATGGATCATCATTATCAAAATGTATTTGAGAAGCTCGTATTTGTGTGCCATCGTCCAAGATGTAGACCAAATCGTTGGCTCCATCGTTGGTGTCCAACATTTGATCAAAGTTGTGTGTTAGGTCATCTGCTTGCAGATTTTGTTCGGCGTTGATAAGGAATTGGTAGACATTTTCTGATAGTGAAACCGGTTGGTTTCTGGTTATCGAGTTTATGTCTACGTCGTAACCTAGGAGGGTTCTGTAAAGGGAATAAAATAACTTCAAGCGATGGCTCAGTGCGAAGTGTATTTATTAGGTGATGGGAAATCTGTGCGCAGAAAGTCTGCAAAAAGTAATGGACATCCACTAATGGATAAAATTATGAAAAAAACTACGTAAAAACCAACAGTACGGATTCATTTCACCGGTTATTTTTGTCTGTAACCCCCTGGTGGATACCATGCTGGGGCTGTTCAAAAACCGGATTTGAACGGATATGCAGCCAAAGTCCAAAGTGACTTCTGCGCTGCCACCGACAACGCTGCGGAGGTGACAAAGTTTTCACTCGAGAATAAAAGCACTGAATCACTTACTCCGATTCCGCGCGATCTTGAGTACGTAATAACTAGTTAAGAGTAATAAAAATGGTGCCATTCTAAAGGTTTAACTGTTAACGTGCTATTGACCAAATTCATTCAAACCACGCCATTACGTAAGAAGCTATCACGGATCAATTCCAAGAAAGTGATTCCATACTATTGCTCGCTAGTGTACAAATGCTGTCGTGCTAGCGATGTAAGGATTTGAGATCCGCCCATTGTGCTATCCACATCCATCCACAGCCCAGTTTAGTTCTTACCTGGACTTATCGAGAAACATCTGGAAGTTATCATCAGGTTCTATCCTGAGTGCCACCTCTTCGCCGGTCGCGTTCTCCATGCACAAGATTAAAGGTGCTTGCGTTTCCGTCATTATCGAAAAATCTGAAACAAACAAATCGTATGAACCAGCATAAATCTATGTACGGGTAATCTCTGGAACAAATTAGTCTATTCAATTTTTCACCCCGGCGGCGTTGCTCCTCCACACGCCATAGGACCTGCTGGACCACCCAGGCATCTCTACCGTCCCAATTAGACAGAGCGACTTCCCGAAACATACGTGTCTGGTGAGGACCTTTCGTCAGGTGGAAGGTGAGGATGCTGTAACGCCTTTCCAGCCACTCCTCAAAGAGGTGTTATCGCCGCGATTGCGGCGTGCCTGAAGCCGCTACGGTATAGTATTACTGAGTTAGCCCTGTCTGCCCGACTACCAATGAGTTGTTGGCTAAAATAACCACTTTCTGGAGCCAAAAGGTTACACACAAGCCCTGACGTAGTAGAAAGGCATTGAGGTAGATATACTAGAAGATGGCAGGACAAGCTAGACAAGAATAACCACCAGTGGTCCACATTAGCCCTGTATTGGAAGGGGGGGGGCCTTTGCTTATCAGTGGATAGTAGGTAGCAGCAGAAACAGCTTAAGTCTGGTTTTGAATGTCTGAATTGTCAGGGGTACCATTACTGAAGCAGGGTACAGACAGAGTTTTTCAGTTTGTAGATTATTCAGTTTATGATTGAGATTATGCAGTCTGCAAGTTGTTTATACTGTCTCTTGACCAAAGTTTGGTCACAGTGGATAATCTCAATGGACTTTAGAAAAGTATACACATGAGGACACAGTTGGTGCAGTGGCTGAGTGATTGATTGCTGCACAACATGCCGCGGGTTTGATCCCTGCATGGAACAATTATTTGTTTGATCTACTAAGTAGTTGTTCTGGATCTGGTTGTTAATGTGAGTTTAAATGCTTGGACCCACAATACAGGAGAAATTCATTGTGTGGGGTAATGTTTTAAGAAAACACAAAAAAAAATTATTTAGGATCGGATAGGATCAGCGATATGCCAGTGCTGACCTAGTGTCAACAACTACAGTTTGTCTTTAATACATTTTCAACTTTATTTTCTAGGGAATTAATACTAACACTAAAAACTATTTTACAAAACTAACTAAACAAGCCAAGGAAGTTGTGTTAAAATAAAAAATAATCTACTGCTGCTACGTAAATAAATGGTCCACCAGATTTAAGCTTTTACAGAGTATGAAGTATGATTTTGTATGATAGTTAGACAGTGAAATGGTAAGATGAAAGGTAATCAAATAACTGCAAATTATAAACTATAATGGGTATTATGTATTGAAAGGAATAATGAATAATCAAGTCAAATATACAGCTGAGTTAAGCGAAAACAAGTACAAAACATCGCATTCTATTGAACTACAAAATTCGCAAATAAACAAATCGAATGTTTCAGGCTGAAATTGAAAATGGTGAAAAAATAAAAGTTTTCGTCAAGTAGTTTATTTATTTAACTTTACTCTAAATAATCATTTCCAGCCTAGCCATTAGAAAACCAAAGCGGGATTATGAAAACTGACACTGGCCACCAAATAAAATAAATTAAAACGGCCAGTGACAATTTACTACCGGCACATATTTTTGACCATTTGGATTACAAAAACGTGATAAAATTCAACAAATGTGTAACAAACGAGGAATATCTCACCAGATCTTCCTTTTTATCACAAATATCGCCACTTTCATAGAACAACTGGCACTTCTTTAGAAAAAAAACAAATGAAACAATATTTTTTTTGCCATTTGTGTCAAATTTCAAAACAAAAACACTGAAACGCATTCCAATAAACCATAGACGATTTAGATATTTTTTGAATAATTTTGACATTTTATATTACATTGCTGTTTCTTCCAAAACATTGATAATGCCGCAATGTACTAAAAAATCTAACTTTTCTATAAAATTCAATGGTGTTTCCCACAGTGTTTTCATTTCTTGTAATAAAAAGTGCGTAAACGTTTTAATTGAGTCATTATTTAATTAGGACAGAAACGATGCATTATTCTCTTGTGCTTTACGCTGAGATGTCTTTGTCAGAAGAAAATCACGAAGAAAATTTTACTATTTTCTGTTTACAATCCTCAGATCAAAATTTTGATCTGAGTTACAATCTAATAAATAATTATTGTTTACTGTGTTCAAGAAATGCAATTTTATCAGAATTCAAGAAGGTTGAATTCAGTTAGATATTTTTTGTTTATGGAAGTGTCCTTTGTGTTGCACTTTGCAAGACTAGTAATTTGTAAGAAAAGGACAGATGCATGCATATTTATTTGTTTTATTGTATAGTAATCAATTTTAATATTATTCTGTGCCGTAGAATAAGCTTTACTGTATAGTAAAATGTTTAGAAATCAGTGATTTTAATGTTAAATATTGATGGCTATCAATATTTATTATCTCAAATAGACCGGAGAGTGAAAGAGACAGAAATGTCTTAATTTGTTGATTGACAAGTGAACTGTCATTCATTCGCAATATGGCCGATAGTTTATCTAAATACGGAACGTATTAATAGTGCGCGAATATATAATTTTGCTATTCAAATGATAATTTGTTTGTATTGATGACTTAGTGAGTGTAGTGACGCGGCATGTTTCCCCTAACTCCACCAGTGGTGAAACGGCTGCTAGGGTGGAAAAAGGGCCCTGAAGGTTCGTCTGCAGCTGAAGATAAATGGTCTGAGAAAGCAGTGAAGAGTTTAGTTAAGAAATTAAAGAAAAGCGGAGCGCTCGAGGAATTAGAAAAGGCGATATCAAGTCAAAACAGTCATACTAAATGCGTTACGATTCCCAGGTCAGTTCATTATTGATTTATTTTTTTCGTGATAACAATCATTTGGGAATATGACGTTTCCGGTGGCTAATATCCATGCATTGTTTTTGGACCTTATGTGCACAGAATAGATGTCGTTTTTGCCTACCACATTTATTGCAGAAATTGTTGAGCTAATCAAAGACGTTCGTAAATCTCATATAGAAATTGCTGCCAAATTCTGTATTACAAATTTTATGATCATAGCAAATAAGAATCTAATAGGTAATCACTACAATTCTTTGTTAAAATTCCACCAAATTAATTTACGAACGAATATTTCTTTCCGTGGTCGGGTTATTTCTGTGGATCCTAGCTATTACCCGACAAAGTTCGATGGTTGCTCATTGTCATTGACCCGGTAGATCGCGACGACCATCATATTTTGGTTGCATAATAGAATACAGGACGCAAAATCGGAAAGGTCAAGACACCGTCAAAACAAATCGAATCCTCATGTCAATATGGCGGACATGTTTTGAACCTTGCAATTTTTAAATTGCGATAATTCTGTATCGGTTATAGACAAAACGTGTGTTTTTTGATATTTCTGTGTTCAGTGCCCGTTTTGAAGGACATCCGTTTATCCTTTCGTCCTTGAAGGTAAATACGTCATAGATACTTCCTCTGTTTATGAATGAGTTTTATCATTACTAATTTATGCAAAAAATACCGTTTCTGGGTATTTATTAAGCGTTGTGTATGTTTATTTTGTGAGTGTATGGTTATTTTGCATCTTTAAACACCAAAAATATTGATTAAATACTCATTAGTGCTCATAGGAAACCTATAGAATTTCAATAACAGAATCCAGACAAATGTTATTATTATTAGATTATGTAGACAATGACCTGATGACAGTCATCTGGACGTCTTTTGCCGCCAAATTATTAAATAATGTACACTTTTTTGCTAAAATAACATTAATTTGTTATGAATAAATAAAACATCAATGATTTATTGTGTAGAGGTCATTTTTTATGAATCCATAATTTTTGGGTTATGATGACAATTCATGTGTTGTTCTTGAATCTAAAATCTAGGTTTGATATTTTATGCATTTGAAAAAAGAAGTTCTACTACTAAATTATCATCATTAATTTGATTTCAGCCAATTCATAGCATAACCAAAAGGTCATTCATCTTTGTCATTGGTTTGTAATACAATTAATTAAATCCTAAAATTTTCTATTCTCTGCCCTTTATTATTGTCAAGTCAACCATAAAGTGTCATCTAACGGTTAGACTAATTAATTCAATCAAACATCATTGGGAATTTTTGACCCAGTGTTCATGATAATTATTGAACTGTCGTTTGTTTTAAAAGGGTTGACATTTTACAAAATATTTTTTTTTTCGGGCCAAATGTCTGGGGGAAAAAGAAAAATCCATACTTCGGAGGAACACGATTCTTCTCATTGGGTAGTATTCATGGTCTTTGAAATACTTGGACTAGTTTCGTTTGTGATCGTGCTGGTGGGTCTGAACAAAATGTCAGTTTAGCTTGAATCTTTCATTGGACTTTGATCCTTTGCAGATCGGTCAATGTCAAATATCACAATCATGTATAACATGACCTTTCAGTACAGGAAGCCTTGAACGGCCTTCTTAAACGTAAAACAATATTCTAACTTAATTTAAAATCCTGTGAGAGGCCTATGCTCAGTAGCGGGACAGTACAGGCTAACAAAAAAATACAATATCTGTTTTCTTAGAAGACTGCTTTTAAATATACATTTTTAAAATTCAAATATACAGGTTAAATTTACCAACTGGGCATGGATGACTAAATCCATAACTATTAGGAACACTTGAAGGAGTCTCAAAGCCGATTTTGATGGAAGCTAAATCTGCTAGCCAGGGGCATCTCTCATCTGCCATCTGGCAGCTGAATCTATCGTTCCTCAAAAATATCTTTGCGAAGATGCGACGCAGGCATTATTTTTTATAAATATAAAACTTTAGTTTAGTAGTTGTTATCTAATACAACATTGATTTGATTGCAATATCAGACGTGTTGGTTGGTAAGTAGGTTGAGATGCTTCCAATAGACGGCACAACGTGTAAAGCGTTCAAAAAACAAGAGAATATAACTCAGCTTCAAGATGAGTGGTTGCGATAGCCTAATTGGTAAGGCTAAGGTGTCTGGAGTACTTATCCAGAAGACACAGGTTCGAGCCCTGCTCGCAGCTGAATTTTTCGTTCCTCAAAAAATGTCTTTGTAATAAATAAATAAATAATTCTTAACTTTTCTAGCACAGAAGATGATTATGTACCTGTTTTATGTACCAATGACTACTTAAATGATTATAAAAGAAATGAAAAGATGAATATATACGTAATATCATTTTTTTCATTTTACCAATTATTTCCCTATAACAAAATATATATATATATATATATATACGGTATTCAGCCGAATATAATAAAAGCAGCTGAAAAGGCCGACTACCGAATATTTATATATTGTATATAGTTTTTTTTTTAAATTATTTTTGTGTTCGATTTGCAATATTATATTGCCTTAGCTTTGTTAAAGCTTCTTGTTCATATTTGTAAGACATTATAGAAGTAACCCAGCTCTTATATATCTGTAAAACCATACCACATTTTAAACGAGTAACCATGGAGTTTCTTGCCGGTTCTTCTCCATGGAATCGACCAACCCGAACCGAGCACCTGTTGTCGACGTTTTATAAGTGCCCTCATGGGCCTATGTGAAATAAAAACATTTGATTTTGCCATCCACGCACTGGTGGAAATGTAATACAATACAATATAATGATTAATAGTATGATGGAAGGAACTGGTAATATTATATTTTTCAACAAAATTCTAATTTTGTTCCATAGGGTGAAACCTAATGAGAACGTGATAAATGGTCAGTACCGCAAGGGCTTGCCGCATGTTGTCTACTGCAGGCTGTGGCGCTGGCCGCAGCTACAGGTAAGAATACAACAATATTTTTCTTTGATTCACTACGTGAGTACGCGTCGTGTTGCAAGCGAACCTCAAAGATCTGTCAGCAATATGACGGGGCTCCCTTTTTTTTTATCGTGGTAAAATCATCAAATGAGTCCTCACACCCAGGGCAGAGCGGGAGGGACTGTCAGACTTGTACTGACTAAAATCCACGGTGTACTTCAATAGCCCTTTACATTTCGGGGTCACGGTAATTCGTACAGTCCCGCGACCACGGGGCACGGTGGGCTGGAATCGTCAAGTGGGGACTTAAGGATTAAAATGAGTATTTTTGAATTTTATGTACTAATACAAATATTTTTTGTTATATGTAATTTTTTTATACTTAGTATTTTTCGAGTTATAGACCCCTAAACTTTGTATGAAATATTAATCGGTTTTTGGTTTAATCTGACATGTTTTAATATTGTATCACAGAAATATAGCAAAAAACAAATTATTGGTAAACATTCTACATCACCCTTATTACGTCATTTGTTTTTAACAATACTCAATAGTGCCGTGACCCTCATTAGCGCATCGTCCATTGAGCGCAGCAAAATGATGACGTGTCATTATGTGATTGGATGATGAATAGCAGGTAAAAAATGATACGGTTACATTTGAAAAACAACCATCCTCAGTACGTTGTTACACATCGTAATAAACGCACTATCCTATCTCACATTTTCGGAATACTAATACTATTTATTACGTAAAAATGTTCGATTTGTTGTCAAATATTGATATTGTTGTGCTATTAAAGGAAAGTGGAAGTTTTAAAAATAATAGTGTTTTATATAGTGCTATTAAATCTAGATTAGTCCCCATTGTGTTAAGTGCTGAAAACGATAAAGCGGTAAAAGCGTTTTGTGCAAAATATTGCTATAATCTGCAAAGGAGACGGCAAAATGCTCATAGCAAAGAGGAATTGTTCAGCAACAATAATAGTGAATGGTTATCATCGGAAATAAAGTGGCCTGATTTCATTGTAAGTGCATTTGAAAGAAACCAAGACTCTGTTCCTAGTACATCAAGTGAACATGAATCTCCAGCAAAAGTGTCTACTGCCACGTCAACGAATGTAAGTCCAAGAAAACCATTTTGTGAATTAGGACCTAAGCAAAAAAAGAGACGTACAGAACATATTCATACAAATATGACTACAGAGGAAATATCTCATGCATACATTATGAAATTACGAGAGGATGGTAATCAAGGAATATCTAAAATCCTCGAACACCTACTTAAAAATCCACAGGATGTGCAAAAAGCGAAAGATAGTCTTTTAGGTAAAAATGATAAACCTAAATTTACTCCAGATGAAGCTTTGGGACTTGTTTTGTCCCTTAAGTTAACAAAGTGACAATATAATACTTTAAGAAAAAGTATCAAAGAGAAAAATGTCGACATGTTCCCTTCCTACTACAAGGTGCAAAATGCAAAACAAGAATGCTTCCCGCCAAAAGATGATATCACCTTAACAGATACAACTGCTGGAATAAAATTGCAGCGTCTATTAGATATAACCACCAAAAGGATATTATTCAAAGCAATCAATATTGATAGCGCAGACTTTAAGGAGTTGACAATGATAAGCAAATGGGGAATGGATGGTGCCTCGAATCAAGCAAACTATAAGCAAAAAATGACAACGGAGGACAAAGTGGACAGTGCTTCGACATATGATTCAGGTATTTTTATGGGTAGTTTAGTACCAATAAAAAATATTTCTGAGGAACAAATTATCTGGGAAAACGACTCACCAAATTCTGCATATTGGTGTCGTCCAATATTTTTCAAGTTTGAAAAAGAGAATAAATCAACGATTTTAAGAGAGAAAACCGAAATTGAAACGGAGATAAATGAATTGAATGAAACAGAAATTAGCGATTAATGAAGAAGCGGCTGAATCTAGAAATAAAGACTTTAGGCGATATCGCCAACACCATTCAAGGAAAGTCTGCAGAAGAGCTAATAATGAGGATATTTTAAATAATTTAATAATTAGTTCAGACCCAGTTAGTATATATCATCAAAACGTCATAAAATGATACGGAAACACAAACCATTTTCAGAAGAAGCGAAAGCCATGCTTCTTTTTTCTACAACATTTGAAGATGATGAGCGGGAAAATATAGAATTTGTTAATGTGGAACATTTAGAGAACGAATCTGAATCTGATGAAATTGTCTAAGTGATAATTTTGTGAGTGCGTGTGTTTGTGAGTGAGTTTGTGAGTGTGCGTATGAGTGGATTAGGCCTCCTGGAGACACCACTGATAAAAAAAAACGCGCTTAGTTCTCTACCTCAAAGGTGGTGTGGAAAAGGGAATGAAAAACAATTTTCTCCAAAATCGAAGAAAATCGAAGCAAGTGCTGTATCGGATAATTTGCCTAAAAAATAGCGCAATCGAATACCGAAAGCGGTTATTTGAGAACTCTTGAGAATTAAAAGTTATTCATATAAAATCAAATTTCTCCATACAAAAATAAATTCAAATCGTTATAACTTTTAAAATATTAAGTATATACAAAAATCGCAGAAGAAAAATTTCTTGTATTTAGTGGTAGATCGCCAAGCCGTCTTTATTTTTTTTTTAATTGCTTATCAATTTTCGTGAATCCCTAAGTCCATTAGAGCTTGATTTCAGCCCACCGTGCGGGGCTCCCCTTAAAGACCTCGGGACTGTCTTATCAGGTAGCCGTATGAACGTACAGGGCTATTGAAGGACACCGTGGATTTTAGTCAATATAAATCTGACAGTCTTATCCCGCCCTGGTTGGCAGGACTTTACACATAAAAGGTGGGGCCTATCCCAAACAGAGGTTTATTGTAAAAGCCATTATGCAACTAATATTTACGAAATTAATAGGCCAGTTGGATAAATTAAAAGTTCTCTTGTGTTCTTTCAGAGTCAGCATGAACTAAAGCCAGTGGACCACTGTGAATACTCATACCAGTTGAAAAAGGACGAAGTGTGCATCAACCCTTACCATTATAATAAAATAGACTCGCCTGGTAAGTAACTCCTTGTTTCCTACTTCTTTTTTGGATGTCGGTTAAAAAATTTTAATCTACAGGATATGAACACTAGCTGGCTACTACAAAAAGTTAGGCTCAACTCACACCAAAAGAGCGGCGAAGGGCAACGAAGCGGAGCGCAGTTTCAGTGTCAATTCAATATTACTATAATACTCACTCGTATAATCGTACTCGAACGAGTCGCGCGGATGCCCGCGGCGCCGCGGGCATCCTCGCGACTCGTTTGAGTTTCTCATGCGATAATAAATATTATATTAGTGGAAATAAAGTTAAAATTCATATGACATTGAAACTGCGTTCCGCTTCGTTGCCCTTCGCCGCTCTTTTGGTGTGAGTTGACCCTTAAAGATTGGTTGATAACTTGTCTAAAAAACTATCAACTGCAACATTTCATGTTGAAATTAGGGTCGTTATGCAGTTACACTTTTTAGACAAGTGTTCAATAGAATCCATTGATCGTTTTTTGTAAATATCGAATTTTAAGAGCTCTAGTCTAGAAATGAAATATTAAGAATCATCATCTGCCTAGCCTTTTCCCAAATATATTGGGGTCGGCTTCCAGTCAAACCAGATGCAGCTAGATATCAGTATTTTACATGGAGCGACTGCCTGTCGGACCTCCACAATCCAGTAACTGGATAATATGATACCCCATGGTAAGACTGGTTGTCTGACTTTACAGCTTCTGACTAACAGTAACGACTTTCAAAGATCAAAAAATGACATCCGGGACCAACGGCTTTACGTGTTTTCCGAGGCACGGAGGAAACTCGCTATGACAGATGGTCATCCATCCACAGACCAACCTCGGTAAGCGCGCGGCGGCTGTATTTATTTAGCCACAAGCTCCTCTCAAATAGACCAGTAGGTTAATCTGCGGAAGGACGCATGACATCACTTTGATGATTATAACACGTTAAAAAAAAAGGTGATTTATAGGTGAAGTGCAATGACCGCGCTGCTTATCGGAGCGATATCACAATCGCCAATGTGTCATTTATTGATCTAAAATACATATTCTTTTAAAATAAATCCATTGTTTTACCGATGGTCGCGGGACTAACGGATTACCGTGACCCCGGTACGTAAAGGGCTATTGAAGGACACCGTGGAATTTAGTCAGTACAAGACTGACAGTCCCTCCCGCCCTGCCCTGGGTGGGAGGACTGATTGGATGATTTTACCACGAAAAAAAAAATTGTTTTACCGATACAAATTCATCTTGCTATAATTGACATTTTGGTGCGGGTAAACAACTACTAACGGTGCGGCCACACGATGCGGTGCCGCAACGTCGTCCTATTGAACATGTCGCGGAGACATCGCCCAACATTTACGTGGTATGTCTCTGCAACTTTGTGGGACTATGTCGCTCGACATTTCCCTTGTTCACATTGACTAGTTTCTACTAGAATTAATTTACGACAAGTTGCGCAACTCGTAAATTTCAGCTCAGACCGAGACGTGATGCTGCGCGCACATTTCAATGGTCATTTCAACATCTCAAAATCTAACTCTATTTCCTACACGAAAAGATCCACCTTTCGCAAAACAACGCGACGCAGCGCGCGGCTCCGCGCATCATTTTAATACGAACATTTAATGCGACTCAAAATCTAACTTTATTTACTACACGAAAAGATACACATTTGCAGTATCGTTACGTCACGTCGCTCCGCGTCTTGTCACGGTGTGAACTGACCGTAAATGTCCCGCGTCGTCCCGCGCCATGTTGCCGCAGACGTCCGGCGACATGGCGCGGGACACGTGTATTTCGTATCGAACGACAGGGTCGTGGAACAAATGCCCACGATGCGTTGGGACGCTGTGCAGCGCCGAGCCCCAAGGCTGAGAGGGATGAATTCAGGAGGAAGTATTAACCAAATCTTTTTTGTTCCAGCGCTCCCACCAATCCTAGTCCCCCGGTGCGGCGACACGGAGGTGCGCGCGCCGCCGCCCTACACAGACTACCACGCGCCGCATCAAACGCACGCGCCGCATCAAACACACCACCCGCAACACCCGCAACAGACCCACCAGACGCATCAAACGCATCACGATCACTCGGACGCGTGAGTAGCAGCGGTCATGTATTATGGCGATCAGCTGTTTTACTTTATACTAAACTAGCTTTTGCCAGCGGATACGCCCGCTCAACCCCACCCCCTCCCCCCTTATTGCCTATGTCACTCAGGACCAAAATGCAGCAACTGGTAAAAGAATTTTTGAAATCGCTCCAGTTGTTTGGGAGCCTATTCAATACAAACAAGCAATCAAATCTTTCCTCTTTATTAATTTTGGTGTAGATATATTACTATCCCGCTTGACGGAGGCTGTTAAGTGGCTGGTGGGGGCTTTACAAGCCCGCATTGTCGCAGGCGCGGGGACTAGCTTCACCACGAGTGAACCCCCACGTGCGGCATCGCGCTTGGAAGGCGAAGACCCCCAGGGGAGGCATCCGCTGATGAACTGTCAACAGCGTTACCAAAAATATCTGTTGACCTAAACTAAAAACAAAAAACCAAAGGATATATTTCTAGCTTCTGCTACCGACTTGCAACACCAACATTAAATTAGTGTAAATCCTCTTACATGTAGTGGCAACACTATTTCTCCCCTTCCATCTGCGACATTGGCTCAATATACACGTGCATTTATAATATCCGATATTTTATTCAATCTTCCCCGGCACCAAGCCTGCACCGCATCAGCTATCAACAACTAAAAAGCTCTACGGCGACTTCGTTCGGATTGTTTTGATCTCTGACCTACCGCGTCGCGTCGGTCGCGGGACTGTACGAATTACCGTGACCCCGGAACGTAAAGGGCTATTGAAGGACACCGTGGATTTTAGTCAGTACGAGTCTGACAGTCCCTCCCGCTCTGCCCTGGGTGGGAGGACCACGAAAAGTCCTATCTCAGAAACTGCTGGTTCGAATTTATAAATTATTGTTGTGTTGGATAGTCCATTTATCGAGGAAGGCTATAGGATTATAACATCACGCTACAATCGACAGGAGCCGAGCAGCGGGACTGTAATGCCGGGGAACAGCTAATCGCCTATAAATAAGTTTTTTATAGCTTGAAACCAATGTTATGACAACTCGAAGTTAAACACTCCGTACGTCCCTAGACCGACGCACATCATAATTTTTTAACCGACTTCAAAAAGGAGAAGGTGTTCGCGATTACGTTTACGTTTGGCTGCACCGATTTTCATGCGGTTGTCAGAAAAGTGGTCGATACATTCTGGAGAACATTTTAGTTATCACTTCGACGGCAGATTTTCAAAGACGCGTTGAATATGTAACTAAAAAGGGTAAAATATTTTTTTTTCGGAAGTCGCTGGCAAAGGCCAGGAAGTCGGTACTTTAAAAAAACGTTTTTTTCTCAAAAAAAATATACCTAAAAGAAAGTATAAAATATAATAGAAAGTATTGCACAAGTCTATCACTGATAAAATAATTAAGTGATAAATGCGAAAGATAAAAAAGACAAGCAATTTGTTTTTGTGACGTTTATCATCTTATCTAGCAGGACTTTACCTAATTAGTTTAGTCTAAATTGCTAGCATTCCGCTCGCGACTTTGTTCGCTCGCATTTGGAACTTGACGACTCACGTGAGTAAGCGAGCTTACTAATGACGCGACTCATGCGAGTAAGCGAGCTTACTGATGACGCGATTCACGCGAGTAAGCTAGCTTACTCAAGACCCGTGTGGTAGACGCCTACGGCGTCGGACGTCGCCAGACGATCTCCGGCCATGCGGGCAGCGAGTAATGGGCAACCCGCTGTCCGACCATGGACCATGCCCGGGTCGACGGCGCGTTGTGTGAGGCTGAAGCTGACGCTGTGATACGCACCGTGGATTTTAGTCGTTAGTCGTTGTGTTCCACGCGCGGGACTGAACGAATTACCGTGACCCCGGAACGTAAAGGGCTATTGAAGGACACCGTAGATTTTAGTCAGTACGAGTCTGACAGTCCCTCCCGCTCTGCCCTGGGTGGAGGACTCGTTTGATGATTTTACCACGATAAAAAAAAAAGCTTACTCAAGACGCGATGCGACGCAATTCGACCGATTTCAACTACAAGTGAAAATCATCCTTACCACTACGACATATGACATAAAACGTGTGGTATCTACATGAAAAACAAAACACGCTCGCCACGACGACGTAAGTCAGTCGAATTGCATCATTATATCGTAGTAGCAAGGACGATTTTCATTTTTAGTTAAGAAATTACAAATCGTACGAATCGCGCCATGAAAAAGCTCGCTAAAGCTTCCAGTAGGCGAGAATTTTACGAACGCGCGACCTCTTCAACTTACATAATATCGTAATTTACTATTTACCTAAACTTTCTTCTACAATTTCACAAAAATCAGTTTAGTAGTTTTTACTTACAGACAGCTTTTAGGAACTTAGTTTTGCAATTTGTATAGATTAATTTTACCTCGTGGTTTCACCCCCGCTGCTCGGCTCCTATTGTTCGTAGCGTGATGTTATATAGCATATAGCCTTCCTCGATAAATGGACTATCCAACACAAAAACATTTTTTCAATTCAAACCAGTAGTTCCTGAGATAAGTGCGTTCAAACAAACAAAAAAACTCATCAGCTTTATATTGTTAGTATAATAAAGATAATGTTTCAACTGGTGAAAGTATTTTAGTAATCGGTTTAGTAGTTTCAGAGATTACGACCTACTAACACATAAAATAAGAAACTTTACCTGTTTTTAGTTAATAATGTATTGTTGCAGTGTGATGCAGACTGGGGGCGTGGTGGGAGTGGGAGTGGGCGCGCACAGCGCCATGTACCTGGAGGCCACGCTGGCCCAGCAGGTGCCAGGCAACACCACTGTGCATGTGTGAGTTAAACAAATATATTCCAAGCATGCCTTAAGGAGCTGCCAGCAGTGTGACGGGGCCCCCCTTAGGGATCTCTCCAATGAGGCGATGCGACGCAATTCGACCGATCCCAACTACAAGTGAAAATCATCCTTACCACTACGACATATGGTCGCGGGACTAACGAATTACCGTGACCCCGATACGTAAAGGGCTATTGAAGGTCACCGTGGATTCTAGTCAGTACAAGTCTGACAGTCGCTCCCGCCCTGCCCTGGGTGGGAGGACTCATTTGATGATTTTACCACGATAAAAAAAAAACCACTGCGGTTATCTCTACGAGTAGATGAAAAACAAAACACGCTCGCCACGACTACGTCAAGTCAATCGAATTGCATCATTATATCGTAGTAGCAAGGACGATTTTCATTTTTTAGTTTGTAGAAATTGCAAATCGTACAAATCGCGTCATGAGGAAGCTCCCTTAGAGGGCCAAAACCTGCCGCAATCGCTAGACTATCGTAAAGGGCTATTGAAGCACACGGAGTTTAGTCAATACAAGTCTGACAGACCCTCTGTCCTGTATAGGGGTTTTTTTTTGTAAAATCATCATATGAGTCCTCCCACCCAGAGCTGGAAGGACTGTCAGACTCGTACTGACCAAAATCCACGGTGTCCTTCAATAGCCCTTTACATTTCGGGGACACGGTAATTCGTGAGTCCCGCGACCCCGGCAGGCTTTGGCCCTCTACAGGGGGCCCCGTCACTATGCTGACAGAGGCGCGCGTGAAACCCGGGTATGGTCCATGTTCGTACAGGGACTCATTTTATAATTTAGCAACGTAAAAAAAACTGTGGGAGGACTCATTGGATAAAACCTTATCGAGTACTCTTTGTCCTCCAGGAGTTCGTCAACAGTGGAGACGCCGCCGCCGGGCTACATCAGCGAGGACGGCGACCCCATGGACCATAACGACAACATGAGTGAGTTTGTACACAATTTTGTTATTACCTCTTTTGTTTTTAAACCTGCATGCAGTAATAGAATGTTTCGCGGTATCTATGAAATCATCATGATCATATGAGCCCGGGATCACCCAGAGCTCGGTATAGGCCTCCCCCTTGTTATGCCATATCTCTCGGTTCTGTGCGTCTCTTATCCATCTATTCCCCGCGATCTTGACGATATCGTCAACCCAACGGGCTTTTGGGCGGTCCTGGTTTCTTTGGCCGAACCTTGGCCACCATTCGGTCAAAACCTTACTCCATCTGCCATGTCTGCGTCTAGCCAGATGCCCTGTCCAACTCCACTTGAGGCGTATCGCCCTATCCCCGACGTCATAGACTTTCGTCGGACGACGGATTTCGATGTACGCACTCGGTCTAGAATAGTAATGCCGAGCATGGATTGCTCCATGGCCCTTTGTGCAACTCAACATATTTTTCCTACTCCTTCACTATTCTTTTCTGATTAATTTCGTTGCAGGATCCAAGACAGGTAAATTTATTCTCCGGGACACGTCGAGCTTCATTGTCTCGGCGCTTTTCTGGTGGTTGCCACTGTTGATTCTGGCTTTCAGGAGTTGCAGTGGTTTGGGAATAGTGTGTTGGGTTGTCCCAAAAAAAAAGTCCTAATCTCGCCAGCCCCCTTCTATCCTCGCACATCTATTCACTAAATTACCATCCTTACCTTATTGCTATTCCACCAATTCGCTCTAAGCGTTTCCAAACGTCTTTTATAATGCGAACAGCGAAGGAGTGGAACTCTCCGCCTGCGTCCGTGTGGACAAATATTTATATGACCTTTTTTTTAAACGTTGCCCCACACTAGGAATTTCTCCTGTGTGGTGGGTGCGTTTACAAACATATAAACTCACATACACAAACGCCCACCTACAAACATGAACCCGCGACAAACAGTGCAGCAGTCCAATTCTCGTCGTGATGTCTGTTCACTCTAACTTTGAAGAGATTAGGGTTGTACGCGTTCGGAAACTCAGACGTAGGCAGAGAGTACCACACTTCTTCCCTGTTCACATTATACTCGTAAAAGACGTTTGGAAACGCTGTATGACCCGATAGTAGTTCGATAGTGGGTATTTGTGAGTTTCTATATTTGTAATAGCTCCCACGATACAGGAGAAATTTCTAGTGAAGAGCAAAGTTTTTTTTTTTTAAAACCAAGATAATATTGATATGTTATCGCTAACCTCTGTTCCAGACCTCACCCGCCTGACCCCGTCGCCCCCGGGGCTGACGTCGGAGGCCGCCCCGGTGCTGTACCACGAGCCTGCCTTCTGGTGCAGCATCAGCTACTACGAGCTCAACACGCGCGTCGGAGAGACCTTCCACGCCTCGCAGCCCTCCATCACGGTGGACGGCTTCACTGATCCTAGTAACAGCGAGAGGTGAGCAGTCCTCTATCGTTTATGACGACAATAGGGTACTTGATGAGAAAAAAAAAACAAAAGTATGTATGTGTGGCCTACCTTGTGCTGTAATCAACCGCACGCTACTGTCTGTCAGTTAGATTATAAAAAAATACTTGACACGTATTTTTTCTTTTGTTACGTAAACCAAAATTGACGAAGATACGACAGTTTTAAAATTGCCAATACGTCACAAGCATGTACAGTTTTCACTTGCTTCTGACGTCACGAGTCTCCAGTCTACAATTTATTGCGTTATATCTTTGTAAATATGCATTAGTTCAGCAAAAGAAAAAATACTTGTCCATTATTTTTCACTCTTACTAACGGTCTAATTAACTTTGCATTTATTTATGCTATCAACATGCCACTATTTAGCGGGTAAAAATATAAAATGTGATCCACAATTGCCTAAAATAAAAATAAACTATGGACACATAACTAGAAACATCGATCGCTTTGCACGCGTGCAATATACGTTATTATAATTATGAAATATACATCTTACTAATATTAAAAATGTGAAAATTTGTGAGCATGGATGGATTTATATATGTTTATAACTCTTTCACGCGAAGAGCATTTAACGAATTTGGATGAAAGTAAAACGTAAACAGCTTATACCCAGAATTTAAGAGATAAGAAAAAAAAAATCAAAGCATTTATTTCAAGTAAGCCAATTATATGCACTTTTGAATTTCCAAAAAATAAAAATTAAAACAGTCCCAGTCACAAAACATAATAACTGTGAAAGTACCATAGGTGCCAATGCGTAGATCTCTATGGAAAAGAATGGACAAGAAACTCCACGGACACTTTATTTTTCAATTGCCAAAATTATTACAGTAAACATTCGTATACGCGCGACGGCTTCGCCACAAAAAGTCACCATGTTCGAGGTGCCGAAACTTATTCATAATCGTCCCGATTTTGCCTTCCCGTAGATTAATGTTCACGAGTAACTTGGCTAACTATTCAATAATAGTGTAGATAACCATAGAGCAGTATAAAAATACATAAGGATGTCCAGAAAATTAATAATATATAATTTTGTTCACAGGTTCTGCCTGGGTCTCTTATCAAACGTGAATAGAAACGAGGTGGTCGAACAAACGCGTCGACACATCGGCAAGGGAGTGAGACTGTATTATATTGGTGGTAAGTGTATTGTTTTTCACTAAACATCAATCAACTTGGGCATGCGGGCAGCGAGTAATGGGCAACTCGCTGTCCGACCATGGACCATGCCCGGGTCGACGGCATGATGAGGCTGAAGCTGACGCTGTGATGCGCACCGTGGATTTTAGTCAGTACGAGTCTGACAGTCCCTCCCGCTCTGTCCTGGGTGGGAGGACTCATTTGAACTCGACTCGAGGGTAAAAATATTGGAAATAACCTCACCTATGTCCCTGTTCAATATAATCCACACTACCCGGGACACTACATAAATTCGGAAAGACTATTACTAAGGCCTCGTTCAAGGGCAAACGTCGCGTCCGATGCACCATGCGTCGCGTCGAGCGGTGCGTGGTGCGGGGCGTGCTGCTGCCTGAAGAACAAACATACGGCGATGTATTAGAGCGTTTAAGGAGAAGCAGCAACAACAATTGACGAACAAAAGCATGCTCCGCCTGACTAGCCGCCCGACGCGACGCATGTTCTTGATCGAGACTAATTCTGTCATAATGTTTTCTGTTATATTCATGTAAGATTTTTTATACAAATCTTTCACTTGAAGTAAAAAATCTGTTTTTTTTTTTAATTAGCCTACACTGTCGCACTGCTGACCAAAGGCCTCCCCCAATTCTTTCCAGGAACTCTTTTCCTGGGCCACTTCGAACCAGCCCTCATGGTATGCGTCTAGGTCGTCTCTCCACCTTTTTCTGGAATCCTAAATTAACATATATTAAAAAAAAAATTAGGGAATTGGTAACATATTTTCTAACATTTCCACGGTCTTAAATAAGCGGTCAGTTATTTTCAAAGTAACGTATTTTAAAAGTGACAGTTGACAGATGAAGTTTATTGAGGTTTTTGTTCTTATCGTGGTCGTGAAGTTATGGTACGGCGTTTTATACACAGTCTGTTTTGTATTGCAGGCGAGGTGTTCGCGGAGTGCCTGAGCGACTCGTCGATATTCGTGCAGAGTCCCAACTGTAACCAGCGGTACGGATGGCATCCCGCCACCGTCTGCAAGATACCGCCCGGTCAGTGACAGCACCACTCGATTATTTAGAAAAAAAAAACGACGGTTTGCACTCTGGGAGTGCCGGCAGAAGTGAAAACTTAAATTGTAATAAACACACACGAACATTCGCGCAAGCGCCCTGCGCCGTCTTTCGAATTTTCGATTAGGTCACGTGTCCTGACGCGAGTTTAACATTTTTTTACCCATTCCAAAAAAAGTGCACAACGCCGCAAAACATGCTTGGTACAACGACGTAAGTCAGTGGAATTGTATCATTATATTGTAGTGGCAAGATCGATTTTCATTTTTAGTTAAAAGACATTGCAAATATCACGAATCTTGTCATGAGCGTTCAGATCCCTCATGAACGATGCCGCAATAATATAAATACAGGAGGGAAGAGTTATGGGACAATAATGAAAGAAACCACTACAGGTTTTGTATTCCGTTTATTTGCACAGCTCCAAGGGTGGAACCCTACGAACAATAACAGTAAAACAGTTTAGTATTATGTAACAGTCCTGAGTACTTGAAGAGTAACTATTAAAATCTAAATAAGTTCACTACAAACCTTTATAAGGGTAGACAATATTCGATGAATTACAACAGTATTTTTAAAGTTCATATCAGTTGTAGGAAGCATATAACACAACACATAACTTTACTAGTTTATTTAAACTAGCTTTTGCCCGCGACTTCTTTCGCGTGGAATAGTGAAAACTACTATCCTATGTCCTTTCATAAGTTCCAAACTATGTCTGTACCAAATTTCACACAAATCGGTTCAGTAGTTTAGGCGTGAAGAAAAGACAGACAGACAGACCAGAGTTACTTTCGCATTTATAATATTAGTTTGGATATGCAGTTTTAAGTAATCAACAGGTGCAGAACAGCTGTAGACCAAAAAAGATTTGAAGATGGCACAAATGACAGAATGAAATTCGAAATATGAATATTCAAAAATTTAAAAATCGATATAGATCCAATAGGAAAGAGGTTGAGACAACAGAGTAGGTGGAATACCCACTCTGTTACAATACTGAGCTTAAGGGAAAATGATACGCAAGCTATTACCGTAACCTTACTAGGCCAAATACATTTAAGATACTGATTTTAAAATTGCTTTTATGTTTTGAACCTTGAAAAATCACCAAACATAGAAACTCACTTACACAAACATACAACTACTTGCAGATCATACAAATATTTGTTTCGTGCGGGATCGAACCTGCGACACGCTGCGCAGCAGCCACTGCGCCAACCGTCGCGTGCACTAATTTTTTGTCTCTTCTCTCAGGCTGCAACCTAAAGATCTTCAACAACCAGGAGTTCGCGGCGCTGCTGTCTCAGTCGGTGTCCCAGGGCTTCGAGGCGGTGTTCCAGCTGACGCGCATGTGTACCATTCGGATGAGCTTCGTCAAGGGCTGGGGCGCTGAGTACAGGTACTGACGATATAATATTATAAACGTGAAACTTTGGACGGATGGATGGATGTATATTACTCTTTCAAGCAAAAAATATTGAACGGATTTGGATGAAATATGGTAGACAGATAGTTTATAACCTGGATTAACACATAGGATCTTTTTTTTCTCGATTTTATGTTCCTGTAGGAGAATTTTCGGGTGAAGCCGCTGGCCACAGCTAGTTGACGATATATCACGTATCACGACGCACACACATCAAAAGCCAGATTTCTTAAAACTATAATGAAATTTCTTTAATTCAATACTAAAATCAGTCAACAAAGATGTCTACTATAACCCTCCAAAGTATCTTTTTTTTAATCGTGGTAAAATCATCAAATGAGTCCTCCCACCTAGGGCAGAGCGGGAGGGACTGTCAGACTCGTACTGACTAAAATCCACGGTGTCCTTCAATAGCCCTTTACGTTCCGGGGTCATGGTAAATGATAAATGATATTTATTTTGCAAATTGGTTTTGACAAACTCTTTTACACGTCAAAAAATCACATACCTTATTTTTTTTTTACAAACAAGATGAGGCCGGTATTTCGTACCTGATTACTCTGAGAAGAAACAGCCGAAACAAACTCAGAGGTCACAGTCTCTTTTTGGTAATTCGTACAGTCCCGCGACCCCCCAAAGTATTTAGGTCGACTTAACCAGTAACCCTGTATACTTTTTGGCGTACGATCCTGACGAGATGGCGGTCTATCTTTGCTGCGGCCCTGCGGCGACGTCGGATTATGACCTCTTAAAACCAGGCTTGTTCCAGTGAGTGAAAGAGACAGAGCTATACAAGTCATATAGCGCCATCTCGTTCACTTACTGGAACAAACCTGGTTTTTAGACATCTTAATACGGCATTATACAGTGACCCGCAGCTGACGTGTCCCGGGGTGGACTGCTAGAAGGTGGATCCTATCCTGCACAACCATTCTCTATTGATTTTGAAGCTAGTTTCCATTGTCCACAGACGTCAAACAGTAACGTCAACGCCATGTTGGATCGAGCTGCACCTGAACGGTCCGCTGCAGTGGCTGGACCGAGTGCTCACACAGATGGGGTCGCCGCGACTGCCGTGCTCCTCCATGTCCTAATGTTATAGGTGAGATATCATCTGACAGGCCTGTAGGTCTAGTGGTTAGTGACCCTGACTGCTACGCCGGAGGTCGTGGGTTCGATTCCCACCCAGGACAAATGTTTGTGTGATGAGCACGATCATTTGTTCTGTGTCTGGGTGTAATTTATCTATAATATGTATGTATTTAGAAATTTATAAGTATTTTTGTCAGTTGTCTAGTACCCATAACACAAGCTCTGCTTTTTTTTTTATCGTGGTAAAATCATCAAATGAGTCCTCCCACCCAGGGCAGGGCGGGAGGGACTGTCAGACTCGTACTGACTAAAATCCACGGTGTCCTTCACTAGCCCTTTACGTACCGGGGTCACGTTAATTCGTTAGTCCCGCGACCACGGCAGGCTTTGGCCCTCTACAGGCCCCGTCACTATGCTGACACTCTTTGAGGCGCGCGTGGAACACAACGCGCCGTCGACCCGGGATACTGTTTGTATATAGAAGCCCCGCAAAGCAGGGCTCCTTTGACCGCACTTCGACTAGGACAGTATGTTAGAAAAACGAAGGTCTTTAACCTTCATGGTTATTTTAAACCAACCAGAATAAGGAGCCCCGCGAAGCAGGGGTTCTTCTAAACCTTGTTCTTGTCGATCAGCATGACTTTATTGGGCACATCATGAAGTGCCGGCGCATTACGATCTGCCTAGGCAGAATGTGATATTGAATTAATCACGGCGATAAAATATCTGAAACTACAGTGTGCACGGAAATTAATCAATTTTTACCAATTCTTTTCTCTCTTTCAGATCCCTTTGCGAAGAAAGAGAAAGCAAGAAACTAAAAGAAGTTATACTCACACAAAACAAATGTACAGAGTTAGCTCAAAACAATGAATACCTCCTTTTTGAGTCGTAGGCTTACCTCTCACAGTTATCTTACCTCTAAAATGAACCTTATTACAAGAAGAATAAAGGCTATCATTGAGTTTGCAAAAACAATTATTGTATATCTAAAATGACCCTTATTTTAACGGATGTAAAGGTCAAAATAGAGATAATATAACAATGATAAGACAGTAGTGACGGTGTACCGGAGTTCATAGGCATTGTGTTACTAGTAGATTTTACACGGTGTAGGATTTTGAACCTTATTGCTGTAGATTTGTATGTAGTCGCGAGATGAAATGGGTAAGTGCTTTTAAGGTCTATTTTTAGTTAGTACAATCCTCCTAAACCTTATAATTTTAAATTGCATGGTGGATTGTTTATCTGGAGTTGTGGTTTGACTTGCTGGCTGGCTGGCTCTGGCTGGCTGACTGGCTCAGGCTGGCTAGCTAGCTTTCTGTCTAACTAGCTGGCTAACAGGCTCGCTGGCTGGCTGGCTAAGATGCAATAAGAACAATAAAAAACTAATGTTCGTTGCACGATTTAAAAAAAGACTTAAAAGAATGCTTAACTACTTCGTTTCGCGATTGTATATTTTCGTATAGACCAAATAATAGAAGAAAGACAAAATATATAAATTAGATTCAGAAAACAAAAAATCTACATATTAAAAATTAAGTAAATATTTTGTATTTATAAAATTAATAACAAAACAAATCTATGAACCTCGGTGCCATCGCCACACGTAATATTTTGATAATTAAACAATACGTATAAATGTTTTAATTAAAATTTGTGTTTACGCTGCAAAAAGTATTCTTTTACCCTAAAAAGGGTTACCTTTTTGGTCGTTAGGTTTATAAATTAAAAATATTTCAGGGGCTAACATAATCGCATCGGCATACTGAACAAAGATTACCGATCGGCACGAATTGAATGAACTGCACGCGTAGCAAGGCGTCGTAGAAACAGGTTTTGTCGACGGAAGAAAACGACAAACAAAATGAAAGAACGTAGAAAGATTTATACCGTTTTAAGCATGGAAATGTATAAAATATAAAAAATAAATGTTACTATTCCTCAATGGTGTACCAATCGTATCATACATGTGTAAAAAACAGATGATTTGTATACAAATAACGCAAAAATTACTTTGTCTATTCTTGGTAGAATAGAGATAGAATTGGTCATGCTATGCGTGCTGTTTGTTGAAATATTTGACGACTGTGCCGAATGTGCCGACCCGAAAACGAAATAAATATGCGTTTGCGTGTTCGGGTCGGCACATTGCTATGAACAGGCGTAAATACACACTTTTATTTAGGCATTCGTTTATTATTTACCTATTCGTGATGAAAACGGCCATTTTTCATGTACATTGGTATGTTTTTCCATAAATATCACGGTTTTTAAGCGAAAAAACCCATCAAATGTTGGAAAAAAAGGTAACTCTTGATAATAATCAGTCATTACATACTTTTTGCACGAAATCAAAATGAAAAATTAGTCTGTGACTTCATTTTGCATATTATTAGCGAATTTTATATGTTGGGGTCGGCTTCCAGTCTAGCGGCACGTTCACAACTGGTCTAAGCGGTGGGAGAAGCGGCCGGCGGCGCGAATAAAGCATTAATAACTTTGTATGAACGCGAATTCGCTACTGTTAGCGCGTCGTAGCATGCTTCAAACAAAGTTATAAATATTAAACGCATTAACGCATGCCTCGTGAGTTTATAGAAAGAAAAAATTTGAACTGCGAGCAGTATTTGGACCCGCGACCTCCGGATTCAATATATCCCACGCTCTTTCCAACCATAGTCCATATGGAGATCGTATAATATGCAAAATAAAATACAACAGTTGAATTTTGTATGTAAAAAAAAACCCGTTAAAAATGTTAGGGAGCTTCCCCATGAGGCGATTCGTGCGATTTGCAATTTCTACTAACTAAAAACGAAAATCGTCCTTGCTACTACGATATAATGATGCAATTCGATTGACTTGACGTAGTCGTGGCGAGCGTGTTTTGTTCTTCATCTACTCGTAGATAACCGCACGTTTTATGTTATATGTCGTTGTGGTAAGGATGATTTTCACTTGTAGTTGGAATCGGTCGAATTGCGTCGCGTCGCTGCATTAGTAAGCTCCCTTAAAGTCTCACCAAAATGAATGAAATGTTTACTCAGTTAACAAGAAGATACTATTTAATTAGTTTTGCCATTGTATTGTGCATTTATCAAGTTTATTTTGTTATAAAAACCAATGTATACATACATAGTTGTTTTTTTTTTATAATATTCGTCAACTATAGTTGTGTGATTAGTGTGCACTTGTATGTTTTGTGGGAAAACTAGTTCGATTCCCGGACGAAGAGTTTTGAGGAATATTATTAAAAGTGTGAATTATAAAAAAAAAAAAACTGACTGTCATGTTGTCTATGATATAGACTAACACAGCCATAGAGACACGCAATTTTTCGAACGAAATAATATTCTGATTTATTTTTATTAATACCATTTAGAAATTAACTAATAAAATTCACACAAAACATACGAGGGATAAGATTTAAAAAAAAAGTAATGTAAATATGTTTTGGTTTAATGTTTTTTTTTTATTCTTATTTTTTCTATAAAATATTATGTAATCGTAGTCTATATCGCAAGTTATTTATCTATAGATTTGTACAATCGTTTCGGTGTATCGCGGACGGATTTGGCGATGTTGTTTAATAGAAAAAAGTTAGACAGGAACATTATCATAGAAATATCTAAAGTATGAAGTAACAGGTTTACCTGTGAATCGCAAAATTAAAAATTCAGATATTTTTCTCGACGCGGAATTTATTGAGTCTTTTAATTTAAAAAAAATATTCCTGTTAAAGAAATCAAAGAAAAAAATATTATTTTTCATAAAAAAATTAAATCATTTTTATTTCTATCCAAATGAATGACAGAAAAAAAGTAATGTGGTTCAACGCAAAATGTATTTATATGAGAAAATTCGTTACTATATACAAATGTTAGGTTTGCTAAAAAAAATCCATGCTTTTCAGCAGTGCGAGTCATCTCATTGGGTAGTATTCATGGTCTTTGACATACTTGGACTAGTTTTGTTAGTGGTCGTTCTGTTGGGTCACCGGTCCAAACAAAATGTCCGTTGACCTTTGAATTATGACCCACTTTGACGATAAATCATTTGAAACCGTCAAAAGAACTAAGATCAAGGTCGTTACCATGGAAATGTATGTTTATGTGAGTGTCGACCTTATTACATTTGAATGTGCTAAGCTTATGGTGATTTATAATTAAAAAACAGTCTATAGGTCCGGGGTCGCGGGACTAACGAATTACCGTGACCCCGGTACGTAAAAGGTTATTGAGGGACACTGTGGATTTTAGTCAGTCAAGTCTGACAGTCCCTCCCGCCCTGCCTTGGGTGGGAGGACACGTTTGATGATTTTACCGCGATAAAAAAAAGACAGTCCATAGGTTTGTGTTGGACATCACTGACGTCGTTTAAGAAAGTCTGGACTTATGTATAATTAATACAAGAGAGGCCTTTCTTCCCAGACTGCTTAACTACCTATATATATTTTTTACGTGTTAAAATCATATAATGAGTCCTCCCGCCCTGGGCGGGACGAAAGTGACCAACAGACTCGTACTGACTAAAATCCACGATTTTCCTTCAATAGTCTTCTACGTTCCGGTCCCTTTACGGCCACGGTAACCTTATAAGACAAAAGTCTCGCGACCCCGGCAGGTTGTGGCCTTCTATGGGGACCCTACGGCCCTATGGGCTTAACTACATCTGACACTAGAGTGTGGTCACACACACACACAAATAGAAACAGCGTCGTCAAATCTGTCCGCAAAATTATTTCTAAGATAATACGCGACAGGGATTCGCAGAACACTTGCCCTGCCACGTAGAAAAGTAATGGCACATAATATATTTAAATATTGACTTTAAAAAGCTAAAAGAGAGGTTATTTTCGACATGTTTTAAGATGTACTAGCGGTAAAATTGGTTGGTGTGTAGGTGATTGATGACAATTCATGTTGCTATACCAAAATACTAGTATTTTTTTTAATAATTTTGCTGGATTAGTATGTCGTAGTAAAAATTTTGCATGGTCAAACAAGATGATAACAGAGCTGAATGCCCATAGTACACTGGTCATACCGAAATTGAAGTATCATTATTTGCGGAGACAAAAATTAAATGGGAAACTTTCATTGGAAACGTTTTCACACTATATCGAAGAAAGATTGTTACGAGCAGACGATGTTGGTCGCTTTCACAGACGATAACGCTAACGACACGACTAGCATATAATCAGGTCTCGCTCATTTTCCCTAGTCATGTATGAAACTACCAATATCACCGTTATCGTATCGTTATTGTCTGATGTATAAGCGCCCATTAGTAACGTGTCGTACCGTTAAAGTGCCCAAAGTGTATAATAACTGTAAAAATAAAACAGAGTTATGCTTCAAAAATTCTGGACATGAATAGGTAACACTCTGCGATGTGAATTATATTGTCAGTTACCTACATACTAATGAATTTTTTTGTTAGTACCAAAAGTAATGGAATTTAATGTAGATTGGTGGAATGACTATGAAAGATGGTGGCTTTGAAAATTTAACAATTCTAAATGTAACATCACTCGTGCGATTCTTAACAGGTAAAGCAGAGTTGTACTAAAATCTTTCTTAGACGCTGCTAAAACGTAGACACTTTTTTATCGTGGTAAAATCATCAAATGAGTCTGGAAGGACTCATTTGTTAACGCCCAGGGCAGGGCGGGAGGGACTGTCAAACTTGACTGACTAAAATCCACGGTGTTCTTCAATAGCCCTTTACGTACCGGGGTCTGGACACAAAAAATGTTTACGTTTGCGCAGGAAGTGGATGATTTCATGCCGGTTCTATAGAAATGAAATATTCATCGGCAAAGTTGTTCGAAAGTAGGTAAACAGATATTTTTAACCTAGATTTTCATGGGATAGTTATCGAACTTTTTGGGCACTGCCACTGGCTTAAGATAGTATTTTAATAGATTCTAAAGCCACCGACATTTCATTAAAATAAAAAGTATAGTGAGAATGTATATCTTTAGAATGTTTATTATATTATACCTAATTGTTTTATTAATCAGTTATTTCGAAATCATGTTATTTAAAATATGATTTTATGAATTTATCGTTATGTATCATGTCTTCCAATAATACGATGACGAAAATACACTCGCAATCAAAAGCATAGAATCACTTACTTGGAATTGATCCAAGATTTCAATGAATTTGGTATCAATTTAAAGTTAACAGTTAAACCTTTAAAATGGTACCATTTTTATAATTCTTAACTAGTTGTTAAGTACTCAAAATCGCGCGGAATCGAAGTAAGTGATTCCATAAATTTGCTCGCAAGTGTAGTATTGCGAAACTTGAGATTCCGAGATTTAAAATAAAGAAAAATCCTTCTTTTAGAAGTAAATTATCAAATGAGTCCTGGGTGGAGCGGAGGGGAATGTAAGACTCGGTACTGACTACAATCCATCCCTTTCCTACAATCTCGTTGATATCCTGTGATGCAATACTGTTTTTTCGATCGTTTTACAGTTAGCAAAAGAGTTAGTTATGCAGGCAGCAAGTTTTAAAACTAAACAGTTTTCTTGTAAGTATACTATATGCGGTATGTGTGAACATTTTGTCTTTATCCTACATGCAGCCAAAGAATTTGGTATAAGGACACATTGAAAATTACAGCGGGATTCACCTTCGACCATATCTTCGCTTACCATCAGGTGAGTCGGTGAGCGGTCTAACGCGAGCCTATCGCTAAATAAATAAAAGACTGTCTGCATGCCTAAGTATTTTGCTGATTGTACATTTAGTACCAAAAATATTTTTAAAACGTGTATGAAATTATTGTTTTTAAATAAAAATACATTCTCAAAGTAAGGTTAATATCGTGGTACGGTGCTAGTTGGTTGGTTAGATGAAGAATAGTAGTGAGATCGCGTCCTGTGACATACGCACTTACATACAGTAAGCAAAGTTTTGTATATTACAACAAATATTTGGGATTTGTTACGAAAACGCAGCGATATTCAACCAAAAAAAAGGTTGTATGAAAAATGTTAAAAGCGGCCATTTTGGAAATGTCTGAAAAAAGAAAAAAAAGACAATTTGATTGTCTATGATATTTGAAATTCTATAAAACTCGTTTGGAAAAGGTTGCATATCTCTGCCGTCAGTGGTTGAAAACCTATTGTTAAAAAATACATACAATTATTATAATTTTGTTTAATTTTAAATTTATAATAAACGAAGAAATTAGTTACGTGTTATTATTTAAATATATTTTTATTCATTTTTGACTTTAAGCGTACAGTCTGCGTTTGACAAAATAAATAAAGGAATTTAATGGGTGACATAATGTTGTTTTTCAACGAATTTGCTTGTTATTTTTCTAAGTTACACATAATAATATTAAAATACAGCATTGTAACAATATTTTGCAGTTACATTTTTTAGGTACTGCAAATAAATAATAAAATTATTATGAAAACTTTAAAAGAACTTGATTTATTTATTTAATTAATGAAAAACAATATTTGTGGTATTATAAAGCACATGTAAAATACTTTGGTAGCTCGCCCAATATCCGTTGGGCCATAATGATTTTTGAACGTAACTGCAAAATATTGTTGCTTTGTATACAGCGTTGAAATATTTATAAAGAAAACTGGCTCCTTTTATTGTAGTTACAAGTTTGTGGTTTTCTTTTACATAATATAGCAGAAAAAATGATGTATTCTTTTTTTTTTCTTTTTGTTTCACAATAAAGTAAATCGTAGATAACAGGTTAAAATTAAAAAAAGAAACTTGATTTTGTACTTATTTCAACACTATTTTTAAATGACAATGTTGCCATGTGTTAAAAAGTATTTTTGACATAACAGCAAAATTCTAATGCTTTAGTTACTTTTATGCTGCATAATTATTTACGTGTTAATAATTTATTTATTAACTCAAAGACATAAATAGTAATAAGTCTACTGTTATATTATGTAATAGTTAACCAACACAAGCTCGTTTTCACTAACATTACCCGACATTTATATGACTGCCTTAGAAAAGCACTCAGTTGTATTTCCAACTCTAAAGCACGGCTTATAGAGTTGAAAATTCCAACAGTTTAGCCAAAACGCGTTGTAGTATTTAATAATTTTTCACCATTTTTTCCTTAACTACAGAGCGTTTACGTTTGTTCGTGTCGTAGTCTTTAAAAGATTTTCTACTTTAAGCCCTAAAGAATAAAGTTGAAAATGTAATAAGGACTACAGACCGTTATCGTTTTGTCATTTTTGTAGTCTAATGTCAGTGAATATGGGAACATAGTATATTTAGTTTTAAGTTTATGTTATTCCTAGTGTAAGTTGTAACATATTTATATGTTTTCTGTAACATTGTTCTCTGGCTTCCAGAAGTTTTTTTGCGGCGATCTCACTGCGTGGGATGTGTTAGGAATATTATTATAAAAATAACTACAATAAAAATGTGTGGTTTTTTATAATGAATTGTTTTATTTGTATTGGCTCGCTCGGTGGATGCAAGCCGCTTCCAACCGGTCCTATTAGAAACTTATAAGGTCCCCCGCACACTAGGCAGCCTGGCTGCGCAGCCAGTTATAGCAGCCAATCGACGACTATTCAAGATCCTTCCGTCGAACGATGTGGACGTGGAAGAACTTATTAATATCAAAATACGTCGGTGTCTAATAAGGATCTATCTTCAGAAGTGGGAGGAGGCGGGCCGCGTGAGGCAGAGGACAGCGTCCTCTCTCCACCCCAGCCGCAGTGGTAGACGCCCACGGCGTCGGACGTCGCCAGACGATCTCCGGCCACCGTAGGCGCGGGCATGCGGGCAGCTAGTAATGGGCAACTCGCTGTCCTACCATGGACCATGCCCGGGTCGACGGCGCGTTGTGTTCCACGCGCGCCTCAATGAGTGTCAGCAAAGTGACGGGGCCTGTAGAGGGCCAAAGCCTGCCGGGGTCGCGGGATTATCGAATTACCGTGACCCCGGTACGTAAAGGGCTATTGAAGGACACTGTGGATTTTAGTCAGTACAAGTCTGACAGTAATGGGGGGGAGGACTCATTTGATGATTGTACCACGCTAAAAAAATCTTCAGAACTTCCTACGGCTGATATGATGAAGCTTGCTACTCGCTCATACACTTAAAAAAAGGTAATTCGGTCCTATTTGCAATGCAGATAAGCATCACGAATTTTCGTTTTGTTTGAACTCATCATTTACTACACGAGATTATACTTTCACACTATTTTTGTGTTGAAAAATCAAATGAGTTGTACCGCTTTGAGCGAATGAACTCTCAGTGACTAAAAACGAACCTGTTCTTTCAGCCGCCCTTTGCTTTTCGAACCCGCGGTAACTTCTTAAAAGGCCTCTTACAGTCCACTAGCGCCGCCAATCGAAATTGATTCTATTTATTCTATTCAATTGATTCTTTTTACGAGTTATGACATTTTTTCGATTGGCGGCGCTAGTGGACTGTAAAAAAGGCCCCTTAAGACATTCCTGCGACCTACACGAATATTAAAATTGTTAGAACTGAAGTATTCGAAAGGTCAACTCCTGCACAATGTAATGTAACAGCTCATATCATTTGACGTGTTGCCCCATAAACCCCAAGAAATACCGGAATAAATAATTTTCTTTGTATTAATGCCGGTTTTGGCCATATTTTTTAAAGGTATTTTTTACACAGACACAAACAGCCAGGCCCGGAACAACTACTGGTAGGTCATATAAATATTTTTTAGTGTGGGAATCGAACTTGCGACACGCCGCGCAGCAGTCGATTGCCCAACCTCTGCGCCAACCGTACCGTCATCATATAAACATGGCTCATCCATCAAATGAGTCATATTTTCTTTTTGTGGCAAAAGCTAGTACTTAAATATTCAAAAATAAAACAACAAAACTGGACTTTTCACTATATTAACAACACACAATGCCACTTGCACAAACACGGTCTGCACTACACACGAATAATTTTTGTTCCCGGCTCCCACTTATAATTGAGGCCGCTTCTGACCTTCTGGACAATATTGTTAACCTTCGAAGGCTTCTTCACGGTTTCCAAAGACGTATAATAGACAATGTTAGTAGAGGGATCGCAACTTAAACTCTCTTCAGACCGTCTTCGGGAGAGATCAGAATAGGTTTCCTGGCTCAACGATGAAGGGGACCGCCGCATCCTTGATCGGGACCTGTCAATGCTCTGGACGGCAATCTTGCCGTCTTCGGACACCATGTCGACGTGGTTCTGGGATCTATGGTTGAGGAGACCAGCACAGCTGTGGAATTTGGAGAATTTGTCGTGGACACGGTGCTCTAGGTCCACGTGGAGACTCAACTGGCGTCTGGAAAAGAATTTTTTATATGGTAAAAACAAAACTAAATGTCGTTTGTAGCTGCGCTTAATTTCTGGTGTGCTATTGCTTGAAGCCAACAGTTGAATAGGTCGTTAATCACTTACTTGTAACTGAAATTCTCTCCACAAATATGACACATGATAGGCGATCCATACTGAGTGAGTCCTGCAGTCATATCCGATTCAGTAGACGAGCAGCCGCCATTCTTCTCAATCTTCCGCGGAAGGTTCACGCAACTAACAGTCCTCTTATCCGAGGAATCGGAAGACTCAGCCACCGTCTCAATCTCAGTCTTAGACCTATGTAAATTGCATTCAGAATACCTATTCTTCTTGATTTCCGTGAATATTTGCTCCGGATCAGAAATTTTATCGAAGAAGGAGACGATTTTCTTTAATTTGTCTTCTGGAACATCGCATTTTGATTCTGGTTCTGTTTGAGTGTTACATGCTGTTCTTCTGGTTGAAGGTACCGACATGTTGGCAGTTCCTTCAAGTTTCGAGATCCCGATGTGTTCGTTTTCATGGACAAACTTGTCGTATTTACTCTCAAACCCTTCGTGGCAGTAGTGACAGACGAACTTCCTCTCGGGGAAGTGGCAGAGATTCAGGTGGTCGTTGTAGTTTATTATCCCTGAAATGTGAAAGAAAAACCAGTTAGGTACCTACGTTTTTGATGGATGCCAATAGCTCTGGACTACAACTCCATCAATGTACAAAAGTCTTGTCTGTCATAAATATAATCAAGAAACTACTGAACTGAACCGTTTGACGTCAATGATAATGAGGTATCATGAGTAAAGTTGTTTCGGTAAATCAGTTTGACTAAACAACCTCAATCTACATCTGAGAACGGCTCTCGTTTTACCGCTGGATCAAGTCAAGGGCTTGATTAAAAAAACTATACTTCTGGACACGAGGCGGATTGTTAAGAGACTGTGTCAACATTAAAATAGTAACTTACCGTACGAAATCATAAGACAACCCAAGATAGGACAATGGCGCGGCGTGGTATCAGCCAGACAGCTCCTCTGCACTGACTGAACGTAGGTCAGTATCACAGGACTGTTGAGTTCCCTCAGTGCTATCTCCGATTGGATCTTCTTCGGACGCCGCAGTCTACGAAACCTCAGGCCTTTACGTCGGCGCTTCTCACAGTAACTATCAGAGATGTTATTATCACTGGCAGCATAAATATGACCGCTCGGCAGGACATAGTTCTTGTAGGACTTGTCCCGACGGATCCCGAAGATGCGTTGAAGGAAACATTGGAATCGCGTCGGTTTCAGTCGAGGTCTCTTCTCGTTTACCAGAAAGTAGGGCAACGGGTGAGGATTGCTCGTCTGCGTGAACTCGCATTCATGACGATCGCCATCCGCGGACATGTTTCGTTCTAATATCAAGTTGTCTCGTGAATCCTGAGTAGCGGCGTACTTGTACTCTTTCGCTGACACTTGGTATTCCTTTGCTGACATTTGGGACTCTTTTGCTGACACTTGGGACTCCATCTGCGTGGATGTTGACAGACACTTCTTGATCTTCAAGTCTCTGATGACAGCAGTTGCTATGGACTCCTTTTCTTCATCTGAGTGGATGGAAACGTCTCCGCTCGACGGTTCCCTTGTCCCTGCGCACGCATCCGTCTTCGTACGATGTGAGCGTTTCTTCCTCTTGCCGGTGGACTTTGCATCGTCGTCCAAATACCCATCAGGGGCGTAGGATTCAGGTAGGATCCCAATCACGCTTGCATCGTAGATTTGGAAGAGTTTTTTCAAACATTTGTACTTGGCTTTGAGCACCTCATGCTTTTTCTTTGGTACCCATTTATTTATGACCTGCTCATCTTCCGTCTCATTACGTTCCGGTATACTCGTTAGGGTCGGTTGCTTCTTATACATACCGCGATACCAGAGAACCAGACTACAGAAAATTTTGATTACGAGAAAGAAAATAACACTAGCGAAAACTTCGCAATTTCGATGTGGTATCATAACTGTACCTATTTACAGTTATTATGAATATATTTTTCAAATAATGATGTCTTGTATCTGTTATGTGCATAGTGTAGTGACATATTGTTGATCCCGACGTGTTCAAAAACGGAAAAGCAATAGAAAAATGGTTTTTACTTTTCAGTTCCTAGTAAGATAGAGGTTCTGTTCGGCCAGGTTTAAGAAATAGGTTGATCTATCTAGATTGTACAAAGTTTATGATTAACCTTCTTTGTAGTTTATCAATTACCTACCTAGTGTATATTACCGTTATTCGAGGCAGCGTCGGCCCTACCATTTAGTTAAGGTAATGTAATGTTACGCGGGTCGAACACGGCTAATAAATAAACTAACTTCTTCATTTTTCTTTCAGCATTTTTTATAATACTGTGGTACTTAAGACGGTCGATTTACTATTCGGAATCAAGCGCTTACTGCCTCTCCGCGTGGAAAGACACCACAAAATCTACTTCGCTGCATCCGCGTAACCGAGCGGACGAGGTGCCATATGATCATCGCCAAATCCAACATAATGAAAGCCAAGATCATTACGAAAATCTTTTATTTAATAAATAACAATTGTATAAAATTAATTAAGCCTATGTTCTAGTAAAAATAATAATAAATATCACTTTTAATTACACGAACGCACTGTCAGGCATCAGAAGACCTGCGGACAAAAATAAAGTCAGTAAGTTTGCTTCCCGACTATGTTCGCTTCAAATCAAACCTGATGGAGGTCCGATAGGCAGTCACACCATGTAAATACTGATATTCAGCTGCATCATGTTCAACTGGAAGCCGACCCCAATATAGTTGGGAAAAGGTAGGCAGATGACATGGATCGACTGCCTGTTTGACTTCCACAATCCCGTAACTGGGTAATATGATATCCCTTGGTTTGACTGTTTGCCAGAATTTCTAACAGTAACGACTACTAAAGATCTACAAATGACAGCCGGAACTAACGGCTTTTTGTATTTTCCGAGGCATGAAGGAAACTCGCATAACAGATGGTCAGGGTCACCCATCCCCCGACCAACATCGGAAGATCTTAACCCTGAAGATCGGCCTGTGTAGTTTTTACTTTAAATTAATGACGTGACGATTTTGTACAGTTTGATTGTTGAAACCTACCTGCTATGCACGCAGTCATGAAACAAATACCGCATCCCGCGAAGAATGCTCGTACGGCTATCTGTAAATAAATAACAAATTGATTTTATTGACAATTGAATACTTAAGACGTGATCATGCCACGCAGCAATCGCGGCGGAAGACCCCTCTTTGAAGAGTGGCTGGATAGGCGTCACGGCATCCTCAGCTTCGCTTGTCGCAGGTCCTTACCAGACACGGAAGTTTCGGGAGGTTCCTGTGTCCGTTTGGGAAGGAAGAAACGCCTGGGTGTCACCACTGTGAGGATCGCCCGAAGGACACGGTGGAGCATACGGTGCAGGACTGCCCCGCTTGGGCAGAGCACCGCCGTGTCATCACGACGCGACGGCGATAGGCGGAGACCTCTCGCGCCCGGCATTGGTCGAGGCCATGCTGCGGGGCGAGACGGAATGGGAAGCGGTCGCTTCCTTCTGCGAAGCAGTCATGCTCGTGAAGGAGGAGGCGGGCCGCGTGAGGGAGAGGACAGCGTCCTCCCTCCACCCCAGCCGCAGTGGTAGACGCCCACAGCGTCGGACGTCGCAGGACTATCTCCGGCCACCGTAGGCGCGGGCATGCGGGCAGCGAGTAATGGGCGACTCGCTGTCCGACCATGGACCATGCCCAGGTCGACGGCGCGTTGTGTTCCACGCGCGCCTCAAGGAGTGTCAGCAAAGTGACGGCCCTCCTCCCTCTAGAGGGCCAAAGCCTGCCGGGGTCGCGGGACTGTACGAATTACCGTGACCCCGGAACGTAAAGGGCTATTGAAGGACACCGTGGATTTTAGTCAGTACGAGTCTGACAGTCCCTCCCGGTCTGCCCTGGGTGGGAGGACTAATTTGATGATTTTACCACGATAAAAAAAAATACTCACACTAGACAGAACTTCTCTCTGGTTGGGCGCCATGGCCGCGATGGCTCCGATCATGATGCCGGCTGAGGCGGGGTTCGTGAATCCGCACAGAGAGTACGTCGCTATCAGCTCGGCTCTAGGCTGGAGACAAAAAAATATGGTGGTTTAATGTTGTGTTTTTGAAATGATTAATAAATAATACTACTGGAATTTGTATATCTGTTGAAGGAGTCGGTATTTATTGATTTTAATATAGAAAATCGATATCACTTCAGCCAATTGCCGCCTTCAGCAAACGCCAAACCAATTATCATATTAATTACTAGCTTCCGCCCGCGACTCCATCCGCGCGGATGTCGGTCTTCGCGTTGATGGTTTATTTCTCCATTTTGAGTAACTCTGACAATGACATCTTATAAATATCTATTGGACCCAAATACGGCTAAGCCTATAATAATTAAGGAGATCCCTCTATTGAGGTACTGCTGTTGAGCTCGCGTTCTGTAATAACTGAAAAATAAGATTTTTTTTCTACGTATTTTTCCAGGATAAAAAGTATCCCATTTTATGCCCAGGATAATAAGGTATAATTATACCAAGTTTCATCGAAATCGAACCGTTAGTTTTCACGTGATGCCTGCATATACAGACAGACAGACAGACAAAAAAATTTTTAATCACATCTTTGGGTTTGGTATCGATCCAGCAACACCCCCCGCTATTTATTTTTTCAATATTTTCAATGCAGAATTGACCCTTCTACAGATTTATTATATGTATAGATTTTTAAACGCAATAACGCGTGTGACGCGCTTCGTAAACTACTACTATCCAGTAGACGGACTTATAATAGTACTTAAGCAAAAGACGTGGGTTCATATCCCACTTGCAACTGAATTTTTCTTTCCTCAAAAATTTTCCAATTATCATATTCGATCAAATCGATGAGGATCGAGGACTTGGACTGCTGGGCTGCGTGTCCCGGGTTTGATTTCCGCACGAAACAAATATTTGTATGATCTACGAGAAGTTATTCCGGGTCTGGGCGTTTTTGTAGGTTTCTGAGTTTATTTGTTAACGTACCCACGATACAGGAGAAAGTTCTAGTGTGGGGCAGCGTTTTTTTAAAGTTAAAAAACGACAAAAGTTTTTAATTTTCGTAAAATAATAAATTTAAGGTAACATGTCTCAATTAGGTTTCCCTTTTGTAGGTAAAGAAAAGAGGGGAGACTTATGAAGAAAATGAAATGCTGTGCCAACCACAAGCATAATAAGATAAGCGCAAGAAGATGATTTAAAATGATAGAAAAATGTAATAAGTACTTACCGACAAAAGTCCATCCCTCTTCATCTCCCCCATTCTCTGGTACGCCACGAACTCGTTGACGACTGTCTTCAGGCCGATGAGAGAACCCACCAGCTCACACTCCTCCCACGGTACTCCTGAAAATAATCATGAATGACTCAATGCACTTGAGTGTATATAATACACAGACATGCCTAAATAATTAGGCAATTAAGTAATCTTCTATTGAGGATCGCCTGGATACGAAACAATCCAATATAGTCGACTGTTGTGCAGCGTGTCGCGGGTTTGATCCCGAACTGAACAAATATTTGTATGATCTGCAAGTAGTTGTTCCGGGTCTGGGTGTTTGTGCATGTGAGTTTCTATTTTTGTAAACGCACCCACGACACAGGAGAAATTCCTATTGTGGGGCAAAATTAAAAAAGAATAGGCTAAAAGGATGGCTCTCCACGAGAACGTCGGCAACACGAAGGCGCTGCTGGCTTTCCTCGGGGAGCTGTGGTGGATCGAATGATTTATTTCCCACCATCACGCAAAAATGCGTTGTCTTTTCAATAAAAGGTAAACACACTAGGTATTAATGTTTCAACGCGTTTATTTCTTTGTATGCATGAATGTCACGTTCATATTATATCTGTAGCTTACTGTTCCACGCGGTTTCACTACCGCTATTCAGCTCTGGCTTTGGCCCTCTAAGGGGGCCCCATCATACTGCTGACAGCTCCTTGAGGCGCGCGTGGAAAACGACGCGCCGTCGTCCCGAGGATGGTCCATCATCGGACGGCGAGTCACCCATTACTCGCTATCCGTATGCCCTACGGTGGCCGGAAATCGCCTCGCGACATCCGTTGCCGTGGCGTCTGGGTCGTGAGGTACTATGTCCTGGGTGCGTTTACAAAAATAGAAACACATATACACCCGGTATGATAAGTACTTACCCATAACCCATGACAGTGGAATGAAGACCTTCCCAAGAATCCACTCCAGGTTGATGCTAGGATCGCCCAGCATGCCTCCGAAGTACCCCAGGGCTCCATTGATGAAAGCTATGAACGCCACAAACGCTATAATGTTGGCTATGATGTTCAGGATCAAGGCTATGCCGTTGGTGGCGCCTCTAGTGGCTGCAGAGAGAACTGACTGGTCTTCGCTGTCGAAAAAGAGAAATGGATTGATTAGATACAAGGTTCTGTAAAAATATATTGATTTAAATGACGTCATGTCCACGGAGTTTTTGATTCGTATAGAGATCTTAAAATGATCGAATCAGTCCTCAGGAACTGTTTGACTCGTACTGACTGAAATCCACGGTGATCGTTCAATAGCCTTTTACGTTCCAGAGTCACGGTTGCCTGACCCCAACGCAAAAAGACGGGGCTGATGATGTTATGTTCCACTCCAAAATCTCCAAAATATCAACAGACCAGTAAAATTTTCCATGCAATACTATTCTTCACTTACCATTGCACCGGTTGGATGTTATCCACCGAAGTCAGCGATCTCTTGGTCTCCGGCATCAGGAGTTTGGAGTAGCAGATAGCAGCTGGAGCGGACATGACGCTGGCCGTCACTAAGTGAGCTGGTTCTGCGCCGAAACCGATGTACGACGCCAGAATTGTACCTGATGATGAAGAGGATACAAGGTTATTGTTTGTACGGTGAGTTATATCACTTCCTCAGCAATAAACATCATCTGCCTAGCCTTTTCCCAACTATATTGGGGTCGGCTTCCAGTCAAACCAGATGCAGCTGGATATCAGTATTTTACATGGAGCGACTGCCTGTCGGACCTCCACAACCCAGTAACTGGGTAATACGATACCCCATGGTAAGACTGGTTGTCAGACTTTAGAGCTTCTGACTAACAGTAACGACTGTCAAAGATCTACAAATGACAGCCGAGACCAACAGTTTTACATGCTTTCCGAGGCACGGAGGGAACTCGCTATGACAGATGGTCACCCATCCACAGACCAACCTCGGCAAGCGCGCCTTAACCCGGCAGATCGGCCTGTGCGGCTATATTTATTTAGCCACGAGCAATATAAAAAATATTACTTTGATACTAATTAAAAACAAAACGGAATCATTATCCTTTTAGAAAGATAAAATATAATTTCAAGTGCAAAATCAGAAACAATGGCCAATTATTCTTAATCATGATAAAATCATGTTCTTTATTTGAAACGATAATGTTGTCAGTTGTCAACCTGTCAAAGACTAAAAACCTCTTTTATTAACCTTGAAAAGTGATTTTTTTTATTTAATTTAAGGATTAGTAACGGGGTCAATGTAATTATTCTTTTATTACAAATGCAATAATTGTTATCTAAAGTATTTATTCATGAGATATGAAAAGTGCTTTATTATTTTGTTTGATAATGATTATCGTGAAAATGGATTGTCGTGAGGTGATACAGTTTTTAATCTTCCTAAATATACATAGTAGCAGGGGCGTAACTGCTGCCATATTTATAAGCCGTATTAATGATACGTAGGGCGTGCAAACCCGGTTTTTCGGTTTTATTGAAAACCGGAAACCGGAAAAAAATTACCGAGTTTTGAAAACCGGGTTTGAGAGACAAAACCGGAGCTAACTCCGGTTTTGTCTGTTACATACTTATACTGTAGTAGTCTGTTACATATTTATATTTTGGTTTAAACAACTTTTGTAGCTGCTGAGCTAACTCTTCAAGAGCAGCTTGATAAGTGTAAATGCAGGAAAACCCACAAGAATCGGTCTGATTTCGACCTTAACAGGGTTTAGCAAGGTAGATCAAGCCATGTATGAAAGCGGAGGGCATCGGGGTGTGTATCTCACAGACGCTTACGACTATTTGATGTGTGTACTACCAAGAAGTGTTGAGACTGAGAGGGCCTTTTCGAGTGCTGGGTACTTTTGCAGCAAAATAAGAAGTACGCTATCTGATAAAATGTTATGTGCACTTCTATTCTTAAGAACACATTATCAAGAACAGCGGTCTCTTGGAAAAAAAATATTATAGTTTATTTTAATTAGTATACGGTACACAGTTGATTTGATCTCGTTTCATAGTCGAATATGAATCCTTTAATAATGTTGTTAGTAGTTATTAATTAAAGAGCTCAAGATTAAAGAAATTGAGAAGTATAGTAATTGTGGTTGTGTCTTAAAATGATGAATGTGTTTTGTATGTTTAAAAAATATATTATTTTATACTTAACAGAATTGTTAGGTACCTACTAATGGTACCACAAACTTACTTGTTGTTGATTTGATCTCAGTCAGTTAATCTTTATATTATTTTAAGTTCCTGTTATCCAAACTATTAATGTGATCTACTTGGTATTGGTAGGCATAAATGGTTGATTAAAAAGAGGTATACCATACAATTTGTTACCTCTGCCTAACCCTTCGGGGAATACAGGCGTGATGGTATATTATATTGTTTTTGTTTTATTTGTAGAGTTTGTGGATATCTATGAATATTGTTTTCTATTCTACTATAAAATTGTTGCCGAAACCGGGGTAACACCGGTTTCCGGTTTTGCGGCCTCAAAACCGGAATTCAAAACCGGTTTTGCAGACCTTCCGGTTTTGCACGCCCTAATGATACGGGCCTCCGGATACGTCATATCACCGCAATCACTTTTTTTATCGCGGTAAAATAATCAAATGAATCCTCCCATCCAGGACATAGTGGGAGGGACTGTCAGACTAGTACTGACTAAAATCCACGGTGTCCTACAATAGTCCTTTACGTTCCGGGGTCACGGTAATTCGTAAGTCCCGCGACCCCGGCAGGCTTTGGCCCTCTAGAGGGGGCCCCGTCATTTTGCTGACACTCTTTGAGGCGCGCGTGGAACACAACGCGCTGTCGACCCGGGCATGGTCTATGGTCGGACAGCGAGTTGCCCATTACTCGCTGCCTGCATGCCCGCGCCCACTGTGGCCGGAGATCGTCTGCCGACGTCCGTCGCCGTGGGCGTCTACTACTGCGGCTGGGATGGAGGTAGGACGCTGTCCTCTCCCTCACGCGGCATAACTGCTTCGCAGAAGGAGGCGACCGCTTCCCACTCCGATCACCGCAAGCACTTTGTAAAGATTTCATCTCTTTGACAATACAATAATAAAAGAAGTATAAGGTGTTTGTGTATGTGAGTTTATACGTTTGGAAACGCAAAAAAAGCAGACAATTCGCTAGCTTTCTGCGTCACGGTGTGAATCAAACTAACTTTTCATGGTTTTGTGATGTAAACTTGAACTTTTACGTACACCAGAGACGCTTTTTTTAATTTTCTTTATCAATAAACGCAGTAAATACTTCAAGAATACTGTAAATTAAATACAGAAATCTCGTGATAAAGCCTCAAGAGTTTTCTTTGAAACCGACCTAATGGGAAGTTTCACGCCAAGCTCAACTCAGATGGTCGCGAGACTCACAAATTACCGTGACCCCGGTACGTAAAGGGTTATTGAAGGACACCGTGGATTTTATTCAGTACGAGTCTGACAGTCCCTCCCGTTCTTCCCTGGGTGGGAGGACTACTGTGATGATTTTACCACGTAAAATAAAAAGATCGACTCAGATGGCGCTACCAGCGCATAGTGTTAATTTACTGTATGATTAACTTGACATACACTACACACTCGAAGCTACACTTGACGTTTTTTTACGTTATGCGCTTGTAGCTTTTAAAACTCGCTGTAAAACTCCCTATTACGCAACTCACAACTCTACCCTCATTTGCCTTAAGACTTATATTTTAAAAAACATAAAAGTTAATCTACTTTTATTGCTACTTACTTATGACAAAACAAAGTGGGAATCACCCTGATCATGCAATTATGACTATCAGCGATAAGATACAGAATTACGCAGGTACCGAATTGTCGTGCATTGGGCATGATCGATCATTAATCTTATGCAAGCCACGCATGATCCAGTTTACTGTTTGCAGCGTGCTGGACATCAGTACAAAATCCTTTTGAATTACAAAAGATCAATTTGATAACAATAAGCAATCTTATAGGTACCTGATAATATAAAACAAAGTCGCTTCCCGCTGTCTGTCTGTCCCTATGTATGCTTATATCTTTAAAACTACGCAATGAATTTTGATGCGGTTTTAATAGATAGAGTGCGGAGTGCACCTATGCAGAGCCGGGGCGGGTTGCTAGTACCTGATAATAGACGAATCCATGATCAGGATAATGACTTTGTGAAGGTATATGTGTAAAAGTAGGAACAAAAGTCGATTAACATTTATATTTTAAATTTTTCATCACTTTTAATCGCTCATAACTCGCCGTCCGCATGCCCATCACTCAACCACGGCAACAAACGTGCTGTCAATATCCTTTTGTAGGCGGTAGATTTTCTCTCATCAACCATGATTATTGTATTACTTCAAGAAGTATGTAATTATAGTAGGAGGCTTTGCGATTGGCCGATCCTGTAGCGCGGGCGGTGAGCGCCCGGTGATGTATGTCGGCAGATGATCTCCGACCACCGTAGGCGGGCAGCGAGTAATGGGCAACTCGCTGTCCGACCATGGACCATGCCCGGATCGACGGCGCGTTGTGTTCCACGCGCGCCTCAAAGAGTGTCAGCAAAATGACGGGGCCTTCCTCTAAAGGGCCAAAGCCTGCCGGGGTCGCGGGAATTACGAATTACCGTGACCCCGGAATGTAAAGGGCTATTGAAGGACATCGTGGATTTTATTCAGTACGAGTCTGACAGTCCCTCCCGCTCTCGCGACTCGCTAACCACTGCTTTAAATACATTTAGAGTTGCCAAGTCCCGTTACAGAGCATCGGTTGAAAAATCTAAGGGTAATTTGTTGCGTAAAGTAGTCGATAAATTAGAAAAAGAAGGTCCGTGGTCTCCTTTATATCATGAGTTTAAAGCCAATCGATCGATCGACCTCGCGTATGTTCAGAATATTAAAGTAAATAATAAACACACCGCCGGTATTGAAGAAACAACGGAAGTTTTATTAAATACTCTTATCCCTGATGATTCACCTGTTAATGATAATGACTACCACCAACAAATTAGAGCATGGGCAACAGTCCCGCCTGAATCACCAGCGTCAGACCTTCCATCCACTGACGAATTAATGAATGTTGTTAGGAGATTGCCCCTTAACAAATCATCAGGTGAAGATAAAATATCTAATCGTATGATAAAAGAAGCGTGTAAAACAGCGGGTGACGCGTTATTAACTGTTTACAACCGGTGTATTTCTGAAGGCGTTTTTCCTCGTATATGGAGACATGGCTTTATACGAATAATACCTAAAAGCGGCGACAAGCCACCAGATGACCCTAAGTCATACCGGCCCATAACTTTATTACCATCTTTGGGAAAGCTCTTGGAGCGTCTTATCGTCCCACGATTGTTACCGGACGGGCCCAAATTCCATAAAAATCAATTCGGTTTTACTATCGGGAAATCAACCGTTGACGCGGCACTTTCTGTTAGAAAAATGGTTAATACCTCTAAACACAAGTACGTAGTTGGGATCTTTTTAGATATTTCCGGGGCCTTTGATAACGCGTGGTGGCCAATGCTACTACTTAAAATAAAAGCTCGTGGTTGCTATAATAATATATTTAATCTCCTTTGTTCGTACTTTTCTAATGGATCCGCGAAACTTAAACTCGGACATCATTCCATATCGAAACCTCTCACCATGGGCTGTCCTCAAGGTTCGGTTATCGGTCCTTATTTATGGAATCTAGGCTTCGATGATTTCCTCGCGATTCCACTTCCAAGTGGTTGTTCTTTAACTGGTTATGCGGACGATGGCCTTCTGCTCATTCAGTCGAGTACTCGTGCTGGACTCGAGAATTTGGCTGACACTTGCCTACGATTAATATCACAGTGGGGCGATCGTAACCGTCTGACCTTTGCACCACATAAAACCTATCAACTCATTTTAAAAGGTGACCTTAAATCGTGGCCTAGTATTAAATTCAATAATGTTCCCGTTAAGAAAAAGAAATCGGTGTGCTATCTTGGTTTAGTCTTAGAGAGGAATTTCACATTCATAGAACATATAAAAACAGTTGGTGAAAAAGCTAAAAATAATTTTTATGCCCTAACGAGAATATCCAAATCTACTTGGGGTTTGTCGTTTTTAACCTTAAAAACTATTTATGGTGCTACTTACTTGGGCTGTATGTGCTACGGAGCACCTGTTTGGGCCGATAGGGCCACCATAGGGGCGGCACGACGTAAATTGCTTCAAAGCCAGCGCTTGGCTTTGTTATTCTTAAGTAAAGCGTATAGAACCGTCAGTACTGAAGCTTTACCGGTACTTGCTGGTGTTCTTCCAGTCGATCTTGAAGTACAGCGACGTGCTGCAATGTACTTTTCCACACGGGAGACCACTGATGCTGATTTTCTACCTCAACGTGACCGTGATAAGATATCTAGATTATTCAAACCCCAGAGCGACGTCTGGGAGGATCTTTTATCCGAATGGCAAAGTAGGTGGGATAATTCTATCAAGGGGCGGCACCTCCACCAGTTCTTTCCATCCGTTCGTGAGCGGCTGGCTAGGACGTGGCTGGAGGTGGATCACTGTGTTGCCCAATTTCTCACGGGACATGGTAACTTTAAAAGTAAATTATTTTCCTTCAAGCTTGTTCCCTCGCCTTTTTGTCAATGTTCGACATCCGACTGTGAATATGAACAATCAGCACATCATATTCTATGGGAGTGTATTCTTTGGCAGAACGAACGTAATATTATGTTGAACACTGTTCAGACTACATCTGGAGTCATTTACTACTCGGACCTTGTTGAAACTCGAACAAACTTCCGTGCGTTCAAGCGTTTTTGCCATACCTATTATTGGAATCAAATTTAGCAGCTCACAATTTAGGACCCATTAATATTAGTAGTCATTTTACCCGTGGTGCTAGGCAACTGGGCTTCTCCCAGTTGTAATGTCCCTTTGTGCCTATTGGCCTTGTTTTGTTCTGTCTCCTGCTTGCATGAAGGGAAGTGGAAACATATATTTTTTCCTACTCCTCCACTATTCTTTTCTGATTAATTTCGTTGCAGGATCCAAGACAGGTAAATTCATTCTTCGGGACACGTCGAGCTTCATTGTCTCGGCCCTTTTCTGGTTGGTTGCCACTGTTGATTCTGGCGCACAGGAGTTGCAGTGGTTAGGGAATAGTGTGGTGGGTTTGTCCCAAAAAAAAAAAAAAAAAAAGTCCCTCCCGCTCTGCTCTGGGTGGGAGGACTCATTTGATGATTTTACTTAATTAATTTAATCTTTTGTCTGAGCGTGGCGCGAACGCTGCGGCCGCGCTGTCACAAAGCTTTAACAGCGCTTTAATAGAGAAGAATAGCACTGCTGAAGTAGATTTGTCATGCGCACTGACAGTCATCTTACCGCAGGCCCGCTAGGTGGCAAATGGTCTCTTTTTCTGTGTCATGTGGAGTGGAAGGGACTGTCAGACTCTTACTGGCTGAAAATCTACCGTAGTCGAAGGACTACAAATATTATACAAAGCAATTGAAGAATTGCTTTTGTATAATATCGTATTTTCACTAACACATCATCTACCTAGTCTTTTCCCAACTATATTGGGGTCGGCTTCCAGTGAACCAGATGAAGCTGAAATCAGTATTTTACATGGAGCGACTGCCTGTCGGACCTCCACAACCGAGTAACTGGGTAATACGATACCCCACGGTAAGACTAGTTGTCAGAATTTAGAGCTTCTGACTAATAGTAACTACTGTCAAAGATCTACAAATGACAGCCGGAACCAACGGCTTTACGTGCTTTCTGAGGAACGGAGGAAAGTCGCTATGACAGATGGTGACCCAACCACAGGCCAACCTCGGTTGGTACGGCTTAACCTGAAAGATAGGCCTGTGTGGTTGTAATGTTTTAGCCACGAGCTGTAATTATTTTCAGTAACTACTGTACGTAAATAAAACACACCCACTTCAAATAGGTATTTACTTTGTTGCGACTTGTCGCCATATCTTGTACGACTAGAATTTACTCAGGAATTTGTCACAATAGATAGTTATCTGAATGTTATCAGACAAACTGGATTATTGTGTCAGCCGGTTTAAACTGGGTCAAATTATTGTCTTGAGCTCAGTAAAATTTGTTATAAGTGACTATGCGACCACGAAACGAACAAAAAGTTTATGACGCCATATTGTTACGTCATGCATGCTTTTACATGGTATAATTTGCTTCATGTATAATACTTATATGTTATTCTCTATAAAAAATCTCATCGTTGAACTATAAGACATGTTCTAAAACCTCTTCGACAAGCTTTGAGATCATCCGATCTTACAGCGCAAGCGGTGAGCGCTAGTGTCACTATCAGTAAAAAAAAAGAAAGAAAATAAGTTTATTTGACACGCCTTCGGCACACAATTACAATGAAAAATTACGAGACAATGGAAAAGGAAGAACACAAAAGTAGGTACCTACCGTGTGCCTCACGGCTGTGCCAAATAGGCTCAGTTCAGCAAAAAGCCAGGCCACAGGGTGCCTGACGCTGGTTTTCAACTGAGCCTTGCGAGACGTCACAGATGTTAATCAGTAGCTTAGTGAATAGCAAAATTTAATCTCAGCGTGGCGTGAGCGCTGCGGCCGGACCGTCACAAGGATGTGTTTAGCGACATCTGATTTGACTAGAAGCCGACCACAACATAGTTGGGAAAAGGCTAGCCAGAAAATGATCAAAGAAATAACCTAACTTCATCTAAAACACCTTCACCTGCACGACCAGCTCCCCCAATTTTTCTAATGGACCTAGAGAATCCTCTCTACATCCCTGGTTCCCTTTGAAACAACACACACCCAGAACAACTAAACTCCTGCGCAAAAACGGAATATTAAAAAAAAAGGTTTGGCATTGGACTTCGACAGGATGGTGGTCTGTCTGTGGTGCGGCCTGGAGAGGTCTACCACTGCTAATGGGATTGCTCAGCTGTCACCGCTCACCGCAGGTTACAGGTAGCTTGCAGTACCGCTGCCCGAGGTGGATCCCACCCACTTCGAAAGGGGGCACCTCCAGGTATGTTGGTATACTACAAACTGACGTTAGTGTTAGTGACAAAAGTGCTTTGTCTGACAATGACCTATAACAGGGGTAGCCAACTTGATTAGACATAAAATGGAAAGTTTACTAACGAAACTCTGTGCGATCTACCAACTAAGCACATACTTCTTGATATCTTTAATTGAAACAGCATAGTTTAGTACACAATCATGTAGTATTTTTATTGACCAGTCTTAGGACTTCCTTTTCATATCACAAGTGAGATTGTTTCTTTAAATTTATGCGATTACAGGATAAATACCGTGACGGAATAACGACTGAGAAATTATACAATTATGTTGCGCAGTCTGGTCTACATATTTACATTTTTGTCTTACCACGATCGACTGGAATAATAGTCGCGATCGACCGGTTTGCCACCCCTGTCCTATATTGAGCACTCATCTGCGGTCAAACCAAGCTGCTACAGTCAGCTGTTGCACGTCTCCAAGTACGGCTGCACATTAAATAGGTATTCCATATTTAATGTTGTCGTTAAACCAACTGTTTCATTTGTAATCTATACATATAATAAATCTGTAGAAGGGTCAATTCTGTACATTGAAAATATTGAAAAAATAAATAGTGGGGGTTGTTGCTGGATACCAAACCCAAATATGTGATTAAAAAAATTGTTGTCTGTCTGTCTGTTTGTCTGTATATGCAGGCATCACGTGAAAACTAACGGTTCGATTTCGATGAAACTTGGTATAATTATTCCTTATTATCCTGGGCATAGAATAGGATACTTTTTATCTTGGAAAAATACGTAGAAAAAAATATTATTTTTCAGTTTTATTCATAGACGTTGTTCTGTAGAACCGCGAATCTCCTTAATTATTATAGGCTTAGTCGTATTTGGGTCCAATAGATATTTATAAGATGTCATTGTCAGAGTTACTCAAAATGGAGAAATAAACCATCCACGCGAAGACCGACATCCGCGCGGACGGAGTCACGGGCGGAAGCTAGTTTAAAATATACTCGTACTTTAATTTCAATCAACATTGTCACCACCACGAGCTATCGTAACCTACGAGGCCTCTTTTCAGGGGACAACGATGTCCAATATCGATCGCATCAGTACCTGTTTAAGCAATTATGTTGTAGATTGTCTCACCTGACACGGTAGCGAATCCAGATGACATTACAACGTGTAACTCCGAAGGTGTCTGCAAAGCGAGGTACGGCTTCACGAGAAGCACTGATTCCGTCTGGAAAAACAAAGGAATTTTAAACGGTTGTAATCTATACTTATAATAAATCTGTAGAGAGGCCAATTCTGTACATGAATTTAAAAAATAAGTATCAAGTGGTGATTAGGGATCGCTACTGATGCCAAAATGCAATCAGCAAAATTTTTGTCTGTCTGTCTGTCTGTATGTTCATTATAGAAACAAAAACTACTCGACGGATTTTAACGAAATTTGGCACAATTACTCTTCATACTCCTGGGCAGGTTACAGTATACTTTTCATTACGCTACGATCAATAGGAGCAGAGCAGTGAAGGGAAATATTGGGAAAACGGGAGAAGTTACTCCATTTTTTAAGCTTCCGTCGCGTGTGCAGCCTTAATGGTTAAAGCTACATAGAAATCATGTGTGACGGAAATGTTCTCTTTAAAATTATATAAAAATATTTCTTTACAGCATATATCTTTTATGGTTGACTCACAATAACACGTGAAACTCCACGCGGGCGAAGCCGCTGGCAAAATTACTACATAAGAAACTGGCTGAACTGATAAAAATCGTCAGAGTGGAAAGATATGGAAGAGTATTATGAGAGGAGCAGAAGGAAAACTTCAGCAGTGAACCTACCAAGCTGATATCACTTTTAGCCTCCGTGTCTGCGAACATTTCCACAGAACAATGTCTAGCAATGTGCACACACTAACAACCATTCTACTGTTCACATGCACAGAAGTATCCAACTTTATGTAAAAAAACGACGGGTTGCTCTCTGGGAGTGCCGGCAGAAGTGAAAACTTGAATAGTAATAAACACACACGAACATTCGCGCAAGCGCCCTGCGCCGTCTTACGATTTTTCGATCAGGTCACGTGTCCTGACGCGAGTTTAACATTTTTTACCCATTTCAAAACAAGTGCACAACGACGAAAAGAAGTTTTCACTTCAAAAATGAAGAAGGTTTGCTAGAATGAGTCCATCAGATTGAACATTTGTGTGTTTACTGTGACGCACATCGATGGAATCGCATCTTTTGAAATATTTTAACTTACCATCCCCAAAAATACGTTGCCAACAGCAATGACACTCTCGCACACGGTGGTGCCCGTGGCCGCTCTGAGGAGGTGCCCCAACTTGAGGCAGAACCACTGCAGCGCTCCCCAGTAGAACAGGATCTCTACCAACATGCTGAAGAAGAATATTACTGGCAGGGTCTGGAAGAGAAGAAGATGTATTAGCTTTGGGTTATTTGTTTTTTTTTTAAGTGGAAGCTGTTGAGACTCCAGAGGTCTAATAAATAGATTTCAGAAGTCCTAGGATGATTGCTCATCTATTCAGTGCTCTTATTTGAGAATTAAAGCCGCATTTTCAGTATGGGACATGTCACAGAGAAATGATTCCGGACTTTTACGAGACATCCGCGCGACTTTGTAGGACAGTGTCGCAAGAGATTTTTATTTTTCACACTACCTAAGGCTGCTAGACTAGACATGACTTACGTGTGTCTTTTGTGTCGAACGACAGGGTCGTGGGAAAAATGTCCCCTAGTGAAAATGCGGCTTAATAAAGCCGCAATATGTGGACGCAAATTTAAACAATGCGGCCCCACGTTGGGCGCCATTAATAAGTCATTTTACTATTTCTTGTGGTGGTTTGTGAAGGCAGTTATTTTTAATTTGGTTTTTTTACCCTTTTTAGTTAAAATATTCAACCCAAACTCTTACACGATCCGTACTTCCGTAGTACCGGTAATAACATCGTCCAAGTACACAGTAAGCGAAAAATGCTCATGAAAAAAAAAACTACTGAACCAAACTGAAAAAAAAACCAAATTCGACCAAATGACAGATATACTGCATCGAACCAAAAAAGATTCATCAAAATCGGTTTACCCAGTACCTCGTAAGTTATTATGAGGTAACAAACATAAAAAATACAGTGGAATTGAGAACCTTCTCTTTTTTTAAAGTCGGTTTAAAACGCCATGTCCCACGTAATATAAGGTTACTCTGTTGACATGAAGATTCAAAAAACTGAACTCACACTGAAAGCGAAGACGCCTTCAGTCCTGACAAGGAGGTCTCCAAACGCGAAGGCAGCACCTTCAACACCATACGACAGGAATGTCGCTACCTGAGGAATTAAAGAGAAGATAGATCCTATGAAAAATATGTAAATGTAAATTCTGCAAGGCGTAAAACCAGGCTGCTAGCATGGTCGCGGGGCTGTCTAAGCATATGGTTGAAGGACCCCCATGGATTGTGTCACAAGTCTGACAGTCATTTGATGATTTTACCACGACAAATGAAAGCCCTGCCCGCCCTCTTTTTTTAAAATCATCAAATGATTCCTCCCACCCAGGGCAGGGCGGGAGGGACTGTCAGACTTGACTGACTAAAATCCACGGTGTCCTTCAATAGCCCTTTACGTACCGGGGTCGCGGTAATCCTTGAGTCCCGCGACCCCAGCAGGCATGTACATTATCTTTACGTACACTATGAAAACGTTCATAAATTAATTTAGGATTTGTTCGAAAACCAACTGGGTGTTACAACAACGTAATACGTGCTAGGTGATTAGTTTTTTTTTTTTTTTCTAGCATGCATCATACAAACATGTTTATGGTTTTGCTGTCCCCAGAAGCTGCCCCTTCCTACCCGGTACTGGTTTTTGAGGTCTACCTTATCAGAGAAGCACTGCAGCGCGAGCCTTCCAGGTGTCCACCTGATGAAAATGATTCCAAACACGAACTGTATCAGCAGACCAGTGGACACTGACCGCCAGTTCACTCGCCCTGGGTGAGCAGAGAACACGAAACCTGGAGACAAGAGGTGATTGTTAAAAGATCTGTACGAGGTGCACGAAAGGACTCACATCTGCCTAGCCTTTTACCAACCATGATGCGTGGTCGGCTTCCAGTCGAAATAGATGCAGCTGAATATCAGTATTTTCTACATGGAGCGACTGGCCACAATAAACCAAGTACCTGGGTAGTATTATACCTTTAGTAAGACTGAGAGAGGAGTTTTGACACCAAATGCCTTATAGTGAAAAAAAAGAAAAGGAAGTAAGGTGAACGCATATAACCCGAATCTCTTCAATTAGAGTGAACAGGCTTCTTCTGGGTAAGCTCGCTTCATCGTCAACTTTATCTCTTTCATCTTTGACCTTTGTTTGAGGAGCTCGTAGCTAAATAAATACAGCAGCACAGGCCGATCTTCCGGGTTAAGCCGCGCTTGCCTAGGTTGGTCTGTGGATGGGTGACCATCATAGCGAGTTTCCTCCGTACCTCGGAAAGCACGTAAAGCCGTTGGTCCCGGCTGTCGTTTGTAGATCTTTGACAGTCGTTACTGTTAGTCAGAAGCTCTAAAGTCTGACAACCAGTCTTACCATGGGGTATCGTATTACCCAGTTACTGGGTTGTGGAGGTCCGACGGGCAGTCGCTCCATGTAAAATACTGATATGCAGCTGCATCTGGTTTGACTGGAAGCCGACCCCATGATCTGATGATCTTTGACCTTTGTTTTCAGAGACAAGAGTTCAACTGTCTAACTCTCACGGTTCATGAGATACAAACTGGTGTCAGACGAAGAGACAGCGGAGTCTTAGTTATTGTGTTGTAGCGTTTAGTTTATGGCCGGAATAATTCCACTTACCTAAGATCAGTATAATAGCAAGTCCAAGCAGAGATATGAGTCTCTCAGGGTCATGCCTTGCATCAAAGAACAGGTAGATTGCGATCGCAGCCAGAATAAGAAGGCAGATACACCACCTGAACCACCTGTGAGAGGAAAAAAAGAAGTTAAGAAGTAGGTACTCAAGGAGTGAAGGAGGAATGATATTAAAAAAAAACTCTTTTTTAAATATTTATATGTATTAAGGGACAATTCACAGCAAAACGCGACGCTGCGCGTTGCGCTCAATTTTCAAAAGAGTGACTCAAAATCTAACTTTATTTATCCGCTCTCACTTTTTTTTTATATATTGCCCCACAATAGGTATTTCTCCTGTATCGTGGATGCGTTTACAAACATAGAAAATCACTTCACACCCAGACCCGGAACAACTAATTGCAGATCATACAAATATTTGTTCCATGTAGGGATCGAACCCGCGACACGCTGCGCAGCAGTCGATCGATCTGCCACTGCGCCAACCGTTCCGACAATTGTAATTTATTAACTATACTAAAAAATACACATCTCCAGTACAGTCACGTGGTGTTGCATCGCGTCGCGTCTCGGTGTGAACTGGCCCTCGCATTTAACACCACAGTTTTCTAGACTCCTATGGCTGACTATAATTATAATTTTACTAAAAACTTATTCTTCTTAATACCTACACATTCCTATTTATTTATGCTACATCATTCTACTCGTTTGTCAATTGTTCGCAATATAAATCATCAAATGGATAAATTAATGAAGTTTTAGTCGAGGTTATTGTCGGACAACTTCAAGAAAACATTCATTGGATCAATTAGTTCTGAGATGAGTACAATAATTACTTGAGATAAAGCTCGTACATACGATACGATTTGTCGCGTTCGGATAGCTTTTCCTGAGAGTACAACTAGAGACGCGCCGCGCCGCGATGATCATGGAAATGTGTATCTTTTCGTGTACCTAGTAAATAAAGTAAGATTTTGAGTTGCTCTATTGAAATGGCGCGCAGCGTTGTCGAGGTTGTGAGCTGCTTAATCGGGTAAACCTGTGGTGTTGAATGTAAGGCCTCCAGTCAGGTCCTATGGGGCGACCATACTAATCATGTAACAGTTATATTCGTTAATATGTTAATTAGTAAAAGGGTGTAATTCCAATGTTTCTGAGGACGCAAGTCACAGAGTATGATTTATTGATGTGACAGGCACGCGCGTTTGAATCTAGACAGGCCTGTTGGTCTAGTGGTTAGTGACCCTGACTGCTATGCCGGAGGTCGTGGGTTCGATTCCCACCCAGGACAAATGTTTGTGTGATGAGCACGATCATTTGTTCTGTGACTGGGTGTAATTTATCTATAATATGTATGTATTTAGAAATATATAAGTATGTTTATCACTTGTCTAGTGCCCATAACACAAGCTCTGCTTAGCTTGGGACTAGATGGCGTTGCGTGATAGTTGTGGAATACTTATTAAAAAAAAAAAAACTTTAAAATTGTGTATGTGTGAACGCAGCCTTAATCAGCTGGTCAACGATCTCGTTAACGATTTCGTTTAGAAACGCAATTAAAGAATACTTTTTTTTTGTTGACGTATTTAGGTAACGCATAGTTATTTTTGTAATAGTTTATAAACGTTAAATGGTGGAATTTATTATAAATAGTCAATTTTGTTTTAAAATGCTCACTTTAAATAATTTAGGGCTTTTAAAGTGAGAAATTAAGCGACAATTATTTAGTGACAAAAACTACACAATGGTGAATTTACGCCCGTTATTGAACTAAGTGCAGAGCTGTATCTAGGGTAGGACAATGAGGATTAAGGGCAAATGAGAAAACAGCAGGGGCCCAGTGGTACGGCCCTGAACAGCAGTTCGTGATTTCAAGCCCAGCCAAGCGCATTATAATTGGCGCATTATACTTTGTGTTATCCAGTATTAATAATATTTAAAACATATACTATAGAAATGTAAAATGCTAAAATAAAAAAAAAACGCTAAACAAAACTATTATACAGCATCATAAAATTCATCATCAACGAGTCATGTCAGCTGGTAATGTGCCCAAGAGACTGGCGGCGTTGCCTCTTTGAATGGCAATACTTAGCCTCTGAAGTTAGCTTCATCACCACTACTCTTCAAAACGGTGAAGGAAAACATCGTGAGAAAACAAGGTCCTAGAATCAAAAACTAGAAGACATGTGACATCTACAAACCCGCACTGGGCCCGCGTGGTGGATTATGGCCCACTCCCTCTCACAGAGAGGAGGCCTGTGTCCCAGCTGTGGGAACACTATAGGCTGATGATGATGATGAGTAGAAAGTCTACTCTTGTCAACATAACTACTTTTAACTCTCGGGCAAAAAGTACTATTAGGTTTTTCTATAATAATTTCTTAGTAGCATTTTTTTTTACGTGGTAAAATCATCACCCAGGACAGAGCGGGAGGGACTGTCAGACTCTTACTGACTAAAATCCACGGTGTCCCTCAATAGCCATTTACGTACCGGGGTCACGGTAATTCGTCAGTCCCGCGACCCCGGCACTAATTATCGCGCCGTCGAGCAATTTCTCAGTAGCTGCCCGGAGTTTGAAAGTTGGCGGTATAATACCCTCGTGTCTCGAAAAGCACGTTAAAAAAGCCGTTGGTCCTGCGCCTGATCTCTCTCCGGTCGTGTCGGATTGCCGTCTCATTGGAACTATGAGAGTAAAGGAACACAGTTGCACACTATAATGTGCTCCGCGCAGATGGCTAATCTCCGTTGAGTTTGGCCGCCGCGGCCAAAATCGGTCAGGACGACCACTACTACTCACATCAAAGTCCACATTTTGGTGAAGAAAGTGTCCACCTTACTCCAAATAGCCTTCTCGAACCAGGCGCCTATATACCTCTTCACCACCACAAAGTACAGCAGGAAGAAGTATATTATGCTGAAGAAGGCTATCAGACTACCGAAGCCGTGGCATAGCTCCAAGGGTTCCGTACCTGAGGAAAGAAATTTTATGGTTTAAGGCGTGTTGATGGGCTTAGAAACTTTGTCCACTACAGCAGGGGTCGCGGAACTGTCTTACAAGTATACCATGGATCTGGAATGAGGGATCAGAGTGGATTTTAGGTCAATAAAAGTCTGCCAGACCCTTCCTCTTCTCTTCTTAATGGAAGGACTCATTTGATACAGAAACAGGCGGAGTTGATAGGAGACACCCACAGAAATTAACTGATAATGATATTGGTAACCTGTATAATACGAGTAACAGAGCTGGCCCAAGGCCTCTCCCCATAACTTTCAGTTTCTTCGATTCAGAGCCAAAGTAGACTTCTGGTCGTTAGTTTGTCCAAATCGTCCCGCCATTTTCTGCGAGGTCTGTTGTAAAGCCTTATGGCTGTATCCGGGGTCCGGAAATACCAGAAGTTGGTTTTATGGGCCACCCACAGCTCGTAGACCATGAGGTAGACGAGCCTAGTCCGTTGTAGATACACATTTTTATTAGAGGGTTATTTGGGGAAGTCAGATAAAGTATTTCCATATTCACTTTGGCAGATCAGACAACACTTTTTTTTTATCGCGGTATAATGATCAAATGAGTCCTCCCACCCAGGGCAGAGCGGGAGGGACTGTCAGACTCGTACTGACTTAAATCCACGGTGTCCTTCAATAGCCCTTTACGTTCCGGGGTCACGGTAATTCGTAAGTCCCGCGACCAGATCAGACAACAAGTAAAAAAAGAAGTTTTTGGAAAAAAAAGAACCGACTTTCTATATCGCCACCGACTTCCGAAAGAAAAGTTATTTACGCTTTTTTGTGTTTGTTTTTGAAGTCGCCACCTTTTTTTCAAAAAGTTTTTTTTACCTATTTTAGTACAATATTCAATAAACATCTTCGTACAATCTTTGAAAATCTACAATCCAACTAAGCAAAAAGAAGAAGGATCCAAGTGGGAGACGTCACAGGACATCCATTATTGTTATATACTAAAACCTTAATAACCTAAACATCTGAAAATCGCTTCCAAATCGGTTCAGCCAAACATAGGTACACACATAAACAAACAGGTGGAACTGAGAACCTACTACATTTTTTTAAGTCGGTTAAAAATACTCACTATAATTAAGCCAATAATAGAGGCAGCCGAAGAAGAAACCCAAAACAAGTCCATTTAAGATGAACAGCGACACCATTTTCATGGTCGTGCGGTTCTCTTTGACAAAATCGTCGGTAGAGTTGCCCATGCGCATCAGAGTGGTCTCCAACCAGCCGGAGGGCTTGTAGTCTAGGTACTCGTGGGTTATAACCTGAAATGAAGGAGGCAGTTGGTAAAGGAGTTCGTTTCGTGATACATAGATAGATAGAATTTAGCGTGGTAAAATCATCAAATGAGTCCTCCCACCCAGGGCAGAGCGTGATGGGACCCTCAGAGTCGTACTGACTAAAATCCACGGTGTGCTTCAATAGCCCTTTACGTTCCGGGGTCATGGTAGTTCGTGAGTCCCGCGACCACACACATTTAAATGGGAAAACCTTGGAAATGTTCATTTGTTTTAAGTAAGAAACTTCTTCCTTTTTTTGACTTGAATTCTCAGTGGCCTACAGGAATCTATGAATAAGGGTCCAAGATTAAACACAAATGTAAGGAGTATGAAATTAGGACAAACTTACGTTTCCATTCTTCCCATGTTTTCGAACTTCATCCATTTCGACCTCATTGGTATCTGGCCGCTGAAAAAGAAAAACAAATTTATTTTTGAAGTAAAACTCATATCACTTAATCAAGTTCCTTATTGCCTTTGTCAAACAGACAGGCGAAAGCGAAGCGAGTCCGAAGCGATACCGAACCGAAGCGAGACGTCAGTCCGATAGTGCTGTCACACTATAGGATCGCTTTCGCTTTTCTATGTGACTGGATTCAAACAATTCCATACATTACAAATTAAAACGTCACGCTTCGCATTCGTCACGCCTGTCTGTTTGACAAAGGCTTATAAGAAGATATAGCAGATACGACCTTCCCGCTATGAGAAGTAGCTTAGCACGGAGCGACGACTGGTAAGATCAAATTTATAGAAATGTTTGACACACGCCACGACGGGCCGTCAGTAGCTAATTCGAGTACGACAAATTAATAGACTAAAGTCGTCAACAGACTGTTCAGGCTGGAATGTCCACCATGTACCGATGTATTGCCGTAAACTTTTGAGCTAACAGTAACGATTGTCAAAGATCTACAAATGACAGCCGAGACCAACACTTTTCCGAGGCACGGAGGAAACTTGCTATGACAGATGGTCACCCATCCACAGACCTACCTCGGCAAGTGCGGCTTAACCTTGAAAATAGATCTGTTCTGGATGGTTGTTATACGAATTCCTATTATCCCTTACATATACTCTTAAAATATATTTTGTTACTACTACTAAATACTTATACGCTTCTAAAACTATTGATTTAATCGATAAATCTTTAAGGATAATTAATTAAGTATTACGTCTTTAAGTAATTAAAATTAAAACATTACATTTTAATGTTTCAATGACTTTTGGCGTAGTGTTATGTCATTACAATTTCTAGTTGGTCACGCTTCAGCTAAACTTAATATAATGCAGATTATACTTACACTACATTTTTTTGTTTATGCAAATCCCTAGACACCTGTCTAGTATTTTCGTATAAAGAATTTATCTACAAAATTTCAAAACTGTATCATAAAAAATCACAAAGTTAGTTTGTTACGCTACCTTTATTCGTTCAAAAACATGATCTTATCGCGGCGGGGGGTGGCGCGCCTCCTAACCGTATGGTGATTGTATTGTAATTAATTGGTGATAAAATTTAACTAAAATATTTTTAGAACAATATATGGTGTAAAAATGATTGGATTCGATTTAAAATTATGAAAATAATATACCTAAATGTATTTACCCCTATCCAACAGGCAACGATTTATATAATTTTATCAAACGCACGCAGGCCAAAAACAACTTTACCGGCTTGCTAGAGCTAGGGAGAGAAAGGCGAAGGATGTTTGTCAAGTAAAGTGCGTAAAAGACGATGCTGGAATGATTCTGTCGGAAGACGAGAAAATTGTGAATAGGTGGAAGGGTTACTTTGAAAGACTGATGAATAAGGAGAATGACTGGAGTGGTGTGCTTGAAAATAAACCAGTAAATAAGGGATTAGTAAGAAAAATAAGAGTGGATGAAGTGAGGAATGCAGTGAGTGGAATAAAGAATGGTAAGGCATTAGGACCGGACGGAATACCTGTTGAAGTGTGGAAAATATTGCGGATGTATGGTTGGACGTGGTTAGCTTTATTCTTCAATAAGCTGTTGCTGGAAGAAGCCAAACCTGACGAATGGTGCAATAGTTCGCTAGTGCCCATTTTTAAAAACAAAGGTGATGTGCTGGAATGCAATAATTATAGAGGAATAAAGCTGATGTCACACAGTATGAAGGTTTGGGAGAAAGTTATTGAAAGGCGACTGAGAGAGGAGAGCGAAATTTCACAGAACCAATTCGGTTTTATGCCTGGTCGGGGTACGACGGATGCCATCTTCGCTATCCGCCAACTGTGCGAGAAATACAGAGGTGCACATAAAAACTTGCACATGGTGTTCGTCGACCTCGAAAAGGCATAAGACCGGGTGCCACGTGAGGTTCTGTGGTGGGCCCTTAAGGAGAAAAGTGTGCCTGGGAAGTATGTGCAGTTGATCCGTGCTATGTACAGTCAATGCAGTACCCAAGTCCGGTCTACAGCGGGCACTAGCGGCAGCTTCAATGTGGCGGTTGGCTTGCACCAAGGGTCGGCTCTCAGCCCGTACCTCTTCCTGATGATAATGGATGCTCTGACGTCGGACATTCAGGAGGAGGCCCCCTGGTGTATGCTGTTTGCCGATGATATTGTGCTTATTGCCGAGAGCGGCCTAGAGGTCCAGAACAGATTGGAGGCGTGGTGGCAAAGACTGGAGAACGTTGGCCTGAAATTGAGCAGAACCAAAACCGAATATTTTTTTTGCGATTTTGGCGGTCTCTCCAGTCCTGTGCCCATTACACTTGCCGGAACGCCCATACCAGTCTGTTCCGACTTTCGGTACCTCGGGTCGCTTGTCCAAGGAGATGGCGATGTAGACCGGGACATAACACACCGGATTAACTCGGGATGGATGAAATGGCGACAGGTCACCGGAACAACTTGCGACCCACGGATGCCCCTCAAGTTAAAGGGGAAAATATACAAATCCGTGATTAGACCTGTTGTATTGTATGGATCGGAATGTTGGGCTGTGAAAAAGATGGATGAGAAACGTTTGCATGTAGCGGAGATGAGAATGTTAAGATGGATGTGTGGAGTGACAAGAATGGATAAAGTAAGGAATGAGTTTATAAGGGGAAGTTTGAAAGTGGCGCCTGTTACAGAAAAAATTAAAGGGAATCGTCTGTCTTGGTATGGACATGTGATGAGGAGGGATGACACTCATGTGACTAAGAAAGTGATGAGTATGAATGTTGATGGATGGAGAGGAAGAGGAAGGCCAAAGAAGAGATGGATGGATTGTATAAGGAATGATATGGAAGAAAGAGAAGTGAATGATACTGTGACGTTTGATAGAGGAGAATGGAAGAAAAAAACGTGTTGAGCCGACCACAAGTAAAATGGGATAAGGGTAGGAAGATGATGATGATCAAACGCACTGAACTATAAAAAAAAACTGTTTACTAGTTACAACCACTGCATACCAGAGTAAAAACTCAAATGAAATATTGTTTTATTTTATTATACCAATAGCTATTTTATTATTGTTATTTAAATATGTGTTACGTTATATGTTTGTCAATATGTCTTATAAAACTGATACTTATTGCTTTATAACAATCAATAAAATGCCGATGGCACACTCACACTGTGTTCAATATTTCTGTTTCATTCTTTTTTATGTTAATAATCCGCTGTTTCAGTAGCGTAGCAGGGTCGAATCCAGGAGGGGCAAGACGCATTTGCGAGGCCCCTTTCTTTCAAGACCAAATATATGGCTGACCTCTGCTGCTTGCGAGCGGCCCCCTTGCTGTAAGATGGCTTGGTTCCCCCAAGTCACCAATACCACGCAGTGGTAGACGCCCACGGCGACGGACGTCGCAAGACGATCTCCGGCCACCGTAGGCGCGGACATTCGGACGGCGAGTAATGGGCGACTCGCTGTCCGACCATGGACCATGCCCGGTTCGACAGCGCGTTGTGTTCCACGCGCGCTTCAAGGAGTGTCAGCATAGTGACGGGGCCTGTAGAGGGCCAAAGCCTGCCGGGGTTGCGGGACTCACAAATTACCGTGACCCCGGTACGTAAAGGGCTATTGGTAAGGACTCCGTGGATTTTAGTCAGTACGAGTCTGACAGTCCCTCCCGATCTGCCCTGGGTGGCAGGACACATTTGATGATTTTACCACGATAAAAAAAAGTCACCAATACCAAATGTGATTGTCAGCGACATCAGCTTTGCGAGGCCTTTTTGACTCTCTCATTTCCTCTACCTCTCTCCTTTTTTTTCCTTTCCTCTACCTCTATCAAGTTATATTGCAACATGGGGCTTCGCGCGAGCAGTGGAACCGCTAGACCTAAAGGAGATCGTCGCGACATCAGCATTGTGAGGCCTCTATTTCTTAGTAGAGATTAAGTTGAACTGCTTTACAGACTAGTTGCAAAATTGTGATCGCCGTTGTCGACAATTTTTCTTTTTATTCTCTGAGCGCGAGACCCCTTCAGCACGCGTAGCATGACCAATACTGTCTCTATTCTACCAAAAATAGACAAAGTAATTTTATCGTTATTTGTATACAAATTGACAGAATTTTTGCACATGTATGATACGATTGGTACACCATCGAAGAATAGTACCATTACTTTTTTATATTTTATACCTCAGATCAAGAAAAATAGGCAGATAGAGCGCTCAGAACACGCGAGTGTGTCGACCAAAGATAATACAAAATCCAAGGATATTAATACAAACTCGCGACAGTACCAAGCTACGCATCGTCTCGCTCACACGTCACTAGTGATTTGCCATTTTAAGTCAAAATATGCCGTCTTGTGTGTTTAAACACTGCAAAAAATGTTCACAAAAACAAAGAAAACAAGATGGAATATCTTTCCACAGGTAACTCTTGTTATTTTTATTGTTTTGGTATTTATTTTCCATAAAATATTTTCGGCTCACTTGAAACACAAAACCTTAACAGTAAATCGTCTGTGTTGCTAGTTTAGGACGGGTAAATTACCCTGAATTAGGGGAATGTGTATTGTGCATAAAAAATAACAATCAAATACGTCAATACAACTGCACAGTCGTAATCTATAGTACATATACAACATTCGTTATTGCTTATGCGAAACCTGAAACACGTGTCTAGTATTTTTTCACGATCACTTATCAGATACACACTAAACTATTTCGCGTATCGCGTTGTGTCATAGGCGCGTGCGACTGTTACAACCGGACGACTGAAGACACACGCGGGGGGCGGGGAACACAACCCCGACCGGGTTGTGTTCCCCGTCCCCCGCTGCCTGTGCGCTGCCGCCGCACGCGACTTCAGCTGTTCGCTATGATCTGCCGTAACCTCTGTAGTGCTCGCGTATGATTGCGGGTAGGTGTCCAACTCCTTTTTAAATAATTTTGGAACAAAATATAACATGGTGTAAAAATTATTGGAATCGATTCAGTTATTGATTCTGAACAAACTATATTCAGGTTTCGCATATACTAAAAATAATGTTGTATGGTCGTAATGACACAAGGTCACTAGTTAGTTCCGTCCGGGTCGTAAAGACTTCGGGTCTCGTCTCGGGATGGCACCCCCGCGCGCGGGGCTGTATTCGTATTTTTGCGTGAGGAAGTGGGACGGAGAGCATGCCTTTGAGCTATTCGGTACTTGTAAGGATGTGCCTGGATTTTTTTATTATTTGTTGCTATCTGGATATAACCATAAAGCAAAATCGCGTTACCAATTTGAAACATTAATAGTATGTTTGTACAATATAATTGGTGCAGAACTAAGGCTGTTAAAGTTTAATGATTGTGTGTAAAATTATTATTATTTTAATAAATGTGTTGACTGTTATAACAAATTGTTTATCTTTTTAAACTAAAAAACCTGTCCTTAAATAGTTTATTAATCAAATTACTAAAAAGCGTTATGAAGTGTTATCCGTTCTGATATAAATTAATTAAATAGGTAGTAAGTAATTACGCATATTAACTTTTATTCCTTATTATTATTCTGTTAAATAATAAATACTACACGCTTTTGCTCTCTGGGTATAACCATAAAGCAAAATCGCGTTTCCAATTTAAAAAATAGTGGTACAATATTGAGAACAATTTAACTGAACAAAATGTGGGAGTATTTGTCAATATCTGGCAACCGTAAACGCACACAGATGCACGTGTTCGTACACGGCGCGCCATATTTGCCGCGCACACTAAAATAAAAACCGGCTTCACTTTGTTGTTCGCGCACGTTCTATCTGCCTATTTTTCTTGATCTGAGTTTTATACATTTCCATGCTTAAAACGGTTTCAACTTTCTGTAATTTTGTCTTTTCTTCCGTCGACAAAACCCGTTTCTATGGCGCCATGCTACGCGTGCAGGTGCGAGGCTGTGGGCTAGGGCCGCTTCGCCCCGGCCTAGCTACGTTACTGCGCTGCTTCACACTTTTTGAAGAAGATCGCGCCCACAGAACTCCGAAGAAGTACATAAGATAGGTTTATTTATCATTAACCTGAGATGTCAGATAATGAGTGTAAGATGGTGGTGGTGCGGCTGTTGCAAGTGCCGAAAACCTCAAGCGGCGCAAATACAATGGCTTGACTATTAGCTATGTATTTGAGCCTTTTGGGGTTGAAACACTAGGGCCGTGGGGTCCGAGTGCCCACAAAGTTTTTAAAGACATCGCCAAGCGTTTAGTCGACGCCTCGCGTGACCAGAGGGCTGGCCTATTTCTTGGTCAAAGGATTCTGGGCGTTCTGGGCACTTTCCCCATTGACAGCGATGTGGACGAATTTTTTGACGCCCTATAAATTTTTAATTTTAGTTTTAATTTAGTCATTTTTGTAAATATTTTACTTTTTAAATATAGTATGTAAACAAATAGTTAATCTTCATAGTACTTAATAAAAAGTTGTTGACCAATACATAGTGTAAGATGTATTTTGCATATTTATGTTCGTTTCGATTACGTTCCCTTCGATCAATTTGGTAAATGAGAAAAATATTTTTAAACGATTTCTCAATCATAAACTTAAGGTTAGATTTTTTTTTGTAAATGGTTCAAAAATCGAGTAGTGGGTTCCACTTTTTTGGGACTTTTTTTCCGATCCGTTGGCTATATGATAGTAAATTAATGAATTCAAGATAAAAAGATGAAGTAAACAGTACTCAGAGACAATACAGACTCACCTTGGACCATTAACTGAGTTTGTCATGGTTTAGTTTAATAATTACTTGTTCTGAACAGACGTTTGTAAGTATTATATTACTTACTATTGACTTCAACACAATGACTGTCCAAGATCAGCATTGCTAATATTGTATTATTTCAACAAATAACTCTTTAGCACAGATATTAATGACTCTTTGTCCATTTTATATCCATTTGTTTACATCTACACTAATATTATGAAGAGGAAAGATTTTTATGTGTATTTATGTGTAGAAGGAAGAGGAAGGCCAAAGAAAAGACGGATGAATTGTTTAAGGAATTATATGAAAGAAAAAGAAGTAAATGATACTGTGACCTCTGATAGGGGAGAATGGAAGAAGAAAACGTGTTGCAACGACCAAAAGTAAAATGGAATAAGGGCAGAAAGATGATGATGAAAAGCAAGCCGAAAATGTTTATTAAAATATCTAATAATGTGATCAACTGGTCACTAGGTGGCGCTACCAACGTGCATATAATATGAAGAGCTAAGATTATAGAATGTCCAGATTTCTATTAGGCCACTGAGAATTGGCTAATTGACTGAAAAATTCTAAATAGTCCGTCAGTTAGACAAATGAAAAATTAACGGAGATATGATGCTTTAAAAATTGCCAATACGACATAATTTAGTACAATTTTTATTGAATTCTGACGTCACCAGCCCCCACTCTCGAGTTTTCATGCGGTATCTCTTGGCAAATATTCATTGATTTTACAAAAGAAAAAATACTTGTCCGTTATTTTTCAAAACTCTAAATAACGGACTAATTAGATTCGTAATTTATTCATACTGTCAAATAGCCAATTGAAGTCAAAAATTTGCAAGAAAAAATATCTCTTTCGATCGATTCATACGTCACATGCTAAGGAATAACATTTAATTGTGAACGGCGCGGCGAGGCGCTCACCCCACCGTGAACTCCCAGTAATACTACCGCCCGACCCTTGCTCGACAAGCCAGCCCGCGAAGCTGTGCAAGTAGCTTTAAATTCCCTTAATAATAATTCGACCCAGCCTGACCCTTGCTGCCCCCTCCTCAATGACGCACTAAGCTTAGGCCCGAACCTCGCAGGGGGTGCCCTTAGTGACGTTCATTTTATTGAACCTAGTCTGTAAGCCCTGGTTGGCGGCCTTAAAGTAATTTTCGGCCACCACAGGATTGTTCGGTTAAGTAGCATCAACCTTATAGAGGTGTTGATCTATGAGAGGCCGCGTCAAGAAAACAAAAAAAAAGAGGCGCTCACTCACACACTTATAAAAAAGTGGCTTTACGAAAAACGTTACGTTTTGTTTTGAACATGGAATCTTCATTTTTTTTTTATATAATTAATTGAAATAAAACAAAACTAAACTATTATAGAGCATCGAAAAATTCAACCTCAACGCTGTCAGCTGGTAATGTGCCCAAGAGACTGGCGGCGTTGCCTCTTTGTATGGCAATACTTAGCCTAAAGAAAGCCTTAGTTTAAAGACTTAAAGGTTAATTCCACTTACCGGGTCCAATTTCGCTTCAGGATCGGAGGTATCCATTTTAGATATAATTTTAATAAATATTGACTAGAACTTATATCACTTTTCACTGTTTTTCTTATGTTAAATTTAAATTGTCAAAATGTCTGTTTATAAGTGCACAAAATCCCTGTGTGTTGCTGCGTAGACCTTTAATTTGGTGTGCACCATTTTATCTGTAAAACAAAGAAAAATAATGTTAGAATAATAGGCGATTTTACTTATAAAAATTTTATAGTTTAAAAAAGATTATCAGAAAATATTTGACCCGTATTTTTTCCTTTGTTACGTAAACCAAAATTGGCGAAGATACAACGCTTCTAAAAATCACAAAACGTCACTCGATCGGTATAATTTCACAGGCGTTATTAGGGGTTATTAGGCCTAATTTCAATGCGTTTTATTTTTGTCAACATTCCTTAATAAATAAAAAAAAAATATACTTGTTAACTATTTTTCAGTACTCTAACTAACGGACAAAATAGATTTTCAATTTATTTATGAGGTCAACTACCCTATACACTTGTTTACGAGTTAAGAAAAAAGAGAAAAAAAGGCTAAGTGCGTGTCGGATTCGCGCACGTTGTGTTCCGTACCATTATCTATAAAAACGGCAAAAATATCATCACTGTTGTATCTCATAAACCGTGATAATTAGACACTTGCTAATGGGTGTAGAATCAATCTCATCCCATCCCATTTTCTTTAATTTTAAAATTCGACGTTTAAAAGTGCTTCTTTGCTGACCTAATTGAAATAAATGATTTGACTTTTTTTATTCCGTTTTTTTACAAAAGACATGATTTTTTTCTGATTTTTTTTTTAAATAATGGCCTTTCGTCTCACTCGCACTTACGGTTTTTTGTTTCATAACGATTACATAAGCAATGCACGTGCGAGTATATGTACCTAAACAATGAAATGACAACAACGAACTGTGCATAACTATGTGTTTATGAACGTCGACACTGTCTGACACAATGCATGTAGCAAAATCGTTTTCCTGATATTTGTTTCCACGTTTATGATATTTTTAATGACACAATTACGGTTCAAATATAGTATTAAAACCGTGCTGTGTTTTGGCAGCTGCTGTGGGTCTAAAACTGCCACTTTAAGCAGCGGGTCTACCTCGCCATCCGATCATGGACCATGCCCGGGTCGACGGCGCGTCGCTTTCCACGCTTGTTCTTCGGTTCTGCGGCAGTGGGCTGGTCATCCCACTGACACTTCAGCTTCACTCCAGCAGCTACAGATTCCGACAATATCAATCACGTTGGTCTTATGCCGTAAGACCCGCGGGCATGCGGGCAGCGAGTAATGGGCAACTCGCTGTCTGACCATGGACCATGCCCGGGTTGACGGCGCGTAAAGGGCTATTGAAGGACACCGTGGATTTTAGTCAGTACAAGTCTGACAGTCCCTCCCGTCCCACCCTGGACGGGAGGACTCTATTGATGATTTTAACACGTAAAACAAAAGGTAAACGGTCGAGCTAAGACTCATTGACAATTCCGTTCAGAAATATACTGTCGATGTCACAGACACGCCCCCTTGTCACTTCTCTTGATCTAACATCCATTTCTATTCAAATTAAAATTGTATTCAAATGAAAATCTTGGAAATTAAGCCTGCTGATAAGACTATTAGCTCAATGATAAATAAATATAAATAAATAAATATTCCACAGCTATCACACAACGCCATCTAGTCCCAAGCTAAGCAGAGCTTGTGTTATGGGTACTAGACAACTGATAAACATACTATATATTCCTAAATACATACATATTATAGATAAATTACACCCAGACACAGAACAAATGATCGTGCTCATCACACAAACATTTGTCCTGGGTGTGAATCGAACCCACGACCTCCGGCATAGCAGTCAGGGTCACTAACCACTAGACCAACAGGCCTGTCATTACAATCACAATGATCACTAATTCTACTACGTATTATCCCGGATTCAAAATATTTTCACCTCAAACCGTTCTCTCTATAATAATAACTAAGAAGTGGTACATACCGGTCACTATCAGAACACACACTACAGTTTTATTGTTAGGTAATTTTATGATATCACCGGAGAATCTCGAGATATCACTGAAATTTAAATAAGATAACGATGTGTACTTAGGTAAATGACGACTCATTACTTTTACATGCTTTGTAAAAGTAATGATAAAATAAGTTTTGCAAACCGGATAGGCAAATGTTATATTGTAAGAGCTCTTAGCTAAATAATTACAGTCGCACAAGCCGATCTTCCGGGTTAAGCCGCGCTTGCTCAGGTTGGTCTGTGGATGGGTGACCTTCTGCCATAGCGAGTTTCCTCCATGAGAAAATAGAATAATAGAGGATTTTTTTTTAATCGTGGTAAAATCATCAAATGAGTCCTCCCACCCAGGGCAGAGCGGGAGGGACTGTCAGACTCGTACTTATTAAAATCCACGGTGTCCTTTAATACCCCTGTACGTACCGGGGTCACGGTAAATTATAAGCTGGGGAGGAGGGAGGACGCTGTCCTCTCTCTCACGCGGCCCGCCTCCTCCTTCGCGAGCATGACTGTTTCGCAGAAGGAGCCGACCGCATCCCATAATAGAGGAACTTACGCACTGATAACTTATCTACGTATGCATATCTCTTTGAATATATCAAAGATATAAGGATTTATTTCAAACGTAGATTCCTAAAAGGTGTAAAATCGTCTTTATCAATGTAACCTTGAGTTTACGATAATTAGGAGATACCTATCAGTATTATCAAGCAAATGTTTAAAGTCTCTAAAACATTACCTATCTAAACATCTGGGCTGGGGCCACGGTAGTGCCCCCGCCAAGTCGAGCATGAAAGCGACACGGCTGTACCATCCTTTTCAAGCAGCTATGCTATGCCAGGTCCTGTTGAAAATCAGCGTCAGGCACTACTTGTCTGGCATTTTTGCTATTTGGCACAGATGTGGGGCAAACAATTTTGTACCAAATAGTTTTAAGTTATTTTTTAAATCGTTGTTAATTTTTCTCTTTTATTTTGCATATTATTGTGTATAATGTAATATGCCTTGTGTCTGTACCAATAAATATTATTTCTTTCTTTCTTTCTATTCTCTATAAGAAATCTCATCGCTGGATTCTACGATTAGAGAATACAGAACCGGGTCCGGTTCTAGATTTTGCATACCCGGTTCTAGGGGAAAAACGCTAAAAGGAGTGTAGAGGCCGATTTTGACGAAAATTAAAAATGCATCATTAGATTTTAGTTCGAACCCTCTGATTTTGGAAATCACACCTGTTACATCATTCGATAGTGTTGCTAATAAGGATCTAATTCTGGGAAGTACCTAATGTTATACAGACATTTTTTTTTTCGTGGTAAAATCATTAAATGAGTCCCCCCACCCAGGGCAGAGCGGGAGGGACCGTCAGACTCGTACTGACTAAAATCCACGATGTCCTTCACTAGCCCTTTACGTACCGGGGTCAAGGTAATTCGTTAGTCCCGCGACCCCAGCAGGCTGATGATATACGGACTTAAGGAAAACGTATAATAAACAAAAACATACCCGCTTATACCCGGGTACATGGTGCATGCCCTATCTACCATGTCAAAGTCTACCATTTCAGACGCGACAGCTTTGAGATCGTCCAATCGCGCACCGCGAGCGCTCACAGCGCTGGTCCGTTCTACACAAAAGAAGCAGATTGAAGTTGTTTATTAATTTTAAATGGCACCGCCCAGCGCTGACCAGCGCGTGTTGAAGCTTTCTGGAACTTGTCGGCACCGTTCAGTGCTTATCGGCGCGCGTTCATATATTTTCCTACGCGGGTTACCAGCGCTGTCAAGCGCCGGTAAGCGCTTATAAGTTTCCAGCTTTCTTTCTGTATACGGCCTTAGATAGTGGCCCGCACCCCCGGCTAAAGGCAGTAGAGGACACCGTGTGGTTTTAGTCAGTCGAGTCTGACATGCCCCTCCGCCTTCCCCAGGCGGAGGAAGTCCATGAGGATTTCCACACGTTAAAAAAAAAAAAAAAAAAAAAGAAAAAAAAAAAGGTGTACCTTGAACACAAAAAGTTTGCGGAACACTGGCTTAGTGCATAGCAAACATATGTCTCAGCGCTGCGGCGGCGCGGTCACAAGAGTCTGTTTATCTATACTTATAATAAATCTGTAGAAGGGTCAATTCTGTACATTGAAAATATTGAAAAAATAAATAGCGGGGGTTATTGCTGGATCGATACATAACCCAAATATGTGAATAAAAAATTTTTTTGTCTGTCTGTATATTATAGCGGGATTCTTGAAGAAAACAACTTTCCCCTATTTAAAACGTATAATTTTGATATAGGTAAAATTGTAAAAGTAAATAAAAAATACAGTTAGGATGCGATTGTGCCCGGTTATCAAAGTAACAAGTTTTGAATTAAATAAAATTAGGTCGCACACACAAAAAAAAATTCGGTTACGATACAATTATGTCAGATTATCCAGAGAATGTACGAATCAACAGTTATTTAATTTACTGAGGAAAAACCAAAATCCTGAATATCAGAGGAAAAAATATTTGAGCGATCCTAGCGGTAACTAACTAATTGGCCAATGTCAATTAACACGCCTCGGAAGGAAAAGAAAGTGATGCTATTTGCCTAAATACTCGTACATACCCTGTGTAGGGGTTGTATTACTGTGCCTTACATAAAAATAACAATTTAAACATTAAAAGCAAAAAATAAGACAGTTAATTTAAATAAATAAAGAATCCTCAGCTTGATCCTGTCGGGATGGAGAGACGCGCTGCAGGACTGCCGCGGAGAACCGTGCTGGTAGCCACGGTCAAAACAGGACCAGGCCTCCGATGATCTGACGCTTGGACTTATTTGTCGGCTCAAGAGCCTGACAAATTCAGGATCCGGTAAGACTGCACGCGACCACACTGGGGTCGCGGTGGAGCGTTGCTCCCGACTGCTAGCTTATAAAGTTGTGAGTGATACCGTACTCAGCGCCTCCTGCCCAATGTAGATAAGAAAAAACAGGCGACATGAGACCAAAAATACGGACTGAACAATAAACAAATTTGCAGAAGAAAAACTATTGTAAAAACTTACCGATACATAGGAAAATTTTCAGATCACGCCATTCCGGCAAAAAAAAGAAGATTTCACATATGATTTTTTTTTTAACCAACGTTGTCGACTTTAAATTCAAAATGTTTCACATTTTTTAACAAAAAGTGATTTCCACCCAAAAAAATCAGCAATATCACGGGCAACAAAACACATCCAACTGACACTAAAAAAATCTTCATTTTTTCTCGAACAAAAACCAATTCCAAACTTAAAAAGATTCAGCTCATAAAGAAAAATTTCGACTAAAGGCTTCCGAAAACAGGTTGCATGACAATCACCATAAAAAAAGGTGATATTTAAAAAGCGTTTTTTATAACGCTGCAATATGCAGGCATCACGTGAAAACTAACGGTTCGATTTCGATGAAACTTGGTATAATTAAACCTTATTATCCTGGGCATAAAATAGGATACTTTTTATCCTGGAAAAATACCTAGAGAAAAAAATCTTATTTTTCAGTTACTACAGAACGCGAGCTCAACAGCAGTAGCTCAATAGAGGTATCTCCTTAATTATTATAGGCTTAGCCGTATATTTATAAGATGTCATTGTGAGAGTTACTCAGAATGGAGAAATAAACCATCCACGCGAAGACCGACATCCGCGCGGACGGAGTCGCGGGCGGAAGCTAGTAGAGAATAACACTGCAATTCAGTTCCACATCAATATTTATATTTTTTTTGCTTAAATAAATAAATTGACTTGGCAATTGCCACTAAACAATATAATTTAATATTATACATTTATTTTATGTATATTACCTATAATTGTGGGATACATTTTCTTTTCATGCGGAGAACGAACCCGCAACACACTGCGCCAACCTCAACCTCGCATGCTCAAATATTAAATTATTCTTATAGATAAACACAAATCAATTTGATAGGTAATCAGAAAAATGTGTATCGAATCGACAATCAATCGAGTTTTTATCAAATACTTTACATTTGAAGTATTTGATATGTTTTTTATTTAAATCTACACTATCTGATTAAGTTGCTATCGCGTTGAGCTTCTATATCCACGAGGAAGGCTGTGCGTTGCTTTTGTACGCGCACCTTTTTACTGAACTGAGTTTAGCAATGTGCGCGCACAAATTACGTGTTCACTAATCTCGTGTGCGCACACAGAAGTATCGAGATTTGCATCATTGGCGCGATTTATCTTTGCTTGAGTGAATCCAATAATCATATAAAAAAGTGTCTATTTCAGAGATTGGCGCTTCGATACAAACATATAAATTCACGCCGTCTTATTACAAAATAGGATTTAACTAAAAACTCGGGTTTAAATCTCGTGAAACTACGGTTTACACAAACGTTTTTACAAATCGTGGTTTTGCGATAAACCATGGTCTAACAGTCGTACCTTTCAAAGGTGTGTCAAAGTTTCTCATAACAACTTTTTCATTGTATTGTTGTTTTTGTGCTATTTTCACCCAAAATGGATTTAAACATGGTAGATTTAATTGTTTGGACAATGGTTCAAATGACGGTTCTAAGGTCCACGTTTTATCTAAGTTTTGTAATACGGAGAAAAATCTATCGTTCTGCAGATAAGCTTGGATTTTTTAGAACAGGTTTAAACCGGCACGGTTAGCGATTTGGCTGAGCGATTGGACTGCTGCGCTGCGTGTCGCGGGTTCGATTCCCGCACGGAGCAAATATTTGTATGATCTACAATTAGTTGCTTCGGGTCTGGGCATTTGTGTACGTGAGTTTATATGTTTGTGAACGCACCCACGACACAGGAAAAATTCCTAGTGTGGGGCAACGTATTCATAAAAAAAAAAAAAAAAAAAAAAAAAAAACCGAGGTTTATTTAGTTTTTGTAATGTATGTACATCTGTTTAGCTTTATAATTTAAAGAAAAACTAGAATACCGAAATGTATTAACAGTTAATGATGTTCTCTCTCGCTGTAGGTAAATAAATAATAAAAAAACGACGGTGAGCAAGAGTCGTGAACTGAAATCATTATTATAATCACATACAATCATATGAGTCACATATGTATAAACACTACATAACTATACTAGTATTAATAATAAGCGGTAAAGTTTGTGTGTTATGTTGTTTGTAGGAAGTAATCTCAGAAACTACTGAGCCGATTGTGAAAATTCTTTTATCAGTAGAAAGATCGGGAGCGATCCCTCTTTGAGGAGTGGCTGGATAGGCGTCACGGCGTCCTGACCTACCGCATGACGCAGGTCCTCACCGGACACGGAAGTTTCGGGAGGTACCTGTGTCTGATAGGGAGGGAAGAAACGCTTGGATGTCACCACTGCAAGGATCGTCCGGAGGACACGGTGGAGCATACAGCGCAGGACTGCCCCGCTTGGGCAGAGCACCGCCGTGTCCTCACGACGGCGATAGGCGAAGACCTCTTGCGCCCGGCATTGGTCGAGGCCATGCTGCGGGGCAAGACGGAGTGGGAAGCGGTCGCCTCCTTCTGCGAAGCAGTCATGCTCGCGAAGGAGGAGGCGGCACGCGTGTGGGAGAGGACAGCGTCCTCCCTCCAACCAATTTTTGTCCGTCTGTACATGCCTCACACAAAACTAGTACATGGAAAGGAATGTACCTGGTCTCCAGTTTTTTTGAAGATATTCTCATTCCGATTACTTTATCACTTGATTCTTAGTAACACACGTATGATTTTTTCTTGTTAATCAAATGAGTCTTCCCACCCAGGGCTGGGCAAGAGGGGCTGTCAGACTAGTACTGACTAAAATCAACACATAAGAAACACGGTGATCCTTCAATAGCCTGTTACGTTCCAGGATCTCGATTACCTCATGAGACAGTCCTGCGACCCGCCTACGATAAGCTTTAGATAGATTTGCCGCGACTATATTTCAAACTGCTGCTTCATGGGAATCCGGGAGAAAAGCTAGTGTTTTTTAAAGCTGGAATTTGGCAAGGTTCTTGACCTAAAGTTATTGAGTACTCGTTTAGAGTGCGTACGCGAAAAACGACGTCATTATGTCTCGAAAAAACTGGTCCAACTTCTTTAAATGCGGCCAATTGGAGACCAGTTATGTCGAACAGGGCCGTCAAGATATTCTGTTGACCTGACTAACTCATTTTGTTTGTCTGTCGTCGACATAATCTTCGGACTTCGGCTCATCATCATCATTAACTGGAAGACGTCCACTGCTGAACATAGGCCTCCCCCTTAGACCGCCACGCCGAACGACAATTCGTCACTTCATCCATCGGTTGCCCGCGACTCTCACGATGTCGTCGGTCCAGCTAGTGGGAGGCCTGCTACGTCTTCCGGTCCGTGGTCGCCACTCGAGAACTTTTCTTCCCCATCCCAAAACTAAAAATATTGTAAAATCGGGAGAAACTTATGTTGAGAACTTCCATTGTGTGCGCTGAGTAAACAGTTTGACACGACGGTTTGACGGCTGAGACACTGTTAAAAACAGGCAAAGTAGCTAGTAAAAGCTATATAATGTATATATTTTCAAATGTGCTCATCAAGCCGTTTAATTTGATACCCATGTCGATACTGTGCGAAAATATTTTTTTTAGGTTAAGACTACATCCCCTAGAGGGCGCTATATTTAATTTGGTCACGTCACCTACCCGTAACCAGCGGACAACTGAGACGCTTATAACGACACCTCATTTGTCATATAACGATAAGTAGTTTAGAAGTTATGAGGGAACAAACAAACATACACACATACCGGTCAAAACCATAACCCCCTTTTTGGATTTGCCGTATACGGCTAAAAAATTCCGCAATATCACATGTAACTATGTACTAATAATATAATAGTTGATAATTTTAATTTCTAATTTTTGAGCACGTTAAATCGCCCGAAAAGTGACTTGTGTAAATTCCCCGTTAGATTGTCAATTATTTATTATTTGTTTTTAACACTTTTTCCTTATCGTGATCTTACTGTGTGTTTACCCGCTTAAGCAACAAAATATCGCGAACGGGTTTTTGAATTTTTTTTTTTTTAATTCTTCCTTATATTCTAACGAGCAGTACTTAGTTCACAGGTTCGAACTCACCCAGAAGCATTAATGTGTGTAATTTATTTCATCACCACTGCTCTCACAATGGTGAAGGAAAACATCGTTCATCAACAAGAAAAGAGTTCGCCTGCCCTAGGTGGAAGGGAAGGGACTGTCAAACTTTTTCTGACTAAAACCACTGTGTTCTTTCAGGAGCCTGCTGGTGAAAAAAAATAATTAAAAAGGTTTTAATTTTTTTTTGAATGAATGATGTTTAATATTGATTTTGCGGAGAGCTCTCGCGCCCGGCATTGGTCGAGGCCATGCTGCGCGGCCTGGCGGAATGGGAAGCGGTCGCCTCCTTCTGCGAAGCAGTCATGCTCGCGAAGGAGGAGGGGGGCTGCAGTGCAGTCTTGTTTTACCTTTTAGGTAGGTACGTAACTCTAAAAATGACCTCAGAAATGTCAATGTTCATTTTTTTTTAATTATTTTCCTTATCACATGTCGTCGGTTAAGTACTACATAATTAGCAAGTTTACCTCGTTTTTACATCGACTAGATAAAATAGGTAATTTCCCGTTTCATAACAATGGCACAATTTGCAAAAATATTTAATAATTATTCCTCTAATTACATTTTATATTATCATCACTTATCATAAAAATAATTTGAAAAGGCGGATGTTCACAATTCGGATGTTTATATTTTTTTGTGTTTGTTCGTGCATAAATCCGTCACTTGTAAAGTTATTTTTTGTTGGAAAAAGTATACTTTCCAAACGGTCCCATGAAAATTTTATCGAAATCGGTTTTTGAAAAATCAACAAAAAAAATTATTTCTTTCACTTTGGTTCAGTCCTTTTTATATTTAAAGCACAAGAAAAAAGTGTAAAATAACTTTCTTTCGGGAGTCGGTGTTTTTGTTTTTTAATTCCTATTTGCCATCGACTTCCGAAAAAAAGTTATTTTACACTTTTTCTGATGGTTTTTGAAGGCGGTTAGTTTTTTTTAAAGTTTTTTATTATGTATGTACAGTGATTACTGTGAGTTTTCTAGTCCGATTCGTGTGATCCTTTTTTGTTTGATACAGTATACCTGCCGTTTGGTCCCATAAAAATTTAGATTACTTTTTACAGAAGATTTTTATGAGCTTCTATGAATTTCTATGTTATAAAACAAAACCTCCGACTTAAGACGCGATTACAATGAAAATAATAAACACGAAAAAGAAAATTACCATTATAATATTGCCACGGCAAAGCATTACATTTTTTTAACTCTATCAAAATATGTACCCTGTTTTTGGTTTTGTAAAAAAAATACGAAAGGAGGGAAAAATAATAATAACGTTACCTTAACTTGGTTAATGTAGATAAAAGAGAAGTTTTAAATTGTTATTTCTTTACTTTTACTAGAAAATTGCTTGTGTGCCAAGTCAGGACGAGTCGCTAATAACTAAATAACATTAGAGTAGATAATTATATGTAATATATCATTATTTTGACGTTAAGATTTAATTAGAGTAGTTATAATGACAATACTTAGTTATTACGATATACGTAACCAATTAAGTACGTATCCGCAATACTATTAACTACCAGGTATTTTTTCCGAATGGCGTCTCTAATTGATTATGAACGATTTAATAAAGAGGTACTCATAAGCATTCACTATGAAGAAACAGATTTGTAATAGTCGCTCATTACTTATTACACCCGCATGGCCGCGCCTATGGTGGCAGGAAATCGCCTGCGGTAGACGCTGTCTTGTCCCTCACGCACCCTGCCTCCGCCTTCGCTAGCACGTCTGCTTCGCAGAAGAAGGTGACTTCTTCCCTTTCCGTCTTGCCCCGCAGCATGGCCTCCACTAATGCTGGGCGCGAGAGGTCACCACCGCCTATCGCCTCCGTTCGGACAAGGCGGTGCTCTGCCCAAGAGGGATACACCTCCACCGTGTGAGGATCACAGTAGTGATTTCCAATCCGACACAGGAACCTCCCGAAACATCGCGTGTCTGGTGAGGACCTGCGTCAGGCGGAAGGCGAGGACGCCGTGGCGCCTCTCCAGCCACACCCTCATAGAGAGGCCTTTTCGCCGCAATCGATGCGAGCCCAATCTTGATCTCACTTGACATAATCTTTTCCCACAATTAACGGCCAGAATAAACTGGCTTTGTAGTTGCGTGTACGCACAATACTGTTAGTTAATTAATCCAAAACCGGTTAGATTGGAATTCGACCTCAACATAATTGTCTTATTTAGCATAAATAATAGGCGTATGATGACCTTCTAAATATTTTTTTTATTAATAAAAAACAGTTTTAGATCGCTTTGACATTAATTCAACTCTGCGTGTGTTCATCAATTTAACGGCAGTTGACCCAATAACTAAACGTAAATAAAAAAATGAGTTAAGAATATAGATATAATATGTTTTGGAAATCTATTTTCAACACACATTCATTCAAATCTAACAAAATAAGTAGTACTCTTTAAAAGTAATTACACAACTAAAACTAGAAATTTAAGAATAAAACTAAACATTTACAACAAAGTACTAAATTTAAACTAAAAGTAAATTAAAATTATTAAAAAAAAAAAGCAGAAAAAGGTAGAGACACTTAGGCGTCAAAGTACTCCTCCGCATCGCTGTCATCTGGAAACGTGCCCAGAAGACTAGTTAAGAATTAGATGTGTCATAAATGCAACATTTTTATTGACCCGTTATCTATATATATAAAAGAACAGGGTTTTTTATTAAGACTCGACTACAGCCGAAACCGCTAAACGCAGATACTTGAATTTTGGACAGCAGTTGCAGTCTCCTATGTAGGGGGGCAATAAGATGGGATTTTGCGAAAGTCCCCCTCTAAGGGGGTGAAAAGGGGTGAAAACTGATGTATGAAAAATCTTATTCCTTGGGTTTATAAACTTGAAACTTAGTACGAATATGAGTATAAGCAAATAAAAAGGATTGGCACTATTATTTTTTTTAAACTATCCTCCATTGGTAATCTAGACGATGTTAAAGTTTGTATGGGAAAATCATAACGTGCGCACCGATGAATTTGAAAATCAATATTTAAATACTATATAATCTAGACGATGTTAAAGTTTGTATGGGAAAATCATAACGTGCGCACCGATGAATTTGAAAATCAATATTTAATCTATATATATAAAAGAACAGGGTTTTTTATTAAGACTCGACTACAGCCGAAACCGCTAAACGCAGATACTTGAATTTTGGACAGCAGTTGCAGTCTACTATGTAGGGGGGCAATAAGATGGGATTTTGCGAAAGTCCTCCTCTAAGGGGGTGAAAAGGGGTGAAAACTGATGTATGAAAAATCTTATTCCTTGGGTTTATAAACTTGAAACTTAGTACGAATATGAGTATAAGCAAATAAAAAGGATTGGCACTATTATTTTTTTTAAACTACCCTCCATTGGTAATCTAGACGATGTTAAAGTTTGTATGGGAAAATCATAACGTGCGCACCGATGAATTTGAAAATCAATATTTAAATATTAGATCAAAAATAATTAAACACGTGTCTTTGGATTTTTCGAAAATCACCCCCCAAGTTGATGAAAAGGGGTATTCAAGTTTTAAGGTAAAGATATTAAACGCTAAACGTAGAAAGCTAACTTTTGGATGGTAGTTGCCGTTAATTATGTAGGTGAGAATGAAGAAGGGATTTTGCGAAAATCTACCCATAAGGGGGTGAAAAGGGGTGAAAACCTTTGTATGGAAAATCTTGTCCCTTAGGTTTATAAACTTGAAACTTAGTACGAATATGAGTATAAGTAAATAAAAAACATTGGCACTATTATTTTTTTAAAACTACCCTCCATTGGTAAGCTGGACCATGCTAAGTTTGTATGGGAAAATCATAACGCGTTAACCGATGAATTTGAAACTCAGTATATAGAAATAAGATCAAAAATAATCAAACACGTGTTTTTGGGTTTTTCGAAAATCACCCCCTAAATTGGTCAGTCAGTTTTAAAAATAGATCCCGGATTTTTAGTTTCCCAATCGAATAAAGGATGCGTAATTATCTATATTTCAAAAATCAACCTAGCGGGCGAACATCGGAAAATCAGTAAGTGTACACTTATATTTCGAGTTTGAAGTTAGAAACACGCGCTGACGAAGTCGCGGGCGGAGTGCTAGTCTATATATATAAAAGAACAGGGTTTTTTATTAAGACTCGACTACAGCCGAAACCGCTAAACGGAGATACTTGAATTTTGGACAGCAGTTGCAGTCTATCATGTAGGGGGGCAATAAGATGGGATTTTGCGAAAATCCTCCTATAAGAGGGTGAAAAAGGGTGAAAACCTTTGTATATAAAATCTTATCCCTTAGGTTTATAAACTTGAAATTTGGTACGAATATGAGTATAAGTAAATACAAAAGATGGGCAGTATTAGTTTTTTAAAACTACCCTCCATTGGTAATCTAGACGATATTAAAATCTGTATGGGAAAAACATAACGCCCTAACCGATGAACTTGAAACTGAGTATATAGAAGTTAGATCAAAAATATTGAAACACGAGATTTTGGGTTTTTCGAAAATCACCCCCATAATTGGTGAATTGGGATGATTAAGTTTTAAGGGATGGATTTTACTGCTTGCTTCGATAAACTCGAAACTTGACATAAATAGTTTTCCAATCGAATAAAGGATGCGTAATTATCTATATTTCAAAAATCAACCTAGCGGGCGAACATCGGAAAATCAGTTTGTCTACACTAATATTACGAGTTCAAAGTTAGAAACACGCGCTGACGAAGTCGCGGGCGGAGTGCTAGTGATTTATAAAATACTTGTGTAGATTAGATATTTTTCATATTGACTTCAAATGTAACGTGGATGTAGGTAGATTAAAAAAATAATGCTATCGTAATCCTACAAAATCGCGTGAGTTGATTAAATTAATATAATTATCAATATGTCGTAGGCCGATCGTTAAATTGTCCACATCGTGATCCGCACGCACTTCATGATGTACCAACCTAAAATTAAAATTATGCTCGAATTTCCCCCACCATCTATTATTTTTATAATTTGTTTTATCTCATTATAAACATTCATTTTAAAAACCTTATCTTCTAAGTACGATCACATACTAAAAGAAATTGACAGAAAAAAATTGTTGCTCAGAATTTTTCTTACAGTGGTGTCGTGGGACTGTACGAATTACCGTGACCCCGAAACGTAAAGGGCTATTGAAGGACACCGTGGATTTTAGACAGTATGAGTTTGACAGTCCCTCCCGCTCTGCCCTGGGTGGGAGGACTCATTTGATGATTTTACTACGTAAAAAAAAAACAGTGTGCGATATGTAATGCAAAATGTATGTTGCGAGTGCCTTCCGGCTAGCATTACAAGTTAATGACAGTTTGTTATAGTATACGGTCGCACTTAGAAAAGTGATTTCGAAAATAAAATGAAGTACTCAAAATCACAATTCGTAGGATCCTTCGTTTTTGAAGTGAAAACTACTTTAGCGGCGTTGTGCACTTTTTTTGGAATGGGTAAAAAATGTTAAACTCGCGTCAGGACAGGGACCTGATCGAAAATTCGTAAGACAGCGCAGGGCGCTTGCGCGAATGTTCGTGTGTGTTTATTACTATTCAAGTTTTCACTTCTGCCGGCACTACCAGAGTGCAACCCGTCGTTTTTTTTATGTATGTTTCCCTATTTCTCAACGACGCCTCGACCGATTTGGAAAATCCACCAAGCATCAGTACCTGAACTGATTCCATGGTAATCAGTTCAGGTACTGATGCTTGGTGGATCTTGGAAAAATCGAGGGAACTCTTCAATAAATAATAGCAAATTATCGGCGATTGCTGCTGTTGCATATCTATGCATTGTTTAATCAATCACACAACATGATATTACGCCTGTACCCACTAAAAAGGGTAAAATAAAAAAGGTTTTGAAAAAAAATTAAACTTTAATAAATTAATGTAAAATAACTTTTAATTTTAAAGTCGATTGCAAACAAGGAAGAAAGTTACCAACTTCGGAAAAAAAAGTTTATTTTACACATTTTTTTTTGTTTAAAGGCAGTTTCTTCTTTTAACTTTTTTCTAATAATGTATTCATATATTTGCCTAGTTTTTAATGGAAAATAACAATGAACTGCAGTAGTAATTCAGCAATTGTAAGAATTAATTTATAGTTCCGAAAAATAATCATTAATTGTAATCTTAACAATTGCTGAATTGCAATTCGGTTCCCATGTAAATGTAGTAATCTTCTAAACAATTAATACGCGCCATCACATCTTTCTTCTTTAATTTAAAAGAACAATAAAAGTGTACAAGTGTTTCAAAGTAAAACTGGAATAAAGATTTTGCAACAGTACAACGTACTTTCACAATTAGTATATTCAAAATACGTAACACCTAGGACACTTTCTTTCTCCATAACAACGCATATTAATGGGTATTTTTCCAAGAAAGGATAAACCTTACCTTAAAACTTAAAATAAGCACTCAAACTAAAAATACAACAAAGTAAAACAGAAATCTACGCACTAATTTTAAAAAAAAAACAACAAAAAGTATTTTGTCGCACTTCAATTAATTAAAAAAGTTTTAACTCGCGTTTAGTCTATGGTGAAGATGGCCGACGCGACCGTTTCGCGCCAATCGTCAAGGCACACTGTTGATGTATTTTCCGACGATAAGGAGAACCGTTTTTCAATTGTATACAGTTGATTTCGCGCGTCAATAAAGATTAAACAAAGCGTTATTTTATTATTTATTATAATGTACGCTGTGCATGCCTTATCAGTGGCTATCTTAACGACTCTTGCTTTGAAGGCTTTTACTGCTTTTTGCCGCTTTTTTGTAGAATCATAAATTATCAGATTTACTATATAAGTATATTTGAATTGTTTTTTTTAGTCAGTGAATTTAAATGATTGTTAATTGCACTCACGATACAGGAGAAATTCCTAGTGCGGGGCAAAGATTAAAAAAAACGCTTGAAAGACTCGCCTGTAATTCCCAGTTAAAATTATTATTATATCTCATGATTATCTTAAAAGAATTTATGTAATTTTGTCGCTATAGTAAATAGAAAACACTTTACATAGAGCGGCTATTTTTGAAGCTTAGCCTTCTACGCGTTTTAAATAGTTCTAAATTAAACAGTTCTTATAGATTCTTCGAAAAAAATCGCGTGATTAAGACCAGACTTTTAAATAATAAGATGCTCTAAAGACATTTCAATTCAGCCAGTAATTTAACTGTCTCCAAAAGCAGGAAAAAACCTCATTTAATACCGAGAATTATTGTGAACAAACCATTCATCATCTCTCAATATTAATCATAAAAACCCCGTTTTTCTTATGTTTCATTGAAGTCGTAACCTCGTGGTGTCTGAGATTGACTTTGAATTTGTTAATTCATCAGTTTTTTACCCATTTGGATGGCACAATTGTCGCAGTGCCTTTTTTAACCGACTTCGTAAAGGAAGGTATATAAGAACCTATTTTATGGATGTTACCCTATTTTTCAAAGACGTCTCGGCCGTCTGGACGTCTTAAAGCGAGAGTAGTTCCACTGTGGGAAGGAGACAGAGCTATACAAGTCGTCTAACGCCATCTCGCTTTAAGATATCATGGTAAGCCATCTGGACAGATTTGGAAAATACTTCTTTTGTTTGAAAGGGCATACTTTACAAATACTCCCATTGTAATCAGTATCTGATGACGGGATCTTAGAGAAATCTTTATCACATAGCAAGATATTAAGCCTTTTTTTACGTGGTAAAATCATCAAATGAGTCCTTCCATCCAGGGTAGAGCGGGAGGGACTGTCAGACTCATACTGACTAAAATCCACGGAATCTGCGCCAACAATTGTTGACACTATGCATTTCACTTAGTACATAGTGATACGACATGTACCTATGTATGAATGATGATGAATGATACGGAAATTTACGATATCGAACCGGTGTATGTTTAACAAATAAAGACGAGTAAGAAAAGATACATATACATTGTTTCATCCGGGTAGTCTGACAAAACATTGAGATGAATGAGACACAACACAAGTCATACAAGTGAGTGAGTGAGTGCTAGAGATGGTAACAAGCCGACGACTGGCCGAATTGTCGGCTGCAGAATGGCCGACTAATCGACAATCCAGTTTGTGTCAAGCGCGACTGCTGAGATTGAGGTTCGATTCAAGCATTAATGTTATTCGGTTTTTAGGGTTCCGTACCAAAAGGGTAAAATGGGACCCTATTACTAAGACTCCGCTGTCCGTCTGTCTGTTTGTCCGTCTGTCACAAGACTGTAACTCATGAACCGTGATAGTTAAAAAGTTGAAATTTTCACAGATGATGTATTTCTGTTGCCGCTATATCAACAAATCCTAAAAAATATAATACAAATAAATATTTAAGGGGGCTTTCACACCAAAAACGTAATTATTTTTCTCATTTCTGCTCGATATACGCTTGAAATTTAAAAGAATGTTTAGCTTTATTTATTCACTTTAAAAATACTTAAAAGATATAATTAAAATAAAACCTAAGTATATTTAAGGCCCGGTCGCGGGATTATACGAATTACCGTGACAACGGAACGTAAAGGGTTATTGAAGGACACCGTGGATTTTAGTCAGTACGAGTCTGACAGTCCCTCCCACTCTGCTCTGGGTGGGAGGACTTACTTGATGATTTTACCAAGTAAAAACGCGTTGTTTTTTTAAAAAAAAATTCATATCCAACACTCCATGTCGGCAAAAAGTACCGACCGGTGTCACCTCTAGTTTATACAATTCATTAACTGTTGTGTAAACATTGGAATTGATGCCACCTGCGTCAATGTTTAACTATCCTCCGTTGCATATTGGATGGTGTTGACGTCATAAATGCCTATCCTATCCGTATATTAAGCCAGTCAAAGTAAATAATTAATAACGGTTTTTGGTGTGTAATTTATTAAAAAAAAACGTATTAAAGCCTTTATCGAACAGACTGGCGTGGCAAATGCGAAACATGACGTTTTTATTTGTAATGTATGGAATTGTTTGAATCCAGTCACATAGAAAAGCGGAAGCGATCCGATAGCGTGACAGAACTATCGGACTGACGTCTCGCTTCGGTTCGGTATCGCCTCAGACTCGCTTCGCTTTCGCCTGTCTGTTTGACAAAGGCATATTAGTCTTAATTTCATGAATTAAAACACAGTATTTTTTTATTATGGCAACATTACTGAAGAAAATGATCCTGTTTAGTCAATTTAGTATTTGAATAATTCATCCTTTTATAAATGTTATATTTAGATTGGATTTACCTTCATTTGATACAATGGTATGCAATTTATCTATCTTTGAAAAAACGCAGTATGTGATTGTACGGTGATACTGTCGCACAGTTTACGTCGACTGACGGCCATGTTGAACAAACGCAATTACCTACTTGATTGACTCTCATGGACTTGACTACATTTGAAAGAAACTGTCTTATGGATCCATCTGACTTAGATAAAATATTATGATTTTGACAGTTTATTTCTCAAGAACCCTATACGGATGACGAACGGATAAACAATAATTAATCATAATTATACACAACTGACAAAATTGTTTAAAAATATTTCTTTTACCTTTTCCTTTGACACCAAAATCTTAAAAAAACTCAAAATTGAATTTATCCGAGTTTGAAGTTAAGGGACACAAATGACGGACTACCTAAATAGATTTTCAATTTATTTATTTAGTAAAATACCCTATTTGCGTCACCATGCTTATCATTATCCTAAATCATCATTTACCAACATATTTATCTAAGAAATATTTCTATGATAATTACTATCAGTACCTACAATGTACTAACATTGCTTGGTAACAGATTAGCAATCAACAAAGGTAACTACGGTAGATTCTAATAAATTATAATCTTCATAAGATATCTAATATCCAGGGGAGCAACTAGTCTCGTGGTCGCAAGCGCGATTGCTGAGCGTGGGGTCCATAACTTTTCCCTCTGAACTTTGACGTAAATTAGATAAAAAAAAAATAGTTCCTCATTCGTACACTAGAGGCGCTTATTCAATCTTCCATACAATAAACACAGTCAATATTTCAAGTGCGCTGTAAATAAAATACAGAAATCTTGAAATAAGGCTTTTGTTTAACAAGTGTCTGTTGTATAGTCATAGTTTTAATATACATTCAGTCAAAAAAGTATCGGGAGTGGATGATTTGTTTATGGTTCCAAATTAAAATTTTTGTTTTTTTGTAGTTGTTAGATTGGCACAACTGTTTTCCATTTTGGCGCGGAGTTTGAGTTGCATCTGTTATTTATATTAAATACAGTGCTGGTTTTGGTAATATCATATACTACTCTGTTAAGAAAGTACCGGGAAAAGATCAATAATACACAAAATGTCTGTTATTCATCCAAATTTATTTTATCACCTTCAAAGTATGCTCCTGTAGAAACGATACACATGCGCCAACGAATAATCCATTCATCATCAAACATTTTTTAAACGCGGCTTCCGGAATTGAGTTCAGTTCTCGCCGCGAATTCTCCTTTATGTCTTCTATCGATTGAAAACGGGTGCCACGAAGTGGAATTTGAGTTTAGGAGAAAGAAAAAAGTCAGCAGGAGCCATATCTGGTGAATATGGTGGTTGCTGGATTGTTTGGTCAAAAATTCGTTCACAATGATAGCCTTGTGCGAAGGCGCATTGTCGTGGTGCAAAATCCAAGAATTTTCTTTTCACAAATCTGGCCTTTTTCGTCGAATTTGCTTTCTTAAACGCCGCATAACGCTCAAATAATATTCTTTTTTTACCGTTAGACCTTCCGGTGTGAATTCAGAGTGCACAACACCGCGATAGTCAAAGAAAACAGTCAACATGACTTTGACTTTTGATCGATTTTGGCGTGGTTTTTTCGGTTTAGGTTCAGTTGGAAGGCGCCACTTCGAAGCTTGTTGACTAGTTTGCATGTCAAACTCGTAAACCCACGTTTCGTCACCAGTAACAATTCGCAATACACACTATACATTCAGTCAAAAAAGTATCGGGAATGGATGATTTGTTTATAGTTCCAAATTCACCCCGACACAGACACTGACATCGACACTGACACTCACCCCGACACAGACACTGACATCGACACTGACACTGACTCTCACCTCGACACCGACACTGACACCGACACTCACCCCGACACCCACACTGACCGCAACATCGACACTGACACTCATCCCGATACCAACACTGACACTGACACTCACCCCGACACCGACACTGACACTCAGCCCGCCACCGACACTGACACTGACACTCACCCCGACACCAACACCGACACTGACACTGACACTCATCTCGACACTAACACTGACACTGACACTCACCCCGACACCATCACTGACACTTACACTGACACTCATAACGACACCAACACGGACACTGACACTAACATCTACACTCACCCCGACACCGACAGTGACACTGACACTCACCCCGACACTGACACTCACCCCGACACTGTCATCGACACGGACGGACACTCACCACTACACCGACACTGACTCCGACATCGACACTGACACTCATCCCGACGCCGACACTGACACTCACCCCGACTTCGGCACTGACACTCACCCCGCCACCGACACTGACATTGCCATCGATACGGACACTGACACTCACCCGGACACTGACACTCACCCCGACACTGTCATCGACACGGACGGACACTCACCACTACACCGACACTGACCCCGACATCGACACTGACACTCACCGCGCCAACGACACCGACACTGACACTCACCCCGCCACCGACACCGACACTGACACTCACCCCGCCACCGAGACTGCCACTGACACTCACCCCGAAACCAACACTGACACTGACACTCATCACGACACCGACACTGACACTCATCACGACACCAACACGGACACTGAGACTCATCCCGACACCGACACTGACACTCACCCCGACACCAACACCGACACTCACCCCGCCACCGACACTGACACTCATCACGACACTAATACGGACACTGACACTCACTCCGAAACCAACACCGACACTGACACTGACACTCATCACGACACCAACACGGTCATTGACACTCACCCCGACACAGACACTGACACTGACACTCACCCCGACACCGACACTGACACTGACACTCACCCCGACACCGACACTGACATTCACCTCGCCACCGACACTGACACTGCCATCGATACGGACACTGACACTCACCCCGACACCGACACTCACCCCGACACTGACACTCACCCTCACCACTACACCGACACTGACCCCGACATCGACACTGACACTCACCGCGCCAACGACACCGACACTGACATTCACCCCGCCACCGACACCGACACTGACACTCACCCCGCCACCGAGACTGCCACTGACACTCACCCCGAAACCAACACTGACACTGACACTCATCACGACACCGACACTGACACTCATCACGACACCAACACGGACACTGAGACTCATCCCGACACCGACACTGACACTCACCCCGACACCAACACCGACACTCACCCCGCCACCGACACTGACACTCATCACGACACTAATACGGACACTGACACTCACTCCGAAACCAACACCGACACTGACACTGACACTCATCACGACACCAACACGGTCATTGACACTCACCCCGACACAGACACTGACACTGACACTCACCCCGACACCGACACTGACACTGACACTCACCCCGACACCGACACTGACATTCACCTCGCCACCGACACTGACACTGCCATCGATACGGACACTGACACTCACCCCGACACCGACACTCACCCCGACACTGACACTCACCCTCACCACGACACCGACACTGACCCCGACAGCGACACAGATACCCCGACACTGACACTGACATCGACACCGACCACTCACCACGACACCGACACTGACCTCGACATCGAAACTGACACTCATCCCGACACCGACACTGACACTCACCCCGCCACCGACACTGACACTGACGCTCACCCCGACACCAACACCGACACTGAGACTGACACTCATCACGACACTAACACGGACACTGACACTCACCCCGCCACCGACACTGACACTGACGCTCACCCCGACACCAACACCGACACTGACACTAACACTCACACCGACACTCGCCCCGACACCGACACTGACACTCACCACGACACCGACATGACACTGCCATCGATACGGACACTGACACTCACCCCGCCACCGACACCGACACTGACACTCACCCCGCCACCGAGACTGCCACTGACACTCACCCCGAAACCAACACTGACACTGACACTCATCACGACACCGACACTGACACTCACCCCGACACCAACACCGACACTCACCCCGCCACCGACACTGACACTCATCACGACACTAATACGGACACTGACACTCACCCCGCCACCGACACTGACGCTTACCCCAACACCAACACCGACACTCATCACGACACTAACACGGACTCTGACACTCACACCGACACTCGCCCCGACACCGACACTGACACTCACCCCGACACTGACACTGACACTCACCCCGACACTGACACTCACCACGACACCGACACTGACACTGACATCGCCACGGACACTCACCACGACAACGACACTGACACTCACCCCGACACCGACACTGACACTCACCCCGACACTGACACTCACCACGACACCGACACTGACACTGACATCGACACGGACACTCACCACGACAACGACACTGACCCCGACATCGACACTTACACTCATCCCGACACCGACACTGACACTGACGCTCACCCCGACACCAACACCGACACTGACACTCATCACGACACTAACACGGACACTGACACTGACATCGACACGGACACTCACCACGACAACGACACTGACCCCGACATCGACACTTACACTCATCCCGACACCGACACTGACACTGACGCTCACCCCGACACCAACACCGACACTGACACTCATCACGACACTAACACGGACACTGACACTCGCCCCGACACCGACACTGACACTCACCACGACACCGACACGGTCACTGACCCCGACACCGTCACTAACATCACATGACAGTGTTAGTGACGGCGTCGGTGTCGGTGTAATAAATGCTTACTACCGCATAAGAGTAAATGAGAATGGATAGATGTTTATTGCTTTATCAACCCCAGAACCTCTCTAGTTTTCATCATGACAATAGTCACCTCTTTTCTAGCTATATCACCCTTTCGGTGCCGAAAATAGGGTGTTACAACGGTACCCAGACACAGCACAGTTTTAGAAACTCGCACTGGGTGCTGAAAAGGCTGCAACCCTCTCGCAATCTGACAATAGTTTCCTGAGTGTCTGAACCACGCTGAAAATTAAAGGAATAAAATATTGCATTTAAAAATCAATAAGTCCCGCTTCTCCCCAGACATGTCTACATTATTTTTGGGTATTCTTGGAGAAGATCCATCCACATTCATACGTTCTTGAGGTGTACCAATGAAATAAAAACAAAGTTTATTCAATAAATGCTTTTAATAACATAACATCTATAAGGAATGTAGAGTGCTCACAGTACAAGAAACATTGTTATCACGTAAAATAATTTCAACATAATTCTCTGCGATTTTAAATCCACAATTATCTTAGTAATCATAAGATTGTTTCAATAATTATATACTTAAATAATTAGATAGATATGCGATGTATTGCTTTGTATAATTATTTTAAATTAAACGACAATATAAATGATCTGTTAATCTAATGTAGTATTGAATACTACAAGGGATTAAAATCAATGGTTCTATTGTAGTTGTCTTGCGGTGAATGACAAACGATTATTTTTATAACATAGCGTAAGTAAACGCTTCAACATCTTCATAATAATTACATATTATTGTAATTTATGACACATTTTTTTATATATTTTTTTTTACTCCGTCTTGGCTTTAATGACCGACATTTTCGCTTACTGAATATTTTATTTACGCAGTATTTTATTTAATTGTTTTTTCTTTTATCAATTGGTTTTTCAGGGCCTCAACAAAGTGTCTTTTTGGTAGCAATAAAAATGATTACAACATCAAAGAATTTATTAGTTCGACATAAATTAGTTATAGCTTAAGCCAATCCTGTTGCTAATCGTGTAAGATATACAGAATACTTTAAAACCAAATTATCACTTGTCTAAGCCCTCTCTCATGATTTCGAAGTATTACTTTAACAGTTAAAGCTGATAAGCAACCTTTTTTTTAAATATCCATTATTGAAGTTTATGTTTAGAATACGATTATACATTTTTCAACGAACATTAATTTTGAGGTTACAATTATGGCTTTGTTTTTAGCTGCTATCGAAATAGGCTTTTAAGTAGCATACTATCAAATATTATGAAATACTTATTTTCATAATTGTTATTATAGCTCATCAATATTAATAATTGATGTTTTTCACGACTTTTTTGTTACTTTCTTTTAATTTTATACTCACTGATATAGTTTCAACAAATTATACATACAACATTTTCAATAAATTGACGAATTAAGTAAGTACATACAATGGTATATTTTGAAAATATTTGGAATGCATTTATAAACTCGAATAATTTCAACTTGAGCACCGAATAAATATAATTTCACGTATATACAACACAACGTACATATATTATTTATCTATTTTTTAAATACATTAAGTACAACAAGGAGTAATAATTCATAAATATCACACTACTACACTTTTAGTAAGGAGTACGAAAATTTTACATGAATATGAATAAACAGATTAACATTTATATACTTAATTCATAACACATAAATAAATAAAACAATAACGATTACTTAGATTATAAAGTCTCCAGATTCTGCGATAAAAAAAAAACGCATTTTTAAGCATACATTTAAATGTCATTACATGGCGCGTGACATAGGGATCGAATTTTTTCTTCCCTTTACTTGGCTTCAATTCTTAGTGGCCTACTAGTAATCTGGACATTTTATAAACTAAAAACGATTACATACAAAATACTGATTTATAAAATTTTCTAAATAAGTACTTAGTGCCTGCTTTGCGTAATAAAGTACTATTTCAAATACTACGATATTTTCTATTATTTAATATTTATTTTTAAACATAATACCAGCTGTCATAAACACCAATAAATTTTACTACAAACGATTAATAATACGACAAATATGTCCCTTTCATTTTTATATTAAATCTGGCTACAATATTTCGATTTTACGTGAAGCAAATGGTAGGTATTTAGGCTGTTTACAAACGTGCGACAAAAGGCATGTGGACAGCATCAATAAATTGAAAATTTAATTAATCCGTCAGCTAGAGTTTTGAAAAATAAAGACCACGTATTTTTTCTTTTATTAAATCAATGCTTATTTACAAAGATATAACGCATCAAAATTCAAGTGTGCTCGTGACGACAGCAAGCAAGTGAAAACTGCACTTGCTTGAGACGTATTGGCAATTTTAAAAGTGTCGTATCTTCGTCAATCTTGGTTTACGTAACAAAAGAAAAAATACGTGTCAAGTATTTTTTGATATTCTAACTGACGGACTAATTACATATGTTTTAGTCAAATACCAGTCAATTGCATCAAACCGATGGCAATATTACTAACGACAAGCGGCGACGTTTGTAATGCTCACCGACAAGATGTGTCGTTCGTCTGTAACCAGTCTTAATGGCCAACAATGACGAGGATATTCTCTCGAATGACATGTTTTTTTTATACAAAATATAAAGATGTTTTTTAGCCAGTTTACAATGATGTGTTAATAGTCTAGAAGCTGTTTGAACATGTATTGATAAATTGCGTGTTTTACCAAAGATTTACAGTTTTACTACAAAAGTTAAACATCTGTTTAACAAGAGTCTAACAAATACAGTCGTAGTTTTTGACATAAATTCTCCTATCACATAAACGGTTTTTAGACAAGTTTTCAACAGCTGTTTAAATTTCTTGTAGTAAGACTGTTACCGTCTTACTACAAAAAGTTAAAACACCGGTTGAACACTGATGTTAAACTTATTTTTCTTTGCTCCTATCCTTCGTTCCGTTTTAGCATGAAGTTCGTGGTCATATCAAGTACGCTTTTAATACTTACTACGCGCATTTTCAGCACATGTTCAAACTAGCAGTTATTATAATAAATATAGTGTAGCTTCGAAAGCACCTAGCGCAAATGGTAACACTCTTTTATAACTATTATACTATTTAATTATATTCTCTATTATTTATTGAGTCCTCATATTTCTTTGGGAAAGTTGTAAAAGTTTTTAAAAGCTGAAAATAACTGGCGAAATGCAAGTGTAACTACAGATACACTTCTGGCCTATTCTTCTGGAATTTCAGGCATCTCATTTTCAGGCTTATAACATCGATTATCAAGTCTACCAAAATATGCAACAAGCAGGTTCAAATATACAGATCAAGCGTTTTTAATACTTTTGCAACTTTTCCAAAATCAACTATATTTTTTTCTATATAACAATATTCTAATAAACTTTATTTACTACAATAACATTAAATTAAATATAATGGAATGACACTAAACATTTGTCTATAAAGCAGCTGCAGCATTCTTTTTTTTATTTCGACGTTTCATATTTTTCAGCATATACAGCGCTTTTTTTGGACAAATCGATATTAATTAACCACAATTTTACCACATTTAATATATCAACATCATTATATACATATAAGGAATCTATTCACGACGAACACATAGATTTTTTTAAGCATCTGTCTTATTACAAAATAGTTAAACTGTGAACACTTGTCTAAAAGAAGTTTACCTTCAAAGCAGTAGACAAGTGTTTAACAGATGTTTAACATTTTGTAGTAAGACTGTTAAGGTTCAATTTCGGCAGTGCGAATTTTCACTATGTCATTAAATATATTCCAGGCAGCGTTCCGTTGGTAGTGCCATTTAGACTCTTATGGATCCAATAGATAACCTACTCTAGCTGCATGAGCTTTAAGCAATAAATTTTATCGAGATTTTTAAATACTCTCGATAGTATTAAAGAGTAACCATGGAGTTACTTGCTGGTTCTTCTCCATGAAATCGACCAACCCGAACCGAGCACCTGCTGTCGACGTTTTATAAGTGTCCTCATGGGCCTATGATAAATAAAAACTTTTGATTTTGAGTATAAAAAGAACGTTAAAATATTTTTAACAACATAAAGGATATTCATTGATGGACCAAAATTTAGCTTTTTTTTATCATCTACTTAGATTTTCTCAACATATTAAGGGCTGCTTTCAGTCTAAGCGAATGTTACGCATATTATGGAGCGACCTGTCTGATGTCCATAGCCTCCATAGCCTTATACAGTAATACGATGAACCTTAGGACTGGTTATTAGACTTTCTGGCTCAAGACACCCGTAATATTGGTTACCTTTTATCTCATTTTAATTATGGCAATACCTTTGTGTTATTTTTAGTTGACGGTTGTGTCCGTACGAAGCATAGTTGATATTGAAAAAATAACAATCAAATGTGGTGTTCAAAAGTGGCGAAAAATTTGAACTAATCAGTATCAATTATAACAAAATTCATTATTATTTATTATAAAAAATTTATAAACTATAAATTAAAAAAGAAACTTCGTTGATTTAATACTTATTTTAATACATAGGAATGGCTGAGATATCGTTTTATATAAAACCTGAAACATATAGCTAGAAAAAGGAAGGTTACTTTGGCTAAACATAGCTCGTCGAACTAAAGTTTAAATGTGGTTTAAATAACGAATAGCTCACAATAAATTTAAATATTGGAATGACTAAAGAATCGTTGTTTTAAGTTAAAATTTATTCAAAAGGAAGACTTATTAAAGGAAGCTGCTAATTTGGCAAAAACAATAAAAACTCTGACCGTTTTAACTCTCCGAATTCTTTCAGTGTTCGTAGAGAGGTCTGTATAATGCCGGAGCCTCATAAACTGGAAATGCCGTCAACCTCAGCTATAATAGACTTTAACCATCATGTTTTTTAGCGTGGTAAAATCATCTAATGAAGGACTCATTAGATGATTTTATATGCACGCCTTTTTTTTTACCGTGGTAAAATCATCAAATGAGTTCTCCCACCCAGGGCAGTGCGGGAGGGACTGTCAGACTCGTACTGACCAAAATCCACGGTTCCCTTCAATAGCCCTTTACGTTCCGGGGTCACGGTAATTCGTAAGTCCCGCGACCCTGGCAGGCAGACTTTAAACGTCTTACTACAAAAAGTTAAACATCGATTGAACACTTGTATAAAAAAGTGACAAATGCAAAACAGTACTTGATGTTGATATAAGGGTCGTTTTGCAGTTACACGTTTTTAAGACAAGTGTTAAACAGATGTTTAACTTTGTTTAGTTAGACAGTTAATGTTCGTATAAATCATCATTGTGATAATTAACGGCATTTCAGGTTAGTGTGGTCCGAGTATAAAGCCTCGAACTATAAAAATACAAATTATTGTTTTATTTTGTTAAGGCGTATTTAGAGAAATTGTGAATTAATCAAGCTTAATACGTTAATTATACAGGAACTTAAAAAAAATAAATACTGGAAGCTAAAATTTTACTAATTGTTTTTTTAAGGAAAGTAAAATCCATCTTATCACATCTCAGCACTCAATAACTCAATAGTAATCAAAATACATTTCTAGACTAACTGTACTACTTCCTTATATTATATCTGAAGTTGCTAATATCTCACTAAACCATAATGAACTCTAATAATTCGTGATTTGGTCTAATTTTGAACACGAAAACGTTATTTTAATTTTTAAGGTTTATTTTTTTGCTATACGACAATTGATTAATAACTTAATACATTGTCGTATTCAGTACGACGAGATTACGAATGTTTGGATTTGTATAATATAAATATTTTAGTTACAATTTCTTTTTAATATGAAAAATGCAGAATATGATTAAATAATAAGTAGACTGACATTATTATATTGAGACAGAATACAAAAAGCATTTATTTTAAATATGAACAAAAATTGTTGTACTTAAATACAGAACAGGCAATTTAATTACTAGAATAATTTAAACAAAGATAAAATAAAATAATAATAATCATTAATAGGAATGTAAGTGTAACCCAAGTATAAAATAATATTATTATGTTTTAACACCAATTAATAAGAATATAATAATGGCACCATATTGAACAATTATTTCGTATGGCAATAAAAACGTAGGAACGAAAGAGTTGAGCTAATTAAATATATAAAAGGCGAACTATATTTTATTAGAAGTTTGTATACCGGAATACTGTGTTTCATAGAACGCAAACACGGAATAAGAAAGAGGGTAGACCATTTTGACAGCTTCCAAATACCCACTTGCAATAAACATGTTGACAGCATAAATAAATTGCAAATTTAATTAGTCCGTTAGTAATAGTTTTCTAAAAAATTTTGATGGTATTTTTTTTTTTGTTGAGTCTATGTATTTTCACAAATACAAAACTCGAGAGTGGAGTCTCGTGACATCATAACTCAGTATAATTTGAACTAGATTTTCACGTATTGCTAATTTTAAAAGCGTTGTATATCCGTCAATTTCGGTTTGAGTAACAAAATATAAAATTCGTGACTAATATTTTTTGATACTTTAGCTGACGGACTTATTAGATTTTTTCAGCCAAATTGTTTATTATTAACAAAATATGAAACTAGTATAAATCTATTATTATGGTGATATTATTCTATTTTCTGTAATTATTAGACCGATTTTTACTGTTACAGAATAATAACAACTATTGTTTTAAACGTATAAAATTATTATTTTTATGGTCTCTTCTGGTCTCCTCTAAAAATACCAAGGTCTTTCTAAGAAGACCAAACTATTCTATTGTTTGAACATATTTACCTTCTTATGTCTACGGTCTTCTAATTATTATGTCTTTTCTTAGCTATAAACAAAATCTACATCAAATAATAATCATTGTTGACATCAACTCCTCACGGTCTTCTCATGGTCTACTCATTCTTTTCAGTAGACCACTACCAAAAAAGTTCATAAATAAAATAATAACAATTATTGGCTTGTTTTCCACCTTATTCCGACGGTCTTTTTGTTTGGTCTACTCGGTCTTCTTATATTTTGGTGAGTAGACCTTCCAGTTCTAGAACTTCTGGCAGCTCTACGGCTTCCAGACGTATGGATGAAGGGTTGAAGGGGAATTGTACCGAGAATATCATCTTTGAGTCCATTAGAAGGTTTTGCTGCAACAAAAAATAATAATTTGGTTAGTAAGCTGTAATTAGCTTGAAAACTTGTTGATTTTTTAAGTATATATTTTACCAGAAACAACCGTTGAAATGACTTTTAGATCTAAACTTACGACTAGAACAAATATGGTACATTTTTCTTTGGCTATGTTCACAGTGCTAATTTTTTTTTCATCACATTTTATTGTGTACTAGCATTTGGTGTTTAGAAATAATTATATGGGGTTAAAAAGTATCCCTACTCCAGGTTTGACACTCAGGCAGACCATGAAAATTTCCCCACAGTCCATTTAGGCTTGAAAATTTAACAGACAGACAGACTTTTGCATGTATGAAAATATGGGTCTGCACTTTTCTTTTCATTTGATATGGATTTGCTCTCGACTTTAGTCCAAGTCAGACAAAACACCCATCACCGTAACCCCGGTACGTAAAGGGCTCGTGAAGGACACCGTGGATTTTAGTCAGTACAAGTCTGACAGTCCCTCCCGCCCTGCCCTGGGTGGGAGGACTCATTTGATGATTTTACCACGCAAAAAAAAGAAGAAGAAGCCTGTTCACTCTAATTTTGAAGAGATTAGGGTTGTATGCGTTCGGGGACCACCAACAAAGGTGGTGAGTTCCACTCATTAATTTACGTTGCCCCACACTAGTAATTTCTTCCTATATCGTGGGTGCGTTTACAAACATAGAAACTCACATGTGTTCGTATCCGAACATGGATTCTAAATATTTTATTTTTTATTATGCTGGCTACATGCCATTTTTGGTTTTTGTTACTGGCAACAATGAAAAAGGAAGTTCCGCTAAAAATAATCATGGGGAACTAACGCTGAATGTGAAAGGTTGCCTTTGTAAAAGATAGATCATATCTAATAAAGTGGTTCTTTTTGATCTCACGAACTAATTTTTTATTTATGTTTTCGCCACGAACATAATTTGGTTCCGATACCGAAGAAGTTTGGTTCCTGTTAATAGTGAAAATAAAACGCGTGGACGTGGAGGAGAATTTCCTGCGGTCTTGGCGGAGGGCCTGGAGGATTGTTGAAGAATTTATTCGGCACTATACATCAGGGCTTCATCTGCTGGCTTGCGGGGCCTTCAATTGTCAAGCGGGGAATCAAAAAATTTATCATCGTATATAACAACCAAAAATTGGTTAATAAGGTATTTATTCATATTGTACCGTGCGAGAAAGAGACGGCAGCAAAAGCAAGAATAAGATCAAAGTTTCGTTTTTGTTTGGAGCTGGAACGCAAACCAAGTGAAGGCATAGTAAAGGTGGCGCGGTATTCAAAAGGTCCAATCAGGAGAAGAAAAAATTCGACCGTGCAAGTTGTACCAACCTCACCAGCGTGGCGGAGCATCATGATTAGTCAGCATCGCATGTCGTCAGGTTGCCTGTGTGGAAAAACGCGTCGTGTCGTACGCGACGATTTGGTCAATTCATCAATAGATACGCCATTTTGTATTGATTTTATGATTTTTCCGGTGTTTGTGTGCAACGAAGTTGAACAAAGACATTAAGTTACTATTGTACAAATTACAAGTGACACGATAAAGGCGAAGAGTATTTGTTATTTAAACGATCGGTACAATGGCCGATTTACAAGAACTTTTAGCTCAGAGGGGCTATGTTAAAGGTAGTATTACTCGACTATATAAGTATTCACAAAACAATCTCTCTGAAATACATGAAGAGTTGCTCAAAGAGAAGTGTAAGAAATTGTCAGAAGCATTTAAGGAGTACGAAACTTTAAATAAAAAAATATTGTATTTATGTCCTAACGATAAGGAAGATTATTGTGAAGTAGAAGATAAATATTACACTGCAGTTTCCACTTTAAATAAAACAATTAATACATTATCTATTCACAAAGATGTTAACCCTCCTAAAGGTGAATTTAAAAAGTTACCTGTAGTAAACATAGCTTCATTTAATGGCAAAAATGTAGTGGATTTTCCACCATTCATTAACATGTTTAAATCAGTTATTGATGCAGATAGTAGGCTGAGTTTATGTGAAAAACTACATTATTTACGCTCATTCTTGGCTGGGGAGGCTCTAGATCTGATAAAAAATTTAATGTTGACTGATGAAAATTATAATGTTGCATTGGAGCTGCTAAACAATAGATTTAACAATAAATTACTCATAGTTAATCATCATGTTAACAACATTCTGGAGTTGCCCATAGTCACAAAATGCACTGCTCAAGGTTTGAGGTCTCTTGTTTCAGTGATAAACTTAAACATTGCTGCACTAAAGAATTTGAAGGAGCCGGTGGAGCACTGGGATACCTTACTGGTTAATATAGTGTCCAAAAAGGTAGATAATTACACTAACAGAGGGTTCCATCAAGAACGGCTCAGCAAGGAGGTACCCAAGTTGTCTGAATTTCTAGATTTTCTGGAACGGAGGGCTATTGCAATGGAAAACACCACTGATGATAAGTCGTCCCATTCCCAAAGGCCGGTTAAGGTAATGAGCGGTCTAAGCACATCCAAGAATACATCATGTAAGTATTGTCAGCAGACACACAAGCTTTATGAGTGTTCAAAATTTAAATTAGCTCCTGAGAAGGAAAGAATATCCTTTGTTAATGACAATAAGCTTTGTAAGGTATGCCTAAATAGCCATAAGGGAAAGTGCTTACTAAAAATAAAATGTCAGACTTGTGGGAAAAGTCATAATACGCTTTTGCACGACAATGCATGTAGTAATACGGCAGTGCTGGATAAACCAGAAAATAGTGCAGAAGTCAATAGGGTGGCATTATCGAGTGCTACAGCTTACACAGATGTTTTATTGCCCACAGCTATGGTGCGTTTGGCAAAGGCTGATGGTACGTTTTTCACTGCTAGGGCTCTACTTGACTCGGGGAGCCAAGTATCATTTATCACTGAAAGCTTGGCCGATGAAATTAAATGTAAATTAAGAAAGAATGATCAGCTTATCATAGGTGTGTGTCAAGGTGAACAAAATGTATCACATAGGGCTGAGTTCACTGTTTACTCAACCACAAACGACAACAGTATTGCAGTTTCATGCTGTGTTGTTAAAAACATTGCATGTCCATTACCGCAGCGGTCTTTTGACATTTCACAATTTACTTTTCCTTCTTATGTTCAGCTGGCTGACAAAAACTTCAATAAAACTGGTGAACTGTCTTTGCTATTGGGGTGTGACGTATTTTTCCAGGTGCTGCTCCGTGAGTCCCTACCAGTCACTCCATCAGGACCTTACCTGATAAACACTATTTTTGGATATGTTGTGGCGGGCAGTCTACCTATCAGCTCAGGAGGGATAAGTTCTTCTAATCTTTGTTTGATAGTAAATCCATATAACTGTAAAAAGGTATGTAATACATGCATTACTAATAAAGATAGTCAGCTTGAACAAACAATGTTAAAATTTTGGGAATGTGAAAATGTCACCACGGTATTCAAAGAAGATACCTCTGAACATGAGCAAGCTGAAAAAGTATTTCAGGATTCTGTAACATTGGAAAACAACAGGTTCAGGGTTGCTTTACCTTTGAAAGTTGATTTGGATAATACAGGGTTGGGTCATTCATTTCCCATGGCTTTGAGTAGATTGCACAACTTAGAAAAGAGATTTGCTAAGGATGATAACTTGTTTCAACAATATAAAAAGTTTATATCAGATTATATACAGCAAGGTCATGCCAAATGCTTAGATACTAAAAGCAAAGAGCTAGATATGGCCAAGTTAAACTTTATTCCTCATCATCCTGTTTTGAATCCTAATAGCAAAACAACACCAGTCAGGGCTGTGTTTGATGGAAGTGCAAAAACAAAAAATGGTTTAGCATTAAATGATATTTTGTTGAATGGACCTGTTGTCCAAAGTGATTTGTTTGACATTTTGACTTTGTTGAGAACCTACAGATATGTATTGCTCTGTGATGTTAAGGCTATGTACAGACAAGTATTTCTGGATGAAAAATATTGTGGGTTGCAAAATATTCTTTGGCGTGAAAACAGGGAAAGTCCTGTACAATGTGTTCAATTACAGACTGTAACATATGGTTTAAGAAGTTCTGCCTTCCTTGCCACTCGCTGCTTAGTTGAACTAGCGCAAAGATTTAAGGAGCAGTTTCCATTGGCTGCATTTTGTTTACAGAACTCTAGTTACGTCGATGATATACAATTTGGCAGTGATGATATCTATGAGCTAAACCAGACAAAGAATGAGCTTTGCAAACTATTAAGTATGGGTGGATTTGAATTACATAAATGGTGTTCAAATGATATTAGCTTACTAAAAGACATTCCTGTTAATTTGCATCAATTAGATAATAAGGATTTTGATAAAAACTGTTTGTATGTTAAAACATTAGGGTTAATCTACAATGTCAAAACTGATAGTTTGGAAATACAATGTCCTGTAAAAGAGTTAAGGCTTGAATATACTAAGAGGGAAATGCTTAGTTTTATAAGTAAATTTTTTGACCCACTTGGTCTTGTAGGACCTATATTGGTCTCAGCAAAACTTCTAATGCAAGAAGTGTGGTTTCATGACATAAGATGGGATCAGCCTTTACCCTCAAATATTAATAAAAAATGGGTTGAATTTGCCAAAGATTTGATAAATATGCCATGTATTGCTGTTCCTAGGAATGTAAAAAGTATTGCATGTAATAGCTTTGAACTAGTTGGATTTTGTGATGCATCTGGCGTTGCCTATGGCTGTTGCTTATATTTAAGAGTAATAGGTCCTGATAAATGTGTAAATATTAATTTATTTTGTTCTAAGTCACGCATCAATCCTAAAAACAAAACATTAACAATACCTCGACTTGAGCTGGAAGGCGCATTATTATTAGCCAAATTGGCAACCAAAGTTAATACTAAATTATCTCTAAAATATAATGTGCATACCTACTTATATTCAGACGCGAAGATTGTACTTGCGTGGCTTAAAACCGAACCTGTAAAGTTAAACATGTATGTTGCTAATAGAGTTAAGAAAATACTTCAGTTAACTCCCTCAAGTAAATGGTTTTATGTCAACACAGGAGATAACCCGGCAGATTATCTATCGCGAGGTGTAAGCCCTTCTTCCTTGAAGGATAATTTATTGTGGTGGCATGGACCCAAGTGCATGGGGCAGGCTGAATTTGTGCATGGCTCAATTCCACTGCTAATGTCCATAGAAGATATACCCGAAATAAAAGAAATAAATCCTGTATCAAAATCAAGCAATGTATGTGTTAAAGACAATACATTATTAATGATGTTGGACAAATATTCAGATATAGAAAAAACTACTAGAATAATGGCATATGTGTTAAGATTTGTAAACATTTGTAGGGCACAACCTTTTGAACGTGTGAAAAAATTTAGTCCTATTGAGCTGGATGCTGCCCTGCAGACAATAATTAGATTAGATCAGGGTAAACACTTTCAAAGTGAGATTCAATGTATACAAGCTGGTAACAGTTTAAAATCCAGTTTGAGTAATCTTAATCCTTTTCTTGATTCTGGTAAATTATTAAGAGTAGGTGGTCGATTGCACAATGCTGACTTACCTTATGCAGAGAAGCACCCAATAATCTTAGCTAAAAAATCGAATGTTACTAAGGGGATTATATGGAGGCAACATATTAAATTAAAACATGCAGGGCAAGGTTTAGTTCTTAGTAGTTTGAGTGAAAAATACTGGATTCTTAATGCTTTACGCGAAATAAAATCTGTCTTATATAAATGCATTATTTGCTTTAAATTAAAGGCTAAGAATGCTACCCAATTAATGGGATCCTTACCTTTGGATAGAGTAAATATGACGAGGCCATTTCAGATAGTTGGCACCGATTATGGTGGCCCTTTTAGTGTCAAGCAAACTCGTATTCGCAATCCAGTAATAACAAAGGCCTATATTGTAGTATTCGTTTGTTTCGTAACTAAAGCCATACACATAGAATTAGCATCTGATATGTCAACAAAGACTTTTATAGGTTGCTTAAAAAGATTTATATCCAGAAGGAACAAGCCCACTAAAATTTATTGTGATAATGGTGCCTGTTATAAAGGGGCTGCTAATGTTTTAAAGGAATTGTATGAGTTGCACGCTTCCACAAGTCACCAAGACACTGTAATAGAATTCTGCAATGCGGAGAGAATATCCTTTCATTTCATACCAAGTTACTCCCCAGTGTTTGGTGGTTTGTGGGAGGCAGGCATTAAAAGTGTCAAGTATCATATGAAACGGGTAATAGGCAATTCAGTGTTAACCTATGAGGAATTGTATACTGTTATTGTGCAGATTGAAGGCATTCTTAACTCACGGCCGTTGACGCCTCTATCTAGAGACCCAGATGATATGTCTTATTTAACACCTGGGCATTTCTTAACAGGATCACCATTGTCTTCTTATCCTGAATTAAATCTAAGTAATGTGAATGTTGGAAGGTTATCCTTTTGGAAACAGTGTGAACAAATGCAACAATTATTTTGGAAAAAATGGCATAAATATTATTTGGTGCTTTTACAAAACCGACCAAAATGGAAAAATATCCAACCAAACTTAAAACCAGGTGACATGGTAATTTTAAAGTATGATAACATAAAACCCCTTGACTGGCCGGTAGGTAGAATTTTAAATGTAATGCCTGGTAAAGATGGATGTGTTCGTGCCTTAGAGGTTAAGACATCAAGGGGATCTGTCATCCGAACTAGTGTTTTGAAAGTATGTCCTTTTCCTATTGATTGAGATAATTGTTTAATTAAGTTTAAGAATAGTTTAAGTTTTTGGGTTCCACTGTTTTGTGTAAAAGGCCAGAGGCGCCCCCAGTATGTTCGTATCCGAACATGGATTCTAAATATTTTATTTTTTATTATGCTGGCTACATGCCATTTTTGGTTTTTGTTACTGGCAACAATGAAAAAGGAAGTTCCGCTAAAAATAATCATGGGGAACTAACGCTGAATGTGAAAGGTTGCCTTTGTAAAAGATAGATCATATCTAATAAAGTGGTTCTTTTTGATCTCACGAACTAATTTTTTATTTATGTTTTCGCCACGAACAACATGCACAAATACCCAGACCCGGAACAACTACTTGCAGATCATACAAATATTCGTTCTGTGCGGGGATCGACCCGCGACACGCTGTACAGCAGTAGATCGTCAGCCACTGCGCCAACCACGTGGTCTATATCTTACCGGTTCCTTGTCGGGGTTGGTGCCAGCCTTCTCCAGCATCTTCTTCTGTATCTCGTGGATGAACTCGCGGGTTACCTTCACTTCATACTCCTCGGCAGGCGTGTACATGTTCAGGATCTGGAGGAGACGATGGCATTAGTTCAAATTAATTGTTGTGGGGATTGTTATTGTCCTGGCTGTGATTACTAACAGTCAAGATTGACAGGCCTGTTGGTCTAGTGGTTAGTGACACTGACTTCTATGCCGGAGGTCGTGGGTTCGATTTCCACCCAGGACAAATGTTTGTGTGATGAGCACGATCATTTGTTCTGTGTCTGGGTGTAATTTATCTATAATATGTATGTATTTAGAAATATATAAGTATGTTTATCAGTTGTCTAGTACCTATAACACAAGATTTGCTTAGCTTGTGTACTAGATGGCGTTGTGTGATAGTTGTGGAATATTTATTATTATTTATTAAGATTGCTTACATCTGGCAATGTTGTAGCAGACATATTGTTTCTTCGTGAGTGTTCATTGTTTGTCTGTGTTTCTTACTTAGACTTAAAAAAAGAACGTTCACAGTTCGATCTGTATGTTTGTGTTAATGTATGTTTGTCCGCGATTATCTCGCATTTGACTGCACCGATTTTGATGCTGTTTTCATAGAAGTGTTCGTTAGATTTTGGAGAAAGTTTTAGTATATAATAATCATATACAGAATGATTTAACTATGAGGAATATCGAAAAACATTGAAAGGAGTCACGAGGCCGATTTTGACGAAAACTAAAACTGTATCATTGGATTATAGAAAAATCAATAAGATTGGGCAGGAATCGAACCAGCTGATTTAAAAAAAAAACATCATTCGACAGTGTTGCTAATAAGGATCAAATTCTAGGAAATAATCATATACAGCATTTGTAATATTTAAATACAGAATAGAAGGTAGAAAATGCACATAAAGACGATTACACACTATGATATATATATTTTTTTTTTCAGCCTACACTGTCCCACTGCTGGGCAAAGGCCTCCCCCAAGTTTTTCCAGTTATTCTTGTCCAGCGCCACATTGAACCAGCCCTCACAGTACGAGTCCAACTCATCTCGCCACCTCTTTCTGGGCCGGCCTCGGCGGCGCCGTCCATCTCCAGGCACCCACTGTGTGACGGCCTTCGCCCAGCGGTCAATGTTCATGCGGCTGACGTGACCCGCCCAGTTCCACTTCAGCCTGGCAGCCTTCTTTCCGACGTCCAGAATGCCCGTTTTGGAACGCAGCGTGGTATTGCGAACTATGATATTAATACTCAAAAACAATGTTATTTTTCCATGACTCACCTTGCATACTTGCATGGCATTGAGATTGGCGCACATGTCGACGGTACTTTGTACGTCTTGCATCGACTTGCGTGCTTGTAGCAACTGTACCGCTTGCGTTATCGGCTTTAGGACTCCGAGGATTTCTTCCACCTAGAAATTAACATTAAATTAACAATTTACAAATACTAAAATCTATACTAATCTAAATATATATAAATGTTATGTTGGTTTGTGTATGCTTCAAAAAACTCAAAAAGTTCTGCACCGATTGAGTTGAAATTTTAGCATGATATATAATCCGCATCAGGGATTGTTTTTATCTATTTTTATTTTGAAAGAACAGATTTTTGTGCCACACCGAAGCGTGGCAGGGTACAGCTAGTATTATATAGCTAGAGTTTTTTTTGTTTATTTGAACGCGCTTATCTCAGAAATTACTGGTTCGAATTGAAAAATTATTGTTGTGTTGGATAGTCCATTTATCGAGGAAGGCTATAGGCTATATAACATCACGCCACGACCAATAGGAGCCGAGCAGCGGGGTGAAACCTCGGGGAACAGCTAGTTAATATAGATTTGCTTTCGTTAAACACGGGGTACTTACGCTCTTCTGCCCATACTCAGCAAGATGTTCCTTGATCCAGGTCTCGAGGTGTGAGATGTTGTATCTGATCTGCAGACCTTTGGCCCAGCAGCACAGATCCTTGCGAAGGAGCAGCTGGTTCAAGCTGTATGCGCAGATGTAGTAGAACAGCTGGAATAAGCAAGAAAATTGGTGAACATTCATGAATTTTATAGAAGCTGGCTTGCGGACGGCGAGTAAAAGGTGGCTTGCCGTCTGATGTAGGAGTAGGATTTGTGAAATGGACAATAAAGCAAGGGTAAGGGTTCCTTATCAATAAAAAAATAATTAGTCTATTGAAACTGAAAAATTATAATAAGTTCGTTACTTAGATTATCAAAAAATTTTCGACCCGTATTTTTCTTTTGTTTCGTAAACCAAAATTGACGGAGATACGATGCTTTCAAAATTGGCAATACGTCACAATTTAGTACAGTTTCTATTCAATTCTGACGTCACGAGCCTCCACTCTCGAGTTTTGATGCGTTGTATTTTAGTGAATATTCTTTTTCTAAATGACGGACTAATTATATTTGTAATTTATAGCTACTGTCAAGTAGCCAATTGTTCTTTATCAATTTTCTACTCTGCTGTAACATTTTTTGAAAGAACAACTTTAGCAACATTGATGTTAGCAATGTTGCCAACTGCTAATTTTAAACCCATAGGTCAGAGTCGACGGCGCAGCTCCACGGAGCTCCTATATGGAAGAGTTGGTAGATTTTATGGCGCTCTATAATGTGGTTAGTAGAAGACGCTACCATCGTGCACATAGCGTATTAACGTGGTACTGTGGTTTTGGAAGTCTTGGCAACCAGGGAAAAGGCAGAATATGATGATGATAAAGACCTGCTTAAATATCATAAGTCTGAGCGGCTGGTCGACGGCGAAGGTGTGCAGATGGTCGTGCGTGGCCGTGAGCTCCAGCTTGAGGCGGTGCGGGCCCGCGCCGGCCTGCGGCGGCCGCGCGGCCGGGCCCGACAGACCGCTGATCTCCTCGTGCTCCAGGATCGCGGGGACTATGAGGCGCTCGAGTTGACGTTCTAAGAGATGGATTAGGCCTGTGGAAGAAGATTATAGTTTAAAAGTTGTGAAAAAAATATATTTATATTTAATTTACCAAATGTTGGTAAACAGCAAATTTAAAACACAATTATATTAATAAAAAGGTAAGATAGATAACAGGCGTAGAAACTGAGCGTTTGGTTTAACTACTTTCATATCTGAGTCGTATGACATTCTACTGTGTGGCTGGGCGGTTGACATTCAACCGATTTTATTTTAAAAAAGTGTAAATCAGAATCATTATAATCTTCAACGCCAATAGGAGAAAAGAAGAAAGAAGAATATTTACATGTATTGAATTAGTGCAAAGACAAGAGAAACAACTATTTAAAAAGATTAATATTATGAGTGCCTTTTCTTCTGGAGTGGAAGAAACTTCTAATTCTGACGAGAGGTATCAAGGACCGCAGTGCCTTACCCTGGTATATCCAGACGGCGATGTCACTCAACACCTGCCGGTACTCCGACAGGTCGAAGATCCTCAGACACTGCTGGTTTTGACGAGGCGTATTGGCTGACTGGTAGATTGTATCGCCACTATATTGGCGGAGGTTATTTAGAAGTCTGCAAGAAAAAAAGAATAGCGTGTAACAGATGGCTGTGGTCATTTTTATAAACAACTAGCTGTACCACAGAAATCTTAATAATAAGGCAATAGAAGTCGCATAGACGCGTGACCTTGTCGCCGCGCATGTGTATCGTAGGGCACAAGTTTACGAGGAGCGTTTGTTGCGGTTACTTGTGTTATTTGAGACGCGGAGAGGTAAACATGGTGTTTTGCAGCGTATCCAACTGCGGAAACTCGTCCAAAACTTGTAACTTAACATATAAAGGAATAAAATTTCATATGTGAGTACTTAATTTTTGAAATATTGTCGTTTTTAGTAAATATAAACAAATCAAATATTTTTGCCACCGCTACAACGATTTATAACGAAAAACGTTTTTTTTGTCAATTCAATAACCATCAATGCTTAAGCTTGTCCATGTCTACTATTACAACTGCTAAAAGCAGCAATGGAATTATAGTCATGCGGACTCGCATTCTCGCGGCGCAATAAACAATTCTTGGTACAAGCCGCATGAGTTGGCCGCAATTTAGTGACGTGCCACTACTATTCTGTATCGATAAATTAATTACGTTCAGTTTGATTCTTAGTTTTACCAAATTGGAAAACATTATGGTTTTATGTTAAATGTTTAAATATGAGATGTATTTTCAGTTTTCAAAATCAAAATAATGTAGAAGTCCCATACTTTTTCATTTTTACAAATTATTTGCTTAATCATTGTTCAATGTGACCCATATTAGGTATGTATTTATATTTATTTATAGTATATAATTAATATTCTTACATATTTATGTATTGTTATTTATATAAAACTTAAACAATTTCAATTATGTTATTTTAGTTTATATTTTAATTTCAATTATGTTAAATTAGTTTAGTTTATTAAGTATTTGTAGTCCACCACTACACTAGCTACCTCCCCACTTTTATCTAAGTTCGTACATAGTCCGTCCTATTTGGTCATTGCTTTTTTTTCCATAAGGTGAAGTATTGGAGAGCCTTTGAGATTTAACTATATTATAAACTAAATGTATCTACTTACACTTATTGTTTTATTGAATCCCTTTCAATAAAATTAGTTATCTATTGTTGCTAGATTCCTTGGCGATTAACACTCAACGGAAAATTATAATTTATCGACATGAGCTCGTAGTAGTTTGCACTTGCACTGCACTATTCCTACGTGAGAGTGAGCGCGCGATATCATTTTCTGCTTTTCGCACACGTTTTTTATTGGCTGCAGGAGTCACGTGACCTGAGATTATACGTTTTTAGAACATGTTGCGTAATGTCATCGCAAAAAGGTTTGGTTTTGTTGCAGCAATGCAAATTGCATATGTAGGCGTTATTGTGTATCTATTGTTTGTTTATGTGGTGGTAGCTGTGACCCGGCGACACTCGTCCCGCTGTAAAATGTAGTACTATAGCATTTCTATTACCTTATTATTAAGATTTCTGTGAGCTGTACCCTGCCCCGCTTCGCTGTGGCACAAAAAATTATTTTTTCGAAAAAAAAAATAGATAAAAACCATCTTTGACGCGGATTATATATCATGCTAAAATTACAGCTCAATCGGTGCAGAACTTTTTGAGTTTTTGAAGCATACACAAACCAACATAACATTTTTATATATATAGATAGACTAGCTTTTGCCCGCTACTAATTCGCGTGGAATAGTGACTTCCGGCAGTTATTTTTTTTTTTGTAATAAAAACTATCCTATGTCCTTTTTCAAGTTCCAAACTATGTCTGTACCAAATTTCACACAAATCCGTTCAGTAGTTTAGGCGTGAAGAAAAGACAGACAGACAGACAGAGTTACTTTCGCATTTATAATATTAGTTTGGATAGCGTGTTTCAGAATGCTGTGGTCATTTCAATACTAATATTATAAAGCTGAAGAGTTTTTTTGTTTGGTTGAACGCGCCAATCTCAAGAACTAATGGTCCGAATCGTAAAATTATGTTTGTGTTGGATAGTCTATCTATCGAGGAAGGCTGTAGGAGTCTAGCAGCGTCGGTGAAACATAGGGAAACAGCTAGTTTAAGGATATAAGATAAGCAATTTTCTCCATTGGACAATAATTGATGGAAATATTTAGAATTTTTAATTAAAGGCAAATTAATTGAAATATTCATAGGTAAAACACATACATAAACTCACGCCGTCTTCTCATGGGGGTATGCAGAAACTACAAAGCGGCACCTGCTACGATCCTTACATACTTCTTTCGCCTCGTCCACATTTATACATCTCATACACGCACGCCGATTGCGAGTACTACGCACCCGTCCTTTCTGAAGCACTTCACCAATAAGGTCAGTGTAGGTCTTCCTAGGGCGTCCCTTCCCGGGGTTTCCACTCACCTCTGCCTTTTCCTTCTTATATGATTTTTCAAAGGGTGTAATTTATCTATAATATGTATGCATTTAGAAATATATATAGACGTCTAGTACCCATAACACAAGCTCTGCTTAGCTTGGGACTAGATGGCGTTGTGTGATAGTTGTGGAATATTTATTTATTTTATTTAAAGGAAAAACCATACGCTATTATGATGAGTTCCAAACATGTTTTTTTATCTGCGTCTTGATAATAGAAATAACGTCGTATTGAATTGTGCCGTGTCCTGGAGTGGACACCGCGTATCGGCGAGCGTAGTGTTAAACGCCCCCAGCTAGATGGACCGACAACCTTAAGATTGTGGCTGGGACAGAGTGGATGCGGAAGGGAGAAAACAGGGTGATGTGGCGCAGCCTGGGAGAGGCCTATGTCCAGGAGTGGACCGCGAAAGTCTGAGTTGAAATTGTGACTTCAATCATCTGCCTAGTCTTTTCCTGACTATATTGGGGTCGGCTTCTAGTCGAACCAGATGCAGCTGAATATCAGTATTTTACATGGAGCGTCTGCCTATCGGACCTCTACAACCCAGTAACTGGGTAATACGATACCCCATGGTAAGACTGGTTGCCAGGCTTTAGAGCTTCTGAATAACAGTAACGGCTGTCAAAGATCTACAAATGACAGCCGGGACCAGCGGCTTTACGTGCTTTCCGAGGCACGGACGAAACTCGCTATGTAAGATGGTCACCCATCCACGGACATTTAGCCAAGAGCTCCTCCGAACTTCCGAAGTTGAAATTGTGACTTTAATATATATTTTTGCAATAACTTACCTGAGCATATTTGCGAGCCACAACGCGTTATACTCGACGCTTTCGCCGCGTTTCTTCAGCGTTTTCTTGACGGCAGTTCTGACTGCTTTCATGAGCTGATGCATCTTGGGCTCATCGTCTACATGGTCCATGTGACGTAACATCATGAAGAGAATGTATGCGGGCAGTCCAGGGAGGAGCGTCACTGCTGTTTTGGGTTTTAAGTCTGTGGGAATAGAGGTGACTTTTAATTGTATTTTTTTAACGGTTTAAAAGGTAGGAATCTTATATTTTGGAAATATTATTTTATCTCCCGCTTAAAATCGCAATAGTATCTTGATGTAACATATTTTTTCTTTTTCTTTGTGGACGGCGAGTATGGGTGACTCGCCGTCTGATTATGGACCATGCCCAGATTGACGGTGCGACCTGTTCCACGCGTGTCTTAAAGAGATGTCAGCAATATGACGGGACCCAATAGAGGGACAAACGCCTCCTGGGGTTGGGACTGACTAAACAAGAAACCGTGACCCTGGAACTTAAAAGGCTACTAAAGGGACACCTTGGATTTTAGTCAATACGAAACTGACAATCCCTTCTGCTCAACCCAGGGCGGGAACTTTTGATGATTTTACCACGTTAAAAAAAGAGGAGTTTAAGTATGTAATGATCATCTAAAGTCGTGTCTCTTACTGTAGGCCTTAGTCTCTCTGCATGATCGACTCAGAAATGAGGAGATTTGTAGACGAACCAAAGTTGCCAACATAGCCCAACGAATTAGCAAAGTAAAGTGGCAGTGGGCAGGCCACATAGCACGCAGAACTGATGGCCGATGGGGCCGTAATGTTCTCGGATGGAGACCACGCACCAGCAAGCGCAGCGTAGGACGTCCACCCACAAGGTGGACAGACGATCTTTTGAAGACCACAGAATCACGCTTGATGCAAGCCACTTCCAACCAGTCCTATTGGAAGTCTATAGGGGAGGCCTATGTTCAGCAGTGGACGTCTTCCGGCTGATATGATGAACGGCCACCCATCCACATACTAACCTCGGGGACCGTAGCTTTACTTACCAGAGATGAGTCTCTTGATAATAAGACCTTCGTCCTGTATCTTGTACTCGAACATGCCGAGGTATTCGCGTTCTTTCTTGCGCGTCACCGCCGCCATTTCTAATGTCATTGACGCGTTTACGGGGGCTGATGAGTCTGTGGAGTAAAATGCTATTATTTTGGTTTCAGGACATATTGGCGCAGTGGTTATTTTTCATCTACCCGTAGATAACCACGTGTTTGATGTCATGTGTCGTAGTGGTAAGGATGATCTTCACTTGTAGTTGGAATCGGTCGAAATGCGTCGCATCGCGTCTTGGGAAAGCTCCCTTAGACTATGGAAAAGGTTTTTTAAATAAGTATTGTAACAGAGTGGGTATTCCACCTCCTCTGTTGTCTCAATCTCTTTCCTTTTGGATCTATATTGATTTTAAAAAATGTTGAATATTCGTATTTCGAATTTCATTCTGTCATTTGTGTCATCTTCAACTGTTTTTTGATCAGTACAATTTTACCTCGGCTAGCAGCTACAGCTGTTCTGCATCTAAAGTTATGTGTTGTGTTGTGTGCTTCCTACAAATGGGATGAACTTTTAAAATACCGTTATAAAATTCTTGGAATATTATCTACCCCAATAAAGGGTTCCACCTTTGGAGCTGTGAAATAAACGGAATACAAAACCTGTAGTGGTTTCTTAATTATGTCCCTGTTCGGGCGCCATTGCGGCATCGTTCATGAGGGACGTGAACGATTGCCTCAAGTACTTACCATTATTATCCAGTATATCATTGACATCCTCGATGCCGACTTCCTTCAGTTTATTGACCAGGAGTCGGATCTGATTCTTGTACCGACGACAGCTCTCCGATAGTTTGTCGACACGTTCCTATTGTAAAAACATACAGATATCATTATCACATCTATGAATTGGAAAAATCTTTTTGTGATGGATAATCCATTTATCAAGGAAAGCTTGGTTTCTTTAACTTGGTTAAATGATTAAATGAGTCCTCCCACCCAGAGCAGGGCAGAGCACGGTAATTCGTAAGTTCCGCGACCCCGGAAGCCCGCGACCCCGTGACGTAAAAGGCTAGTGAAGGACACCGTGGATTTTAATCAGTACAAGTCTGACAGTCACTCCCGCTCTGCCCTGGGTGGGAGGACTCATTTGATGATTTTACTACGATGATACAAAAAAAAAGTCTTTTTCGTTCCGGAGTCGTTAGTCCTGTGACCCCGGCCGGCTTTGGCCCTCTAAGGGGCCCCCCCCATCATTGTGTTGAAAGGCTATAGACTTAAGGAGGTGACTGCTTTCCATTACCCCTCGTCCTGAAGCAGGGCTATAGTTTGCCAACACTATCGAATGGTGTATAATGTAAATGGTGTAATACAGGGTATGTTCTTTTTTTAATTAGCTAGTTCGATTCCTGGCCGAGATTATTGGTTTTTACATAATCCAATGATGCAGTTTTGATGCAGGATTATTGAATTTTCTAAATTCCAATGATGCAGTTTAAGTTTTCGTCAAAATCGACCTCGAGACGCCTTTCAATGTTGTTCTATATTCCCCATAGTTTCAGAGAGACAGAAAAAGTATATGTTTTAGCCATGTAAGCTATGTTAAAAAAAAACATTGAAAGTTGTATTTCAATGTTTCTCGATATTCCTCATAGTTTCGGATATGCTCCCCTAGTTGAAAAATTCACCCTGTATTCAAATATAAATAGATATTTACCTGTAACGCCAAGCTCTCAGCCGCCAATCTAATGATCTCGTTCTGCGCAAACTCTTGCGTCTTGTTCTTTGGTTCAGCGCTCAGATCTGCACTAAGTAACCTACAACAAGGATATATTTATTAGTATATCTTATTCGTATGGTTTCCATGAGATTACCCTGTAGTAACTAAACTATGTATACTATGCTTCTACACTATGAAAAGACCTGCGCAGGCGCCATATTGTGACTTCAAGCACACTTTTCTTACAACTGTTTAGTAGTAGTAATAGGTACAATAATTAAATGAAAACAATATTAAAAAGATTTTATGATTATTTAACCTCTCGGGCGCGTTACGTACACCCGGGTGTACATAAGCGAAAACGCCCCAGCGCCTTACGTCATTGGGCGTTGATTTTTATCATTTTCAATTATAAATCGCCCGAGAGGTTAAAATTAATAAGCACGAAGTGTTTTTGTTACCCGTAATTTTTTTTTCAAATGGTAGTTGACAGTTGAAAGTCAATGACGTTCCTGCCCATAGTGCAGAAGTATTTTAATGTCTAGATTAAGAAATACCAGGCGATATGTAAAATAGTACATTTATAGTTGTAGTTTGATATACAGAATTATTATATTTATTACCCCCTAGATAGAGAATGTTAGTATATTTCTGATTTTGTGTTAGGTCTATCTACATTATAGTTGGTATATAATAATATCATGCTTTTACAAATTTTACCCATTAAAGAAAAGTTTAAAAAGATAATAACATTTCACATGATTTCTTATCTTTTAAAAATATGATTGAAATGTTTTGTTAACAATCGAAGTATCTTCTTTTTATCACACTTTCAACACCTCTTAACTAATAACTCGATTATCCCAACATACATGTAGCATGTCCAATTTTATCTATATTTTATCAAGAATAGACAAAGTTATTTCTATGCATATAATTCGACATTTGATTTGCACGAGTATAGCACGACCCACAGACGACAATAAATAAAGTCATTTATTTTTCTACATTTTAACCATCACCATGCGTAGGACGATAGAAATTTTTCTACATTCTGTCATTTTGTCTATTCTTCCATCGACAAAATCCATTTCTACGGTCTCATGCTACACGTGCCCGAAAAGGATACGATATATATATATATATATATTATATACACGTGCACGTATCGTACCACAAAAACTCAATACACTAAAAACATGTCACTGCAAAACGACCCGTCAACGTCAAATGCCGTTTTACAGTTAACAGTTTTTTTTAGAAAAGTGTTTATACAGATGTTTAACTTTTTCTGTAAGACGGTAAAAACGGTAGTAAGACGGTTCTTGTCTAAAAACTTTAATAATCTCTGAATATTTTTGTTGTATTTCAAATAAACTTTAAACATTTTTTTTTATACAAAAGTTAGATTGCGAGCAGGCTCAGGAACTTCGGTGTGTCCCTGAAGTCTTGCTAAAGCGAGTTTTAGATTTGGTGAGGATTTATTTATTTTGGCATAAAAAAGAATTATTGATGAGCATTTAATTTTGTAGTCGATTCAGTATACCAGATACTCTTACCAACCAAGCTTTCGCAGTTCTGCTCATAGGGTGGAATACATCATTCCAATCTAAACGTCTTATGGTGAAATAATTAAAACTTTTAAAAACCAAATATATAAATAATGAGTATAATCTAACAATGCGGATGAAAAATGACAACTTAAATATCATGAAATAAATTTATTCGAATCACATAAAAATCAAAAATATACTTTCAAACTTAAACATGATGATTATAAAGGTCAAATTAGCAACTTATAACTAAAAAAAAATAATTTTTAATACGGTTAATGTCAATTGTACAACGATTTGGGTGCAAGTACATGTTAAGAACTTCTTAGAGTCGATATTACAATGTCTTCGGAATTCCACTTGGATATTTGTATAGTCCTCGCCACTGAAATGTAGATTTTAGAGCTAATAAACTCAGCTAAATTGGCTTAATATGAATGTTGACGAATTCAGTAAATTGCAAATTTAATTAATCCGTTAGTATTTAAAAATAATGGATACGTATTTTTCGGTTGAATTAATGCATATCTAGAGATATAACGCATCAAAAGGGGTATGCAACTTTTGGGCATCAAAATATTTTTTTCTTTCCCCAGTAATGAAATGTTGGTCATTAGTAGACCGCAACCTAAGAACTTCGTAAAAAAATCTAAACCGTAACCAACCAGAGATATGACGGATTTTATTTTGTTCTAACCGGGAGTAAATCACTCCCTGATTAGAACAAAATTAAAACCGCCATATCTCTGGTTCGTTACGGTTTAGAAACTTATTTTTTTTTTCTATGTGCTTCTTAGGTAATAGTCTAATTGTGGCCAAAATTTAATCACTGGCGAAAAGAAAAAAAAATTGATGCCAAGGTCCATACTAAAAGTTGCATGGGTTGTTGTTAGTTGTTGTCTTAATTTAAAGGGGAAAATACACAAATCCGTGATAAGACCTGTTGTTTTGTATGGATCGGAATGCTGGGCTGTGAAAAAGATGGATGAGAAACGATCGCTTGTACCGGAGATTGGAATGTTAAGATGGATGTGTGGAGTGACAAGAATGGACAAAGTAAGGAATGAGGTTATAAGGGGAAGTATGAAAGTGGCGCCTGTTACAGAATATATGAAAGGGAATCGTCTGTCTTAGTACGGACATGTGATGAGGAGGGATGACACTCATGTGACTAAGAGAGTGATAAGTATGAATGTTGATGGATGGAGAGGAAGAGGAAGGCCAAAGAAAAGATGGATGGATTGTCTAAGGAATGATATGAAAGAAAAAGAAGTAAATGATACTGTGACGTTTGATAGAGGAGAATGGAAGAAAAAAACGTGTTGCGCCGACCACAAGTAAAATGGGATAAGGGCAGGAAGATGATGAACGCATCAAAATTTGAGAGACGACTCGTGATGTCAGGAGCGAGTAAAAACCTTGCTTGTGACGTATTGGTAACTTTTAAATTGTCGTATCTTCGCTGGCCGAGCCGTTTCGGGACTCACACGAACACGGGATTTTTACATATTAAATAACCTAAGCATTAACTAGACTCACACATTATTTACAGAAACAAATCTATACTTATACAATATTATTTTTAGTATATGCGATACCTGAATATAGTTTATTCAGAATCAGTAACTGATCCGATTCCAATAATTTTTACACCATGTTGTATTTTTTTTTCAAAAATATTTTAATTAAATTTTATTACCAGTTAATTACAATACAATCACCGTACGGTTAGGTACCTATTGCCAAGCTATTATCACGAGTGTATAACACAGGAGACGCGGTTTACGCGGGTGTACCGCGAAATGAGCATGTTTTTGAACGGACAACCAGGTAATGTACAAACTTATAACCTAATGATTTTTTATGATACGGTTTTAAAACTTTGTACATAGATTCTTTACACAAAAATACTAGACAGGTGTATCGGGTTTCGCATAAACAAAAAATAATGTTGTATACCAGTATTATAACACTGAAGAGGTAGTTTGTCTGAACGCGCTAATCTCAGGAACTACTGATTCAAAATGAAAAAGTTTTTTGTTTTGGATAGTTTGTTTATCGAGGAAGATTATAGGCTATTTAACATCACGCTGCGACCAATAGGAGCAGAGCAGCGGAGGTGAAACCGCGGGAAACGGCTAGTAAATAATAAAATTGTACTCACTTCTGATATTTCTCGTTCTCTTCTCGCAACTTCTCTATCTCCGATTTCGATTTGGATATGTGTTCCGAATAGAACTTCTTCTCTGCTATCAACTCTTCTTGTAGTTGTCTGTGAAAACAAGATAATCAGTTAATATAATTAAATAAAAATAAAAGTCGAATTTTTGTCAATTTAAAATCTTTTTTAAGGCCTATAAAAAGTTACGTATCGCCCAGCATTGTCCGACATGACGTTGAACATGTTAAAAACATTTTTTATAATCAACTTAATAAAAATAACTACTATCTTCAGAAAAAGTACTTGTCAAGACGAATTAAACGAGTCCAAACTCGAACGGGTTGCGGCGTTTCATTACAGAGTTCCTATGGCCACCTGCTAGCTCCATCATCAGATCAGCTCCATGTCATCATAATATCGCATTGTCACGCGATATACAATTTGTCCAGTTTTGGTCTGTACAAAATTAAAGAGCTTGCTCATCATCATCTGCCTAGCCTTTTCCCAACTATATTGGGGTCGGCTTCCAGTGAAACCAGATGCAGCTGTATTTTACATGGAGCGACTGCCTGTCGGACCTCCAAAACCCAGTAACTGGGTGGGCGATAGCTTGCTCACTTCAGTAAATTAAATTATTCAACATACATGGGGTCGGAACAAAACCCCTACTGAATCCTACTTATAATATAAATGTGAAACTTATACTGAACGGATTTGGATGAAATTTGGTGCACAGATAGTTTATGACTTGGATTAATCCAAGTCATAAACTATCGCATAGGATAGTTTTCTACCCATTTTTTTATCGTGGTATAATCATCAAATGGTATAGTCCTCCCACCCAGGGCAGGGCGGGAGGGACTGTCAGACTTGTACTGACTAAAATCCACGGTGTCCTTCAGTAGCCCTTTACGTACTGGGGTCACGGTAATTTGTGAGTCCCGCAACCAGTTTTCTACCCAAGGGATAATTTTCGAGATGAAACCGCTTGTAACAGCTAGTGAAAACTAAATGAAAACGATTTTCAACTCTTGGCTAAGCATTAAAAGTTCAAAATTCAATGTCCAACAATAGGAATTTTACAGTTACCTGTTAATTCCCTTCTGCGCTTCATAAGCAGTCGCCAACTCTCCATCTTCGTTGATAATATCAACATCCGACCCGTAGTTCGACGTAGCGAGCGACTTTAAGTTCACCGTCTGTTGAAATAGAGTTTATAATTCAATGTATGATTGCAAGAACATTTGGGTTAGTAAAAAATTAGGTACAGGGATACTACATTGATGATTTAAAATGACTGGCCTGTTGGTCTAGTGGTTAGTGACCCTGACTGCTATGCCGGAGGTCGTGGGTTCGATTCCCACCCAGGACAAATGTTTGTGTGATGAGCACGATCATTTGTTCTGTGTCTGGGTGTTATTTATCTATAATATGTATGTATTTAGAAATATATAAGTATGTTTATCAGTTATCTAGTACCCATAACACAAGCTCTGCTTAGCTTGGGACTAGATGGCGTTGTGTGATAGTTGTGGAATATTTATTTATTTATTTATTATTTAAAATGGTTGTAATCTTAGATTATAAAATGTCCAGATTCCTAGTAATTAGGCTACTGAAAATAGGGTATTTTACTGCATAAATAAATTGAAAATCTGTTTAGTCCGTCAGTTAGAATATTGAAAAATAATGGACACGTATTTTTTTGTTTTTCTAAATCAATGAATATTGACAAAGATAAAACGCTTCCAATTTCGGGAGTGGGGGCTTGTGACGTCATAACGCTTGTAAAATTGTACCGAGCGAGTGACGTTTTGTGATTTTTAGAAGCGTTGTATCTTCGTCAATTTTGGTTTACGTAACAAAAGAAAAAATACGGGTCTAATATTTTTTAATGATCTATAATTCGGACAATTTTTTTTTTTTTTTGAGTAAAATAGCCTATTTAAGCAAAAAAAGGAAGAAAAATGATCCTTTTCGTTAGATTCCTACGTAAAACAAGTGAACATCTCAACAAGGAAAACATTTAAATGTGTGCGTGGCGCTCACTCACATATTTATAAAAGTGGCTTCACTAAAACCGTTACATTTTGTTTTGAACATGGAATCTGGACTTTATAACCTAAGGTTGTGATATTAATTATGGATATTTTCTACTATACTATTTACAATTATTATTAAGGTGAACTAAAAGCTATCTAAGTGAACAGGATTGATAGCTAAAAGTGTAAAAAACAAGCGTTGAAAGCCTATAGACATTAAAAAAATATGATTGTATACCCCGGCGCAAAAAAAATGTTGTAACTTAAGACAGCTACGAGTGTGCGTCTGTGTGTGGCACCGTAGCTCTTAAACGGGTGAAACAATTTGGATGTTTTTTTTTTAGTTTTAGCAGGTTTTCTAGCGATGGTTCTTAAATATCAGTTAATCAAACTAATAGTTCTCAGTCTTCCGCTTTTTTTTTATGCGTTTGGGGTCTTGTATTTCTAAGAGTAAGTGTGCAATTACAATGGCAGCGGGGAGGGCAGCGGAATCCAATGGCGGGTAACGCAAACACATAGTTTTTAACTAAGGTGCATCAAGTGCGGGCGGAGCGGGCGGGGCGGAAATTTAGTCTGTTTCGTGACCCGCCACCCGCTCCCGCTGCCCGCTCCGCTCCACTGTAATTGCACACTAAGGCCTCTGCCTCGAATCTTGCGGGCAGCGGGGCGGCGGCGGCGGCGGCGCGGGAGCGGCAGGATCTTAGGCATACATTCAAATGGACCGGCCCTCGGAAACAGCGGCGCGGCAGCGGGGCGGGGGCGAACTGCGAGCGCCGCCGCCGCCGCCGCCGCGCTGTCCGCAAAATTCGAGGCAGAGGCCTAAGAGTATTGTCATTGTTGAGTCGGGCAATTATGCACTCGTTTTTTTTTCTAACTACATACACAAACAATAAAATTATATACCATGCAAAGGCAGCAACAGAAGGCATGGAAAAATAAAAACAAAAATTTCAAAATAATCGGAAAAATAAACTTCATTTTTATTTGAAATTCGTAAATTATTAAAAAAAAAAAGATTTATTGATGACTGTGCTATCCAAGGAAAACGTAAAAAATATATGTATTTCAAATTGAAAAAAAAAGCTCTTCTTTTTTTATTAAAAGGAGGTGGAATAGAAACTAAAAATATATGTATTTCAAATTGAAAAAAAAAGCTCTTCTTTTTTATTAAAGGGAGGTGGAATATGAACTAAAAATATCTAATACAAGCATTTGATTATTATATTTTAGACACTGATCACTACATTAATTTTCTATTACTCACAACATTTTTCAATGCTTGGAACCACGGTTTCTGTGTAAAAATATATCTGAATAAATAAAAATATATAGACAAACTTTTCACAGGTACGCAGAAACTACATATCTAGTCCACGCATGACCTTTAAACGCGGCTCTAGTGTCTGTGTCATTACATCAAATTGCATTAAAAAAATGTAGTATCTCGAATTTTCCAGGACAGCGTCCGCCCACGGCGTCGGAAGACGATCTCCGGCCACCGTAGGAGCGGTCATGCGGGCAGCGAGTAATGGGCGACTCGCTGACCGACCATGGACCATGCCCGGGTCGACGGCGCGTTGTGTTCCACGCGCGTCTCAAGGAGTGTCAGCATAGTGACGGGCCCTGTACAGGGCCAAAGCCTGCCGGGGTCGCGGGACTCACGAATTACCGTGACCCCGGTACGTAAAGGGCTATTGAAGGACACCGTGGATGTCGTCAGTACGAGTCTGATAGTCCCTCCTGCTCTGCCCTGGATGGGAGGACTCATTTGATGATTTTAACACGTTAAACTAAGTTAGTCGTACCTGTTTCTCGCAGTAATAATAATTACTCCTATGTACAGGTTGATCCATGAACATCTGTTTTGACATTTTCACTCCAGTCAAAGGAAGTGTCATTTTGGTACTTTTTATTTATCACTCAGTACTTCAAGTAATAATTATTTCACACATGTCACTTTACAAAACTTTATTTAAATAATTGTTGCGTTAATTCATTTTTTTTTTTGAAATTTATCTATTTTCAAAGTCTATTGACACTTGCAGAGCAATCATTTTAGATTATTCTTAACGACAGTTATGTCAGCTTTGATAAATTAACCCTTAAATGCACAAATACCATAATTAAAATGTAGAGGGCCAAAGCCTGCTGGGGTCGCGGGACCAAGGGATTACCGTGACCCTAGTACGTAAAGGGCTATTGAAGGACACCGTGGATTTTAGTCAGTACAAGTCTGACAGTCCCTCCCGCCCTGCCCTGGGTGGGAGGACACATTTGATGATTTTACCACGATAAAAAAAAAAGCACTGATCATCATCTGTCTAGCTTTTTCCCATCTATGTTGGGCTCAACTACCTTTTAAGCACTAAGTAACACTAAGCGCTATTAGTAAAATGATATAATTTAACTATTGATAACACAAATTCAGTTTTAAAAAGCATTTTCATGTGTCACCAAGTCATTTTATTTTTCACTACAATTTTAATATTATTTATTCAGTAATTAAACACAGTTTCTTGTAAAATATTGTAAATACTATCACTGTTTATGACAAAAAAACATTATTTAGTATTAATTTTAGTAGTCACAGTCAAATAACAGTAAAAAATGAATACACTTTTCACAGTAACGTTCATTTAATGTTAAGTAAACATGTAAAATTATGACATTTAGTTCAAAACAAACAGCGCTTTGTATTTCCGCTTATTACAAAGAAATGTGTCACTTTTGATCCAAACAAACATACGTTGTTTTAAAAGTTAAAATATTTGGGTTTTGTACTATTGTTTTCATTCTTTTGTGCCCGTTTTACAATCCATACTTTTTTTTTTTTAACGTGTTTAAATCATCAAATGAATCCGCCCAACCAGGGCAAATCGGGAGGGACTGTCAGACTCGTACTGGCTAAAATCTACGGTGTCCTTTAATAGCCCTTTACGTACCATGGTCACGGTAAATCAAAAGTCCCGCGACCCCGACAGGCTTTGGCCCTCTAGACGGGGGCCCCGTCATTTTTGCTGACACTCTTTGAAGCGCGCGTGGAACACACCGCGCCGTCGACCCGGGCATGGTCCATGGTCGGACAGCGAGATGCCCATTAACAATCCATACTATTAATCTATATATATAAAAATGTTATGTTGGTTTGTGTATGCTTTAAAAACTCAAAAAGTACTGCATAGATTGAGCTGAAACTTTAGCATGATATGTAATCCGCATCAAGGATTGTTTTTATTTATTTTTTGCATCAGTCACATATCCGCTACCGCGAAAAAACAGTTTTTTAACGATCAGCTGTGTACCATTAACCGCGCCATCTACCGGAAGCAAAGAAAATTAAAGTTATATGAAACGTATTCATTGTTTTGTTTCTCATTGCTCAACCATTCAATCACAATGTGCCACAGCGAAGCGTAGCAGGGTACAGCTAGTGTTATATATTTATGCGCAATGACGTCTGCTTCGCGCCTTCGCAAAGATTTTTTGTAAGAAAAATTCAGCTGCGAGCGGGGCTCGAAAAAATAAGCGAATGAAAGATTCAGCTTCAAAACGAGTGGTTGTGATGGCCTAATTGGAAAGGCGTCTGGACTACTTATACAAAAGACGCGGGTTCGAGCCCCACTCGCAGTTTTTTTTTATCGTTGTAATGTCATCAAATGAGTCCTCCCACCCAGGGCAGAACGGGAAAGACTGTCAGACTCGTACTGTCTAAAATCCACGGTGTCCTTCAATAGCCCTTTACGTTCCGGGGTCACGGTAATTCGTACGTCCCGCGACCCCGGCAAGCTTTGGCCCTCTAGAGGGGGGGCCCCGTCATTTTGTTGACAGTCTTTGAGGCGCGCGTGGAACACAACGCGCCGTCGACCCGGGAATGGTCCATGGTCGGACAGCGAGTTACCCATTACTCGCTGACTCCGCTCGCAGCTGAATTTTTCTTTCCCTAAACAAATCTTTGCTATACTAATAATATTATAACGCTGAAGAGTTTAGTTGAACGCGCTTATCTCAGGATCTACAGATTTACCCTAGTCCATTATTATCCTAGAGGTGAAAGTAACTTATTTAGTCCGAGACGTGGTTTGGTTAAAGCGGAAACGACATTCATACTTGTACTGACTAAAATAAACGGTGTTCCTTCAATAGCCATTTACGTTCCAGGGTCACGGTTACCTGATAATACAGTCCCGCGAGCCCGGCAGACCAACATAGATCTATCTTATTAAAGGCTTAAAAAAACGGATAAAATAACTTCCTGATTTATGATTATTTCAACAGACAGACAGTATTAACATTTTATATACGTATTTTTTCTGTGACACACGCAAACATCTCTGATACTGTTATCACGACTTATCACAGATTTGTGACAGACAGCCAGGACACGTTTTTAGATAAGTCTGATGTGACGTTTGTATACACAACCTGTATTTTATAAATAAAATAAAAGAATGTTATGAAATGATGACTATAGTGTATGAATTCGCCGCTAAAGGCGCTAGTGTAGCGTGAGGTCTCAGTAATGTCAAATCTCACAGTTTGTGGATTGATTTTACGGTTCTGACCTCAAAAGAAAAAACGTAACCCTTTTATATCGTGGCTAAATCATAAAATGAGTCCTCTCTATTATCGTAAATAGGTAAAAAAAGAATGCCTTTACAGAGGTTTGCAGAAGCTAATGATCAAGAGCACCAACACTTTGGATTATCACACTTCCTATAGAGCGGCCTATTCTAGCTAAAGAATCAGTTTATTTCACTCGCGAATCTAAGTGTACCAAAAAGTCTTATAAAAGTATTTTTCCATACATTACACCTTTTTGTATTTTAGTCATAATGACAGTCAATAATAATGGTTGCCTGGCATCATATTTAAAAGTAAAAGAGTGACACATAACACTAAGAAGTCTTCATGCTTCAATGCCAGACACCATAAAACTCCCACCCAGGGCGGGATGAGAGGGACTGTCAGACTTGTACTGACTACATGGTCATCAATCAATCGCCCTTTACGTTCAAGGGTCGCAGATACCTGATAAGACAGTCGCACGACCAATTGCCAATTGATGAGCCTAAAAAACGGTAGCCCTCATTTCGTCCGAAAACAAAACCTAAAAAGGTTTTGAAAGAAGATTGAAAATGAAGCCAGACACTATACCGAATAGCCAGTAAAAATACATAACGCACCTTTAGAATTAAAGTGAAAATTTTAAGAAAATGACTTTTATGCATCGAACGACTTATAAACATGTATTCTATTAGTTTTTTAAAAAGAAACCGGCTCTTCTAGCCCAGAAAAGGTATAACGCACTGTTTCCGTCTCTTTCAAATCACGCTCTTTCCCCGCGTCCCTCGGTATTGAATTAATAAATAACATTTTCCCAAAATCTGGAATTTTGGATTACGCCACTTCTATTCTAAAGGTGCGACGCCTATAATTTCCAAAGAGTTATTCAGAGGTGTACTTAATAGAAACATCGATATTTCACCTGTTATGACTTAAGTACCACGTAATTGGGGGCGAACCATTAACCACTACCAATTGGGCTCGTTTATCGTTTGTTACATGGCTACAAGGCCTGATGGTAAGCAATGATGTGGTCGACGGTTAAGCACGTTTGCCTAGAAGTCAACTTTTCACTCTTCACTGAAAGGTTGCATCCAATGTTTCATTTCAATGTGTTAATTTCGAACGCAATGTAAATTTTTAGGTACCAAAAATAAATTGATTTATATACAGGGTGTCCCAAAACTCAACGTCAAGCCGAAACGGGGTGACAGGATTGATCATAACCATCACGAGAAAAATCTGAAAAAAAATCTATCCCATGCAGTTTGTAAATTATGGGCATTTTAAGAAAAACCTAGAAATTTGATCAAACTGTACCATTTTTCGGTTATTGTGGTTATTCTTTTTTATTTTTGTTCATTTGAACTTTGGAAACGTAATCCTAAATAACATTTCTAGAATCCCAATAAAAAATAATGACACAATTGCCTCAAGTTTCCGAGAATTGAGACTATTTGTTAAACTACGAATTTAAAATTTTCAAGATTCGTCGACTTTGACAGGCCCTCCTATAAAAAAAATGTACTAGAGTGCCTTGGCAAGTGGCATTAAAAGTTGGCGCATTTAATCAGAATTCTAAAATGGTACAATACTTGTTAGTTCCATACAATAGAAAAGAGTAAAAAAATTAAAACCTCAAGTAACCCGATTTTTGCTATCACATTTTACTCAGTTAAAATGTTTTTAATTCGCACAAGCTCTAGGTAGGTTCTTAATTTTAAGACAAAATGATGAGAGAGATGGATAATGGGTATGGGTACGCATTTCGCAGTGCAAGTAAGAGATTTCCTTGACCAGGAATATCCGGGAAGGTGGATTGGACGTTCAGGCACTATCTTGTGGCCCGCCCGTTCACCAGATTTAAATCCCCTGGATTTTTTCTATTGGGGAGTTCTCAAAGAAAAAGTTTACTCAAAGCCCATTGATCACGTAGCCGACCTGCGTGAACGCATTTCTCAAGCAGCTGAGGCGATCAACTCTCGAAGATATGCCCGACTTATAAGTAGATCTTTTTTAAGAAGATGTAGGGCTTGTATTGAGGCTGATGGTAAACAATTTGAACATTTATTGTAATAAAAATGTTTTTTCTCTATCTGACTTTTAGTCCAACAAACCTAATTATTTTACTAACTTTTTTTCACTTTGGTAAAAGTGGCGTCACTATCTGTCTCGCTCACTCATGACAAACATACCCATTATCCATCTCTCTCATCATTCTGTCTTAAAATTAAGAACCTACCTACAGCTTGTGCGAATTAAAAACATTTTAACTGAGTAAAATGTGATAGCAAAAATCGGGTTACTTGAGGTTTTAATTTTTTTACTCTTTTCTATTGTATGGAACTAACAAGTATTGTACCATTTTAGAATTCTGATTAAATGCGCCAACTTTTAATGCCACTTGCCAAGGCACTCTAGTACATTTTTTTTATAGGAGGGCCTGTCAAAGTCGACGAATCTAGAAAATTTTAAATTCGTAGTTTAACAAATAGTCTCAATTCTCGGAAACTTGAGGCAATTGTGTCATTATTTTTTATTGGGATTCTAGAAATGTTATTTAGGATTACGTTTCCAAAGTTCAAATGAACAAAAATAAAAAAGAATAACCACAATAACCGAAAAATGGTACAGTTTGATCACATTTCTAGGTTTTTCTTAAAATGCCCATAATTTTCAAACTGCACGGGATAGATTTTTTTTCAGATTTTTCTCGTGATGGTTATGATCAATCCTGTCACCCCGTTTCGGCTTGACGTTGAGTTTTGGGACACCCTGTATATATAGGGTGTAAGTGACATCGACGCACAAACGGATACCATGGGTTCAGGACATGATTCTGGACCCCCCATGTTGGAATTTTTCGTCGGTTTTTCCCAAATTTTCTATTTTTGTTTTGAGTTTTTTTTTTACTTTAGACTGTTCATAAACGTTATTCTTACTTAACCCAATGATATTATTTCGCTACTTTCACTAAAATTAGCAATGTAAATAATACTAGAAATGGGTGTTTTCTCAGCTGTTTATAAAAGTTCAAATACGATGACCTTTTCATCGTAAACCTAATTACTGTGTCCAGTACCGCAGTACCTGTAGTACCTAATGAGCGGTACACAAAAAAAAATGGGAAGAAACCGACGAAAAATTCCAACACGGTGGAGTACAGAATCATGTCCTGGACTCATGGTAACCGTTTGTGCGTCGATGTCTCTTACACCCTGTATATAGTATACTGAAAAAAAGAGTGATTAATTTATTCAAGTACATACCTGGTTAGTAAGAACACTCTTGAGTTGTATACACTCGTCTCGTCTTCTGTCTAACTCTTTCTGCATCACGTTCATTTGTTCTAGAAGATATATAACACATTTAGTTTGGAAGCTGGCCCGCTTGTATCAGAAAGATAGAAAGAAAATACGTATACTTTTTGAGATTTTTTAGAGCTGTGGTGATGAAATAAATTACACAAAGTAATGTAACTGGGTGCGTTCGAACTCACGACCTACATTACGTAAGTCGGGACCGATACCACTTATAACCAAATCGCCAAACGAATAAAACAGGGTGTTGCTAGGAGCCCTAGCGCTTACCTATAACCTCCTTGGACACCAGCATGGTGTCTCCAGCTGCCCGCAGCCTGTCCAGGTGTTCCCGAAGCTTCTTGTTCTCAATTTCCAGCTCTTCCAGCTTGTAGCGGTCTATGTTCGGGTTTGTGGGCGGCGATGAGTGGCGGTCTGGTGGAAAAAATGGTGTAAAAACATGGTGATTCACGGTTAATCATAAACACCCAACCCGGAACAACTATGTGCAGATTATATTTTTTCCGTACGGGGATTGAACCCGCGACACGTTGCGCAACAGTCGATGACTCAGCCACTGCGCGAACTGTGACTTTTTGACAGCACGAGCCATATGGTCTCATTTTAGCAACAATTTTACATAAAGAAAATGAGTTTTTTTTAATGTACAATGGGTTTGCTCTTGACCTTAGTCTAGGTCAGGAGTGACTAAGACAAGGTTGACGATGGAGCGAGCTTACCCAGAAGAAGTCTGTTCACTCTAACTTTGAAGAGATTAGGGTTGTATGCGTTCGGAAACACAGTCGCAGGCAGAGAGTTCCACTCCTTCGCTGTCCGTATTATAAAAGACGTTTGGAAACGCTTAGTGCGAATTGGTGGAATAGCAATAAGGTAAGGATGGTAATTTGCCGTGCGTCTAGATGTGCGAAGATCGAAGGGGGCTGGTGAGATGAGGTCGTGGAGTTTTGATGGTATTATTGTTCACAGTTCGAGAAATAAGATAAACTTTTTATTTTATTTAATGATAGTTTCGTGTTTGACCACTATCTCACCTGATGGTAAGCGAAGATGTGGTCGACGGTGAAGCACGCTTGCCTAGAAGTAACCTATTCACTCTTAACTTGAAGACCCCAAGGTTATACAGAACACAGACCCCGGCAGGGAACTCTTAAACTTACTCATAATCCTCTCCTCAAGGTCGGTGGCTCTCTTCTGTGTCCGCGACAATTCACTCTGGAGTGCCGATATCCTGTTCCTCATCCGAAGTACCAGACCAGCATCAGCCACCTATGGATTAACATAAGAATATGGATTACAATTAGTTATGTACTTAAAACTATGGAAAAAAATAGTTTTAGTTTAAGTAAGTCATAATTTTTCTTAGATAATAAATAGGTGCGAAGCGAACGAATCGAATCAGAAACACCATCCTGCGCTCCATTACCAAAGTAGCTGATGTAGGAGTAAAAACAGCCAAGCTGAAGTGGGAGTGGGCGGGCCACGTTGAACGAATGCACCCGGAGAGGTAGGCAAAGATCGTCACTCACTGGACGCCTGAGGGAGGACATCGACGTCGAGGTCGACCGCGGGGGAGGTGGTGTGACGATCTAATCATGTTCGCGGGGCAGACATGGCCAGAAATTGCCCAAAATAGAGTGGTTTGGAAGGAAAAAGGGGATGCCTTTGCCCAGCCGTGCGAAACAAAGTAGGGTTTAAAAAAAGAAAAGATAATAAATCCAGATTCCGCGTTCAAAACAAAACATTTTTCTTGGAGCCGCTTTTTTATAAATGTGAGTGAGCGCCACGCACGCATTCGACACGGAATCTGGACATTTTATAATCTAAAGCGGATAACTTAATCGGCGACTCGCTGTCCGACCATGGACCATGTCCGGGTCGACGGCGCGTTGTGTTCTACGCGCGCCTCACAGAGTGTCAGCATTTTGACGGGGGCCCCCTCTAGAGGGCCAAAGCCTGCGGGGGTCGCGGGACGAATTACCGTGACCCCGGAAAGGGCTATTGAAGGACACCGTGGATTTTAGTCAGTACGGGTCTACCCTGGGTTGGAGGACTCATTTGATTATTTTAACACGTTAAAAAAAAAGCCGGATAACTAGTGCCCGACACTGGTTTTCAAACTGACCTACTCGTATTATAGTTATTAGCTGTACCCTGACACGCTTCGCTGTGGCACAAAAAAACTGTTTTTTCACGGTCGCGGATATGTGACTGATGCAAAAATTATATAAAAACAATCCTTGACGCAGAACTTTTTGAGTTTTTGAAGCGTACACAAACCAACATAACATTTTCATATATATAGATTTTTGAAAATCTGTCGGATAAATCCGATCGTGTATGGCTAGTGTCTTACCGGTTGCGTTGGTCCATTGTGTGAGCCCGCAGACCAGTTGACAGCCTCCAGCGCTGGTCGAGTGCTCTCCACAGATCTGACTGAACCGTAGCCATAATCCTACGAAAAAAAGTATACAATTTATTAGCAAAAAAAAGTGCATGAAACAAACGTTACTAAACTAGGTGCTGCCGGCGGCTTCGCCCGCGTTTTAACTCGAAAATGATCCTACGGGAATGTCGTACTGGGGTTAGTCCGGTCAAATTAGACATGAAAATAGTGCAGCTCAATTTTGGTACAGAGCTTTCTTTTTTTTATCGTGGTAAAATCATCAAATGAGTCCTCCCACCCAGGTCAGAGCGGGAGGGACTGTCAGACTCGTACTGATTAAAATCCACGGTGTCTGTCTATAGCCCTTTACGTTCCGGGGTCACGGTAATTCGTACAGTCCCGCGACCATTGGTACAGAGCTTAGTCCACTAGTGACAAAAGTCCCCATTCGATCTTGAATAACTTTTTAGTACACATGGAATCGACGGAGTCATTTGGCACGTTATTTCTGCTAGTATAATGTCTATTTTGACAGGTTTATATGGACAGCTAATCCATGCGTTACTCCAAAATATAACTTATGTCTGAGCTTTGGTTCAAAATTACGTGAAAACGGCTGAATGGATCTTGATGGTACAAATACCATCAAGATCCATTCCACGCGCGCCTCAAAGTGTGGCAGCAAAATGACTGGGCCCCCCTCTAGAGGGCTAAAGCCTGGCGGAGTCGCGAGTCTCACGAATTACCATGAACCCGGAACGTAAAGGGCTATTGAAGGACACCGTGGATTTAAGTCAGTACGAGTCTGACAGTACCTCCCGCTCTGCCCTGGGTGGGAGGTCATTTGATGATTTTACCAAAATAAAAAAAAAGTTAGATATCGAAATTCTTGAAAAACCATTTAATGTTATCTGTCGTTATAAAAAGATAGCTTACTATTAATTATACCAATATAAAATATAATTGATTAAGATACCATCAGCGCGGTTCACAAAAGACGAACTCTTATCTATAAAATTGCATTTCTTTATTGACGTTTAACTTTATGATTTGTTGTTATTTGTAGGCAATGTCGACGCAGTGACTGAGTGATTCACTGGTACACTGCGAGTCACAGGTTCGATTCCTGACCGGAACCAATATTGGTGTGTGTGAGTTAAAATTTTTGCACGATACAGTTTAATTTAGAGTTTTTTAATGCATCCACGATCATCATCTGCCTAGCCTTTTCCCAACTTTATTGGGGTCGGCTTTAGTCGAACCAGATGCAGCTGGATATCAGTATTTTACATGGAGCGACTGCCTGTCGGACGTCCACAACCCAGTAACTGGGTAATACGATACCCCATGGTAAGACTGGTTGTCAGACTTTACAGCTTCTGACTAACAGTAACGACTGTCAAAGGTCTACAAATGACAGCCGGGACCAACAGCTTTACGTGCTTTCCGAGGCACGGAGGAAACTCGCTATGACAGATGGTCACCCATCCACAGACGAACCTCGGCAAGCGCGGGTTAACCCGGAAGATCGGCCTGAGCGACTGTAATTATTTAGCCACGAGCTCCTCCTTTCATGCATCCACGATACAGGAGAAAATCCAAGTGAGGGGAAACATTATAAAAAAAATAATTTGGTACAAGTAGGAAAAGTTTGTTGTTTCATTAGAGGCGAAATTCTCAATCGAGCCACAGGCGAGTGTCTTAAAGGCCCGATAACTCATCATCTGCCTTGGCTTTTCCCAACTATATTAGGATAGTCGCGGGACTCACGAATTACCGTGACCCCGGAACGTAAAGGGCTATTGAAGGACACCGTGGATTTTAGTCAGTACGAGTCTGAGTCAGTCAGTTCCTCCCGCTCTGCCCTGGGTGGGAGGACTCATTTGATGATTTTATCCCGATATAAAATAAAATTAGAAAACTATATTAGGATCGGCTTCCAGTCAAACCAGATGTAACTGGATATTAGTATTTAACATGGAGCGACTGCCTATCGCACCTCCATAACCCAGTAACTGGGTAATACGGGGTAATATACAACATTATTTTTTGTTTATGCGAAACCCGATACCAGGTGTATCGGGTTTCGCATTCTAGTATTTTTGTGTAAAGAATCTATGTACAAAATTTTAAAACCGTATCATAAATATTCACAAGGTTATAAGTTTGTATATTACCTGGTTGTCCGTTCAAAAACATGCTCATTACACCCGCGTAAATCACGTCTCCTGTGTTATACACTCGTGATAATAGCTTGGCAATAGGTACCTAACCGTACGGTGATTGTATTGTAATTAACTGGTAATAAAATTTAATTAAAATATATTTGAAAAAAATATAACATGGTGTCAAAATTATTGGAATCGAATCATTTTCTGAACAAACTATATTCAGGTTTCGCATATACTTAAAATAATGTTGTATATAATTAAGGGGCCGATAACTGCAATATCAAATTCCAACTTGTATCACACATGTATCATATTTCCAAAACACTGTCGAAGAAATCCTAACTTAATATTATAAAGCTAAAGAGTTTGTTTGTTTGGACGCGCTAATCTCAGGAACTACTGGTTTGAATTGAAAAAATATTTTTGTGTTCGATAGTCCATTTATCAAGGAAAGCTTTAGGCTATAAAACATCACGCAGCGACCAATAGGAGCCGAGCAGCGAGGGCAGAAACCACGGGGTACATCTAGTAAAAGACGTATTTATGTAATAAAAGTAACTTACATCTTCAACCGTAGTTTCCTGCTGTGAGTTATTGCTGGCATCAGACAATGATCTCCTGTGCTCTTTAGGGGCTGGTTTACTGCAAAAACAAAAATATATATATATAAATACCTAAGTTAAGTCATTGATTTTGACGGCGCATTATTCTCCACGCGCGCCTCAAAGAGTGTCAGCAAAATGACGGGGGGGCCTCTAGAGGGCCAAAGCCTGCTGGAGTCGCGGGACTTACGAATTACCGTGACCCCGGAACGTAAAGGGCTATTAAAGGACACCGTGGATTTTAGTCAGTACGAGTCGGACAGTCCATCCCGCTCTGCCCTGGGTGGGAGGACTCATTTGAAGATTTTACCACGCTAAAAAAAAAATATTGATTTAAAATGAAAGGATTTAAGGGACTACCTATAACTGGGCCCATGGGCGTACCAAGACTCTGAATCAGGGAGGGTAAGGGAGGCATTTAATCTCATAAACTTCTGCTATTAAAATCTCATTTTTATTTTTTGGGAATGTATCTACCAATATTGAGCATTATTTTGTTTTTTTTCTTAAGTAGTGATCCGCCCCGGCTCCGCACGGTTGCAATCTCTACCGTAATACCCTTGTTTTATACATATAAACCTTCCTCTTGAATCACTCTACCTATTTAAAAAAAACCGCATCAAAATCTGTAGTTTTAAAGAACTAAGCATACATAGCGACAGACAGCGGGAAGCGACTTTGTTTTATGCTATGTAGTGAGAACAACAGTAGATAGAAGGGTGGTGCCTATATGAAATCCAGGGCAGATGCCCTCACCTGCCCGCTCCCCCTGGATACGCCCATCTGGGCTCATAGGTCTGTCGTCGGACGAAAGTCTAAGGCGGTTCGCATTTATTTCGGCGTGGTAAAATATCAAATGAGCCTCCTTCCCATAGCGGACGGGAGGGACTGTCAGTCTCTTACTGACTAAAATCCACGGTGTCCTTCAATAGCCCTTTACGTTCTAGAGTCACGGTTACGCGTTTGGTCTACGTCCCCGGCAGGTGTTGGGACATATATGGGGGCCCGTCAGAATGCCGACAGCTCTATGAGGCGCGCGTGAAACACGACGCGCCGTCGACCCGGGCATGGTCCATGATGGGACGGCAAGTCACCCATTGTAATGGCCCTTTGTGCCTATTGGCCTTGTTTTGTTCTGTTTCCTGCTTGCATAGAGGGAAGTGGAAACATATTTTTTCCTACTCCTCCACTATTCTTTTCTGATTCATTTCGTTGCAAAATCCAAGACAGGTAAATTCATTCTCCGGGACACGTCGAGCTTCATTGTCTCGGCGCTTTTCTGGTAGTTGCCACTGTTGATTCTGGCTTTCAGGAGTTGCAGTGGTTTGGGAATAATGTGGTGGGTTTGTCCCATAAAAAAAAATTAACCCATTACTCGCCGTCCGCATGCTCTCTAAATTAACTATGACATTCTTTGGTTGCACAACAGAAGCTCAGTTGCCTAATGAGACAGTCCCGCGCCAACAGGTGTTCAGCCCTCTATGGAGGCCCAACACGTCAGATTGCAACTCACCTCTGAAGAGAGTCGATCCTCTCCTGCAACTCATACTGCGCTGACAAGAGCTTCTGTCGACTCTGTCTTTCTGCTTCTAACTCTGCGTTCAACGCCTTCTTCTCTTGTTCATGTTGTTTGTCGCGTTCTGTGAATGAAATTAACAGTTTTTTTTAATGATATAGGGACATAGTTGCTAAATGTGAGGATTGTGGCGGTCTCATTCATCATCATCTGCCTAGCCTTTTCCCAACTATATTGGGGTCTGCTTCCAGTCAAATCGGATGCAGCTGGATATCAGTATTTTACATGGAGCGAATGCCTATCGGACCTCCACAACCCAGTTACTGAGTAATACGATACCTTATGGTAAGACTGGTTGTCAGACTTTAGAGCTTCTGACTAACAGTAAACACTGTCAAAGATCCACAAATTACAGCCGGGACCAACGGCTTTACGTGCTTTCCGAGGCACGGAGAAATCTCGCTATGACAGATGGTCACCCATCCACAGACCAACCTCGGCAAGCGCGGCTTACCCCGGAAGATCGGCCTGTGCGGCTGTAATTATTTAGCCACGAGCTCCATTGTGGCGGTCTCATTGCAAAATTATATTTATTTTTACACCGAAGTTCACAATTAGTTCTTCCAGGGCGGGACTTGAGATACTCTCAGACTCGTACTGACTAAAATCCATAGGCCTTTGTGTTCCTGGATCACGGTTACTTAATAAGACAGTTCCGCGACCCCACAATCAGAGCCTGTTATTGGATTTTGAACTTTACTTCGACTAGTTATGTATTAATATTTCATAACTGATACTTTTTCAGGATGAAAGATACCCTATGTCCGTTTCTGTACACAACGTCACAATGTCATTACGTTAGGATAAAAAGTTCAGTGATTTGGACATGAAAAGGTAACGCACAAACTAAAAGGGTATGCAACTTTTAGTATGGACCTTGGCATCATTTTTTTTTTCTTTCGCCAGTGATTAAATTTTGGGCACAATTAGACTACCACCAAGTCAGTCAAGTCCATAGAAAAAAAAAGTTTCTAAACCGTAACCAACCAGAGATATGACGGTTTTTATTTTGTTCTAATCAGGAGTTATTTTTGTAGGATACATAGATTTATTGATTTACTCCTGATTAGAACATAATAAAATCCGTCATATCTCTGGCTAGTTACGGTTTAGAATTTTTTTATTATTTTTTACGAAGTTCTTAGGTTGCGGTCTACTAAAGACCAACATTTCATTACTGGCGAAAGAAAAAAAAATTGATGCCAAGGTCCATACTAAAAGTTGCATACCCCTTTCAAATTAATATTAAGTTAATATCATTCTTCAAATACAAAACGAAAACTTTAATTGGAGACTTAAAAAAAATTATAATAAGGCGTCAAAGTACCTCTCCATAACTGCGCCCGAGTTTTGAACTCCTGTGACCACTCCACTAAGGCACTTTCATACGCGTTGCTTGTCTCATATTGTTTTTTTGACACATCACTTATTACTTCTGATACCAGCATTTTAATTAATTAATTTATTAACAAGAGGTAGACAGAATGGTTTCAAGCCATTCCCAAAAAAGCAACCGTATTTTTTATTTTACTTTACAGTTCTATATTTATAAGCTGGTTACTTTTAGTATATAAGTTGTTTATATCCGATTTTTCGGTTTTATTGGTCACTTTTTCGGTATAAATAACGAAGCTTTTTCGACAGAATATTTACATTTACAGCAAACGATTAAAAAGTTTGAATTGTGTCTCTGCCCTTTCAAGCAATGTCATACACACAAAGCCAAGTCGTCAGTTGTTATATTTTGTAAGTAAAAACGTTTCCCAAGTTCTAAAATCCTTGAAAGATCTTTACAACACTTCCATATGTTTTACTGTATTATGTCTTAATGCCGATTTCCTAACAGCAATAAAATAACACAACTTTAAATCTTGCAAACACAGATGTTTATAAACTACACTACTACCAGCACGTCTATGTTTCGTCACATTTCAAAAACACATAAACTCTATGCTTTAAAAAAAATCACTTATTTCACACGTTAATCATCATTTGAAATTTTCTCAACTACATTGGGGTCGGCTTCCAATCGAACCAGATGCAGCTGAATATCAGCATTTTTGCATGGATCGACTGCCTGTCTGACCTCCACAACCCCGCTTAGGAGGTAACACGAAAGCCCTCAGCAAGACTGGTTGACAGACTTTCAAGCTTCTGACTAACAGTAACGACTGTCAAAGATCTACAAATGGCAGCCGGGACTAACAAAGTTACGGAGGAAATCCGGCAAGTAATAAACGGTCATCCATCTACATGCAGACGCTAGCAAGCGTTGCTTAACCACGATCTAACTGTTCACTTTTAAATTTTCATACGAAACACGTATACAAAATTATTTGCCAACACGGCTGCTTAGATTCGATGGTACATGGAAGTAATTAATTTTTACGTTATCAATATGTGTTTTTATCAAAATGATAACTTACCTAATGTTTGCCTTTATCAATACATTTATCAAGGGTGTTAAAGGATCGTAAATATTAAATGTTTGTGTGGTGTTTCGTGTCCTGTTTTGAAAGGAAATAATCTCTTAGCAGCCGCGGTTTATTTTAATTATTTATAAAAAAAAATTGTCTTTTTTATATTAATTTCCTATGGACACTTTAATTGCTACATCGTATTCATATAATTTACCATCTCAAGTTGAATGATGTAACAAAGGTTCTGTTATCATTTTGGCGATTTAAAAAGAGTGTCCATGGAGTTTCTTGCCCGTTCTTCTCCATAGAGATCTACTCCTTGGAATGGGCATCTACAGTACTTTCACAGTTTTGTGAATGGGACTGTAGCACCGTAACTATTTTTAACTATTTTATTTTACTTTTGTCTTTCGACAATTCAAAAGTGCCTGTAACTGGCCTACTTGAAAAAAATGATTTGATTTTGATTACGATTCACTTTTTTTTTATTGTATCAAAGTTATTATTTTTTCATTTTGACATTCTTTTTGGAGTTATACGAGTAGTTACAGTTTGAAAAAAGTTATATGACTTAAGCTTTTGTATACATTTACATATTATAGGTAACTACTCAATTTGCGATTTTGGAACTTTTTTTTTCGTATTTAATTTTCATCATTTTAAATATCGATACGATTCTCTGATTTTATGACTAGGATATTTTTTTTCTAATTTCATATGAAAATTGCGATAAAAATTCGTAACATACATGGAATATTCAATTCTATTGTTCAAGCAATGTTCTACTCTATGAAAATTGATATAACAATTTTAGCAATGTTGCCAAAAATGGCTATTAAAAAACCAACATGTCACTAATTTAACCATGTAAAAAGGGCTATGCAACTTTTTGGCATCAATTTTTTTATTCTTTCGCCAGTAATGAAATGTTGGTCGTTAGTAGACCGCAACCTAAGAACTTCGTAAAAAAGAATAAAAAAATTCTAAACCGTGACCAACCAGAGATATAACGGATTTTATTTTGTTCTAATTAGGAGTATAATCAATAAATCTATGGTTTCCTACAAAAAATAACTCCTGATTAGAACAAAATAAAAACCGTCATATCTCTGGTTGGTTACGGTTTAGAAACTTTTTTTTTCTATTGACTTCTTAGGTGGTAGTCTAATTGTGGCCAAAATTTAATCGCTGGCAAAAGAAAAGAAAAAATTGATGCCAAGGTCCATACTAATAGTTGCATACTCTTTTAAAAATAAATAAAGTAAGTTGTCTCGTTAAAAACTGAAAACAATAAAGCTAATCGTTTTTCAGTGTTCATATTTTTAATATCTATTTAATCAAACTACTTTGTCGGACAAAGGCGCGTCATACTCATTATCATAATACTAAACAAGATAAAACTGAGTTACATGCATTTTAAAAACATTTTATTAGTTCGAGGTAGTAATTACAATGTTATTGTAGATGGCAAATCAAATTTCGTCGCGGGACTAACAAATACCGTGAGCCCGGAATATATAAAGGGCTATTGAAGGACACCGTGGATTTTAGTCAGTACGAGTCTGACAGTCCCTCCCGCTCTGCCTTGGGTGGGAGGACTGATTTGATGACTTAAATACGCATAAAAAAAAGGTAAATCAATTTATACGAGTACTTTGGTCAGAGGCTAAGTATTGCCATACAAAGAGGCAAGGCCGCCAGTCTCTTGGCTACATTACCAGCCGACAGCGTTGAGGATGAATTTTACGATGCTCTATAATAGTTTACTTTGGCTTTATTTTATATTTCTATAGTAAAAAAACGGCTGCGGTCGGCGAGTAACAGGTGGCTCGCCGTCCGATCATGTACCATGCCCGGGTCGACGCCGCGTCCAGGTCCGACCGCTCAATGCACTGCAAGTCCCTTCGTATACAAGGCGACGCAAGTCCGATATAACCATCGAATGAGTCCATCCAACCAGGGGAGGGCAGGAGGGACTGTCAGACTTGTACTGACTAAAATCCACGTTGTCCTTCAATTGCCATTTACGTGCCAGGGCCACGGTTACCCGTTAGACCCGCGACCCCGGCAGGCTTTGGCCCTCTAAGGGGTGCCTCGTCATTATGCTGACAGCTCTTTGAGAAACTACGAAACTTGAAAACTAAATTTTGCACAGAAACTGCGAGCTGCCATCCAAACTAATATTATAAATGCGAAAGTAACTCTGTCTGTCTGTCTGTCTTTTCTTCACGCCTAAACTACTGAACGGATTTGTGTAAAATTTGGTACAGACTTAGTTTGGAACTTGAGAAAGGACATAGGATAGTTTTCATTACAAAAATTTTTAAAAAAATCTGCCGGAAGTCACTATTCCACGCGAACGAAGTCGCGGGCAAAAGCTAGTTAAAAATAAAGCTATTAAACTCACCTTCAATCGCCAACTCATAATGTTCCTTCATACTCTTCAGCTCATTAGCCAATTTCTCACTCTCTCCCTCCCACGTAGCTCTGTTCTGCTCATACTCCTCTTTCAAACTCTTCTTCTCTTGTATCAGCTGTTTGTTGCTATCTCTTTCTTTCTCTAACTCTACTTGGAGAGATGCTATTAGATCGTTCTTGCTGAATAGGTCCACTTTCAATGTTTTTGTTTCAATTTCTACCAGTTTTAGCATTTCCAGTTTTGCCCTGTGGAAAAAATGGATAGTTTTTTAATAGAATAATTAAATTTTGTGGCGATTGGGATTTAGAACTTTAAGACTGTTCAACATGATTCGTTCCATTGTATTATAATAGTTATGAGGTCTTTGTAACTCGTGAAAAAATTTCGGAATTTCTCCTGTATCGTGGGTGCGTTTACAAACATTTCAACTCACATACACAAACACCCGGGGTTTGACCCTCTAGAGGGCGGCCCCGTCATTTTGCTGACACAACGCGCCGTCGACCCGGGCATGGTCCATGGTCGGACAGCGAGTCGCCCATTACTTGTTGCCCGCATGCCCGCGGTGGCCGGAGATTGTATGATTGTCACCTACATAGTATAAAAACTTACTTCAAATCCACAATCTGTGCCATCAGCGGCTCTATACTCTTATTCTTCTCCATGGCGTCTCCCAGCCTCTGTTGCAGGCTGATGATCTTGTTTTCCAGGCCCTTGTTGAGGGACTTCACGTGGTCGAGACTGCGGGCTTCGATGCGCAGGCGCTTGTATTGACGACGGGCGAGGAAGCGGCGGATCTGTGAAGGGGGAGGTGGTTTAAATTATTTATTTCTTATTGACAGGCCTGTTGGTCTAGTGGTTAGTGACTGCTATGCCGGAGGTCGTGGGTTCGATTCCCACCCAGGACAAATGTTTGTGTGATGAGCACGATCATTTGTTCTGTGTCTGGGTGTAATTTATCTATAATATGTATGTATTTAGAAATATATAAGTATGTTTATCAGTTGTCTAGTACCCATAACACAAGCTCTGCTTAGTTTGGGACTAGATGGCGTTGTGTGATAGTTGTGGAATATTTATTTATTTATTTCTAAAGATTTTTGGGGGAAAAATAATGACCTGCAGTACTAATTAAATAGGTATTTTACTACTAATTATTATGTGAGAGGGAGTTGCCCATTATCCTCCACGCGGGCCCATTGCGGGTTGGTAGATGTCACATGTGATACGTAAACCAAAATTGAAGAAAATACGACAATTTTAAAATTGCCAATACGTCACAAGCAGTATTTACTTGCTTCTGACGTCAGGAGCGCAGACTCTCGAATTTTGATGCGATATATCTTTGTAAATATGCATTTGTTTAACAAAAGATAAAATACGTGTCCATTATTTTTCAAAACTGGGTCAGTGGGTCGTCGTTTTTGAAAAAAAACGTTGTCCCACACTAGGAATTTCTCATGTGTCGTGGGTGCGTTTACAAACATAGAAACTCACATGCACAAACACCCAGACCCGGAACAACTATTTGTAGGTCATACAAATATTTGTTCCGTACGGGTACGAACCCGCGACACGCAGCGCAGCAGTCCAATAGCTTAGCCACTTCGCTAACCGTGATGACGGACTACGAGTAATTAAATTTGCAATTTATTGATGCTGTTAAATTGCCTATTATATTATTTAAAACCGTCGGACGTCGCAAGACGATCTCCGGCCACCGTAAGTGCGGGCATGCGGGCGGCGAGTAATGGGCGACTCTCTGTCCGACCATGGACCATGCCCTGGTCGACGGCGCGTTGTGTTCCGCGCGCGCCTCAAGGAGTGTCAGCAAAATGACGGGGCCTGTAGAGGGCCATAGCCTGCCGGGGTCGCGGGACTTTCCCATTACCGTAACCCCGGTACGTAAAGGGCTAGTGAAGGACACCGTGGATTTTAGTCAGTACAAGTCTGACAGTCCCTCCCGCCCTGCCCTGGGTGGGAGGACTCATTTGATGATTTTACCACGATAAAAAAAATAAAAAAAATATTATTTAAAACAGAACTTTATACTTACAGAAGCCTGTGCTATAATGATCTGTCTCCTCATCCTCTTGACGCGTTTGCGCGCGAGATAACCGCGTGCGTAGCGTTGTATGGTGATAACCTGAGAAAAAAAAACAAGAGTTTAAATAACAAAAGGACACGTCATCATCTGCCTAGCCATTTCCCAACTATATTGGGGTCGGCTTCCAGTCAAACCAGATGCAGCTGGATATCAGTATTTTACATGGAGCGACTGCCTGTCGGACCTCCACAACCCAGTAACTGGGTAATACGATACCCCATGGTAAGACTGGTTGTCAGACTTTAGAGCTTCTGACTAACAGTAACGACTGTAACGACTGTCAAAGATCTACAAATGACAGCCGGGACCAACGGCTTTATGTGATTTCCGAGGCACGGAGGAAACTCGCTATGACAGATGGTCACCCATCCACAGACCATACTCGGTAAGAGCGGCATAACCCGGAAGATCGGCCTGTGCGGCTGTATTTATTTAGCCACGAGCTCCTCAACAAAAGGACTCGTAATGACAAAAAACTAAAAGAATATGCTTACGGTCCGTTCACGACTTTGATCTAAGCGGTGAGCGGTGCGAATAAGACATTAGTTACTTTGTGAAAACGCGAATTCGCTACGGGCGGCGTCTCATGGCGTGTTTCAAACAGTTCTATACATTTGATCTTACTGATCGCGTAAGTGACCACTCACTACGGCAAGCTCGTGAACGTTACATGGTTCGGTCAAGTCCATTGTGTCAGCGCTGTTCTAGTGGTCGCCACTATTGATTCTGACTTTCAGGAGTTGCAAGCCTCTGCCAAACAGACGCGCGAGTCCGAAGCGATACCGAACCGAAGCGAGACGTCAGTCCGATAGTTCTGTCACGCTATCGGATCGCTTTCGCTTTTCTATGAGACTGGATTCAAACAATTCAAAAATACAAATAAAAACGTCACACTTCGCATTCGCCACGCCAGTCTGTTTGACAAAGGCTTCGTGGTTTGGGAATAGTGTAGTGACATGGTGCGAAATAAATGACCCATACCAAATAGCCAGTGGTCTGTCAGACCGTGTGGTCTGACAGACCACTATCATAAGTTACGTTACTACTACTCACCGCTTTGACCTTCCTCCGGTCTCTGTACAGATTCCTTGCCAGGTATCCTCTGGCATGGGCTTGTAGACCAATGGCGAGACGACGCAGTCTCTGGTACTTGAGTCTAGCAAGCCACCCGCGAACGTTACGCTGGATTTTGATAGCGGCGCGTTTGCGACGAATCTCTTGGGCGCGTCTGTTGGCAAAATTAATAGCACAATGAAATAGGGACTAAGAGTATTTTAGAAGATCACTACGACATAATTAACAACTTCCCTGTCCCCATACAACTCATTATGATAATGCCCTACGTCCACAGGTTTTACGTATTGTTACGCTTATTAGCTTTTTTGAACTCCCCTTTTTAACTCACGAACGTAGGGCGTTAATTTTTCTTTACCACGTTTAATGAATCATATGTGAACAAACACATACATACAATAAAAATTGTATAAAATTGTATAAAATAAAATTGTATAAAGAAATGAGTCACCTGTGACTCATGAACTTATTCTAGTACGTTCCTATGAGTCATATATGACTCATTGGACAGGGAAGTTGTTAAAAAAGAAGGCATGTGATCCTGTAGGTTTAGGTAGAGTACCCCTGCCTGATAGTAGACCTTCGATGAAGCAAGCAAGTCCTGCGCCCCAACGGAACACAGTAATTTTTTTTTTCAACTACCAACGCCAGTGAGATCACCGCATGCCACAGACCTTTTCGCGAATAGGGTATTTGAGTGAAAAAATCTAATAAGTCAAAATTCAAATAAAACGATTTGAGTGATATTTTTTTTTGAAGTGAAACTTCTTTACGCACGCTTGACTTGGGGAGTAAGCTGGCGAACGCGTGACGTAAGCGTTACGAAAAGTGTGATCGGGCAACGCGAACGGAAGTTAAGTGGGGGATATAGCCAAATACGTTCCGTACCATGAAATAAATTTAAATATTTGTAGAAAATTAATATATGTATATGTGTATACATGTATATATTGTACACACATACAGGGTGTCCCAAAACTCAACGTCAAGCCGAAACGGGGTGACAGGATTGATCATAACCATCACGAGAAAAATGTGAAAAAAAATCTATCCCATGCAGTTTGAAAATTATGGGCATTTTAAGAAAAACCTAGAAATGTGATCAAACTGTACCATTTTTCGGTTATTGTGGTTATTCTTTTTTATTTTTGTTCATTTGAACTTTGGAAACGTAATCCTTAATAACATTTCTAGAATCCCAATAAAAAATAATGACACAATTGCCTCAAGTTTCCGAGAATTGAGACTATTTGTTAAACTACGAATTTAAAATTTTCTAGATTCGTCGACTTTGACAGGCCCTCCTATAAAAAAAATGTACTAGAGTGCCTTGGCAAGTGGCATTAAAAGTTGGCGCATTTAATCAGAATTCTAAAATGGTACAATACTTGTTAGTTCCATACAATAGAAAAGAGTAAAAAAATTAAAACCTCAAGTAACCCGAATTTTGCTATCACATTTTACTCAGTTAAAATGTTTTTAATTCGCACAAGCTGTAGGTAGGTTCTTAATTTTAATAAGACAAAATGATGAGAGAGATAGATAATGGGTATGTTTGTCATGAGTGAGCGAGACAGATAGTGACGCCACTTATACCAAAGTGAAAAAAAGTTAGTAAAATAATTAGGTTTGTTGGACTAAAAGTCAGATAGAGAAAAAACATTTTTATTACAATAAATGTTCAAATTGTTTACCATCAGCCTCAATACAAGCCCTACATCTTCTTAAAAAAGATCTACTTATAAGTCGGGCATATCTTCGAGAGTTGATCGCCTCAGCTGCTTGAGAAATGCGTTCACGCAGGTCGGCTACGTGATCAATGGGCTTTGAGTAAACTTTTTCTTTGAGAACTCCCCAATAGAAAAAATCCAGGGGATTTAAATCTGGTGAACGGGCGGGCCACAAGATAGTGCCTGAACGTCCAATCCACCTTCCCGGATATTCCTGGTCAAGGAAATCTCTTACTTGCACTGCGAAATGCGTACCCATACCCATTATCCATCTCTCTCATCATTTTGTCTTAAAATTAAGAACCTACCTAGAGCTTGTGCGAATTAAAAACATTTTAACTGAGTAAAACGTGATAGCAAAAATCGGGTTACTTGAGGTTTTAATTTTTTTTCTCTTTTCTATTGTATGGAACTAACAAGTATTGTACCATTTTAGAATTCTGATTAAATGCGCCAACTTTTAATGCCACTTGCCAAGGCACTCTAGTACATTTTTTTTATAGGAGGGCCTGTCAAAGTCGACGAATCTTGAAAATTTTAAATTCGTAGTTTAACAAATAGTCTCAATTTTCGGAAACTTGAGGCAATTGTGTCATTATTTTTTATTGGGATTCTAGAAATGTTATTAAGGATTACGTTTCCAAAGTTCAAATGAACAAAAATAAAAAAGAATAACCACAATAACCGAAAAATGGTACAGTTTGATCAAATTTCTAGGTTTTTCTTAAAATGCCCATAATTTTCAAACTGCATGGGATAGATTTTTTTTCAGATTTTTCTCGTGATGGTTATGATCAATCCTGTCACCCCGTTTCGGCTTGACGTTGAGTTTTGGGACACCCTGTATATATATATATATATACATACAGATGGAGCGAAAGAAGTTTCACTTCAGTCGTGTGGTCATAAGCACACTCGTTTTTTTTTTTTTTGAAACGTAATCCAAGATTGACAAAGATAGGACGTTTTCGAAATTCTCAATACTCGTACTCACTTAGGTACAAACTTTACTAGTTATAACATCACGAGCTACCACTTTCGAATTTTGATTCGTTATATCTTTCATTGATAAAACAATACGTGTCCATTATTTTTCAAAACTCAAACTGAAGGACTAATTTAACTAATTAGATTTAGCCTTTTGGGGTTGAAACACTAGGGCCGTGGGGTCCGAGTGCCCACAAACTTTTCAAAGACATCGCCAAGCGTTTAGTCGACGCCTCGCGTGACCAGAGGGCTGGCCTATTTCTTGGTCAAAGGATCAGCATTGCCATCCAACGTGGCAATGCTGCCAGCGTTCTGGGAACTTTCCCCATTGACAGCGATGTGGACGAATTTTTTGACGCCCTATTTTAGTTTTAATTTAGTCATTTCTGTAAATATTTTAATTTTAGTCTTTAAATATAGTGCTTACACAACACTTACTACATTGCGTACTTAAGTACGCAATGTAGTAAGTGTTTGGTAAATTAGATTTACAATTTATTGATGCTTATTAAGAAATCCCCTCTTACCTCCTAGCCAGGAATCCTCTGGCCCTCGCCTGCAGCGCCCTCAGAGCGGACATGATCCTCAGATACTTCCTCCTGGCGATGAACCTTCGCACGCAGCTCTGTACTCGCACGCAGTACTCGCGCTGGATGTCCGCGCGGATCTTTTCTAGGTATGCAACCTGTGGAGGAGAAAAAACTATGAGTTTTTATCACAAACCGGCCAAAATCCGGGTCCAACTAGCACACGAAGGGTTCCGTGCAAACCCACCACACTATTCCCTAACCACTGCAACTCCTGTGCGCCAGAATCAACAGTGGCAACCACCAGAAAAGCGCCGAGACAATGAAGCTCGACGTGTCCCGGAGAATGAATTTACCTGTCTTGGATCCTGCAAAGAAATTAATCAAAAAAGAATAGTGGAGGAGTAGGAAAATCACGTAGTTTCCACTTCCCTCCATATCAAGCAGGAGACAGAACAAAACAAGGCCAATAGGCACAAAGGGACATTACAACTGGGAGAAGCACAGTTGCCTCGCACCAAGGGTTCCGTACAATCTATATATATAAAAATTTATCAACACAGCGCAGTGGCTCAGCGATTGGACTGCTACGCAACGTGTCGCGGGTTCGATTCCCTCACGGAACAAATATTTGTATGACCTACAGGTAAGTTCCGGGTCTGGGTGTTTGTGTATGTGAGTCTCTATGCACGCACCCACGACACAGAAGAAATTCCGAGCGTGGGACAATGTTTAAAAAAAAACGACGGATTGCACTCTGGGAGTGCCAGCAGAAGTGAAAACTTCAATAGTAATAAACACACACGAACATTCGCGCAAGCGCCCTGCGCCGTCTTACGAATTTTCGATCAGGTCACGTGTCCTGACGCGAGTTTAACATTTTTACCCATTCCAAAAAAGTGCACAACGCCGCTAAAGAAGTTTTCACTTCAAAAACATGCAACGTGCCGTCGACTCCGGGAAGGAACGTCGTGGATTTTATTCAGTACTAATCTGAAAGTCCCTTTCGGTCCACGATGGGTGGGAGGACTCATTGGATGATTTCAAAAGGTGGAATATATACCTGTCCTGCTCTGAAGAATATCTTGGTGGCTCCAAATTGAAATTTATCGGGATCCTTGACGTGTCGCGCGAGGATGCGGCCGCACGTCGCCTTTATGTTGCCGCGGTCGATCTCCTTGGACAGACATAGGAGACGATACCTGGTGGAAAGGGAAGAATTTTAGTCGTATCGCATTATAAGAGGTCATAGTCTTTCCTTTAATTGGACGACGACGCGCGTCGTCGACCCGGGTATGGTACATGACCGGACGGCGAGTCACCCATTACTCGCCGTCCGCATGCCAGCAGAGGCCATAGCCTGGAGTAAGACCACGATTGTTTTAAAGATAATAGATAGTATTTTATTCGGCTATATCACGAATTATAAATGTTCAGAAATAGTATAGAATATAATTTAGGATATATTTCATCCCAGTACTAAAGACCCGGTACGTGCTTCGCTACCGATAAAGTGAATGACATAACAACATGCTTGTATTGTCAACACTGAAAAAAAATTCAATTTGACAGCATAATCCCTATTAAAATGATCCGCCATTTATTGAACTCCTTTGTTACAAACAAATTGATAAATGAAGAACCGCTCGACCGATTTTGTGCAAACTTCACATAAACCATCTACTAAATAGTCCGAACAAAGCCTAAACAATTTGGTTTGTATAGGTGAGCCCGTTCTTAAGTGATAAAATTACAACGAAAAGTAGCATTGATTTATATATTGATTGATTACATTAACGTAGCATAATTTTCGATTAAACGCGGATGAAGTCGCTGTCAACGATTGTTGACGGCACGATTGACACGAGTTGCTGAGCGAGACTCCTGCGCAGGATGTCGCGGATTCGATCCCCGCACGGAACAAATATTTATATGATCTACAAATGGTTGTATCGGGTCTGAGTGTTTGTCTATGTGAGTTTCTATGTTTGTAAACGCACCAACGATACCGGAAGAAATTCATAGTGTAGAGCAGTCTCTAAAAAAAAGTTGTCCTTACCTGAAGAAGAAGTCTTGGTAGAGCCATCTTGATGGGAAGCCCGCTGCTGATATCCTGATTGTCTCCAGCACACCGCAGGCCCTGAAAAACAAATAAATAAGTAACGAAACTTTGAAGATTTTCTTTTACGTGGTATAATCATCAGATGTGTCTTCCCACACAGGGCAGAGCAGGAGGGACTGTCAAACTCGTACTGACTAAAATCCACGGTGTCCTTCAATAGCCCTTTACGTTCCAGGGTCACGGTAATTCGTACAGTCCCGCGACCAAACTTTGAAGATGACAGAATTTACGTATAACGCATATGTTAAAAAAGCACAACGTTTCTGTAATAATTTTGGCGATTGTAAAAAAGTATCTATGGAGTTTCTTGTCCGTTCTTCTCCATAGAGATCTACGGTTTGGAATGGGCATCTACAGTACTTTCATAGTTATTATGTCTTGTGACTGGGACTGTAGCACCATAACTATTTTTGTACTAGTTTTATTTTATGTCTTTTGACAATTAAAAAGTTAAGCAATTTTCGGCAACTTTTTTTAAAACACACTCCGTCTTATTGACGCTATTACAACAGCGTTGAAATATCGGGAACTCAAACAAATATTTAATCAAAGAAGATATCCCGTAATTGACATTTAAACCGCACTTGCCGAGGTTGGTCTGTGGATGGGTGACCATCTGTCATAGCGAGTTTCCTCCGTGCCTCGGAAAGCACGTAAAAGCCGTTGGTCCCGGCTGTCATTTGTAGATCTTTGACAGTCGTTACTGTTAGTCAGAAGCTCTAAAGTCTGACAACCAGTCTTACCATGGGGTATTGTATTACCCAGTTACTGGGTTGTGGAGGTCCGACAGGCAGTCGCTCCATGTAAAATACTGATAGCTGAATCTGGTTTGAGTGGAAGCCGACCTCAATATAGTTGGGAAAAGGCAGGCAGATGATGAACAAAACGTGATAGTTAAAAACATTGTTTAACTATTATTTACTTTTGGTAGAAATTACCCGTTGTAGAGTGGAGAGCGCGTATCGCGTAGTGTGGGACGCCCCCCCCCCCCCCAGCTAAATGGACCGACGACCTTAAAGAAGGTGGTACAGACAAAGTGGAAACACAATGCAGAGGACAATTTTTGAAGTGAAAACTTCTTTAGCGGCGTTGTGCACTTTTTTTGGGATGGGTAAAAAATTTAAAACTCGCGTCAGGACACGTGACCTGGTCGAAAATTCGTAAGACGGTGCAGGGCGCTGGCGCGAATGTCGCTTTTTTGACGAACATCAAATAGAGCGTTCGCTAAAAAGATCGTGAAAATGTTCGTAACGATGTTTGGTTTGATGCTCAGCTCTGTTCGTTGTTCGGTTCGGCAAAATAAAAAACAGCATATGTTCGATGTTCTGTTACAAGTGAAGTCTTCAGCGAGCACCTTCAGCGAGCTCACTGATGACGAGATGCGAAGCAATTCAACCGATTTCAACTACAAGTGAAAATCATCCTTACCACTACGACATATGACATAAAATGTGCGGTCATCTACGGGTAGATGAAAAACAAAACACGCTCGTCACGACGACGTCAAGTCAGTCGAATTGCATCATTATATCGTAGTAGCAAGGACGATTTTCATTTTTTAGTTAGTAGAAATTGCAAATCGTACGAATCGCGTTATGGGGAAGCTTTCGGGGTGCTAAGACAGGAAACCTCCACGTGCGCCCGTGGACTGGAGTTCCCCTTCGGATACGTCCGGGGGGAAGACCAGTTTTTCGCGCCGGTGCACCCTGGGATGCGGGCAAAAACTCTTCCTTAGGCACTGTGTGCCTGAGGGGTCTCTTTGCCCGTATGCGAATAGCCTGTCGGGTGGATGCTCCAACGCGTGTCCTTCTGAACAGCAGAGGGCACAGCGGCGGAGCGGGCTTGCGGACGGTGAGTAATGGGTAAGCTCGCCGTCCGACCAAGGACCAAGCCCGGGTCGGTGGCGCGTCGTGTTTCACGCGTCACCGACGGGGCCAAATGCCTGCTGGGGTCGCGGCTATTTTCTTAATCCAGGGTACCTCGGCCCCGGAACGTAAAGGGCATCCGAAGAAACACGGGTGGATTTTAGTCAGTAAGAGTCTGACAGTCCCTTCCGCCCCGCCCAAGGCGGGAGGACTCATTTGATGATTTTGCCACCCTAAAAAAAAAAAAAATGGGGAAGCTTCCGCGTCAAGTGTTGGCCTTCACCTGAGTTGGTTGACAGCTCTAGCGCTGTCAAACATGAACGGTTCCTTGGTGTCGTTGGGCTTGATGCAGCGCACGTAGTGAGGGGTCGTGGCGGACAGAGTGGACATCAGAGCGGACAGGGACTGACGGAACTGGGAGCCCACTGTGTGCTTCTGACCGGAGGCGCGGCGTGGAGGTTGCTGTGGACAAAGAGGAAAGATGTCTAATATTACCACTTGCCTAATAATGCCACGAAAATCTTATATTACCACATGTATAATGTTTAACTTTTTGTGGTACTAGCTTCCGCCCGCGACTCCGTCCGCGCGGATGTCGGTCTTCACGTGGATGGTTTATTTCTCCATTTTGAGTAACTTTGACTATGATATCTTATAAATATCTATTGGACCCAAATACGCTTAAGCCTATAATAATGAAGGAGATCCCTCTATTGAGCTACTGCTGTTGAGCTCGCGTTCTGTAGTAACTGAAAAATAAGATTTTTTTTCTACGTATTTTTTCAGGATAAAAAGTATCCCATTTTATGCCCAGGATAATAAGGTATAATTATACCAAGTTTCATCGAAATCGAACCGTTAGTTTTCACGTGATGCCTGCATATACAGACAGACAGACAGACAAAAATTTTTTTATCACATATTTGGGTTTGGTATCGATCCAGCAACACCCCCCGCTATTTATTTTTTCAACATTTTCAATGTACAGAATTGACCCTTCTACAGATTTATTATATGTATAGATGACGGTACTAGTCTACTGGTCTACTCACCGTCAAACTAGTGAGGGGCACGGAAGGAGTAGTCCTCCTCTTAGAAGGCGGCGGGAGGGTCGAGGACGCGGTCACCTCCACGGTCCTGTCAGCGAACATGGTGTGGATCAGACGGCAGCTGGTGGCACCCTTAATACACTCCAGCTGTTCCTCCGACACTGTGTCGCGATTCTTCTCGAGGAAGCCCCCGGATTGGTACTCCACGTTATCCGCGAAATGCTTGATTATGAAGGCTGTAAAAAAAGCGCCTTTTAGTTATTTTGTGGAAAAACACCGTTCTCAGACGCCAGTTTCATGAAGTATTTTTAGCTGGCACAAGATTGGCCACGCAGCAGACGTCGTTATCATCTCTCGGGCCAAGTCTTACACTCACCCTGCCGGGGTCGCGGGACTTACGACTTACCGTGACCCCGGGACGTAAAGGGCTATTGAAGGACTCCGTGGATTTTAGTCAGTCATGTCTGACAGTCCCTCCCGCCCTGCCCTGGGTGGGAGGACTCATTTGATGATTTTACCACGATAAAAAAAGTCTTACACTCACAGGCCAAGAACAAAAAATCAAACCCTGTATTATTACACAACTCGATAGGGTTGACAATAAGGATCAAATTCTGTGAAGTAACAAAATACGGCAAATTTAAGGAATTTTCTAAAATCCAATGATGTAGTTTTAGTTTTCGTCAAAATCGGCCTCGAGACTCCTTCCAATGGTTTTCGATATTCCTCATAGTTTCGGATATAGCCATCCAAGCCCAGTTGAAATATTCACCCTGTATAGCCAAGTTTTTTTTCATGAAGTGTTGGTAGCTGGCACAGGACTGATGTAACTTGGCAACAAAGCCGGCGTCGTTGTTATCTCTCGGGCCAAGTCTTAAACTCACAAGCCAAGAACTACTATTTAGTCAAGTTTTACTCACCAGCATTCCCAAACCGTGGCTTCATGAAGTGTTGGTAGCTGGCACAGGACTGATGTAACTTGGCAACAAAGCCGGCGTCGTTGTTATCTCTCGGGCCAAGTCTTAAACTCACAAGCCAAGAACTACTATTTAGTCAAGTTTTACTCACCAGCATTCCCAAACCGTGGCTTCATGAAGTGTTGGTAGCTGGCACAAGACTGATGTAACTTGGCAACAAAGCCGGCGTCGCTGCCGCCGGGCACTCGACACTGTTCGTCGAGGAGCGCTAGGACTCCTAGTCGATCTTCTATGAGATCGATGCAGGGTTGGTTGTCGTAAAATTCTATCATCTCCCAAGAGATTTCTTCCTGTAAGATACAGATAAGGAGTTGAATAAAATACAGCAATCAAGGTAAGATCCCATTACCGAGAAAAAGATTTTATAATAAAAATGTTTCTAGAGATTATCAATAGTTTTACTTGATAGCGCCCAAAGGCGTGCATCTCGTTGTACGTTTCAATTTTAGAGCGCGTATTCTGAAAGTTGGCAACGTCGCAAATAGCTGTCAAATATTAACAAGTTTTAATAATTTGGCAAATTTACTGTATGAAAATTAGAAATATGGCTCTGTAGTGCACTAAAACATTGATATAGGAATGCAATTAAAAGACTGAATTTGATGTTGTAACTAAAAAAAAGCATTTGGAAAGTTCCCAAATGATTTTTCTTACGTCTAAAACCATATTTTCGTTGTTACGATATTAATTATTGCATTCCCTTGTCAATTTTTTAGTGCACTACAGAGCCATATTTCTTATTTCCATACAGTAACATTGCTAAATTTAAAAAAAAAAACTTGTTAATATTTGACAACTATTTGCGACGTTGCCAACTTTCAGAATACGCGCTCTTAATACAACATTGGGGCGATAACTTAGTCAGTTAACCTCCTCAGACCCCAGACCACTTTGCGTTTGCTAATGAAATATTTTTTTATAGGTAAAATATAAAAACCGCATGTCGCATGCGCATAGCCGCATGCCGCCGCTGGCGTCCCTCGATTACGTATTTGTGTTCATATTTATCTACTTTGTAGTTCTGTAGGACGCACCAAAATAGAATGATATCGAAAAAACGTGAAAATTAGAGGACACTTTGTGATCGTTTTCTATCGAGACAATTTTGTCTTTTTATGTTTTTCGTCGGACACTGCCCTCGCAAATATAGTGAAGTTTCCTAGCATATACTTTTTTCCCGAATTAAACATGATTTAGTACTCTAAAAATCCAATCGAAAATTGAAGATTTTGCTGTGGGCGCACCCTTAAAGTCCCCTAAATGACAAAAAAAATATTAAAAAAGATTATTAAGTTATTAGTTTTTTTTTTAATTTCATGTCTCCTACACAAGACTCTGGGTTTTAACATGTTAAGTTACACTTTAATAGGAGCTAGAGGGGAATACTAGAAAAAAGGTCTCGTATAGGGGACGCCAGGTCCAAGGAGGTTAAGTGTTTTGAATACCTATTCAGAAAGGTTAAAGGTAGCGAAGGTTCGAATCCTGCTCACAGTTCTTTTTTTTATCTTTACGGTTCGCAACGCGTAGAGATCCAAACGCCTGCCGGGATCGCGGGAATATCCAAAAATGTAACTGTAACCCTGAGACGTAACCGGCTATTAAAGGAACACCGTGGATTTTAGTCAGTACGACTGACAGACCCATTATGTATACATTTTATGTTCAATGGGTTTGCTCTTGACCTTAGTCTAGGTCAGGAGTGACTAAGACAAGATCGACGATGGAGCGAGCTTTCCCAGAAGAAGCCTGTTCACTCTAACTTTGAAGAGATTAGGGTTGTATGCGTTCGGAAACACAGACGCAGGCAGAGAGTTCCACTTCTTCGCTGTCCGCATTATAAAAGACGTTTGGAAACGCTTAGTAATTGGTGGAATAGCAATAAGGTAAGGATGGTAATTTAGTGACTAGGTGTGTGATGATAGAAGGGGGATATACGGAAGGGGGACAGGCCTGTTGTTCTAGTGGTTAGTGACCCTAACTGCTATGCCGGAGGTCGTGGGTTCAATTCCCACCCAGGATGTTTGTGTGATGAGCACGATCATTTGTTCTGTGTCTGAGTGTAATTTATGTATAATATGTATGTATTTAGAAATTTTTAAGTATGTTTATCAGTTGTCTAGTACCCATAACACAAGCTCTGCTTAGCTTGGGACTAGATGGCGTTGTGTGATAGTTGTGGAATATTTATTTATTTATTATGATTTTACCACGCTAAAAACTAAAGGCGTTACTGCGTATAAAAAATTAGTATTAGTATGACCTTACTTTAATATATTCGTCCTGCTCTAACTTGAAGACATGTGAGTTAAACTGCTGCTGTAGCTTCTCGTTCGCGTAGTTGATGCAGAACTGTTCGAAGGAATTGATCTCGAACGTCTCGAAGCCGTAGATATCAAGGACACCTGTAGACAAATAAATATATTGTAAAACTTTTTACCGACGACATCATCTGCCTAGCCTTTTCCCAACTATGTTGGGGTCGGCTTCCAGTCAAACCAGATGCAGCTGGATATCAGTATTTTACATGGAGCGACTGCCTGTCGGACCTCCACAACCCAGTAACTGGGTAATACAATACCCCATGGTAAGACTGGTTGTCAGACTTTAGAGCTTCTGACTAACAGTAACGACTGTCAAAGATCTACAAATGACAGCCGGAACCAACGGCTTTACGTGCTTTCCGAGGCACGGAGAAAACTCGCTATGACAGATGGTCATCCATCCACTGACCAACCTCGGCAAGCGCGGCTTAACCCGAAAGATTGGCCTGTGCGGCTGTATTTATTTAGCCACGAGCTCCTCACCTTTTACCGACGACATCGAAAAGAAAAAAACGAATCGTGAGCAGGGTTTGGACAGTACATCCGACGCTCTTACCAACACAGCCACCGAGGTTCCCACCTACAAGTGTCGAATCTTACCATCTATTACTTAATAAACGTCTTAAGGGAGCTTGCTCATGACACGACGCGATACAGAATAACATCGATTGACGATATCGGTCAGATATCGCACAAACGTTCGGCCGAAGAAAATGTATGGACAATCACTATTTTTTTTATTTTTGTACAAACCCACCACACTATTCCCTAACCACTGCAACTCCTGAAAGCCAGAATCAACAGTGGCAACCACCAGACAAGCGCCGAGACAATGAAACTCGACGTGTCCCGGAGAATGAATTTACCTGTCTTGGATCCTGCAACGAAATTAATCAGAAAATAATAGTGGAGGAGTAGGACAATCGCTAGTCTTTGCTAATGTATGGTGGATTTTCGAAGTTAATGATTGAATTGGCTATTTGACTAAAAATTATAATTAGTCCGTCACTAAGGCCCACTTGCACCACAAACCACTAAACAGGTTTAGCGCTAAACTGATTTAAAACATCGTTCTGTCTCTGTCAACTTCATACATTTTGACAGGGATACAGTGATATTCTAAGGCAGTTTAGCGCTAAACCCGTTTAGTTATGTGTGGTGCAAGTGGGCCTTAGATTATCAAAAAATATTCGACCCGTATTTTATCTTTTGTTTCGTAAACCAAAATTGACGGAGATACGATGCTTTCAAAATTGGCAATATGTCACAATTGAGTACAATTTCTACTGAATTCTGACGTCACGAGCCCCCACTCTCGAGTTTTGATGCGTTGTATTTTGGTGAATATTCATTAATTTTACCAAAGAAAAAATACGTGTCCATTTGTTTTTTAAACTTTAAATGACGGACTTATTATATTTGTAATTTATAGCTACTGTCAAATAGCCAATTGCATTGCGTTGCTCTATTAGTGAATCGGCAATCGAATCGATATCGCTCGCGTCGCGTCGCACCAACATCAAGCTCAAATATTCAATGAAAATTATTGTTGCGTATTTGGGCTTCAAAACACACTGACTCGAGTAAAGCCGCTGTCAACACCTAGTCTATACAGTATATAAACTCACCAATAAAATGTTTCTTAGCATGTCCGGTGTCGAGCGCTCTGTTGACGGCGTGCACCAGCCACGCGAACAGCTCGCCGTACATGCGCTTGGACAGAGCGTCGCGGGCGAACTGAGCGCGCTGGACGTCCATACGGGACACTATAACCTGAAAAATATACATTATTTTTTACAAGCATACATACATAAACTCACGCCTCCCAGGATCGCGGGAATGTCTCATTAACAAACACTGGCCCCAGAATGTAAAAGGCTATTGAAGGACACCGTGGATTTTAGTCAGTACAAGTCGGACAGTCCCGCTCTGGGTGGGGGGACTCATTTGATGATTTTAACACGATAAAAAAAAAAGTATCAACAAATAAAAATGTAACAAAGTGATATTCTATCAAAGAAAACGTAAAAAAAAATTGCCCAAAACCCTTTTTAGGCTTCCATACCAAAAGGGTAAAACCCTGGGGATCGAAGTAGGGACCGACCGAACCCCTATTACTTCGCTGTACGTCTGTCTGTCTATCACCAGGCTGTAGAGGGTCACGGGACTGTACGAATTACCGTGACCCCGGATCGCAAAGGGCTATTGAAGGACACGGTGGATTTTAGTCAGTGCCAGTCTGACAGTCCATCCCGCTCTGCCCTGGGTGGGAGGACTCATTTGATGATTTTACCACGTAAAAAAAATGATGTATACCATAAACCGTTATAGTTACAATTTTTAAAATTTAATTCACAAATGATGAATTTTTTTTGACGCTGTAAGAAATTACATCATTTATTTAATAAAAATAATAAAAAGAAATTGTATGTTTTTTTATTAATTTATTTAATTTGTATTTTTTTTTAAAGACAATGTTCGAAATACAGGGTGATTTTTTTGAGCTACAGCTATATCCGAAACTATGAGGAATATCGAAAAACATTGAAAGGAGTCTCGAGGCCGATTTTGACGAAAACTAAAACTGCATCATTGGATTTTAGAAAATTCAAAAAACCAAATCACACCATTCATGACATGACAGGCCTGTTGGTCTAGTGGTTAGTGACCCTGACTGCTATGCCGGAGGTGGTCGTGGGTTTGATTCCCACCCAGGACAAATGTTTGTGTGATGAGCACGATCATTTGTTCTGTGTCTGGGTGTAATTTATCTATATTATGTATGTACCTATTTAGAAATATATAAGTATGTTTATCAGTTGTCTAGTACCCATAACACAAGCTCTGCTTAGCTTGGGACTAGATGGCGTTGTGTGATAGTTGTAGGAATATTTATTTATTTATTTATTATTCAATAGCGTTGCTATAAGGATCAGATTCTGGGAATTGATCGAATACGGCATATGTCAAAAAAAAATGTAAAAAATTATAATTACCTCATGCGCAGACGCAATTCGTCTGTGTGTAAGCCAACGAGATAGCTCTGCTTTAGGTATACCGAGCAACGAACACACGATGCTCAGATGTTTATCGTCCTGCAAATGAGAGAAAATAGAATAACATTTATTTGATTATGAAAAGTAATAATTGTAATTATTTATCATCAATCATCATCATCATAGCCGTAGGACGTTCACTGTTGAACATAGGCTTCTCCTATCGATCGGACGGCGAGTAATGGGTGACTCGCCGTCCGATCAAGGGCCATGTCCGGGACGACGGCGCGTCTTTCCGCGCGCGCCTCAAAGAGCTGTCCGCAATCTGACGGCCTAAGAAGGCCAAGGCCAGCCGCGGTCGCAAGACTGTCTTATCACGTAACCGTGACCCTGGAACGTGAAGGGCTATTGAAGGACACCGTGGATTTTAGTCAGTACAAGTCTGACAGTCCCTCTGGCCCCACCCTGGATAGGAGGACACATTTCATGATTTTACCACGATAAAAAAAAACCACGTATAAAGGCCCATGCAACTTTTAGTATGGACCTTGGCATCAATATTTTTTTTCTTTTCGCCAGTCATTAAATTTTGTCCACAATTAGACTACTACCTAAGAGTCCATAGAAAAAAAAATAAGTTTCTAAACCGTAACCCACCAGAGATATGGCGGTTTTAATTTTGTTCTAATCAGGAGTGATTTACTCCCGATTAGAACAAAATAAAATATATCTCTGGTTGGTTACGGTTTAGATTTTTTAAATATTTTTTACGAAGTTCTTAGGTTGCGGTCTACTAATGACCAACATTTCATTACTGGCGAAAAGAAAAAAAAAATTGATGCCAATAAGTTGCATACCCCTTTGCCAATCCGAACAGCTGTCAAAAACGAAGGAAATGGAGATTGAGATAGAATATTAATTTCGGCCGTTAGATGTACTCGCTCCCACAGAGAGGAGGCGTGATTCCCAGCAATGGGAACAACCTGGCAGATCGTGGTACTCACAGTACTGATAAACGCGCCGTCATTATCCTCATCCTGTTGGTTGTCAGACTCGCATGCACTCAGCTCCACGTTGCCGAGGTGCAGGATAGTGGCCAGGATTGTGAACATGTCGCGCTGTTCTTGTTCTGATACGCCTATGGAGAAGAAGAATAAATTATAAAGTTGCTCTAAAATGAGCGAGATACTATCTATAAAGCGCTCTTGGTCGCGGGACTTATCGAATTACCGTAACCTTGGAACGTAAAGGGCTATTGACAGACCTGTTGGTCTAGTGGTTAGTGACCCTGACTGCTATGCCGGAGGTCGTGGGTTCGATCATTTGTTCTGTGTCTGGGTGTAATTTATCTATTATATGTATGTATTTAGAAATATATAAGTATGTTTATCAGTTGTCTAGTACCGATAACACAAGCTCTGCTTAGCTTGGGACTAGATGGCGTTGTGATAGTTGTGGAATATTTATTTATTTATTATTGAAGGACACCGTAGATTTTAGTCACTACAAGTCTGACAGTCCCTCCCGCCCTATCCTGGGTAGGTGGACTCATTTGATGATTTTACCACGATAAAAAAAGGTCTACGGGTGTATGTTACTCCAAATACCATACCTAATGTGGTGAGTGCAGACCTGGTTTCGTTGAACGTCTTAAGATCATCAACACCGTCTATATTTGGACTGCCGCCTTGGTTCAAATAGTGGAACGATTCTTGATGATCTGAAACAAATTAAACACGGTTTTTAGTCAAAGTGGACTTTGTATAAAATAGAATCCTGGTCTGAGTAATCTAAATATAAAAAAATCAATTGCTGTTCGTTACTCTCGCTGAAACACGAGAACGGCTGGACCGATTTCGCAAATTTTGTTTTTGAATTATTTTTATTTTTTTTTGGAAGTCAAGTTATACATTTATACAGAAGGTATATAACTCGGTATTTTCTTATAAGCTGATATTTTATCTAAAAAGATAAATATTGTCTGGGTTGCTAACAAATATGAAATCCTGTTTCGAAATAGTTTCACAATTGGTTATCTATTTTAAAATAAGGTAGTTTTTATACAGGTTGCTTTTTTCATTGTGTGATATGTTTTATATTAGGTAGATTTTTTCTAGGTGTTTTTTTTTTCGGGGCCTGTAGAGGGCCAAAACCTGCCGCGGTCGCGGGACTCTCGAATTACCGTGACCCCGGTACGTAAAGGGCTATTGAAGGACACCGTGGACTTTAGTCAGTCAAGTCTGACAGTCCCTCCCGCCCTGCCCTGGGTGGGAGGACTCATTTGACGATTTTACCACGATAAAAAAGGTGTTTATTTTTAAACATGTTGGTTTTTATACAGGGTAGTATTTTGGTACTCGTACAACTTGTGACAAACCAAATGTTAAAATAGATTAGTGTTTTCTTCAGGTGACCATTTAATACCAGGTGACATATTTATATACAGCATGAAATTTTTACACAGAGTGCTTTTATTATACAGGCTGATATATTTATACAAAACGCAATTTTTTTACACAGGATGGTATTTTCACTCAAGTAATTGAAATATTGTTTTTTTTTTAGACTAATTAATACTTATTAAACTTACCTAGATGTAACTCAGGCATCTGCTTGGCCGCAGCACACAGTTGGTAGAAAATGTGATAGTTCCTCTCTCCAGAACTCTGGTACACGACGCGGGACTTCTCCAACAGGTAGGTGCGCATGCTCGCGCCGGATATCCGGTATACATTGTCGAAGTGTATCTCTATGAACTTTCCGAAACGGGAGGAATTGTCGTTGCGGGTAGTTTTTGCGTTACCTATCGCCTGAAAAAGAAAAATATATAATATTATAAATAACGTATTTGTTTTTTTTCCGTGGTGAAATCATCAAATGAGTCCTCCCCCACCGCTGGCGGGACAGGAGATACTTTCAGACTCGTACTGACTAAAATCCACCGTGTCCTTCAGTAGTCCTTTACGTTCCAGGCTTTCAGTCGAACCAGATGCAGCTGAATATCAGTATTTTACATGGACCGACTGCCTATCTGACTTCCACATGGTAAGACTGACGACTGACTGACTTGGCGGCACGTTTGGTGCAGTGACTGAGCGATTGGATTGCTGCGTACCATGTCACGGGTTCGATTCCCGCTCGGAACAAATAGTTATATGATCTTTAAGTAGTTGTTCCGGGTCTGGGCTTTTGTGTATGTGATTTTATATGTTTGTAAACGCACCCACGATACAGGAGAAATTCCTAGTGTGGGGCAACTTTAAGGCTGAAGCTACATTAGGCCGCGACGCGATCTGCGACACATGAGCGATTGAAACAAATAAATGAATGCTCACGTATTTGGCTACACCGTACATCAGCGATACCACGTGTAATCTGTTTCGCTCTTCCAGTCGCATCGCAAATCGCTGTCTAATGTAGCCTCAGCCTTAAAAAAAAAACGACGGGTTGCACTCTGGGAGTGCCGGCAGAAGTGAAAACTTCAATAGTAATAAACACACACGAACATTCGCGCAAGCGCCCTGCGCCGTCTTACGAATTTTCGATCAGGTCACGGGTCCTGACGCGAGTTTAACATTTTTTACCCATTCCAGAAAAAGTGCACAACGCCGCTAAAGAAGTTTTCACTTCAAAAATTTGGTTGTCAGACTTCCAAGCTTCTGACTGTGATTTACAACTGTCCAAGATCTACAAATGACAGCCGGGCCAACGGCTTTACGGGCTTTCCAGAAACTCGCTATGACAGACGGTCACCCATCCACAAACCAACCTCGGAAAGCGACTTAACTCGGAAGATCGGCCTGTGGGGCTGTAATTATTAAGCCACGAGCTCCTCACAGAGATATAATCACAAAGCACTTAAAAAACACGGATAAAAATTAGGATTGTGATACAATATTAATTTCGGGTGCTAATCATCCGATATCTTACCTCCATAATAGGACTGGACGCGAGCACCTTCCTCTCGACCTGAGTCTCGCTCGCATTGCCTCCCACTGCCGCGAAGTATCGCATCGCGTACTTAGCTGATACTGTCTTGCCGGCGCCTGATTCTCCGCTGACTGTGGATTAAAACATACTACTGTAACAACCTTGCCGCCCACATGCCCGCACGCTGGCAAAAGCTAGTGTTATACTATATGCAGTTGTTGCGTGCAAGAAAGGCATGTGTTTATGCATGATTGCTGCATCCTGCATCATGCTTGGATGTTTCGCAGAATTAAAACTAAATATTTTAACTAATATTTAATGTCATGTATTTCCGGAAAGGAACGCCTGATTATTGTTAATTTTAGAGTTCTGTAGCTCAAAAGAAAAAACGCTACCAAAGGATAAAGTTGTCCGTCTGATTTATTTACTCTCTCTCTCTCCCCTATCTCTTGTCTCTCGCTACTCCCTCTCCTTCTTTTTTTCTCTCGGGTATAGGACTCAATCTAAGATTATAAGTCTAGACTAAATCTTCTACCAGTATATACATGGAGCGGCTGCCTATCTAAAGCCCTAGACTGAAATTTCACGTTTTTGTGTCATAGTGTAAACTAGAAATTTGGCGTTCATTTAATAGAAAAAAATTTGCTCCTCGTTCCTAAACTTGTATTTTTTTTACGTGGTAAAATCATCTAATGAGTCGTCCCACCCAGGGCAGAGCGGGAGAGACTGTCAGACTCGTACTGACTAAAATCAACGGTGTCCTTTAATAGGCCTTTAAGTACCGTGGTCACTGTAATTCGTGAGTCCCGCGACCCTCGAAAACATCAAGCCCAACGTGTTTTTTTTTTGTAGTGAACAAACTTTATCCAGTGTTATTGGTAAAGTATTAACTGTATTATAAATACAAACGGGAAGGACATGCATCCTATGTGCAATTCGCAAGTCTTTACTCGGTTTTCCGTGTGCCACAGACAGAATATTAAAGTTAGTTTATTTTTAACTTTTTGTAAACAAGCTTATATCGACTTCAAAATGAGTTAGGACGTAATAGATATTTATTTTCCGGAGCCTATATTACTTGTAGTCTACGTTGCTTAACTGTATTTTCTTTTCTGTTGGCCGCCATCACCTCTGGTTAGTTTTTCCCAAATTACTTTTTGGTTTTTTGCTATTTTTTTTTACTGGTAAAATCTTTAAATGAGCCCTCCCACCCAGCGCAGGACGGGACAGACTGTCAGTCTTGTACTGACTAAAATCCACAGTATTCGTTCAATAGCCATTTACGTTCTAGGATCACGGTTATCTGTTAAGACAGTCCCGCGAACCCCTGCTGGCGTTCGGTCCTCTTTGGGGGGCCTGTCAGTATGCTCGGCGCGAGGGGAAGCGACAAGCCGTTTTCCCGGACATGGTCCATGATCGTACGGTGAGTCACCCGCCGTTACTCGCCGTCCGCATACTCGATAACTTACCAATAATACTTTGGTCTCTCCTCTCCCTCTCAAGCTTGGTGTATGCCTCCTCTGACACGGCGAATATGTGAGGATCCAGATCACCCATAGCCTGGCCACGGTACGCCATTATTGTTTCATCACCTGGTGAAGAAAGATAGATATTATTGTGATGTTTTTGATGATCAGACTGTTTCGTTGATCTAATAGTCGATAGGGCAGCTGATGATGGTATTTGCGGGTTAGCAAAGTGTGGTAAAACTCAATAGAACTCTTTCTGCTTTACTAGGGAATCGAAGCCAGGATTCCACAGTTAGCTGCCGTGGTTGCGAAGGCGAGTCCAATAGAGCAGTTCATCAACATCTAATGACATTATTTTATCTTGGTAAAATCATCAGATGAGTCCTCCCACCCAGGGCGGGACAAGAGGGACTGTCAGACTTGTACTGACTAAAATCCACGGTGTCCTTCAATAACCCTTTACGTTTCAGGGTCTCAGCTCATGAGACAATCCCGTGAACCTGGCAGGCTTTGACTTTTTTCAGATTTCTGACAGCTCTTTGACGGCAACCCGAGCATGGTTTATGATCGGACGGCAAGTCACTCATTACTCGCCGTCCACTTGCCCAAAAGTTTGCCCATGACATAGTAATTTTTCAACGAAAAACTTTAAAACTGACGACACGGTTAGCGTAATGGCAAAGCGATTGGATTGATGAGCTGTGTGTCGCGGGTTCGATTCCCACACGTAGCAAATATTTGTATGATCTACAAGTAGTTGTTCCGGATCTGGGTGTTTGTGTTTGTGTATGTGAGTTTATATGTTTGTAAACGTACCCACCACACAGGAGAAATTCCTAGTGTGGGCGTTAAAAAAAGAAAAAACTTACCGTAAATTGGTAAATCGTAGTAAGGATTGATGGCAACCAACACGATACCGCAATAAGTATAGATGGCGTTGCGATCGCAGAATCTGTGGACAAAACGACATTTAGTTAAATACTGGATGAAAAATATTGATGGATGAATTGAAGGATGTTTTAAAATAAATGATAGTGTATCGTCTGACAGGGGTATGACGGTACCCCTTAGAGGACAAAAGCCTGCCGGGGTCGCGGGACTAACGAGTAACCGTGGCCCGGTAAAGGGCTTTTGAAAGACACCGTGGATTTTAGTCAGTACCTACAAGTCTGACTGTCTCTCCTGACCTGCCCTGGGTGGGAGGACTCATTTGATGATTATACCACTTTAAAAAAACGTCGTTTAAAAAAGACGCGGGGCTGTCTCATCAGGTAACCGAGACCCTGGAACGTAAAGGGCTATTGAAGGATCAACGTGGATTTTAATCAGTACAAGTGTGACAGTAGGTAGGAGGACTCATTTGATGATTTTACCATGATAATAAAAAATAAGGTATTTGACTTAAAAATCTAATTAGTCCGACAGTTAGATTATCAAAGAATAATTGACACGTATTTTTTGTTTTGTTACATAAACTAAAATTGACTACGATATTTTTTTTACGTGGTAAAATCATCATATGAGTCCTCCCACCCAGGGCACAGCGGGAGGGACTGTCAGACTCGTACTGACTAAAATACATGGTGTCCTTCAATAGCCTTTTACGTTCCGGGGTCACCGGGACCCCGGCAGGCTTTGGCCCTCTACAGGCCCCGTCACTATGCTGACACTCCTTGAGACGCGCATGGAACACAACGCGCCGTCGACCCGTGCATGGTCTATGGTCGGACAGCGAGTCGCCATTACTCGCCGCCCGCAAAACCGCGCCTACGGTGGACGACAATTTTAAAATTGACAACACGTCACAAACAAGTGCAGTTTTCGCTTACTTCTGACGTCACGAGCTCTCACTCTCGAATGTTGATGCGTTATATCTTTGTAAATATGCATTGATTCAACAAAAGAAAAAATACGTGTCTATTATTTTTCAAAACTCTTAACCCTTAGTCAAACAGACAGGCGTGGCGAATGCGAAGCGTGACGTTTTTATTTGTAATGTATGGAATTGTTTGAATCCAGTCACATAGAAAAGCGAAAGCGATCCGATAGCGTGACAGAACTATCGGACTGACGTCTCGCTTCGGTTCGGAATTGATTCGGACTCGCCTGTCTGTTTGACAAATGCATTACTTGCAGACTAATTAGACTTGCAATTTATTGATGCCGTCAACATGTCTATTAATCATGTTTATTTTTGAAAACTTAAGTTTTACAGCACTTGATCACGGCCAGGTTGTATGCAACCAAGTTCAAAGACCACAATCGCATGACAAGTTGACCCTACTTGACTTGCAGCAATAACAGTTTATTTTATAACGACTTAGAAACAGACTAGCACTTTGCCCGCGACTTCGTCCGCGTGGGTTACGTACTTTCCTAATTACCCCTTTTCACCCCCTTAAAGGTTAAATTTCCAAAAACCCCTTCTTAGTGCTCCCCTACATTATAATAGGAAGCCGTGTGCAAAATTTCACATTCCTAGCCCTAGTAGTTTCGGCTGTACGTTGATATGTCAGTCAGTCAGTTCTCCTTTTATATATATAATAATAATAATATATAGAATAGATATCAATATTGTCAAACGTGTTATTGATCATTTATTTTATGATTGAGTTGTTAGACATGGCATGGTACGCCGCGTGCGCTATGACAGCGTCTTTTTAAGCACATTATTGGGCGCCTTAGATTAAAATATGTCCAGATTTCGTGTTCGAAACAAAACGAAACGTTTAAAGTGAAGACGTTTTTTTAGAAATGTGTGAGCGACCACCACGCACACATTTAAATGTTTTCCTTGGAGATGTTCACTTGTTTTACGTAGGAATCGAACGACGCGGGAAATTTTTACCCCGTGTTTTTGGCTTCAATTCTTAGTGGCCTACTATCAATCTGGACATTTTTTTAATCTAAGTTGGGCGCCATAATATCTGCCAATTCTTCCCAACTAGAAATTTTGATAAAAAATTCAGCTTATTATACGTTTTCTGCACTATAGAGGCCCCGTCAGTTTCCCAGAATGGAACATGACGCGCTGTCGTCATCTCAAGCCTTAATCAGACAGCAAGCTACCCATTACTCGCCGTCCACAAGCTAAAAACATTTATTTTTGCAAGTAGTTTAAAAAGAAAACACTTTTACACGTCGTTTTTTTACAAACTATAAGAGGCCGGTGTTTCGTACCTGACTGTTCTGAGAAGAAACAGCCGAAACAAACTCAGAGGTCATCGTCTCTTTTAAGCCTTTGTCAAACAGACAGGCGATGTGAAGCGTGACGTTTTTATTTGTGATGTATGGAATTGCTTGAATCCAGTCACATAGAACAGCGAAAGCGATCCGATAGCGTGACAGAACTATCGGACTGACGTCTCGCTTCGGTTTGTTATCGCTTCGGAAACGCTTCGCTTTCGCCTGTCTTTTTGACAAAGGCATTAAAGTCCAGACATACTGGTCATGTCATACGAGGACCAAGCAGGTTAGTGTCTGAGATGGTCTTTTGAAGAAAGAACCACACAGATTTGAGTGGACCTGTCCAGTCAGTGCAAGCATTTGTCAGTTATCGTGTAGTTTTTAGTAACTAGATACATTCCTATAATAATAATCAGGGCACAGATTTTACAATAGCTATTGTATCATTGTAGCAATACAAATTGTTATCAGTACTTATCTGTACAATGATTCATGATTTCGTCATGGACTTATGTACTTAGTACATAGTACGGAAACGAATGGCTTATCATAAAACTGACCACGAGTTAGGTTATCCTGAATCCGAGAGGAAATCCCCCTTAATGGAGGGGGCGGAGGATTAAAAAAAATAGGTTTTTTTAATATGTAACTTTGGTTGCATGCATATCATCATCTGCCCAGCCTTTTCCCAACTATATTGGGGTCGACTTCCAGTCGAAACAGATGCAGCTGAATATCAGTATTTTACATGGAGCGACTGCCTATCGGACCTCCATAACCCAGTAACTGGATAATACGATACCCCATGGTAAGACTGGTTGTCAGACTTAGAGCTTCTGACTAGCAGTAACGACTGAAGATCTACAAATGACAGCCGGGACCAACGGCTTTACGTGCTTTCCGAGGCACGGAGGAAACTCGCTATGACAGATGGTCAGTCATCCACAGACCAAGCTCGGCAAGCGCGGTTTAACCCGGAAGATCGGCCTGAGCGGCTGTAATTATTTAGCCACGAGCTCCAACCAAAGCAGAGCGCACAAATAAAATGGTTTGTTAATTTCGCAACCCTAAAACAACGGGGAAAAAATACCGAGACGGGTCGTAGGGGAGAATGGAAGAAAATATCTTCGTCAAATGGAACAAACATGATAAATAAATAAATAAATATTCCACAACTGTCACACAACGCCATCTAGTCCCAAGCTAAGCAGAGCTTGTGTTATGGGTACTAGACAGCTGATAAACATACTTATATATTTCTAAATACATACATATTATATATAGATAAATTACACCCAGACACAGAACAAATGATCGTGCTCATCACACAAACATTTGTCCTGGGTGGGAATCGAACTCCGGCATAGCAGTCAGGGTCACTAACCACTAGACCAACAGGCCTGATGATTTTATAACGCTGTTCACTCACCTGACTCTAAGATTATGTAACACGGCAGGTTCATGCAAATAAGATAGTGATGTCAGGTCGTTCTGCCCGATGAGTAGCGATGGGTTCCGGAGAGGCGGCATCTTACCCTCATCCTTGATCTGTAGGGAGAACGATATGATATTATTTTGAACTTTTCTATAGTTACTTGATGCTACCAGGCCCGGATCTACGATGGGGTACAACTTGATAGGGGCGCTTCTTCTCCAGCTTTTCAAATTAATTGTTAATCTCAAAAAAAAATGTTCCTACATAGGCCTGACCAATAGATTTTTGTTCCATTTGACTTGTGAACAAGACAATAATACTATATGATCGGCCGATTTGTCGTCTTCTGGAAATGCAGGCCAGCTCGCCCTAGCTACTGTCTTGCTCAGCTCATGTTGAAATTTCGATGATCAGCTCTCTAGAAACTAAGGGTGTAGAGAGATAGCACATTATCTTGTAAGTACATTATCTTCACGTTCTATACGCGCAGGTTCATAAAAAAAAGGTTTTTTTTTTCGAAAATCAACAACGTGTACTAGATGCTACGCGATTTATTCTAGCATGCACCAAGCAAGCATGTTTATGATTTTGGCGCCCCCAGAAACGGGCGTGCGGGACACGTGCCCCAACTGCCCCTGCCTAGATCCGGCACTGGATACTACACATAGCCAGCCCACTTCCTTATTACTGCGTTTCAATGGTTACGTCCAATTTTGCTGTACAAAGTAAAATCCAATTTAGGTACCTTTTTAGGGTCAATACACACCAATACGCGACGATACTAACTACAACTAACCTTTATCTGCCGTATCTCTCCAGACTGGTCTATCTTCACGATGAGGACACCAGACCGGTAGTCTGACGTCACCGTGGCACTCTCCCATACTTTCTCTGGATGCTCCACCCATATTCGGGCGCCCTGTACATGAAACAAAATGGTATGTTAAAAATTGATAGGAAAAATAAAGGATGGATGGAGTTTTTTTGATAATTATGGCTAGAAAGGATTTAGCGCAGTGGCTGTGTGAAATATTTGTATGACCTACAAGTAGTTGTTCCGGGTCTGGGTGTTTGTGTATGTATGTTTCTATGTTTTTTAAACGCACCCACGATACAGGAGAAATTCCTAAGATTAAGAATAATTGATTTGCATAAAATATATTATATAATATATCAGGGCACAAACCATATTTTACCCGTTTAGGGCATGCAAATTTCTTTACATTATTGTTAAGGTACATAATGTTTTAAAATTTAGACTTTAGCATAGAATAAGGTGTTCTTAAGCTAATGTCGACGATTCTTATAGAGCTAATGTTGATATTCTTAAAGTAAGTACAATGTGATTAAATTCTATGTTGTAAAAAATCTTGTAAACTGTAGAAACCATTTTCAATTAACCAGATACGAAGTTTATTTTTAAAATATTTAAAAAGTCTAGAATGGGACAACGTTTTTAAAGTATTTTAGGTACCTATTGTGAATTTTAAATGCGTCGTATCTTTGTGAATGTTGACTTACGTAACAAAAGCAACAATACGGGTATGTTTTTTTTTATGTGGTAAAATCATCAAATGAGTCCTCCCACCCAGAGACAGAGACTGTCAGACTCGTACTAACTAAAATCCACGGTGTCCTTCAATAGCCCTTTACGTACCGGGGTCACGGTAATTCGTGAGTCCCGCGACCCCGGCAGGCTTTGGCCCTCTAGAGGGGGGCCCCGTCATTTTGCTGACACTCTTTGAGGCGCGCGTGGAACACAACGCGCCATCGACCCGGGCATGGTCCATGGTCGACAGCGAGTTGCCCATTACTCGCTGCCCGCATGCCCGCGCCTACGGTGGCCGGAGATCGTCTGCCGACGTCGGTTGCCGTGGGCGTCTACCACTGCCATACGGGTAGGTATGATGATTTTTGATAACCTAACTGACAGACTAATTAGATTTTGTCAATCATCTTGGCAGTTCTGCCAATCGGCCGTTGACCCCATGGATTAGCCGTATACGTCACATAATTAATCGTCTTTTAATATTGATACCTATCAATTCTGTGAGTTTTCATTAGCCAAGTAATTTCCTGCCGGGGTTGCGGGGCTCACAAATTACCGTGACCCCGGTACGTAAAGGGCTATTGAAGGACCCTCCCGCCCTGCCCTGGATGGGAGGACTCATTTGATGATTTTACCACGATAAAAAAAAAGCTAAGTAATTTGACCTTGTGTACGGGGTCCCCCTTAGAGGGCAAAAGCCTGCCGGGGTCACGGGACTATCGAGTAACCGTAGCCTCAGAACGTAAAGGGCTATTGAAGGAGACCGTGGATTTTAGTCAGTACAAGTCTGACAGTTCCTCCCGTCCTGTTCTGGGTGGGAGGACTCATTTGACGATTTTACCACATATGAAAAAAAAAAACTATAATAATGGGATCAGTAAAGAGGTGGAACGCTTTGGCTGCGTCTGTATTTCCGAATGCATACATCTCTAATCTCTTCAAAGTTATAGTGAACAGGCTTTTACCACGTAAAAAAAAACGTGTAAGCATAGCATGAGAGTATAAGTCTACATCTATTATCACTACATAGTGTAAAAAAGTCGCTTCCCGCTGTCTGTCTGTCCTTATGTATGCTTACATCTTTAAAACTACGCAACGGATTTTGATGTGTTTTTTTGTTAGATAAAGTGGGAGTTCAAGAGGAAGGTTTATATGTATATAACATTAATAATATAGTAGTGATTGCACCCGTGTGGAGCCGGGGCGGGTCGCTAGTTTCTACCTAAAATAGACACTTGAAGTTTTTTGTTTACAATTCGACATTTTTATCGCTGCCCCCATGAAAAGTTCGGGGTCGCGGGACTGTACCGGGGTCGCAGGACTGTACGAATTACCGTGACCCCGGAACTTAAAGGGCTATTGAAAGACACCGTGGATTTTAATCAGTACGAGTCTGACAGTCCCTCCCGCTCTGCCCTGGGTGGGAGGACTCATTTGATGATTTTGCCACATAATAAAAAAAGGGCACTGCAGCTTTTCATGGGGTTTTTTTTTAGAGCGGGAGGGACTGACAAACTCTTACTGACTAAAATCCACGGTGTCCTTCAATAGCCCTTTACGTTCCGGGGCCACGATAATTCGTACAGTCCCGCGACAACCTATGCCCTAGACTAGAGTTACTCCCTCTCTGATGCCCTTTGGTAAGACTGGTTGTCAGACTTCATGACAACCACCAACATTCCAGTTTATTTGTAAGTTAAAGACAAAAAAAATTATGACCTTCACTTAACATTTATTTAGGAATTATTGACAACACATTTGAATGCATTAGCAAATGCACAAAATGTATGGTTTTAAAGTATCTATGACATCATGCAATCAAACAATCTTCAAGTTTTTGTCAAAGATTTTGTTTCAATGAAAATCGGATCTTATAAACATGTGCACAAAACTCAGATTGGAGTAACTTGACATGTTTGACTACATTCATTATCTTTTTCAACTGCGTTCTTGCTATTACTTAGAATCTAATACAATGTGATGTAAACATACAACATACATACATGAACTCACGCCTTCTTCCCATGTGGTAGGCAGAAACTACAGAGCTCTACCTGCTACGATCCTTACATACCGTAATTTGGTCCTACTTTGCTCCTTACGGGTAACTATGCTCTTGTTCTGTAAAATGTTGTCGAATATTCTACGTTGAAAATTTTGCAATAATTCAATAAATTATGAATGCATCTGAAACATTTCACCGAATTTCACATCCGAAGGCTTCAGAAACATCAATATTAGCAGAACTTATTGTAACTGGAGCAGATTGACATTACTTTGCTCCAACAGCTATAACAATGGAGATTACATAGAAACTATTTCTAGGAGCAAAGATACCCGACAACATGGGTAATTTTGCTCATTATTATTTAATCAAAAATAAATTAATAATGTACTTCATAATATCCAATTCCTATAAATAAGTACCTGTCAAATAAGTCTTATTTCATTAAAATAACATATAATTTTTTACAGTTGATTGTTTTAAAATATTCTTAGTTTTTAACATTTGGAGCAAATATCGGAGCAAAGTAGGACCAGATTACGGTACTCCTTTCGCCTCATCCACATTCATACATCTGGTCATACACGCACACCGATTGCGAGTACTACGCATCCGACCTTTCTGAAGCACTTCACCAATAAGGTCAGTGTAAGTCTTCCTAGGGCGTCACCTCCCGGTGTTTCCACTCACCTCTGCCTTATAAATTCCTTTTGTTAGTCACCTTTCACTCATCCCCTCACCATGACTGAACCATCTCATCATACCCTTTTCAATTACTTAGAATACAACGTGATGCAAATGAATGAATTCTATTTTCTTCTTGAGTTATAGAAGTAGAAGATAATGTATTCAATTTTAACCTCAAAATATTAACCCCCCCCCCTTTTTTTGTCGTGGTAAAATCATCAAATGAGTCCTCCCACCCAGGGCAGGGCGGGAGGGACTGTCAGACTTGACTGACTGAAATCCACGGTGTCCTTCAATAGCCCTTTACGTACCGGAGTCACGGTAATTCGTGAGTCCCGCGACCACCCCCCTCCCCCAAGATAATTGATTGGTATGATATCTTGTGTGTTAGGTATGCTATGGTTTTTTTTCTTTTTAGCATGGTTATTTCATCAAGTGAGTCCTCCCACCCAGGGCAGGGCGGGAGGGACTGTCAGACTTGACTGACTGAAATCCACGGTGTCCGTCAATAACCATTTACGTTCGGAGGTTACCAGGCTTCAGTTACGACAGACCGTTCAGGTCAGCAGGATTTGGCCCTCTAAGGAGGCCCCATCATACGTATGATAAGGTATGGTAGGTATGATATGAATTATGTTGTACGTTAAATACATATTCTATACTCGTAGTATGAAGGTAATTTAAAAAACATATTAAATAATTGAAATCCTTTTTTTTTTAATATTGTAAATGCGAATGTTTGGATGCCTTTGGTACTTAATGGAAGAAAAATGCAGCGGAAGCCGTTGGCATTACCTAGTTTATACTAACTATTCAATAAAAAACATAAACTCTAGGAATTGCATAATCATTGTATCTTCTAATATTATTCAACCTCTAATTATTGTATTTTAATAGTCAAGAAAACAAAAACTGTTAGCTCAATTAAGAATGACCCAGAAACCAAATCTAACATAATATTGCATAACGTTTTTTGTGATGAACGTTAAAATATAAAATTATTCAAATATTATAATAGATCATCATCTGCCTAGCCTTTTCAACTATATTGGGGTCGGCTTCCAGTCAAACCAGATTCAGCTGGATATCAGTATTTTACATGGAGCGACTGCCTCTTGGACCTCCACAACCCAGTAACTGGGTAATACGATACCCCATGGTAAGACTGGTTGTCAGACTTTTGAGCTTCTGACTAACAGTAACGACTGTCAAAGATCTACAAATGACAACCGGGACCAACGGCTTTACGTGGTTTTCGAGGCACGGAGGAAACTCGCAATGACAGACGGTCACCCATCCACAGACCAACTTCGACAAGCGCGGCTTAACCCGGAAGATCGGCCTGTGCGGCTGTATTTATTTAGCCACAAGCAAATAAATACAGCCGCACAGGCTGCAACACACACACAGGCAAGAATAGAAAACCACCAAATCAATACATAATTTTAAAACAGGCGAATTCAACTAACACAACACAGTGGGCCTTTTCTAAGTATTCCATACCTGAAAGGTAAAACGGGACCTTATTGCTAAGACTCTGCCGACTGACTGTCTGTTTGTCTGTCACCACGTTTTATCTCAAGATGCAACAATGACAGTCAGACAGTTGAAATTTTCACAGATGATGTATTTCTGTTGCTGCTAAAACAACAAATACGATACAGAACCCGTCATGCGCGAGTCTGACTGACACTTGTTCTGTTTTTTAAGTTTGCAAAATCAAGAAATACTGTTCCACTCTGGGTGGAGTGGATGAATGTCAGACTTAACTGCAACCAGTTGTTGCAGTTAACCTTTATGTTAAAGGCTTGTGGTAATCTTTTAAGACTTTTCCGTGACCCTGGCAGGCATTTGACCCTTATAGCCCCATCAGGATTTTTTTCTTTCTAAAACTTTGCCCCATACTAGGAATTTTTCCAGGTAGATATCACATACCTTGGAATGTTTGGTTCAATGGTATGCCAAACATTTGAGAGCAGTGCTGATAAATTAAATATGGCTTGAATGAATGTACAACACATAAGACGAGGCCATAACCTGTATGCAATGTTAAAAGCAACCTTAATTATTTAAATTCTTTTTCTATTATTATTATCGGTTTAAAAATACAGCCAAAAACTTTGTCTAAATCTATATATATAAAAATGTTATGTTGGTTTGTGTATGCTTTAAAAACTCAAAAAGTACTGCACTGATTGAGCTGAAATTTTAGCATGATATATAATCCGCATCAAGGATTGTTTTTATCTATTTTTTTTTTTTTGTTGAAAAAACAGTTTTTTGTGCCACAGCGAAGCGGGGCAGGGTACAGCTAGTAAGTTATAATTTAGCCCACATACTATTCACAAAATTGTTTAAAAATAATGCAAATTCAAGTGGAATGCAATATGACCTAGTTATCCAAACTTATAGTGCATACTTAGATAGTAATCATGCAAAATAAACAATTAGAGCTAGCCATCAAGTTAAAAGGGGTAGAGTAAAACCTTATAGCGTTGGTTCGATAGCCAAAGCTGATATGTGCATTTTTGAATTATTTGCTGCATTAGATGGCATCAATTATTATTGATACATTGATGGCAAGAACATTAATTTAAAAAATTTTATCGCAGACTACATAGACACTAATGATAAATGTAAAGACAATAATAAAAATTAAAGTAAACTACCGAAATGAAACATCATAATATGTACAAATCAGGTTTGGCAAGCTCACCGACGATATATTTTTTTCTAGGCCAGTTTTACATTGCATACAATAAGCATGACAAACCAAAGAATTTAATATGTCATCAATAAATAAATACCGCAATTAAAAAACATATTTTTGTCATCAAGATAACACAATTGAGACAGGTGATAAGTTAATTTAATAGCATATTTCAAGATAACAATCATTACAAAATTGTAACATTTTACAAATGTTATGTAGTTTAAACGTCATACACTGTGAACACTTAAATACTGTGTAATTGTGATATATGAATAATTCATCAGCTTAAAAAATCCACTTATCTAGATGGAAAAAGTGATTATTTATGTTAATTTACACAGCTTCAACATGACTTTTATTGGAACCATATTGATTTCTGATAAAAGGTAAAAAAAAAAAAACATTTCTGAAAAGCTGAGTGAAAGAATGGCCAGTGTTATGTTTGTTTAATGTTTTTGAAAATGGAACAGTAGGGCGAACTGCAACGTGACGTCATCCCGGAACTTGCGATGTTCCTTGACACTCGAAATATTTATAAATGTTGCTAAAATTTGCGAACGCTGAATAAACGAATGTGAATGACGTCCTCTTCAGTAAATTGGGTGAAGAAGGTCAATCGTAAACACTCCCATAATCTGCTACCAATTAATTACAAGAATTGACCTATAAAGTATTTAAATAGGTGGCTGAATGAATGAATACATAGGTCGATTAAAGTTTAATTAACTTTGCATTCATTCGAAATGGATCAAACACAAAAAACAAAAATACAATCAAAAACATTTCACTTAAAATTTTACCTTTGTATAGAGCTCCTTCGTAGTCATCTTGATATTTTTTTAAATCCTTGATTAATTAAATAAATAATTTATATTATCTCATTATTTCACCACGAGTTCAGAACTTAAATAATCCATTTTAATAAAGTAAGGTAGATTCGAAATATGATTTTTCCGAATGCGAAACGTCACTGCAATGTTATTGACATTTTATTTTCAGTGTTATCAGTTTTTTATCACAATCACACAAAAATTAATGCACAAAACTGTTTGATTTCTCACTGTGAGAGTATTTCATGATTTCTACTAGGAAGTAATTCTTATTGGAATCTTATTGTAGGACAAAAACATTTGACAACAATACAAATCGAAAGTTACGCTTATCTACAAGATTCCCACGGTCGGGGCTGCCATGATAAAATATGCGTATTTGGGACAAATTTACGCTTCATTTGACGCAGAGTTTTGAAAGGAATCGATTGATTTTTTGGTTCACAGCCAAAGGAAAATTCACTAGTGACTTTTTTCACACAGTATGGTCATGTTCTACAAGTCTGAAGAACGAATTTTCCTTCTTCATTTTTTTGTAACCATGTAGAAGTCGTGAGTTGTTTTACCGCGTGTGCTGTCACAACACTGGTCAAAAAATCGGACTCTGTAAAAGAATTTAAGGTACCTACCTAATGTTTTCGTGATTAAACATAATTATACTAAATTCTACATACGATTGTTGGGTCCATCTCAGGAAATATTCTGGTCTGATTGTTTAGACTTACGTTTCGGAAAGTCATAGATTTATATCGTTCTTTTTTCATTTATATTATTGACGGGCCTGTTGGTCTAGTGGTTAGTGACCCTGACTGCTATGCCGGAGGTCGTGGGTTCGATTCCCACCCAGGACAAATGTTTGTGTGATGAGCACGATCATTTGTTCTGTGTCTGGTTGTAATTTATCTATAATATGTATGTATTTAGAAATATATAAGTATGTTTATCAGTTGTCTAGTACCCATAACACAAGCTCTGCTTAGCTTGGGACTAGATGGCGTTGTGTGATAGCTGTGGAATATTTATTTATATATTTATTTATTTATTTATTTATATTACATTATGATCACAAATTAACTATGGTTCAATGGGTTTGGGCATGAGAATGAATTTTCTAAGTCCTGCTTACAACTAACATTGTGGTTACCCATGAGAGAGAGAATATTGAGATACAACGAAGCAAATGAAACTGTTAAATAATTCAAAAGCATTTATTTACTACATTTTAAGTCATAATTTCCCAGCCTTTATGATAGATAAAGTAAAGAACAAACAAACGGTAATTTAATTTAAAAAATGGCGGAAGCATCAGTGTTGCAATGCTCGATACAAAAATTCCCTACAAATTAACATTATTCTATCGCAGTCCATATATTCGAATGCTATTGTCGTTACATTTTGTCTTATATGTTAATTTTTTCACTTGTTTTCGGGAGAAGGGAACCACGCTTGGCACGCTTCTGTGGCGATCTCGCATAAGGCAGTGAAGGTCTTGCCGCGTTGGTCGTATTCTGTAAAAATAGGAAAATATCAATGAAAATTAAGTCGACAGATAATCAGATAGAAGCTAATGCACTATCTACTTGTATGTAATAATTAAATCACTAACAGGTTAGTACAAATCTCTCATAGAGATCTCCGTTTCCTAGGTTATTTTTTATCGTGGTAAAATCATCAAATAAGTCCTCCTACCCAGGCCAGGGCGAGAGGGGCTGTCAGACCTACCCCCAAATACTGTTTAAAATCCACGGTGTCCTTCAATAGCCCTTTACGTTCCAGGGTCACGATTACCTGATGAGACAGTCCCGCCAGTTCCTAGGATAAGAATTTTTTCTCTCTCAAATGCCTCTGACTGCCTCTGGCTCAAAATAGTGGAGGAATACCGGCTGAATATATACTTTACTCACTACAGGTTGGAAGCCTACAACGAGGATATCCAAAAAAAGAATCGGTGAAAAATTGCGATTCGGACATTGTAAAACAGCTCGTCATAATAGGGTATTTTTTTCGGCACAAATAAATTGAAGATGTGTTGTATTTTTTTTGTATTTTTTTTAAATCAGTTAATATTAACAAAGATAAAACGCTTCCAAATTCGGAAGTAGGGGTTGTGACGTGTCATAACGCTTATAAAATTGTATCGACCGAGTGACGTTTTGTGATTTTTAGAAGCTTTGTATCTTCGTAAATTTTGGTTTACGTAATAAAAGAAAAATACGGGTCTAATATTTTAAGTAATCTACATTTCGGACTTGTAACATTTTTTGAGTAAAGTAGCCATTTATAACTCACCGGTAGGTCCTCTTTTGCCAAACATAATGCCGTTCATGGGAGCGTTTTTATAGTTGGCTTCACTGACTTCCGCCAAGGAGAGGAGCACCGCCACCAAGCAGACGACGCCAATGGTGAAACGCATCATATCTCCGGACATCTGAAGGAAAAAAACTTTTTTTTAAATCTGATTGTCGTAGGCATATGGCATTCTCATGTTGTTAGGGTAATAGGAAGTGTAGAAAGCAAATATAACAAACCTACACGTTAAATGAACACAGTATTCCAAAGTTTTATGATAAAATTAAAGGAAAGTTCTGTCTTACTGCAAAAAAAAATTAAACGTCTGTTGAACACTTTGTATGAAAAAAGTGTAACTGCAATACGACCTTTATATTTCCATTTGGGAAAAATAGAATAGAATAGACCTTTATATCAACACCAAGCGACGTTTTGCAGTTGATAGTTTTTTAAGTCAAGTATTCAACCGATTGTTTAACTTTTTCGTAGTAAGACGGAAGGAGTTTTTCAATTTTTTGTCTTGGAAAAGCTTCATCATTATACTTCTACAACAATTTTTAATATAAAGTTAAATTGTAAAAAAAAAAAAAAAATGGTGAAGTTGAATAAGATAAAATCTTAGCTTAGATTTTAAATAAGTATTAATAAAAAAAAAACCATCAGATGTGCCATGCCAAGCAAACCTGGCTGGTGATACTGATGATAGGAAAGCACACAAAAGGATAAAATTACCTTGTGTTGAGCGAAGTATTTTTTGTTGGTAACACCGAAGTGGTTGAATGTCAACTGATGCTGTGAGACGATTTTCCCGCCAATTTATACTCTGAAAAGGAAAGATGGCGGCTGTCCACTCAATTATTGGATTACTGGATACTGACCGCATATTGACTGAGATTCTCGAGTATCCTCTAAGGATTATAACTTCGTTGGTGCATAAGATTAGTTATTGGAATAGAGTGAGAAGGGGGCGGCCATCTTGGATAATTTTATACACTTAGGTAGCATTGCCAAAGCCGTGATTTTGATTTTTTTTGCGAAAAAAAACGGAATTCTTTCAACGAAAGCAGGACATACACACGGTAAAAAAAAAACTTTAATAAAAGTTTGATATTTTAAATTAGATTTAACCTTCTCATTTGAGTCTTCTTGTCAAAAAATATCTAAATTCAAAAATCAAAGATATCCTATGAAACGAAACTAAGGCCCTTGCACCACAATGATTAAACGGGTTCAGCGCTAAACTGCCTTAGAATATCACTGTATCCCTGTCAAATTGTTTGAAGTTGACAGAGACAGAACGATGTTTTAAATCAGTTTAGCGCTAAACCTGTTTAGTGATTGTGGTGCAAGTGGGCCTAAGCCTGTCCTGCACGGGACATTTAATTTAAATTTAAAACCCGGGACGTCTCGCCAAAATCGGGCCGTCTAGCGGGTAGGCAGAGAACAATATTCTTAAGCCTAAAGTCTTCTTTAAGTTCGATTACCAGGCAAAGTGTTATATTCCGTTTTCCAAACAGGATTTCGGAATATCCACAGAATTCCAATGTCCTCACGATGTTTTCTTTCATCATTTTGGCTAAATAAATACAGCCGTACAGGCTGATCTTCCGGGTTAAGCCGCGCTTGCCGAGGTTGGTCTGTATATGGGTGACCATCTGTCATAGCGAGTTTCCTCCGTGCCTCGGAAAGCAAGTAAAGGCGTTGGTCCCGGCTGTCATTTGTAGATCTTTGACAGTCGTTACTGTTAGTCAGAAGAAAGTTTGACAACCATAGTCTTACCATGGAGTATCGTATCACCCACTTACTGGGTTGTTGAGGTCCGACAGGCAGTCGCTCCATGTAAAATACTGATATCCAGCTGCATCTGGTTTGACAGGAAGCCGACCCCAATATAGTTGGGAAAATATAGTTGGAACGCGTGAGAGAGAGGACTGGACAGCACCTCACAGCCCACCCGCAGTGGCAAGAGGATCTCCGGCCACCGTAACCGCGGGCATGCGGGTGGCGAGTAATTGGCGACTCGACTGGAATGGACCATGCCTGGGTCGACGGCGCGGCGCGTTGTGTTCCACGCGCGCCTTAAAGAGTGTCAACACGATGACGGAGTCACGGCACTTAGAGGGCGAGAGCCTGCCAGGATCGCGTGACTAACGATTATCGCGACCCCGGAACGTTACGGGCTATTGAAGGACATCATGGATTTTAGTCAGTACAAGTCTGACAGTCCCTCCCGCCCTGCCCTGGGTGGGAGGACTCATTTGATGCGGGCGTGACATGGGTCCAAATTCAAGTTACCATGACACCTCTGGGGCTATCCTTCAGGACTGGTAGTTGGAGGCTTGATGAATACATGTTCTTTGCCAACAAAAAGTTGCACACCAAAACAAACAAGGCGCTGTGATTGTCAATCAAGCCAATTACTTCGAATCTTCGATGGAATATTGCCGTCTGATTTATAACTTCGTCAAATCCAAAAGATAATGAGCATCAAACGAACGAAGTAAAACTATTTGACCCATATTTATCTTAACGAGATTTTCTTTTCATTATTTTCATAATAATGACATCGTCTGGAAGAAAAATTGCAGTAAATAGATTGTGAACTCAATTAGGAGGGTAGTTTTGGTATAAAAGGGGTTAGAAACTTGGGTGATGCATCAGTTGGTCTTCTGCTCTTCAGTCTTCAAGAACTCCCGAGTTTCATACCTATCAAGTAAGTTACCTAGCTACCTTTTTATGGTTAAACCATAAAAAGGTAGCTAGGCATAAAAAAAACAAAGAAAAGGAATAAACTTCCTAAAATTAGGTACCTACATGAAGCATAGTAGCATACGAGTATTATACTATGCTTGAAGGTAGATTTTTCAAAGCTCTTTTGCTAGCAAGCAAGCTAACACACAAAAAAGGAATTGATAACCCTCCAAATCTCCCTCACACGATTCGCTGAATCTTCTCGATCAGCAATATTACAAAAACTAATTAAACCTTGGTTTAAACCTGGACTACCTATCAAGTCCAAGGTTAAAAAAAAGATATATATAAGCTATATAAGTATATAATTATTATTTATTTATAAACTTATCTGCAGAACCATGGTTTAAATTCCTCCGTATTACAAAAATTTGATAAAACGCTGGACCTCAGTACCGTCATTTGAACCTTTGTCTGAACAATTAATTTCCCCATGTGTAAATCTACCATCTTTTAATCCATTTTGGGTGAAAATAACAAAAAATTAACAACACAATGAAAAAGTTGCTATGAGAAATTTTGTCACACCTTTGACAGCTACGACTGTTAAAACATGGTACATCACAAAAAACTTAGGAGCTCCTTAAATGAATTACCAAATTTTCTTTTCCAGATCACTTCAAAGATGCGTTTCATCATAGCTCTGTGCCTCTTCGCCATCGTCATGTTCATCCACAATGCTGAAGGTACATACAGGAAGCCTCCCTTCAACGGGTCCATCTTCGGCAAGCGAGGTGTTGTTGGTAAGTTATCGTTATAGCCCAGAGGTGGCCAACTTGATTAGACATAAGATCGTCTGTTTACTCACAAAACCCTAGCGATCTACCAATTACATACTTCTTGAAATCTTAAATGAAACAGCATAGATTAGAACACAATCATGTAGTATTTTTTATTGAACAGTTTTAGAAGTTCCTTTTCATATCACATGTGAGATTGTTTCCTTTGATTTAATTAATACTTTGGAATGGAAGTCTGAGTTGATGATATTTTATCAACATAGTATAGGTCTACAATCGACTGGACTAATAGTCGCGATCGACTGGTCGATCGATCGTTGGCCACCCCTTCTATAGCCAAGAGCTGAAATGCACTTATTGTTGGACTTTTGTTAGACTGGTAAACAAAGTGTATTTCACTCAGGCGATACACTTAGCTACTTACTACTATAATGTTTACCAGTCTTACACACGTGCGCAACCAGTTGCCATTAAAATAAGTTTTTTTGGGACCAAAAAAATCGCATCTCTAAATACTAAGGCTACGTTCAAAACCAGTTTCTCTCAGCTAGGTCTGCATTTCTGTGTTTAGGGATAATTGAAGAAGTATTGATTATGTTTTCAACGTGACTCAAGCACTTTCGCAAAAATTCATCGAACTCTCCTAGTATTAGATTATCTGCAGTTTCTGGAAACAAAGTGTACAATACTTCCTCATCTTGGAATTCGATTGGGAAATATTTGAATGAATAACAAACCCAAACCCGAAGAAATTGCTACACATTATTAATTTCACCTATCAGCCTTGTGCCTTGTTTTTTTTTACCTGTCTGTCCCACTGCTGGGCAAAGGTCTCCTCCATAACCTCCACTCCTTCCTTTGTGCGGCTTTCTCCGGTAACTCTCTCATGAACGCGTCTATGCCATGATATAACTGAATTACAATAAAAGTTTTACTCCCGCATAAAAACCATCCTTGTTTTGATCTGTAAGTTTTTTATTGTAGTTTTTATAAATTCGGCATCCATTTACCCTTCATTTGAGATGTTTTTCCTTGTAAATGTTCGTTTTTAATTTCATTTCTCCCCAGAGTATATTCTGTCACTTTAAATAACAGTTTTTTACTTTGATTACCTACATATTTCTCTCTGTATATTACAGAATACGACACCACAGGCAGAGCGTTATCGGCGCTGTGCGAGATTGCCTCCGAAACCTGCCAGGCGTGGTACCAAACTTTAGAAAATAAGTGAATTTATGTCTCCTCCTACAAAAACAACCGACTTATATTGAAATACAGCCTTTTATGATGTGATAATAATGTCCTAACATGTAATTATTTAGTCAAAAACTTATGTAATCGTAAATAGTATTAATAAAATAATAACATTTCATCTTTAACTTGATTTGTTTTATTCATGCTCTTCGAAAATAAATGAGCTCCTTGAATATAAAATTATAGAAAAGTGCTTTTGATGTGGCACTAGTGTCTACATAAATGACATTATATCTAATTGAATTCATAAAATGTAATACCACTACTTTTGCGCTGGATTTCAGTCGTGACGCGGACCCTACTCGTAATCTTTTAGTTTTGCCTACGGCGACATTATAAAAGACATAATTATAATCTAAGAACTTAATACGTTCTTAACTTGTTGTCAAAATAAGGTTAAAAACCTTAATTATTGAAAGAAATGTAAACATAAGAAGCTGGACTTATTTTTTACTTTGTGCTGCCTAATTGCTGTCTCTGCCATTTATGCTACGCTCATGCTTAGCTACTATTAGCTCGAGAACTATCCTTATGCTATCAACGTAATTACCTATACGAACTAAGCCTAGTAATATTCACACAGAGCAAGTACCTACTCAAGAACGTATACTTAGTCAGAACACTGTTAATTGCTTCTGGGACTTAGAGATTTCATAGTGTATGTACACACGGATTACGGCTAATGGTCGCCGTAACTAACAGTGGTTATTGGACAAAATTGGTCCCAATTTGTGGTCGCAAACTTGAGTATACTGTCCAGTGGAAGCAATAATGTTTACGCTTTATATCCTACATTGATAGTTGAAGAGTGCACTTTGATAATAACCAAAGGTTATCTGCACCTTTTTATATTATGTCGAATATATCTAGTTTAATGACTTTCTTAGTGGAATTGAATTATTAAACGGCTATGGATATTATATACGTAAAATAATCTCACAATTCTTTTTAATTGTATGTCCAAGCATTAGTCATCGCCATTGCGACTAATGGACAAAACAAAAGTCTGAAATATCCGTGGAAAGGTTAAAAAAAATCGAGCTCGCTGTGCTCACGGTGTCAAAAGTGGTACTAATCATCCCCTCACACCATTAATCTAAATCATTTACAAGTCAAATGCGACAAATTCTTTATTGGTCAGATCAAGTAAAATTTTAACCCCGCTCGCTCCTTTTTAAGGAGAGGGTCAAAAATAAATGATACATACTAAAAAAATGATTAAGTGGATTTTAACAATAATTTGAAAGCACCCTTTATTAAGTTTTTGCTTCGTTTCGAAATATCATAGAATTATCTGAGGATTCAATCGTTACTCCAGTAAGCAGTAAGAAATAAAGTAAGTAAGTAAGACTATCCAATTGAGTATAAATTGAAACCAAAAGGTTACGGATAGGATTTGACGTTAACCTTTTCACCGCCAAGCACTTCTATAGAAGTTCGGGATTTTCGTGCCACCAGCGCCACAACTTCTATAGAAGTTATTCATTTATTAAAATAAATTTACTGTAATTAAAAGCTTTGTTTTATTATTTAAGATAGCACTGTCTACTACCCTGTTTTTTATTTTTCTACACAAAATAAGCCCTAGTTTGTCCTAAAATCGGCAAAAACAGAAACTCCGAATTTTGTTTCTTTCCTCAGAACGCCAATCACTTCATATCAAGTTGGCCAGTGATGTGCCGTGAAATGTTGATTTCACCATTGAAATATTTATAAATACAGAAAGTTACGAATATCGAAAACATTTTGAGGTCAATAAAATATGAACTTAGTTATCTACTTCATTACAAAGGATAGTAGATGAATTTCGACCTTCAGGTAGATGCCGATACGTAATTATAAAGTTGTTACTAATTCTTGTCGATAATTATTTTCCCATCTCTACAAAACATGTGGTCGTCTATGCAACTGTGCGCCACCGAGTGCCAAGAACTTCTATAGAAGTTAGTCAGTGACGTCATAGGCGAGCGGTTGTCAAGGTCACTTTGGCATAGTGCAGCACAAAATCAGATTCGCGCGCACGCATCTGATAGAAAAATGAGTGAACTTGATTCAGAGGAACTTTTAAAAATTTTGCAAGGTGTGGAATCGGACTCGGAGTATTTTTTGAACATTGAACCAGAAGATAATTCTGAGGTATGTCTAACTGGATGATAATAATAATGTTTATTCATCAAAGAGTAGGAATTCAATAAGTATGTAAAATGTTCGGTGAACCCAGTATCTCCAGATGCACTGTAATTACAGTAGATTTAGGTACTGTTTTTGTACTCTATACACTATTATGGTAAATAAAGTGTATGAAAGCACTGTAATTTTAATTTTTTTTGAAATTCTTTTCTGCTCAGCGTGATAGAATTTAAATACATACTTACTTTCCATTTCAAAAAACACATTAAAAACAATTTAAAATTCTGCCACTTAGATACCTACGGTAAAAAATGTTGACTGAAGTTATTAAAAAAACACAGGAATAAACAAAAATAGAAGAAAGAAAGACCATAGACCCATCGCTGATCAGAATCGAATTCAACGTGCCCTCAGTGCCAATAACTTCATATGAAGTTAAAGAATGAGATCACGAAACAAATAGAGATGTACCCCATTCCTTACAGTTCTAATTGAGTTATGTATTAGTTTCTTTGATACTCATAAATGATAGTGTTTTTTCTTATTAAGGATACTGTGAAATAAAACAAATCTGGAAATATTTAATCAGTTTTTATTTATATTCATAAAATCAACTTTAAATCTTAACTTTACGCGTACAAATTTTATTCATCGATATGACGATATCCCCATCACTACTGTTTACTATACATTTAGTTATACATTTATAGCTTGGCGCTGGGCGAGGCATTGCGTTTTGTGTACGTTGGCGGCGAAAAGGTTAAAGATCTTGATCCGTAAGTTGAACAATCTAATAACAAAAAATGCAGTGTTTATTAAAAATATTTTCAGTTTAACTGCGTGAAACGGAATGTAAATGCGTTTTATATTACAATAGCAAGAATTTGACATTAGTTTTTATCGGAATTTGTGAATGACAGACGTCAAAAAACCGTATTCGTTCATTGGTTGTATAGAACACAGTAACAATCGCACCAATAAGACTATTACAATTAGAACCACGTTTTCGTGACGAAAACAAATCTTAATCTGTCTAAACTCTAATGGCTGCTACATTTTCGCGATTTACATGTGTGGCAAATTAAATTTCAATTGTTATTGAACCAATTAATAAAGATATACAGTGTGCTGACCCAGTATCTAACGTAAGAGTTTTATCTAAACTATGGAAAATCATTTCGTCTACGACAGAAATTGACGACAATATCCGAAGTCCATTTCAATGGTAAATCTAAGATTAATTTACTTATTTTTAACGCGAATTTTAGCAATAACTCGTATATTACCAAATAGTTCGTGGAAAAGAGATGCCGCCGGTGTATTTATTTAAAAGTTTGACCTCTTATTACGTGAAATACGTCATGGTTTAGGTGTTTTCTGTGAATGAACGTAAAAGGTATGATTATCAGTTTTTTTTGTCAACAAGGCGCCTCAACGGACAAGCAAACCTATTATCTATAATGTAATAAAATTGCCGTCACGTAATTAACATAGTTGTCTACCGTATAGACTGAGTTTCCAACATTTTATTCGAACCAACGACAATATTTTTATATCAGGAGTTTTTCACTTTACTATCTCGATCTGTCGTGATTATATACTACGCAAATAAGATTTATCTGTATTGCAATCCTTATTTATTCGTCTACAATGCGTTGTACAAGAAATACGTGTTATGCTATCATGTTTGTTTAATTTATAAATAGAATTAAAGAGAAAAACGACATCTTGCTGTTAGAAGAATGTAGTAAGAAGTTTACATGCTCTCATATATTCTGGGCATAGATAATTTATTCATCACATTTGTACTTTTATTAGTATGTGTCATCTTCAAAATAAATGATTGATTACAAAACTAATTAATTAATGAAATTAAAAATATAATTATTACATTCTCTAATTGATACTGGCAGAATAGACAAAACTGCAGAAATTGCTAAAAAATACCTAACTTTTAAGGCTTCCAAAAAGGTTCTTGACTTTGCTTTCGTTCAAGGTCAACTCTATGTTTACTTATCTGTTGCTGGGCAAATAAAAAATGTAACCATAAAATAAAGTTATTGAAAGAAAAGAAAAGATATTTGAATTTAACAGTGATGTACTGTAAATTAAAAATTCTTCAATAATATATGCATCAGGCCTCGGAAAAGAACTAATCATTCCATTTAATTTTTGGTTTGAATAAGTTCTTATATTTTCTTTATTTTTTGTGAACTTTAGTTCAAATGCAGTGTGTGTAATGAATAGTGTTGTTCTCTGTTTATTTTTCAGTAATTATTGAAGAGAACAAGATTGAAGACTGGAAATCACAGGAGAATAATGACATCTTAAACAAATATAGGAAAATCAACCTTATTGCAGCAGAAACTGGCAATACTGAAAATGATATAAAGATTTTGGCCTTGACTTTTATTAAACAGCAACACTAGCTATGTCAGAGACAACAGAACCACCACAAAAAAAAGCCAAGATGGCGGACACCATAGACAGTTTCATACAAAAAATAATGCTATCTAAAAAGAACCTACAAGCCGTAGTAAGTGACGAGTTTATCAAACCAACTGCGTTTACTAAAGTCTATGTCGGACAAGTGAAAAATGTGAAGGAATTATCAAAAATTATTACTATTTTAAATGAGAAATTACCTCTGAAAGAATTACAGCATCTGAAAAGAGCTCGGAAGAAGGAGGTTTTACTATGCCCAGTACGATATTTGAACTCTATAACTCGAGAATCAATTCAGGAGTATATTGAAGCAAAAGTTTACGAGCTTAAAGACTCTTTTGAGTATTTTAAAGTAATGGGTCTCCCGTCATTACCTCCTAAATTAAAAAAGCAACATACAGAATACAGCAGAGTATGGTCCTGTAATTTTCATCCAAATGACTACTTAGAAAAATTATGTGGAAGTAATTTTTTCCCAGAGATTGAACTTACGAAGCATCGCTGTTATATGGGCATTGCGTTTGAAGTTGCAAGATACTATTTAAGCGAAACCAACTGTAATCTAGAACTTTCTGATATTGTCCTCAGAAATATCAATGCGACCGTTGTGGTGGATCCATCAATCTCTTCTGTTGTAGCTATATCATTTGATAATAGAGATACTATAGATACTCATCCTGTACAACATTCAGCCATGTTGGCCATAGACAATGTAGCAAAAACTCAAAATGGCGGTGCGTGGAACACAGAAATTATCGAAGATCCTTCTTTGCCGGGAATAGACAACAACCTTCTTCCGTATTTAAAAAATAAATTCCCAAACGTCAAATTTGGCGCCAGAAATTATGTTACAAAGGAGGTTTTGGACGAAAATAGGATGAATGCGTCTGATAGCCCTTATTTATGTACTGGGTACTATATTTATATGATTAGGGAGCCTTGTATTATGTGTTCAATGGGTTTAGTACATGCCCGGGCCAACAGGGTGTTTTTTTGCTTCAATAATAATCATCAAGGAGCTCTAAGTTCAAAAACAAAGTTACACTGTGTGCCATCATTGAACCACCATTTTGAAGTGTTTACCGATTTTTTATAGATTATTTGACGTTTTGTCTATAAATTGTACATTAAAATGTGAGTTGTTTATCAATAAATTTATTTTGACACATACATCTGTATTATTTTTCTATAACTTTTTCTATTATTGAGGAACTATTTTTTGTGGCGCTATAGAAAGCCAAAAAAGATTATCCCATAATCTCCCATGGTGTTGCCAGTAATTTGCAGAAATTGTTGCCAGTATCAATTATTGGAATGTTCTTGAAAGTTTCGCAATTTTGGACTATTTTTTTAGATTTATTAATCTTCTTCTATATTTATAAAAGGAGAACTGACTGACTGACATATCAACGTACAGCCGAAACTACTGGGGCTAGGAATGTGAAATTTTGCACACGGCTTCCTATTATAATGTAGGGGAGCACTAAGAAGGGGTTTTTGGAAATTTAACCTTTAAGGGGGTGAAAAGGGGGAAATAAGAAAGTACGTAACCCACGCGGACGAAGTCGCGGGAAAAGTGCTAGTTTGTTATACCAGTCTTCAACGAAGATAATTTATATACGAATTAATTATTTGTTTGCTACTGGTGGTCATAGAACTCATTAATTCCTGGGATCCATGCTTTTTTTACGTGCTAATATCACCAAATGAGTCCCCAGGCCTGCCCTAGGGACTCATTCGGGAGGGACTGACTAAAATTCACAGTGATCCTTCAATAGCAATTTACGATCCAGGGTCAAGATTACGTGATCACAGACTACTCTGACAGGCTTTGGCCTTCTAAGGGGGCCCCCGCCAGATTGCTGACAGCTCTTTGAGGCGCGCGTGGTCCATGACCCGCCGTCGAACCGGGCATGGTCCATGATTGACGAGTCGAGATCGGCGAGTCACCCATTACTCGCCATGCGCATGCCCAAGTTAGTTATTAACCCTTTAACCGCCAGAGTTGTATATATGCGACAAACATTTCCGTACCCCTATCGCCCGTGTCGTATTTATCCGACAGAGAATACTCACGATTTTTGTTGTTTTGTTCGATTTTATTGCATCTATTCTATATCTCTCTATTATGTAGATAGACAGATAGAATACTTTTTATTGCTCCATGATATTTTACAAATGTGAGCTTAAAAGGAGCAGAAAGGGAGGAGAAGAGGAAAGCACGATTCGTAGCCGGGCGCGAGGGGCACGGCAATTGATATTTAGCCAAGCGCTTAAAAGGTTAATCGACGACTATGCCTCTGGCTAGTCTAAGAATAAGACTTAAAATTGAGTTTACTCACTTAGAAGGAACATAAAGAAATCTCCTGATCTCCAATGAAACATGGATGGAAGTAAAAACAGTTTGGCGCTAGACTCCCTTCATCCCAAACCATCATCATCTGCCTAGCCTTTTCCCAACTATATTGGAGTAGGCTTCCAGTCAAACCAGATTCAGCTGGATATCGGTATTTTACATGGAGCGACTGCCTGTCGGACCTCCACAACCCAGTAACTGGGTAATACGATACCCCATGGTAAGACTGGTTGTCAGACTTCTGACTAACAGTAACTACTGTCATGTGCTTTACATGCTTTCCGAGGCACGGAGGAAACTCGCTATGACAGATGGTCACCCATCCACAGACCAACCTCGGCAAGCGCGGCTTAATCCCGGGAGATCGGCCTGTGCGACTGTTTAGCTACGAGCCCTTCATCCTAAAGCATAAAGTTGAAAATCTAAAGACTACCGAGCGTTTACATTTTTCGTTCCACTCGTATACAGGGGCAGGAGTGGCGGTGCGGTATAGCGTCTAGTTAGAGCTGCTCGGCTCCTATCAGTCGTAGCGTGATGCTATTTAGTCTATAGTCTTCCTCGATAAATGGACTATGAAACAAAAACATTTTTTTTTCAATTTGGACCAGTAAATACTGAGATTAGCCAGCCGGGGACGCGGGACTAAGGACTAACGAACCGAAGGTTAGGGAACCCTAAAAACTAATTACATAATAGTTAGGTATAGCGACAGTATTGCTTTGACACGCTCTACGTAGATTGGGATGTCGACTACATTGATTAAATGGCTTGGATGTGCGAAAATATCAGTGGAGGAGACATTTCAACGAACTTTGTTCTTTATTACAAAAAAAATGCTTATAAAATAATAATTACTGAAAAAAAATAATAAAATTTGGACCAAATGGAACATACTGCATCGAACAAAAAAGGAATCACACAAATCGAACCAGAATATTTGGAGTAATTATTTTTTTAACAATAGGTCCGCGTTTAGTGGGTTGTGCAAGGTCTGATAGCCGATAGGCAATCGCTCCATGCAAAATACTGATATTCGACTGCATCTGGTTCGACTGGAAGCCGGCCCCAATATAGTTGGGAAAAGGCTAGGCAGAATAGGTTCGCCACTATCTTCCATGATGGTAAACGAAGATGTGGTCTACACGGTGAAGCACGCTTGCCTAGAAGTAAACTTTTCACTCTTGACTTAAAGATCCCATGGTAGTAGCTATCAGGTACAACCTTGTTAAGAGCATAAACACCTCGGATATAAGTATTTTAACTAGCACTTTTCCCGCGACTTCGTCCGCGTGGGTTACGTACTTTCCTAATTCCCCCTTTTAGGTTAAATTTCCAAAAACCCCCTCTTAGTGCTCCCCTACATTATAATAGGAAGCTGTGTGCAAAATTTCACATTCCTAGCCCCAGTAGTTTCGGCTGTACGTTGACATGTCAGGCAGTCAGTTCTCCTTTTATATATATATAATATAGAATATATAGATGTTCTTGATACACACATCAAAAAAGTTTGTGGTCATTAGCACGTAAGCTCTTTTTTTTTTAAATTGAACTTTATCTATACATATAATAAATCTGTGGAAGGGTCAATTCTGTACATTGAAAATATTGAAAAAATAAATAGCGGGGGGTGTTGCTGGATCGATACCAAACCCAAATATATGATTAAAAATTTTTTTGTCTGTCTGTCTGTCTGTCTGTTTGTGCAGGCATCACGTGAAAACTAACGGTTCGATTTCGATGAAACTTGGTATAATTATTCCTTATTATCCTGGGCATAACATAGGATACTTTTTATCCTGGAAAAATACGCAGAATTTTTTTTTTATTGTTCAGTTTTATTTATAGACGTTGTTCTGTAGAACCGCGAACACACGTTGCATTACCCGCAGTGGATTCAGCGCCGTAATATTTATAAGATGTCATTGTCAGAGTTACTCAAAATGGGGAAATAAACCATCCACGCGAAGACCGACATCCGCGCGGACGGAGTCGCGGGCGGAAGCTAGTCAAGAAATAATCTTTGTTGTGTGTGAAGTACTCACGTAATAATAATCTAAAAACAAGAAAAAATCATAATATAATATAACGTAACAAAGAAAAATCGTTTTTCAAAATGATCGCAAAACAGTTTTTATATGTGTAGGTAGGTACTGTTTTTGTTTTTAATTCAGCACAGCATCAGGCTTCCTTTACGTTTAAAAATTCCATGATTTCATATTATTATTAAAAATGACTGAGACTTTTCTGCTTGACAATTTTGCCGCCGATTGAGCAATCACCAACCTTCGAAATCAATTTAAACCATTTTTAAACTGTACTGAATAATGAGATGACTAGTTACATTCATTGGTTATGTTCCCAATTGTGATCCCCCCTCACTATAACGTCAATCGTCGACTGCAATCCAGACACTTGCCGGATTTGTTCACGACACGCAACTCCTGCGCTTGCATTTCTGACAGTTTTTTTTTTGTGAAAAAAGTTTTTTGTAAAAGTTGGCAAGGGCGGGTTTTAAAAATGGCCGTTTTTCTCTGCGTCTGCCGTGAGGTTGACGCTTTTTGGTGAGTTTTATTTTTGGATTTTGCGGGAAATTATTTAGGGTCTTATGTAATTTATTTTGTTGTCCTCGTTTTTACCTACCTTCTTATTTACAAAATTACTTTTTAAAGTGTAGAAAAAAAAAAACACTTTGCTATGTCATTTTATGTTAATTATGTATTATATGGTAATCCCTTATTTTGTAACTTAACTACAAACAGTCCAAGCTAAATAAAAAACTAAAAATTTACACATTAATATTAAAATATAACTATGATTTTGTATGTAAACAAAATCTGCCTTAATAGAAACTGAGGCCTTATCAGTTTTTGTGACATAAAGTAATCGGAAAATTGATGTTAATTTGAAGGTAAAAAAGGTTCCGTTCGCGCACGGCGCTTTTTCATTTTTCCAAACAATAAACGCAGTAAATACTTCAAGCTGTCAATAAAATAAAAAAAAAACGAAAATGACAGAAAAAAAGTGAAAATGACACTAAAATAACAACAAAAAAAAACTTCAAGAAAAAAGAACCGTATCCAGTCGGCAAAAACTGGTCCATACTGAATTCTATTACAGTAATTCTTGCCTCAAACGGAGCATAGTCGGTGGCTTCCGCACATGCAGACCGTATATCTTATTTCGTCTGAATATGGCACAGTTTTGATTGGCAACGTTAAATTAAAAGTGCGGTCTTCCCTTCACGTGTACAATAAATGAATGTGTGTGATCTTAGCTAAGTAGGACATGGAAATGTGACAGTTAAAGAAAATACTGGCTGATTAGGAAATAGAAGCGAAAATTGTCTCTGGTTTTAAAAATAAAAGAAAAAATGGCGCTAGGCAGCTGTCAATTATGGCGCCTTTATCACAATGTCGTAACAATTTCTCTTTTTAACGGACTTAAAAAAGGAAGTTCGACCCGTATGTTTGTCTGTAATTATCTCGCGTTTGGCTCTACCGATTTTGATGCGGTTTTCAGAAGAGTATCCGTTATTATTCTGGATAAGGTTTTAGTATGTACAATATAAGGGGTGTAAAAATCAGTGAATAAAGGCTATTTTATTGAAGTGAAAACTTCTTTAGTGGCGTTGTGCACTTTTTTTAGAATGAGTAAAAAATGTTAAACTCGCGTCAGGACACGTGACCTGATCGAAAATTCGTAAGACGGCGCACAGGGCGCTTGCGCGAATGTACGTGTGTGTTTATTACTATTGAAGTTTTCACTTCTGCCGGCACTCCAGAGTGCAACCCGTCGTTTTTTTTATTTAACAGTTACACTTCCTGGTCTCTTCACCGAAGACCGCACGATTTGAATGTTTTCCTACATCAAAATGCTGTTCCCTACGTCAAAATTCTGTAACTTTAGACAAAATGATTTGGTCTTTCAACCAATTCAGACATCATGTTATCAGATTAGCCGGGGTCGCAGGACTAACGAGTAACCGTGGCCCCGGATCGTAAAGGGCGACACCGTGGATTTTAGTCAGTACAAGCCAGACAGTCTCTCCTGCCCTGCCCTGGGTGGGAGGACTCATTTGATGATTTTACTACGGTAAAAAAAAAACTCAGATCAAAAGCCACTTTAAAAAAGTGGAGTGTGTGGAAGGAGTTCCAAATATTGGTATTTTTCGCTCGTTCGTATTCGTATAATATTCGCTTAAATATATGCGGATCCGAATGTCTAAAAATCTGCGAGTATATGCGGATGCGAATGCGAATATTCGTAACATCTCTAGTACTTACCTTTAAAAAAATATGTGCCCGAAAAAACACAATAACGGTCTTATGATAAATTATAGATGGCGCCACGTGTCGTCTCCTTTCCCCTAGGTCTGAATTTTATAAACTTTTCGTGCCACAATACTAATTACTCTATTCTTTCTATTACAGATAAATCATCGCCTGACTTCAACAGCGCTTGCTGAAAGAAAGGAATAGACATACAGAAACCCACGTGCCAGAGCAAGACAGCTCCAGTTCCTCAACGCCGTCGTTCCATAAAATATTGATGGAAATTATTGATATAAACTCTATTGCGTATGTAATGAAGATCAATTTGGCTGTCTTCAAGATATTATACTGACTTTTGGAGATATTTTCGAAGAACGACTATTCGTCGTTAATGGTAAGTGGATATTTTATACTAGCACTCCGCCCGTGACTTCGTCCCCGAGGATTTTGTCTACCTATGATTTACCCCCTTTATTCAATATTAAATTATCTAATGCGTCCTCCCACCCAGGGCAGGACGGGAGGGACTGTCAGACTTGTACTGACTAAAATCCATGGTGACCTTCAATAGCCCTTTACATTCCGTGGCCACGGTTACCTAATATCACAGTCCCGCGACCCCGGTCAATTACCCCTCTAGGGGTTGGAATTTACAAAAACTTTAAACTAGAGTTTTATCAAATTAGTTGATAAGTCTACATTCTAAATCGGATGAAAATTAATTATCATACAAATTTTTATCCAAATTAACCCTCTTAGGGGATGATTTTCCTAAAATCTAAGAATGAATTTTTGGAATTTGCACACCTACGCTTTCGCTTAGTCGCGGAACTGTCTTATTAGGTAATCGTGGCTTCGGAACGTAAAGGGCTATTGAAGGACACCGTGGATTTTAATCAGTACAAGTCTGACAGACCCTCCCGTCCTGCGCTGGGTGGGAAGACTCATTGGATGATTTTACAAAGTAAAATACCCTTCGCTTAGTAAGGCTACTGATCTTCAAAAATGATAAATAAATACTAATTAATCTATTAAGTCAAACTACAAACAATATGGTTGGAAACTTCCATGATTGTCATCTACATGTTATGAGGTTGTATTCATTAGGCAAATGTTTTTTTACAACTGCTTTTGTGGTTATTTAGGCCTCAGATTAGAATCCCGTCTTAAAGGAATTTGTGCCCGGTTGAGGGCAATAGGCTCGCTCCAAATTACACTGGATTTAAATTAGGGCCTCTTTCTTGAATTTCGCGTGGAGCTGGGAGGCGACTGCGGCGGCAATATTGCAATTTTGACATAGACAATAGACTTATAGACCTCGGCACAAGTTTGCGTCCATCTAACGTCTAAATCTGCCACCGCGCGCTCAATCCTGTTCCACTTCTGTTGCCTTTCGAAATCACTCCCACAAAAGCGATTCTCCTATCACTTATTTTGGACAATTCACACCGCACTATTCCCAAACCCACTGCAACTCCTGAAATCCAAAATCAACAGTGGCGACCACCAGAATAGCGCCGAGACAATGAGCTCAACGTGTTCCGTAGAATGAATTAACTGTCTTGAGTCCCGCAACGAAACTAATCATATAATAATAGCGGATATGACTACTTCTTTTTTTTTGGGCAGCAGGGGCTGTCAGACTTGTACTGACTAAAATTCACGGTGTCCTTCAATAGACTTTTGTGTTCCAAGGTCTAAGGGGGGCCCCGTCATTGTGCTGACACTCTTTAAGGCGCGCGTGGAACACAACGCGCAGTCGACCCGGGCATGGTCCATGATCGGACAGCGAGTCGCCCATTACTCCCGCATGTCCGAGATATGACTTAGCACTGACTTATATACTTCAATGCCCTTGAACTCATGCAAGCCTAGTACCTGCCAACCAAACCCTCCACCATTGTCCAGACTCGCCCATTATTGTCCATTGAACCATTGATCACCATGCCCTTGGGCCATACACCCTGACATGATGATGTCATCACCTCATGACCACAAAACACGTGTCATTAAATTGGCATCAGATCTTTATCTGTGTAAATAGCTTGATTGGATGTAGTTGTGTGTGTATGGAGGTGTGGGTGACTAATGAATATGTAGTGAGCTTTTTTGTATTTTTTTATCGTGTTAAACTCATCAAATGAGTCCTCCCACCCAGGGCAGAGCGGGAGGGACTGTCAGACTCGTACTGACTAAAATCCACCGTGTCCTTCAATAATAGCCTTTACGTTCCATGGTCACGGTAATTCGTACAGTCCCGCGACCTTCGTACAGTCCCGCGACCAGCTTTTTTGTAAGTATTGGAGATTTTTTTGATCTCGTTTAGGGTTTCTGGTGATGTAACTTACCCGCGAGTTTTTACAACCTGGGTGGAGCTGAAGGGACGCTCATACTCTTGCCTTGTTCCTTTGGTCGCTCTTTGCGTTCCAGTGTCAGGCTTAGGTCCTCTGTGAAAGCCCCGACAGATTGCTGACAGCTATTTGATGCGCGCGTGGAATACGACTCTCTGTTGACCCGGGATTTATGGCACCTTAATTGTCAGATTATTGCTGACGAAAACCCTGTTCTTGCGGTTGCCCCATGGCCTTGCCATCGGCCTTTTAAAACAGACCTACATTAAAAAGAGTTATAGTTCAGCTTAGCGATTTCGAATTGAGATACTTAAAAAGTTTTCGATTAGAATGAAATCGACTTCTATAAATAAAGACAAAAGAGAGTAAAACAACCTTTCTTTCGGACAACCTTTCTTTCGGAAGTCGGTGACTTCTTTTGTTATATCTCCGACCTTTTTGCCACCTACTTTCTGTTTTTTAAGTCAGTTTCATTTTTTTCAAAAGTTTTTAATTTAACCTTTTTAGTCGGTACAGGCGTAATATTATGTTATGTGATTGCGTAAACAATACATAGAGACACAATAATAGCAATAGTCTATGATTTGCTTTCGTTCATTGGAGAGTTCCCTCGATTACTCCAAGATCCCGTCATTAGATCTTGACCTTAGGACCATCTGTATAGTGACGGAGCCTGCCAGGGTCGCGGGACTCACGAATTACTGTGACCCAATACGTAAAGGGCTATTGAAGGACACCGTGGATTTTAGTCAGTACGAGTCTGGCAGTCCCTCCCGCTCTGCCCCGGGTGGGAGGACTCATGTGATGATTTTACCACGTAAAAAAAAGAACCATCTGTATAGTAAAAAAAAAGTTTTACAAATCGGTCCAGCCGTCACTGAGAAATCGGGGAACAAACATAAAAAAAATCCTGCGGTAGACCTCATAGTATATGGCGGGATGTGCTGGACTGAACTAACGACCAGACGTCAATTTTAGCTCTGGGTCTAAGAAGTCATGGGGACCTTTGCCCAGCTGCGGGTTGATTGCCAGGTCTTAAAACCGGAACGCCGGACAGACCAGTCAGTTAAGCCGGACATTTGGGCGAAAAGACGAAACCATTTTTTTTTGTAGTGAAAGCAAGGTTCAGTTCAACTAAACAAGCCAAAGATCAACAAAGGCTAGTTAGGCCGGAGATGGTGTAATTTGACCGGACACGCAAATAAAAAACCTGACCGTCCGGATTTATCCGGACGCCAGGCAATGCAACTAGAATATTATAGCTATCAGTATCAAAAGTGTTCAAAAATCTCAGTACCCAAATTCGGGTCGTGGGATTCACGAATTACCGTGCCCGCGGTGCGTAAAGGGCTATTGAAGGACACCGTGTATTTAAGTCAATACGCGTCTGATAGTCCCTCCTGATCTGCCCTGGGTGGGAGGACCCATGTGATGATGTTACCACGTTAAAAAAAAAGCTCTCTAATTCCCAAGACTTTAAAAATTCGCAACACACCACTCACTTTTTTAATTGTGTCCAATAATCGTCAATTAAAATGATTGTGTTCTCGATGTACGCTTGTTTATTACTTCTGATTGCGTTTAATTGTCTGTCTGTCTCCAGCATCATGGCTTGAAGAATTTGGATTAGCAAAAACTTTTTGGAGTTTAAACGAGAAAGTTTTTGGGGTGGTGTTTTTTTTAACTGTTGAAAAATCATCAAATGAGTCCTCCCACTCAGGGCGGGACGAGAGGAACTGTTAGACTTGTACTGACTAAAATCCACGGTAATCCTTCAGTAGCCCTTTACGTTCCAGGGTCTCGATTACCTGCTGAGACAGTCCTGCGACCCCGGGGGGGTAAAGGTGGTGTGCAAAATTTTTGGTATTTCTTATATGTGAATAAACACCCCCTACGATAGAAGAATTATTCCGTTTAGGCACAGAAAGCTTAATTTGCAAAATGGCAACAGAGTGGCAAAAGGACAAGTTCTCAAAATGGGAAATTGTCTAAAAGTCTGGGAAAGCCTAATTGAAATTCAGTTGCATTCATTTTGCGAATTAGGCTTTTTCATCATGAGGCGAAGTTCAAATAAAAAATATACTCTATCTATTAGTCGTCTATCAATTGCACATGGCACAGTGCTAAAGTCTAGCATTTCCAATATATTACTTAGTTGTAAATGGCGGGAATTGAATTATTTATTACGCGTGTGGAGCAGCCATCTTGATTTTAAAATGGCCGTTATTATTGGCTGTTTTTGGCGGGACATTGATGAGATTCGTCTACGCAACAGGTTATCATGGACCCCTCATTTCACCCCAGCTGTTCGGCTCCTATTGGTCATAGCTTGATGTTTTTAGCCTATAGACTTCCTCGATAAATGGACATAAAGAATTTTTCAATTCAAACGAGTAATTCCTGATATTAGCGTGTTCAACAAAACAAACTCGTTAGCTTTATAATATGAGTAAGTATAGATTTTCAATAACCCCTTGTGAGTTTTGAATTTCTGAAAATCATGAGCCATGTTTCAACACGGTGAAGCACGCTTATCTAAAAAAACCTATTCACTCTTGACTTCAAAGACCCCAAGTTTGTAGTTATTTGGAAACAAAGACCCCGTAGGGAATTCTACAACTTAGCCGTATGCACAGTTAACTTTTTGGCATAACTCTTTGACGCTCTTTTAAAATTGCTAATGTGGACATAAATTGGAAAGTTTATGTGCCAACTTTGAACAGGAGCACAAACTTTCAAATTAATTTTACAAGCATTCTGATAGGATCATCAATAGAAAAGATTTTTTTTTTCTCTTTTAAAAAAACGTTACCGTAACTACGTTAACGTAGTACTGGTTCAAATTGAAAAAATATTTTTTGTTGGATAGTCCATTTATCGAGGAAGGCTATAGGATATAAATCATGACGCTACGACCAATAGGAGACGAGCAGTTGGAGTAAAACCACGGGTAACAGCAAGAGAAAATACGAAATCCTCGAAGACGGAGTGTTAGTCGCTAAATAAATAATAAAAAAACATCATTATTATGTATGGAACCCCTTTCAATACAAACAGTACCCAACTATATGTTGACCCGACGATTGTATGACCCTGCTCGAGGCAAGTGGGCCCAATTCCCGACATCCACACGACGTTCTCGTTCTTGGCCACGATTGGCCAGGGAATTAATGACAATATCGCGTACTTATTCATTTGACCGTCCACGTACGAACCGTCAATTTAGCAATAGAAGCTCACTGTCTTGACGTCCGAGCGTGTCGGCGACCCGCGCGAATTTGATTTGAATTTCGAAAAAAAAATCAAACTGTTTTTGCGCGTGATTTGAATTTTGGTGTTCTCTTTTTGAATTAAAAATGGTGGATTGACATGATATTTTTGAAGGACGGTGACGGTAGAGAGGAAAGATTAAATATGTGTTTCGCCAATATGGCTGAGTTATACAAATTGTGATGAATTATTTGGACCCCCTTTGAATGTTATATATATTTCTGTGCTGTTAAGGACTCATTATAAAGGTGAGAAATGTGGATTGTCTTGCGATTTTGTTTTCTTCGTGTGACACTGGTTTTATTTTTCTTGGAGGTATTTCTTTTTTGCACTGTGATTTTAATCATTTTTACGTAAAATATCTGATTTCATTATAATATACCTAGTAAAATTTAATTCTAATTGAAAAACTCAGCCCTGTCATATAGAAATCTTCGAAATGCGCATGCGCCGCTTGTTGAAAAATGTCTGTAATTATGTTTTTTTTACGTGGTAAAATCATCGAATGAGTTCTCTCGTCATGAGTGAAACAGGAGGACTAAGATCCACGGTGTTCCTTCGGCTTTGGCCCTATGGTGTTGGTGACCCGTCAGATTTCTGGTAGATCTTTGATTTGAGTCGCGCGTGGAACATGACTCGATGTCGACCCCTCTAATTTAGATGGAACACTATTTTTCGAAAAAAATACGTAGTTACTACGTTTTTAATAAACACAATACGTCATGCCGTGGTGTCATTTTTAGTGAGTCCTGACGTCACAAGACCTCACTCTCGAGTGTGATGCGTTTTATCTTTGTAAATATGCACTGATTTAACAAAATAAAATAAAATGTCCATTATTTTTCAAAACTGTCGGACTTGTCGCTGGACTCACGACTTACCGTGACCGCGGTACGTAAAGGGCTATTGAAGGACACCCTGGATTTTAGTCAGTACGAGTGCGAAAGTCCCTCCCGCTCTGCCCTGGGTGGGAGGACACATGTGATGATTTTATCACGTAAAAAAAAACTATCGGACTAATTAGATTTGCAATTTATTGATGCTGGTAACCAGCCAACTTATTATACAGCGGTCGTATTATGACGTCTTAAAACCAGGCTTGTTCCAGTGGATGAAAGAGACAGAGCTATACAAGTAGTCTAGCGCCACCTCGTTCACTCACTGGAACAAGCCTGGTTTTAAGACGTCAATATACGGCCCCAGGCTCTTAAAAATACTACGCACAACACTTCATCATCATCCTATAAGTATTCCCACGGCTGGGACACAGGCCTACTCTGTGTGAGAAGGAGTGGGCCATAATCCACCACGCGGGCCCAGTGCGGGTTGGTAGACGTCACAAGTCTTCGAATGTGATGGTTCTAAAACATGCCTGTTTGCTCACGATGTTTTCCTTCACCGTTTTGAGAGCAGTGATGCTGAAATAAATTACACAAAGTAATGCGCCAGGCTGGGTTTGAACCCACGACCTACAACTCGTAAGTCAGGGCCAAAACCACTGGGCAACAACTCACAACACTTGATTTTAATCAAAACATAAATTTTTCGCGATTTTCAATGAATTTACGACCTTAACGACATGAACTTCTTAGAAGACAATTAACTAAGCTTGTCACGATGCCAATTAAATAATCAGGACCATTTGAAAGGTTTCCATGACGTTGTACAGACGCCAGCAGGTCAATCTGACAAATTTTACCAATCGAGCATTAACCATCCAGTAGTATTTGACAGATTGAGTTAGGTTGATGTTCTGGCGTCTGTACGTTGTCTAGTTTTGTCCTAAAGGTATTGTAGATTATGATACTTGGTTGCAAAGATCTTTTTTTTTAACTTTGCCTCAGTTTAAGAATTTCTCCGCTATCCGGCACTAAAATATTTTTTCTTTTCGGACCAATAGTTCCTTAAATTAGCGCGTTCATACAAACAAAATCTTCAGCTTTATAGTATTCTATTTGCTACTTCTCTACTTTAAGACCTCTTTTTCGTATAATAGAATGTGGCCACCCGCTGTTGTCAGAGTATACTAAGCTGGCCATCATAATTCGCCTGCCAGGATCGCGGGACTCTAAATATGATAACGTGACCTTGGAACGTAAAGGGCTATTGAAGGACACCGTGGAATATAGTCAGTACGAGTCTGACAGTCCCTCCCGCTCTGCCCTGGGTGAGACTCATTTGATGATTTTACCACGATAAAAAAGGGCGTTATAAAAAAAAAGTTGATAATGGATAAAATAAATAAAAAATGATTCTCCTTTTACCACCTAGAAATCTTTTTTTTTTTTTTTTGTGTCTAAAAATAAATGTCTTAACATGAATTTAACCAGATCATTGAGCTAAAAAATAATTATTGTTGACATTTTTCTCGATATAGCTTATAATCATCTTTGTTTTAATTAATTATTTACTGATCTGATGACGCAAATACGCTATTTAAGTATGTACAAGTGTCCAATTTTCCCAGATACTAGTTTTGCAAGGTAGGTCTAAGGATTGGTGACGGGGCCCCCTGTAGAGGGCCCAAGACTGCCGGGGTTGGGGGACTCACGAATTACCGTGACCCCGGTACGTAAACGGCTGTTGAAGGACACCGTGAATTTTAGTCAGTACGAGTCTGACAGTCCCTCCCGCTCTGCCCTGGGTGAGAGGAATCATGTGATGATTTTACCACGTAAAAAAAAATGGTATAAGGTTTGAGAAAGTTCTCCATTCCGGCTGTGAGTGTCTTTCAAGTGCGGCAGATGGTTCATGTGATGGTAAGCTTGCTGAATTTGTGTTGCGATAGTCACCTGGATACTAAAGTCGGAAGGTATCGACTTCACCTTGCGAGCGAAGGTTCCAACTTGCCGCCCAACAATCAGGCCCGGGGCGACGCCGATGGTGCGTAGTCTTCCATGCTTGCTGGGGACATGGAACTGTCTAAGCAGGCTACTCAACTCTACTCAAAGCAGTGATAGCCGAGTGGTACGACCGTTGGACTGCCAAGTCAGAGGTTGCAGGTTCGAACCCCGGCACGCACCAATGTCTTTTAGAATTCATGTGCGTATTATAAATTAATTATCACTTGCTAAAAACGGTGAAGGAAAACATCGTGAGGAAACCAGCACACCTGAGATTTTTCAACGGTGTGTGAAGCCATGTCAGAGGCCTACGGGCGGCTTAAACTCTGACACCAGGTTGTTCATCAACCATACGATAAGAAGAAGAAGCAGGCTACTGTGACCCTAGAACGTAAGGGACACGTTGATGAACAGAGTGAATTTTTAGTCAGTAAAAGTCTGACAGATTAAATAATGTGGAAACATATATTTTTTCCTACTCCTCCACTATTCTGATTAATTTCGTTGCAGGATCCAAGACAGGTAAATTCATTCTCCGGGACACGTCGAGCTTCATTGTCTCGGCGCTTTTCTGGTGGTTGCCACTGTTGATTCTGGCGCACAGGAGTTGGTTAGGAAATTGTGTGGTGGGTTTGTCCCAACAAAAAAAAAAGATAATGTCCAGATTTCTAGTAGGCCACAAAATGAACCCCGTCCTTCAATTCCTACGTAAAACAAGTGAACATGTCCAAGGAAACCATTTAAATGTGTGTATGGCGCTCACTCACACGTTTCTAAAAACTGGCTTCACTAAAAACATTACGTTTTGTTTCGGACACGGGATTTGGACATTTTATAATCTAAGCTGACGGTCCTTTTTGTTCCAAGCAGGGTGGAAGAACTCATTTGATAATATTACCAGCTTAAAAAAAGGTAGACAGGCAGATGCGGTCGCGGGACTATACGAATTACCGTGACCCCGGAACGTAAAGGGCTATTGAAGGACAACGTGGATTTAAGTCAGTACGAATCTGACAGTCTCTCCCGCACTGCTCTGGGTGGGAGGACTCATTTGATGATTATACCACGTTAAAAACAAAAAGACAGGCAGATGCAACTATTACTTGTTTCGAACCTTCGACCCTCCCAATAAATTAATTGTGGAGACATCTTCAATGGAGCTGTCATTGTCAATCGTCAGCAATTGCGTTGTGCAGAAAAAAGTGATTCAATGAACAGTCACGAGCACTTTGCTAAATTCAAATACAATTTTCCTGTTGGATAGAGTTTGTGTTTTTTTTTTGACGCATAAACAAAATTGATACTCATGCTGCTATCTTTTTTTAAAAATTAAAGTTTTAAAATAATGGCAACCCTAAATAAAAAAACGGATGGCAACCCTATTCCCAACTAACATCTCTTCAAACCGCCATTTTTTCTCATCACATCGCCCTCAATTGTCGCGCATAGCATTGCAAATAGAATTGCTGTCCAAGGTCCCTTACATGAAGTAAGTGAATAATTCCAGTCTAGACTTGTGGTCCTTAGGAAAAGGTAGTCGTTATATGATGAGGGGAATGAGGAGTTGACAGGTAGAGATATCCTGTCTTACTACAAAAAAAAAGTTAAACATCTGTTGAACACTTGTCTAAAAAAAAATTTAACTTCATAATAGCATTTGACGTTGATATAAGGTCCGTTATGCAGTAACACTTTTTGATTAGGACAACAATAAAATCCCGTCTCCATAAAAAGCTTTTTAATCGACATTTACTCACGACCTTCTAAAGATAAATCGACTTGTGAATACGAGAATCAAAGTATTTCGGGAACCAGGTCTTTAGAAACCAAGCATAAGGCACTATTTTAAAATCGTTAAAAGTAAATAATTATAATTTTGGAGAAAGATCTTTAAATTAATTTAGTTTGGTGACTCATTTATGAGAGTTACCAATATCGTGCTTAAAACTTTAAGAAAATATAATAATATGCTTTCCGTCGTACCCTCAAAAAGTTAAACATCTGTTAAACACTTGTCTAAAAAAAGTATAACTGCAAAACGACTCTAATATCAACGTCATGTATTTGACAGTGACAGTAGACAGTATTTTTAGACAAGTGTTCAACAGATGTTTAACTTATTTGAAGTAAGACGGTAAATGTTTATCAATTTTAAGCCCCGAAAAATGTATTACCTCACAAAATAATAACAAAATCATTCTCTTTTTTCCAGGAGCCGTAGTACACCGCCCCCCCAGGCTTAACGCTACGCAGAATCGTGAGATTCACCGGTCTTCCCCTGTGCCACATGGAGCCGCTCGCGAACCCATCACATCAGACCCGAAACCACTTCACTACCTACACAGAACTGCCCCACATAGACTACCATCAAACCAGGTCGCACAGAAACATGCGAATGAAAATAGAGAACGAACTACTTCAAAGCCACCGCCAGAGAGAGACAACAGGAATCAAAAAGTTGTACAACTCATTCTTCGTTCTATTTTAACGTGTGAATCGTTCACTTAAAATCATTCATTCATTCTCATTCATCATTCAAAAAGACTTTTGTGTTGCCATGGCGATATTGTGATGGAATTTTATTCGGACGATAGGGACGTTATGCACGATAGCAGGAAGGAAGATAGTTATACCTGGGAGTCTAGTGTGCGGTTGACTTTGGTTGGGAAGGAAGAGGAACTCGGGATGTATTTGGAGGAGCAAGGGAGGAAGAGGAAGTGGCAGGGGGAGGGGAAAATGATGCGGAGGGATGACAGCGAGGAGAAGGAGCAACGGAAGGTGCCTCCGAAGAAGATTATGGGTAAGTTTTAAATATTTTATACGCTTTGACGTCAGCGACGCGATCGTGAAGCGGAATAGAAAATTCGTGTAACGATACCGAAAGACGTTTAATAATAGAACTTTGGATGGTAATTTGTACCAAATGTTTTAGTACCATCCCTTGATAATAGATGGAGCCACTAGCGCTTCAAACATATTTTAGTACCATCCCGTGAAAATAGATGGAGTCACTTTCAGTGGAGCTCAATTTCTAAGTAGTAGTCCGGAGGAAGTTGGCGGTATACCCCTGTGCCTCGGAAAGCACCCCCCTGATCTCTCCGGTCGTGACGGATTGCCGTCCTATCTGACTATGAGAGTAAAAGAACAGAGAGTGCACCTGTGCCTGCGCACACAGTGTGCAATATAATATGTCCCTCGCAGATGGCTATTCTCCGCTGAGATGAGATTATTACATAAAACTATTTGTCATCATATTTTAATAAGACATCAAATTATAAAAATCAGATTTGGGCGTACAAGGGCGACCTTTGCCTCATAGTGGTGCACAACGAAGTTATCAAACGAAAAAAAAAATGCTGTACTCAGGTCATTAAAATGTTTAAATATTTTCACTAGAAACATATCATAACTGTTATCAAATACATTATTTAACGCGAAGCTACTTTTGTTGATTTAGTTCTACCAATCAGAGATCAGGTTGCATAGATTATGTTTGTCGTAGACAAGACAGCGGTGTCTAGGAATTGTGCCTATTTTACTCTCTGGGAGGATGAGACGATTTGATTGATAAGTTCGTATAGTAGGACATTTAGATAAAATTTGCTAGTATTAATTGGATAAACCTCGCTTCAGTAAGTTATAAAAACATTTTTATCTCGTAAAATAAGCAATCAAATATTCGTATCTTCACCCCTCTATAAGTTGTATTGTTTTCTTAGGCATTATTATTCTGCAACTCACAGATAAAAAGAAACATATGTGTTTTTTTAAGCTTAATTAGCGATGATGACCTCTTTGACTTTTTACCATTGATGTAATCGTATACCCCATGACATTATACAAATCGATGTTCAAAAAGAGAAATGAAGATACTTGAATTACTATCATCTACTTAGAAAAATGCAGGGGATATCGCTTGCAGAATGGATAGCCCTTGGCTAAGGTACCGTAAAGCCACATTCAAAGCCTTGCATAAAGTGGACCGAAGACTGAAGGCAGTGGCACTCCTTAGGGCTGCGTGTATGTAAAGCCCAGTTCAACAATACATCTGGCTAGGTTACTACTGCATGAAAATGGTTTTCAACTGTACCTTATGTTATACCTATAAATTGAAAATATCGACCGATATGACAACCTCACAGAGTCAAACGCAGTTTAGGCACAATACTCGACCATCTTACAAAATTAATCTGTGACCATTACTTGATATGATAATAGACTAATGACGAGTTATAAATTGTAACACATACACAAAACAGTTTCTTACTTCGCGTCGCGATCGACAAACGTGTCCGAGATTATTTTGTCGCAAGTCTTGAAAAGTGCTGTGTTGTGTGAAATATCGAAAAAGTCGTGAAAACTGTGTGTTTTTAAGAACGATAATCGTGTGTGTTTTTGGACTTTGATTGGAGAAATAAATTAATGGTATCATGAGGGGAAATTGTTATTGTTTTAGTTCATAGGTGTCGTAACAATAATTTATTCTTTCACTACACTATTTGCTTAACAATAATACGAGTAAGACTTTCTATTGTATTTGTTTTATAGATAAATCTTTTCATTGACTCAACGATATGTTCACGCTTGACCACTATTTCGCCTCTGTAAGCGAAGATGTGGTCGACGGTGATGCACACTTGTCTAAAAGTAACCTATTCACTCTTGACTTGAAGACCCCCAAGGTTATAGTTGTCCGGAAACACAGACCTCTACAGTAAATTCACCTCCTTAGATGTTCGCACAATGAACAGAAGCGAAAATTTTGAATAATCTCCGGTGTTCCGTAGTAAAGACCTTTTTAATAGCAATCTGCATAAAACAAGAAAACCGGCCAAGTGCGAGTCGGACTCGCGCACGTAGATTTCCTTACCATTATTTACAGATTTTGTTAAAACTGTCCTTGACGAACTTGATTACAAGTTTTCTTCAAACTTTCTTTGACGACCTCCTGCCACCGTAGGCTCGGGCATGCGGGCGACGAGTAATGGGCGACTCGCTGTCCGACCATGCCCGGGTCGCGGGACTCACGAATTACTGTGACCCCGGAACGTAAAGGGCTATTGAAGGACAGCGTGGATTTTAGTCAGTACGAGTCTGACAGTCCCTCCCGCTCTGCCCTGGGTGGGAGGACTCATTTGATGATTTTACCAAGTTAAAAAAAAATACACTTGGTGGGCAAACTACAGAAAAATATCTGTATACCTAATAGTCCAGTCAAATTAGTCCTTAAAATAGAGGTAAGGTTACAATAATTCCCATAGAGCTAAAAATTTGTATGAATGTTCAGAATACCATTATAAATGAATTGTGAAAAGTCCCCATCAATCCCCCTTGTGCAAACATTTTTATTGATGGTGAAAGTTTGCAAAAATAGGTTTTTCGCGTTTTTCAGCTAAACGGTGAGTTTTACAGCAAAAATAGTTCAGACAAAAATTGTAGATCATACGATTCTCTACAAAAAATATATCTACACTTTTTTTCATAAGTATTGCCATTTCCGTGATATAGCGGTTGAAAGAATTGAAAAAAATATTTTATTCGTAATATGCACGTTAATGTACTTTTATATACATTTTTGAACCGTTATATGAGTAAATACATGAGTCCCTATGTCTTATTATTTGATTTTGAAATACATGAATCCCTATGTCTTATTTTGGCCATAGAGTGACTGCAGTATTTGATGGTTACACCGATTGTAAAAAAAATATCAAAGCCGCAGAACAACGACGTCGAGCTACAACAACATCTTCATCTTCTGATGTTATTTTTGATGAATTTATGACAGTTCCCACAAGCAAACAAAAATTTCTTGCAAATACCCACAACAAGTCTCGGTTTATTTTAACCCTTTAACCGCCAGAGTCGTATATATCCGACATTTATTTATTTATTTTATTTATTTTATTGTACACCATGATTTTTTACAAATCGGAGCTTAAAAGGTGCAGAAAGAGAGGAGAAGAGGAAAGCACGATTAGTAGCCGGGCGCGAGGGGCACGGCAATTGATATTTAGCCAAGCGCTTAAAAGGTTAATGTTAAAAGAAAAATTTACTACTGAAAATATTCTTGTAAAACAAGCTGAAAATGATGCTGATGTTCTGATCATTGAAACAGCAATAGAACAATTCAACTCAACAAATACAACTATTGTTGTTGGTGAAGATATCGATTTATTAGTATTACTTACTGCTCGAAGTCCAACAGAAAAAATTATTTATTTTTTTAAACCGGGAAAGACTCAGTAGCAATCGGAAATTTCATCAAAAAGTCTCTGTGCTTTCCCAAAATGCCAAAATCATATACTTTTTCTACACGCAATAACTGGCTGCGATACAACATCAGCATTTTTCAAGAAGGGCAAAACAACGGTTTTGAAATTGTTCGAAAAACAAAATTTAATTAATTGTGCTGAAGTTTTTAAAGATAGTAACTCTACTCCAGAAGTTATAATCACTAATGGAATTCGCTTTCTTCTTTCTATGTACGGAGCTCCAAAAAAAATTACCTGCTTGGATAAGCTCTGATACTTATCTTTTGCAAAAAAAAACTTATAATAAAAAACAAATGCAATTAGCTTGTCTTCCCCCAACCTCTGCTGCTGCTCAACAACATCTATTCCGGGTATATTATCAAGTTCAAGTGTGGCTTGGTAATAAAATGGATCCAGAAGACTGGGGTTGGAAGTTAGTTGACAATGCATTGGAACCAATTCATACGTTACTCCCACCTGCACCAGAAAAACTCCTTAACACCATCTTTTGCAATTGCAAAAAAGTTTGCAATGCTAAATGCGGCTGTAAAAAGGTTGGACTGTTTTGTTCTTTAGCATGCACCAATTGTCAAGGACAGTCGTGCTCCAATGTTGAATCGATACTAGATGAGGATAATTACGATATCAGTGATGAGACATAATGATGCATCACTTTTAGAACATATTTGTATCCAGCAGGAAGATGAGGAAAAAGAAGATGAAGAAAAAGAAGAAGAAGAAAACGAAGACAATATACTAGAAGTTCCATTGGATTATTATGAATCCGATGAATAATTTTTCCAAATAATTTTTTCATTTATATATAAATAATTATTACAAATACTCCATTTGCATTCAATAGGATCATAATAGATCGTGGAATAGGCCTACCGAGGAAACCACGTTAAAAAAAAGCGCCAAGCACACTACCTCGGTGGTGGTGTGGAAACGTGTGCATATTACGAATAAAATATTTTTTTCAATTCTTTCAACCGCTATATCACGGAAATGGCAATACTTATGAAAAAAAGTGTAGATACATTTTTTGTAGAGAATCGGATGATCTACAATTTTTTTCTGAACTATTTTTGCTGTAAAACTCACCGTTTAGCTGAAAAACGCGAAAAACCTATTTTTGCAAACTTTCACCATCAATAAAAATGTTTGCACAAGGGGGATTGATGGGGACTTTTCACAATTCATTTATAATGGTATTCTGAACATTCATACCAATTTTCAGCTCTATGGGAATTATTGTAACCTTCAAAGTCTTATTTGACTGGACTATAAAAACAGCAAAAAAAACTGAGAGGAGCTCATGGCTAAATAATTACAGCAGCACAAGCCGATTTTATAGGTTAAGCCGCGATTGCCGAGTTTAGTCTGTGGATGGGTGACCATCTGTCATAACGAGTTTCCTCCGTGCCTCGGAAAGCACGTAAAGCCGTTGTTACCGGCTGTCATTTGTAGATCTTTGACAGTCGTTATTGTTAGTCAGAAGCTCTAAAGTCTGACAAACAGTCTTACCATGGGGTATCATATTACCCAGTTTCTAGGTTGTGGAGGTCCGACAGGCAGTCGCTCCATGTAAAATACTGATATCCAGCTGCATCTGGTTTGACTGGAAGCCGATCCCAATATAGTTGGGAAAAGGCTAAGCAGATGATGTTGTGGGTGCGTTTTCAAACATAGAAAGTCACATACACAAAAACTCAGACCCGAAACAATTTCTTGTAGATCATACAAATATTTGTTTCGTGCGGCGATCGAACCCGCTACACGTTACGCAGCAATTGTTAGCTCAGCCACTGCGCCAACCGTGCCGCCGAGCAAACAGCAGTTAAAAACCTAGTTTTTTGACTGTACGAATTACCGTGACCCCGGAACGTAAAGGGCTATTGAAGGACACCGTGGATTTTAGTCAGTACGAGTCTGACAGTCCCTCCCGCTCTGCCTTGGGTGGGAGGACTCATTTGATGATTTTACCACGATAAAAAAAATGCAATACATAATTTACAATAACATTATTTTACAAGCGTCCAATTAAGTTGTGATAAATATTTTTCTCCAATTGTACACGAAACATAATTATTACCCAGCTTTATCCGTAACCTCATAAACTTTATACTTCAAACTTTTTATCTCGACTAAATTCTTGTTGCTATGTGAATGTTACTCATTAGTGCAATCGTGGTTTATTATATGTATAGATACTATTTGTTTACATACTACATTTAAAAACTAAAATTAAAATATTTACAAAAATGACTAAATTAAAACTAAAATTTAAAAAAAAATTATAGAGCGTCATAAAATTCGTCCACATCGCTGTCAATGGGGAAAGTGCCCAGAACGCTGGCATGCATTGCCATTTTTAGTGCAATCTAATTTTTTTACCCGACTACGGTATGATTTTGGGGGCATGGATGGGATCGGCATGTTGCGATGTGGGGGTGAGGACGGGTTAAGTAAACAACATGATGTGTACTACTCAGAAAGTCAAAACAAATAAATAAATAATAATAAATAATAAATATTCCACAACTATCACACAACGCCATCTAGTCCCAAGCAAAGCAGAGCTTGTGATATGGGTACTAGACAACTGATAAACATACTTATATATTTCTAAATACATACATATTATAGATAAAAGTCAGTAAACTCTCTGATCTGTTCCCTCTTAACTACTGAACTAACCATCTGACCACCCTTTTCCCAACTATATTGGGGTCGGCTTCCAGTCGAACCAGATGCAGCTGAATATCAGTATTTTATATGGAGCGACTGCCTATCGGACCTCCACAATCCAGTAACTGGCCAATACTTAAATTCTGATCTACTGATCATAGTTTGACAAATGAGGTATCTTTTGAAGCGATTTGATCGTCCGCTGGAATGCTATGCCACATTCCCTTAAAAAAAACAATATAATCTTTCAGGGGTCACTTTCGGACCTAGCTGTCATCTACATAAAAATTTCAGACGCGAAAATCTTCTTGTTTCATACTTTTCGAAGCGTGATTTTTTAATACTCAGATTTTTTTCGTTCTTCTCGATGAATACTATAGATCGTGAAAACATTGCACCACTAGTTATCAGATTTATTCTGTTTTTTTTTTTTTTTTTTTTTTTTTTTTATCGTGGTAAAATCATCAAATGAGTCCTCCCTCCCAGGGCAGGGCGGGAGGGACTGTCAGACTTGTACTGACTAAAATCCACGGTGTCCTTCAATAGCCCTTTACGTACCGGGGTAACGGTAATCCCTTGGTCCCGCGACCCTGGATCAGATTTATTCTGGTACTGAAATTTCTTCTGAAGAGTCGATGGTACTCATTTTGCCTGCTAGAATTCTAGGAATGTCTTAAGAGATTACTGGGGCTCTTGAACGCAATGGGCAGTTGAAGGCACAGGGTGGATTTCAGTCAGTACGAGACTGACAGTCCATTTTACTCCACCCAGGATAGAAGGACTCATCCGATGATATTACCACCTAAAAAAGAAAATAAAGCCTGTAGCACCCGATTAGTGTTCACTGGTCTGGCTTCCAATTCGTACGATCAAGAGCCAGCTTTGAAAAGCTCTTCTCTTCATCTCCTATGAGGTCTACCAATAATTTGTGTCTACCAATCGTGCGGTAATCGAAATCGCAGTCCAGAGCAGCAGTCCATCGATCAGGCACTACGACATTTATGCCGTCATCTTTGAGAAACCCATGGCTATGACTACAGTTGTCAGGTATCCAGATAAAGCCGGACACAGGCTTCGTAGTTGCGTGTCCGACCTGTCCGGGCTTTTAAATTGGATAATATATTTGTCATGTGTTTTCCGCTCCGCCCGCCTCACTTTATCTAGCGCAAGCGACCAGACTATCACCAGCCGCGTTCGTTTGCACAATTGCACGGCGAGGAAAACCTTGTTTAGTTGGACCAAACCTTGCGGTCGTGTTATAGTAGGACTATACCAACTCGGATGGGCAGCGTTTGAGAAGCTACGTGATATCTTCTCATCAAGATTCCCTCAGTGTCTTAAGACAAGGGTGTTTATTGTTTAACCAGTCTTTGTTGCCAGTGATGAGATACATCTCTGAAATGTGGACGTTGACTGTTGGCCTTTTAGAGAGACTTAGATTTTCTTTGCGGAACAAAGATAATCGGCGAAGAACCAAAGTCACCGACACAGCTCGTAAAATTTGCAAGTTGATGTGGCAATGGGCAGGCCACATCCCTCGTAGAACTGATAACCGATACGGAAAAAGTTCACAAGTGACCTCCCATTAGGTGGACCGACGACATCGTGAGAGTCGCAGGCTGGTCTGTCAGGCTTTTCGGTTTTAAGACCTGGAAACCCTATAAGCTTTGTATAAACATTTAGACTGTATTATGACAAAGCAGTTACCACGTATATCAAGCCACCACCAATTAGTGCATTAATTGATTATTTAATTACTGGGGCTGTTATCCAAAACCTGTTATTTGTTTTAATGTTTATTATCTCCTCGAGTTTTTGTCACGATTTTTGTTATTGTACTTTTATATGTCTTTAAACATTTCATTATACATACTATGTCCTATCTGATTAAGCGTCTGTGCAGATTCTGTCAAATATTACATCAGTTACTATGCTACTTCATTCATAGTTTGGTGGTATGAGGAACAGCAAAAGGTACCTTCAACCAGATAGGTGTCGTATCTGGTGGACTTTCTGGTCCGATAATAGGCATGTTCACAGCATCCATAAATTAAATAATAAATAAATATTCCACAACTATCACACAACGCCATCCAGTTCCAAGCTAAGCAGAGCTTGTGTTATGGGTACTAGACAACTGATAAACATACTTATATATTTCTAAATACATACATATTATAGATAAATTACACCCAGACACGGAACAAATGATCGTGCTCATCACACAAACATTTGTCCTGGGTGGGAATCGAGTCCGTGGGTTCCTGAACCTCCGGCATAGCAATCAGGATCACTAACCACTAAACCAACAGGTCTGTCAAAAAAATAATTGTAAAAATTAGTCCATCAGTAAGAGTTTTTAAAAATAATGGACATGTATTTTTTGTTTTGTTAAATTAATCCTTATTTACAAAGATAATAATCAATCAAAATCAGAAGTGTCGTATCGCCGTCTTTTTTTGTTTACTAAACAAAAGCAAAAATACGGATAAAATATTTTTTGATAATCTAACTGACGGACTAATTAGAATTTTTCAAACAATTACCCATTTTTTTAAGTCTCGTAAAAACTCCACTTGCTTGTGACGTATTGGTCAATTTTAAAACTGTCGTGTCTTCGTCAGTTTTGGTTTACGTAACAAAACAAAAAAAATACCTATCAAATATTTGATAATCTACTGACGGACTAATTAGATTTTTTCAATCGAATACCCTGCCCATATTAACATCAGTCAAAAACCCAATATCCTCATCAAAAAGCAGATAGTGAAAGTCATTATAACCAACCTCCGACCTCGCGCGTGTCCGCCTGCCATCACTAGTACTGTAGGTAACATCGAACCGATACCAAATGACCCTAAGGCCTTAATGTCATACTGGATGCCACGCGATTTTATACTTTATAGGTTAATGGCGATAAGGTCCATTGTGGATGTGTTTTGATTTGCTTGTGTTTAGCTGACACGCGTGCCTTGAAAGTTCTGTGTAACCGGCTTATCTGGTCTTTGATTGTCATTAGCTATAGGTGAATTTTGTCAAATGACTGCTCCTACACTGTCTGTCTTTGAGACTTAAAATCACCCTGTTCTTTAAATAGCCCTTTGCATTTCAGGGTCATGGTGACCCTTTTAAGACCGTACCCTGGCGGAATTAATGTACCCTGGTGGCTGAGAGTTCAAATGTTTCGCTTATGGTGGCGCGTGTGTCGGATCATTTAGTTCCTTTTAAAATGGTTGAGCTGAATGTTTCTTATACCATGCATCATGTTCGTGAACGGGCGCTGTCAGTTGGGTATAGGCCATCTCTAAGCTGTTTATTTTAATTATTAATTTATTTCTGAATTGTCATTTTTAGGGTTCCGTAGTTAACTAGGAACCCTTATAGTTTCGCCATGTCTGTCTGTCTGTCTGTCTGTCCGTCCTCGCTTAATCTCTGTGACCATTAGCACTAGAAAGCTGAAATTTGGTACCAATATGTATATCAATCACGCCGACAAAGTGCAAAAATAAAAATTGGAAAAAAATGTTTTTTTAGGGTAGCCCCCCTATATGTAAAATAGAAAGTGATTTTTTTTTTAATTTCAACCCTAACGTGTGATATATCGTTGAATAGGTATTTAAAAATGAATAGGGGTTTACTAAGATCATTTTTTGATGATGTCAATAGTTTCGGAAATAATCGCTCCTAAAGTCAAAAACAATGTGTCCCCCCCCCTCTAACTTTTGAACCATAAGTTTAGAAAATATGAAAAAAAATCTGGAAAGTAGAACTTTATAAGGACTTTCTAGGAAAATTATTTTGAACTTGATGGAAAGAACAGTTTTTGTGCAAAAAAAACAAGAAGGTGGTACAAAATTCCTGGACTAAGTTTGTAGTATAATCAATTATTTAAGTTTAAAAAAAGGCTATTTGTTAACACTTATTGTAACGGACGGGAAACTACGGAACCCTACACTGAGTGTGGCCTGACACGCTCTTGGCCGGTTTTTTATTTTTACTATGGACTTTTTTGTACTTGCTACATCGTTTCTCACATAAAGTGCAATCTCAAGATAATTGATGTTACAAAAGTATTGTAATAATTATCTCTTTGAAAAAGAATCATCATGGAGTTTCTTGCCTGTTGTTCTCCATAGAGATCTACGCATTGGAATTGGCTCCTACGATACTTTCACAGTTGTTATGTCTTGTAGCACCAGAACTATTTTTAGAACTGTTATTAATTGTTTTACGAGTTTCTTATGACAATTCCAAGGTGCCTGGAATTGGCCTAAAAATAAATACATACTTTGATTTTGAGACAGTCCCGGAACCCCGGCAGATATTTTGCCCTATAGGGTCTAAAATGGCCTCCCATTGAGGCGTGATCTCACTCTCGAATTGTGTTGCGATAAATCTTTGTAAACATTATACATTTTTTTAAACATGGCCCCACACTAGGATTTCTCTTGTATCGTGGGTGCGTTAACAAACATAGAAACTCAAACACACAAACATACAGTTCCAAAATAACTACCTGTAGACCATACAAATATTTGTTCAGTGCGGGAATCGAATTCGCGATACATAGCGCAGGATTCCAATTTCTCAGCCACTGCGCCAAACGTGCCGTCAAAATGCAAAATTTATTTATATATATATATTCCACAACTATCACACAACGCCATCTAGTCCCAAGGTAAGCTGAGCCTGTGTTAAGGGTACTAGACAACTGATAAACATACTTATATATTTCTAAATACATATTATAGATAAATTACACCCAGACACAGAACAAATGATCGTGCTCATCACACAAACATTTGTCCTGGGTGGGAATCGAACCCACGACCTCCGGCATAGCAGTCAGGGTCACTAACCACTAGACCAACAGGCCTGTGATGGTGATATTGATGCTGTCATTCCTATTAACAGATGCAGATCATTGACTCTTTCCTTCTTAATTGAACCGCGTAGTACAAGTGAATGCTAAAGTTTATCAGCACCTGAACATCAGCCTACATCATCATCTGCCTAGCCTATTCCCAACTATATTGGGGTCGGCTTCCAGTCGAACCAGATGCAGCTGGATATCAGTATTTTACATGGAGCGGCTGCCTATCGAACCTCCATCACTCAGTAACTAGGTTATACGATACTCCATGGTAAGACTGGTTGTCAGACTTAAAAACTCCTGCCTAACAGTAACGACTGTCAAAGATCTACAAATGACAGCCGGGACCAACGGCTTAACGTGCTTTCCGAGCCACGGAGGAAACTCGCTATGACAGATGGTCACCCATTAACAGACCAACCTCGGCAAGCGCGGCTTGACCTGGAAGATAGGCCTGTGCGGCTGTAATTATTTAGCCATGAGCTCCTCCTATCTGAATATCAGTCTACATAGTGCTAATATTCGTGACGTGTTTACTACGACAGAATTATGTGACAATTTCCACAATAAAATGAACAAACATTTGCGCCTTTTGTTGTTCATATTTAAGATTTGTGGCGGTAGTCTTTTCTTGTTCTGTTTTCTGATTTAAATCTAATATTATAAATGCGAGGAAGACAGACGGAGAAGGAGAAGTCTGTGAAGATAAATTGATGGATTAAAATGAAAAGTTCAGAAAAATTTCTTCAGTAGTTTTTCAGTTTAGCGCGAACAGACACAGATCCGGTGGGAGAATATTCAGGGCTCGGTAACTCGAAGGATAAAACGCAATCTGATTACCCCCTCCCCCCTTAGAGGGACAAAGTCTATGTGGTAACCGTGACCCTGGAACATAAAGGGTAAGGGCAAGTCTGACAGTCCCTCAGTCCCGCCCTGGATGGGAGGACTCATTTGATGATTTTACCCCGATAAAAAAGGGGGGCCTCCCATACAACAGACATGACTTTTTTTGCCGTTTTTTCTAGATAATGGTACGGAACCCTTCTTGCGGTTTTTTTTATTGATTTAGGCGCTTGAATCTTATTTTAGAATCCACATAAAGGACGTTTTGAGAACTACATTATTATTTAACAATTTTCGCACACATCTCGTATTATTATGTCACGCTCAATTATCGCTTGTGACGTAAAATCTTATCTAAATAAAACATGTATCATTGTTTGCTTGATTTCGTATCTGTCGCATTTGTTATGTCTTTGAATTTGTGGTATATACGCTGTTTGCTTGACTAAAACGCCGCCTATCAACCACATTATTGGACGCCATAAAATCTGCTAATTCTTCCCAAGTATGGGCAACTCACTGTCCGACCATGGACCATGCCCGGGTTGACGGCGCGTTGTGTTCCACGCGCGCCTCAAAGAGTGTCAGCAAAATGACGGGGCCGCCTGCCGGGATCGCGGGACTGTTCGAATTACTGTGACCCCGGAACGTAAAGGGCTATTGAAGGACACCGTGAATTTAAGTCAGTACGAGTCTGACAGTCCCTCCACCACGTAAAAAAAAACAAAAGCCCAACTCAGACGATGCAAGACATGCAACTTGCATGCGAGTTGTAAACTCGTACTACATTCTGGCAAGGGTGGATCCAGCCTTCAATTCTGCAGAGGGCACCACACGGCAAATAGTACCGAAGCCATTTTATGTTTACTGTTCTTTTCGTAAAGGTAGTGAGTTACTTTGTTAAATTGTATGTAGGTACCAAAATAATCGTCAAACAAAACACATAAGGATTATGAGCGAGCGAAGGGAGTTTCACAGTAGGAGAATAGTGTATAAACGGGGACGCGAGGTATAATGGGGACATACACTCTATAGGCATACTTAACACAACACTAACGTAACGGAAACGCCATCAGGGCGTCTTTTGAAAGCGGCCATCAACAAATGGCGTCCTGTTGGCGCTTGCGCTACATTAGTATTGTGTAAAGTTTGCCTTAAGTGTGTGACTTCCCATCATGTCTCGCGTCCCCGTCTTATACACTGTCCCCCTATATGCTCTTAAACTTTTGTGTTTTTTATTACCTTTTGTTGGGTAGAATCGTTTGTTTCTTTGTTGAATTATAACTATCGAAAACCAAAACAAACAAGATGACCCCTATAATGGATCCGCGTTTGCCTTTTGGACTATTGATGGAAAACGCATTCAGTTTGTCAAAAAAATAACACGAAGCGAGCGAATAAAACGATTGACATTCCTTTGATTAAAATATTTTATTTTTCTTACACGTATTATTAAGTGCAATTCTGCAAATGTATCACGCATGGGTCTTGCGGCGCAATCAGCACGTACTGTCTCTTAATTTATTTAAAATATTTAATTATGTATAGATATTTATACGCCATTCAAAAATTAATTCTTGCAAAAAGTGTAGTGAAAAATATATGTATAATAAATTATTTGACTGTTAAATTCACCCTATGTAAAGCAAAGTGTTCACTTACAAGTTTATCGTTGTGTACATTTTCAAAATTAGACTTGAAAAGTGTACACCATAATAAAATAATAATTTTGTCTTCAGTTTTTGCCGTTTAGGGGCAAGTTAATTTATTAAAAAAGTGGACTATTAAAGCCTTATAATGTTGCCAATCAAGAATCCCGATCAGAAGTTTAACAAGTGAAGTGAATAAAGAACAATATCAAGAAAAGTTAAGTGTAATAAAATTCTTCCCAATAAAATGACACTCGAACACTTTCGAAGCGCCACAAAATACCACAGAAACATAATAGTCAGCCAATCAAGTACATGGACGTTTAAATGTGTGTTTTGTAACTGGTACTTCTGACAGTGACCGAAAAACCCAAATCTAGGCTGTGATATTCCATCAATAGTGTTAAATTTCACGTTAAACTACTACCGCCCTCTGTTATTCGAAAACACAAAACTGATTCCTTGAAAACAACGCCATCTGTTAGTGTTTCCCCGGAACTTTCGAAAGTGGAACCCTTTGAAGTGCCATCTAGCGGAAAGTTGCTGAACTGCTAACAAGCGAACGGCGCCATCTCTTGGTGTGAGACTTCAAACTGTCGGCCATGGTTGAGGACACGACGCCGCAGCAGGACCGGGTTTCCGCTGCTGCGGTACTGCAGTTCGCTGCAAGAGAAGCGAGGGAGGGGAGAAGATTCACGGAGTTTGGAGCTCATGCTTTTGCCAGCATCACTTACAATGCTTACGGTACTTTGTTTTCTATCTGTATTACTTACTTTTCTCTTCAATTCATGTATGTCGGTTTCAAATCAAATCTGATACAAGTCTACAGTGGTACAAAAGCGTATAGCTCGTCACGAAGAGTCTCCTGTACCTAATGCCAAATTCTAAATGGCTACTGGAATCTCCACCTTTTCAAATTAGCGAAATTAAATGGAACTACTACCCTGACACATGTTCACTAACCAGTATCTTTGGCTCCGTGTTTATATTATGTAATTTTAAACGACGGATTTTTTGTATAAGTATCCATCAATATGATGCAATCTTGAATTATATTTTGTGGATTGTCCAGGCCTTCAGGTCAACAAATTAAGCGCAATTTATCGATATTAAATGCTTGTGGTCACGTTATGAAGGCAGAGAGGATATAACATAATTGATCTTTTATTCCGTTTGATTATATTCTGAAAAAATCACCTTAATTTTCTTTTTTTTTTGTTTATACCAGGATTTATTAGGGGTGTCAATTAAATGGTTAGCATAGTATTGTTATTTCTGTGAGCAGAAAAATATAATCGGTGAGCAGAAATAGCTAATTGGTGAGCAACTCATGGTCAGCAAACATTTCAAAATCAATCAGCAATTTATGTCATTCTGGATGGCTGTAATTATTTTTGTACAGCATATTAATTATATAAGCTGCAATCAGCTGCTCATGTTTAATAAAATTTTGGTAAGCACTCGGAGTGTAAGCAAAAAAATGCATTTTATAGATCAGAATTATACATTCAGAAATCAGCGTATTATTCAGTTCTGGGTGGTTTAAAAAAAAATAACCACGAAGAGGATGGCGGGGTCTTTCAGACCCCGCCATCCTCTTCTAACCTAAATTGTCCGAGTCGGGGTGCCAGCGAGTTTGCTCACCATGTTTTAAATATGCATACCAATCAAATATACTGCTTATAGACATGTTTTTCTGCCGCTCAATCATGAAATCTTGCCGCTCAAGTAGTTATTTTGCAGACTGAATGTTTATTATGCAGACTCATGTTATTGTTGGCTGCCTATGTATGATTTAATTTTAGACCATTATCAAAATTAGTTGCGGAACAAGAATTGCTGCCTGATTTTTTTTATTGCAAACAAAATCTTTGTATGCTGACCAAATTATTTAAATGCTGCTTTTGGGTGGCTTGCCAAATTTTATAATTGCTGACCATGTAATTACTTCTTATTTATTAGTCATCATATCACCAACTGCTGGGTATAGCCCCCCCCTCTCAATTTTTTCTGCCTTTTTGGTTCTGTGTATGTCCCTCATGCATCTGTTCCTCGCGGTTTTGTCGATGTCATCAAACTAACACCTTCAGCTTTTGGACGGCCTTAGTAATTAATATTATTACCACTAATGTTTACTGGCTTTTATTCCTGCCTAATAAACATACTCAAGAATATTCCAAAGTCCACTCCTGTGTAGGAATTAGTTTATCATTTTATTTGCCTAGTCTAAGCAGATGGTCTTAATTACTATAATTTTTATATGTATATGTACAGAAATAAGCCGTAATAATAAGCGTGCCACTTAATTCTTTCGTTAACACTTTAATTGATGTCCATTAACCTATTTAATAATCATTTCGGTGTCTCTAAAAGTTCAACGATCGAATGTAGGTAGTAATATTATCTAGTTAGGTAGTATTTGATTCTCCAGTGGCACTTTTAGTGGCAGATTGGTACTTATCTGTTGGTTACGTAATTGCGACTCGGTACCAGTGCCTACAGAGATAGTACCGGTTGGAATTTTCCAGTATTATAAGTACCAAGTCAGATATTATAAAGTATTCTGAGTTATGAAATCATCTTGTTTTCTTACTTCTTAATTGTTTTGTTTGTGGTGATAATTTGGACATTTAAAACGTAATTTCTGAATTGATGGATTATTTCTAGAGGTCTAGATAGTTTTTTTTTTAGCGTGGTAATATCATCAAATGAGTCCTCCCACCCAGGGCAGAGCGGGAGGGACTGTCTGACTCGTACTGACTATTAAAATCCACGGTGTCCTTCAATAGCCCTTTACATTCAGGGGTCCCGGTAATTCGTGAGTCCCGCGACCAGAGGTTTAGATAGATAACTAGATTAATACTGTCAGCCATCAAACTATTCTTTGTATTAGAAAAAGTGGTTCAGATGCAACAAGCAATCTTTCATGAAGACTACAGGATCGCGATGGAAGCTACCCGCTCTCAACGTGTTATTGAAAATCTGTAGGGGAGCCTATGTTCAGCAGTGTACAAAACTAAAAGCTTTTAAAGTTGAACTGCATGTATGTAAAACAGGCAACGAACCAATTTGGTTCTTTATTTACGTACGACGGACTCCTCACACAATCCTTCCATCTTTTCTTTGGCCTACTTCTGCATCTTCGCCTATCAACATTCATATTATTCATTAGACTTGTACTGAAATCCCTTTATCCCTTCTCATGACATGTTTATACCAAGTCAGACGACTCCCTTAAATTTTTGTTATAATAGGGGCCACTTTGAAACTTCCTCTAATGTACATACTAATTCCTTATTTTTCCATTGTCTTGCGTCTACACATCCATCTTAATGTTCTCATCTCCGCTACATGCAATCGTTTATGATCCATTTTCTTCACGTAAGAGGTGTGTAAAATCATCATCTTCGTGCTCTTATCCCATTTTACTTGTGGTCGGCAGAACACGATTTTTTTTTCTTCCATTCTCCTCTATCAAACGTCACAGTATCATTTACTCCTTTTTCTTCCATATCATTCCTTAGACAATCCATCCATCTTTTCTTTGGCCTTCCTCTTCCTCTACATCCATCAACATTCATACTCATCACTCTCTTAGTCACGTGAGTGTCATCCCTCCTCATCCTCCATACCAAGACAGACGAGGTGTGTAAAATATGATCAACTAGCTTTTGCCCGCGACTTCGTTCGCGTGGAATAGTGACTTCCGGCAGTTTTTTTTTTTGTAATAAAAACTATCCTATGTCCTTTCTCAAGTTTCAAACTATGTCTGTACCAAATTTCACACAAATTGGTTCAGTAGTTTCGTCGTGAAGAAAAGACAGACAGACAGAGTTACTTTCGCATTTATAATATTAGTTTGGATAAAATAGAACTAAATTTATTCAAATCAAACAGATACTCGAAGTAGTAACAACTAGTTCAGTACACCGCTGCGGTCAAAGTTTAGCTGATAACATGGCAAGAGTGCTGGATTGTTTAACGTATGTTTCAATGGCTCTATTGATATTTTAATGTGGGTTACAAGTAATTGTGGGCTTGAGACTGGGGACTTGTAACGGTATTTGCTTTTTATTTCTAAAAAAGCCTCTTCCATAATTAGATATAATATACGTGACTGAACCTTTTAGTTATAAATCGATTTTAATGCCACTATTTGCGAAACAAAAAAGAGAACTTTAGAAATGTTTATAGTATTTATGCCTTATAGTTTGAGTTTAGTTTTTTTTTTTATTCTTCAGGTTAAGTACCTCCTAATTATAGTTACAACGCAATTATCGATTTGGAAATAAAATTATGCGTGTAGGGTAAAAAATAAACGTTACATTTTTTTGCCTTTATAGCAGCGCTGTGATTCTACCCTCTTCTTAAACTTTCTTGATAGATAGCAGGTATAGCAAAAACATACTAAGCTATTAGTATAAATTCGTAGGTATTAATCAGGTCTGTTTTGCCAACGAGACCCAAAAATCTGTCTTCCAAAGATAACAGACGTTCAGTAAGAGTAAACAAAACCTATCGGAGGTTAAAAAGTCAACTGTATCGAACTAACTTATTCTGGATACGAAGGCGTTACATCAAGCTTGCACGTTCTCTTGTTACGTTGGGTGATTTGTATTGTTCTACCCTATATTAGGGGGCTTATAACGTAACTGACAATCTGACTCTGGAACGTAAAGGGCTATTCAAGGAACACCATGGGTTTTAGTCAGTACGAGTCCGACACCTATATTAGGGGAGTTATTAATGAACGATGTTAGTTACTAAAAATTGATTTTTTTTAATGTAATTAGGTCGCAATGGATTACTCTAGTTCCCAAGCGAATTTATTTCTTAGCAATGTTATTTCTGTTTGTATTTGTGCCTCTGAAAAGCGTTCTTACTTAATGCGTAGCGTATATTAAGTGCAGTGTTCATATTATTTCCTTTAATGTTCTTTTTTCACGTACCTATTCATTGAATACAAACAAAAGTGGGCTAGTGGGCCACCGATATCGATACTGTGTCCAAACTACCGGCGGCGGCGATCAGGGCACCAAAGTAACACTAAATTACTTTATTATTAATGGCTCCATCTGTTATCTCGAGTAAGATACATAAAAAATATTTATGCATTGTATTGAAAAAGATGAATGAAAAGACTATCCATAGACGAACAAAGGTATATTTAAATGGTTTTTTTCGGTCTCAAGTATATCAAACAGAAATTCTGGAAAGTTTCAGCATATAACAATGCCATTTTATTATAAACTCCAATTGAATATGAACCTTCTGTGAAAAAGCTTAACCTCGTCTTTTCTCCCACCAGCTGCCTTGAGTGACATGGGTGGCAGCGGCACCAGCTCCTCGTCATCACACATGTCTCCCGGCTGGCAGGTCAACGACCTCGACCTCGAATTGCCCGGCGAGCTGTCTATGAAGTGAGTATCACTAAAACTTGACAACTTATCGTAGTTAATACAGCGCCATCTAGTTTTCAAACGTGGAAACTTAACAAAATTGGTATTGGTATGATTTAGTACAGCGCCATCTGTAGTCCAAACTTGCCAATCTTTTTGCAAGTAACCAATACTGTTATTAAATCGAAAAAATACTACGCCATCTATTATTAATGTTACATTTTTGTTTTGTTACCATACCTACGGCAACTGATTATGTGCCATTCTAAATATTTTCTGACCTGTTGCTGTATTACAATCATACCTATAATTTTATTGTTCTATATCTCATAAGAATTTCCTTCCAAAATACATTTCATATCAAGTAAATTCCATTTATACAAAGAAAATTAAAATTGTATACTTCCTCATACTTTAATACAGCGCCATCTCTTATCGAACCCTCAAAAAACTCACCGTGTAGCACGTTTTCTCACCGTAGCGAGGCGCTGCTGTCGCTGCCCTCATTGGCTGTGTTCAAGCAGGAGGCACTTTCACCCAATGGCGGAGGGACTGTCCTCTCTCCTCCTCGCCGGGCCTGGCCTCCGCGAAGACCTGATGAAAGACAGGTAAACGAGTAAACAAAATATGCAGGGTTGTGCTGAAATCATTGGCGTCCTTCCAGCACGCGTAGCATGGCACCGTAGAAACAGGTTTTATCGACGGAAGAACAGACAAAATGACAGTACGTAGAAAGTTTTTTAACGTTTTAACCTTTTAAGCGCTTGGCTAAATATCAATTGCCGTGCCCCTAGCGCCCGTCTACGAATCGTGCTTTCTTCTTCTCCTCTCTTTCTGCTCCTTTTAAGCTCCGATTTGTATAATATCATGGTGTACAATAAAAAGTATTCTATCTGTCTATCTACATAAATGCAATAAAATCGAAAAAACAACAAAAGTCGTGAATATTCTCTGTCGGATAAATACGACACGGGCGATAGAAGCACGGAAAGTTTGTAGCATATGTACGACTCTGTCGGTTAAAGGGTTAAGCATGGAAATGAATAAAATACGAGTATACAAAAGAAATGTTACTATTCTTCGATGGTGTACCAATCGTATAATACATGGACAAAAAAACAATCTATTTGTATATAAATAACGATCAAATATCTTTGTCTGTTCTTCATGGAATATATACTTTTATTGGTCATGATACGCGTGCAGATCTGACCCTATACGTACTAGTGAATATGGACATGTTTTATTAAAATAAAATCAGTAACTTGTCCGTATATGAAAATCACCACCGTCTTTCTTTGTTAATTAGCAACATGTTCTATAACTTGACAATTTGACTTTAAATTACCCATTTTTTGTAAATTGAAATAATAGAAATGCAAATAATTCCAAGTATGCTTGGTTTTGACGGGGCCTGTAGAGGGCCAGAGCCTGCCGGGGTCGCGGGACTTACCCATCACCGTAACCCCGGTACGTAAAGGGCTCGTGAAGGACACCGTGGATTTTAGTCAGTACAAGTCTGACAGTCCCTCCCGCCCTGCCCTGGGTGGCAGGACTCATTTGATGATTTTACCACGCAAAAAAAAAAGTATGCCTGGTTATTTCTTAAGTTAACCATTCGGTTATCCATCTTTTGTTTCTGTTTCATGTGTTGTAGCTATTCTTGAAGGTTTCATTACTGTCAGCTTTTGTTTCGTACTTGGATGTGGTAATGTTGTTATTTTTACCATCCATTTAACAGTTTTATAAAGGATACAGTTCTCGATTGAATTTCGTGATGTTCATCAGTCGCATTTTCTCTTATTTTTCACATCTAGATCTTAAGGAAAATGAAAAAAACTCAAATTATTTCTTAGTTAGGTATCGCCTCCACTTGGCTGCTTAACTTAAGCTCGCTTTTATGTAGCATGTTACGTAAGAGGTAAGTTGGAAAGTAAAAATGCTTAACTCCTGCACAACAATAATATATCCGTGTCATTTTACAATCTTCTCCCAAAATTATTTATTTTTATACTTAAAACAAAATTAACTATAGGAATACAAGTAAATAAAATAAAACTTATATCTTCTCCCTATAAAGTTTCTTTGTCGCACTCGTAAACTTCGTACCTACACAAAATAATGCCGTCTCGTTTTTACACTCAGACTTCAACATACTTGTGTCCTTTCTCATTTATCAATCTTGAAATCAATACATTCTTCAATCATTGCACAATTGTTTTCCAATTATACACTTCATTAACATCTGCCTAGCCTTTACCCAACTATATTGAGGTCGGCTTCCAGTCGAACCAGATGCAGCTGAATATCAGTATTTTACATAGAGCGACTGCCTATCGGTCCCCGGAAACCCAGTAACTGAGTAATACGATACCCCATGGTAAGACTGGTTGTCAGACTAGTGCTTCACTAATAGTAACGACTGTCAAAATTATACACTTCATTCCAATAAATTAGATCAATCATTCACCAATCACTGTTGTTAACTGTCGACATATTTGTGTTAAAGTCTTCACGTACACTTCGATTTATTCGATTCGAATTAATTGTATCATAATCTCGATCACTGATAGACGATGGTTTTCTTTTTAATTCTCAGATCAACGCGGAATATACAGAGATACAGCAGGGACATGCTGCTACTGAGAGGGATTTCAAGAATATGTGGGAGGTGGTTATAATATCTTCTTCATGCTGAAATTATCTGTCGAATGTCTTGCCCTTTACAGAGCTGAATGTCTTGTCTCTTTGCTAGAACTTCACCAATCTTCTCTCATAAATAATATTACTCCTGTGCTCCATACTTACAGCAAAATCTATATTCTTTTAAAGGCCCATGCAACTTTAAGTTAGGACCTTGGCATCAATTTTTTTTTTCTTTTCGCCAGTGATTAAATTTTGGCCACAATTAGACTACTATCTAAGAAGTCCAAAAAAATAAGTTTCTAAACCGTAACCAACCAGAGATATGGCGGTTTTAATTTTGTTCTAATCAGGAGTGATTTACTCCCGATTAGAACAAAATAAAATTCGTTATATCTCTGGTTGGTTACGGTTTAGATTTTTTTAAATATTTTTTACGAAGTTCTTAGGTTGCGGTCTACTAATGACTAATATTTCGCTACTGGCGAAAGAAAAAAAATTTGGATTCCATTAAGTTGCATACCCTTTCTCGATAACTTTTGCCTGCCGTGTCTGCCACGCTTTATCTGTATTCGAAATCACATTTGTTTCTGATCTTTCTTTACCTCAGTGTTATAGTATTTTTATGCACGTGCGCATTCTAATTTTAGTTTCATATTTTCAAATATATCACTAATTGAAGAAGTTTAAACATTAGCAACTTGAAATTTATAATTTTTGAAGTGCATGTACAAACATTAATAGTTCTTCTCTATATTAATAAAATCAAAGTATTTTGACGGTATAATTTTTATTGGAACATGCATTATTATTTTGTGCAAAAAATTCCACCCGTAAACCATCTTATCATGCCTATTTCATATATATATATTTTTTTATATTCAGTCGCGTTATCATTAATGTTTACATTCGCTGATATTATGGCTAAGAGTATACAACTTATTTTTATGAAAACAACATGATTACAGAATTTAAGGTTAATTTTGCTATGTAGATGATTTAGTGTTCAGACTAGAATTGATTGGGCCACGAAAGAAAACTTAGATCACTTCAAAAAATAAAAGGTTTTGAATATATTAGTAGGTATGTATGTATAGAAATATGTCAAAAAATAAAATGAATGAAAAACCACATCCAAGTTGATCTGAGAATTAATTTTATAATCTAAGAACCGAGTTATAATTAAAGTAACATAGTTCTAAAGTAATATAATTGTAATGATTCTACCCGCCTCCATTTAGTTGCTTGGCTAATCCTTACAGTACTTAGATTAAATGATAATTGTATTTAAAAATCCAATCATAAATGTTTCCCAATTGCTTTTCAACAACGCCTACCATGACACCGGTCCAAGCATATGAAACTAGTTTTTTTTTTAACTTAACGAAGATTTTTAAATATTCTTTCAGGTACTGTAGACATGAGAATAATTATTAGGGTCAATTTCAAGTTGATATAAATGCTCATTGGGCGTTTATGTGCTTTCATTGTTTACACAGAACATTTCTAGAACGTGTGCGCACAATTTATTCGTGTTGGCTTGAGTAACTCGATTGGAGGGACCAAAAAAATAATACTTCAAAATCACTTACATTGTCATCCTTTTTCTTTTTACATAGATTACCAGTATGGTGGTCGATAGCAACCGCGATGCCATGGAGGAGGGCAGTTGCGAGCAGTCGCCCCCACACAATGGGACCATGATGGTACAGCATGGTAAGTGTCGCCATCTGTTATTTGTTTCTAGAAACTAAGGTGTGGAAGTAGTTCTTATCTTTGGCGGTAGATGGCGATGTACGTCTTGAAAGAAATAATGATCTAAGAAGTATAAAAAAAACAGAGTCTGCGTCACGATTGAAGTTCTTCGGAAAATTCGGAATTTAATTCTCAATGATATAGGGTTTAAATTTGCATTAATTGAATTACTATTGCAAAACGTAAGTACCATACCGAAGTCAACACATCGTATCAATATTTATTAGCATATTAACATTTCCCGAAAGGTTGCCCGTAATGGACCACAATATTCAAATAATACGTTTTATTTTGTTGGTAAAATCAACATTATAAGTCCTTGGGTGAATCTGAAGGGTCTGTCAGCCTGACGCAGGTCCTCACCAGACACGGTTGTTACGGGAGGTTCGTGCAGATTCAACGGGGGTATTGCCTACCCTCGTCCGTGTGTCACTGCCTGGTGCAAACTGAATACCAGCGCTGGGTGTCTTTCGCCCAGTAAATGCTGAGTTGGTACCCCTTTCAGTGTGGACATGCTCAAAAATAGTACATTTTTATCCAAGGGATGAAAGTTAGTTATTTATACCCGAGACGGAGTTTGGCGTTTGTAACGTAGGGGCACTAATAGTTCGAGGGACTAAATAAGTTATTTACCTGAGGTAAACACCCTTTTTCATTACGTATGTTTTGTTCTCAATCGCAGGCAGTCCAGAGAGCATGCAGTGCCAGCCCACCATGCCTCCTGGCACCATGATACCCATGAACGGGTACCACTCACCAAATGCACAGGAGAACAAGAGTGAGTGCTCTTTTCTTCACTTATTACTCCTAAACAGAGTCTACATTTTTTTTAGCGTTGTGTAATCATCACATGAGTTCACCCAGGGCAGAGCGGAAGGGACTGTCAGATTCGTACTGATTAAAATCCACGGTGTCCTTCAATAGCCCTTTACGCGACCCCGGCAGGCTTTGGCCGTCTTCAGGGGAGCCTCGTCACTATGCTGACGCTCCGTGAGGCGCGCGTGGAAAACAACGCGCCGTCGACCCGGGCATGGTCCATGGTCGGACTGCGAGTTGCCCGTCAGGCGCATTACTTTGTGTTATTTGTAATGTCCTTAAACCAAAAATTCGAAGACACGTGAAATCTACCAACACACACTGAGCCCGCGTGGTGGATTAGAGCCCACTCTATCTAACAGAGAGAAGGCCTGTGTCCCAGCTGTGGGAACATTTATAGGCTGAAGATGATGATGAAAAGATTTGTTTTAAAGCGTGAGTGGTTCCGCTCAGTGACCGAGATGGCGCTAGACGACTTGTATAGCTCTGTCTCTTTCCCACAGCTTAACTACTAACGCTTAAAGATGTCATGGTGGTACCTGTAGTGTCCGAGACAAATTCTTCAGCTTCATAATATTCATCCATCCATCCCCAGATGCTGGTCTGCTGATGTGCTCTCCCGTGGGCTCTCTGGACGGGTTCCTGCACTCCCCCATACAGACTCGCTCCGAGCCCAGCTTCAAAGATGACACCAGGTAAAGCGAAAGCTATTCGCGCAGCATGTTGCGGGTTCGACACCCGCACGGAATTTTTTTTCGTATGATCTGCAAGTAGTTGTTCCGGGTCTGGGTGCGACGTAAACGCACCCACGATATGTAAAAAAATCCTTGTAAGGGGCAACGTTTAAAAAATTCAGTTAGGCCATCAAATTAAAGGTCTTTGGCATCGGCTAACTGTCAAGCTAAGCGAAGTAGTCATATTAAAATGAACCTTATTTACATAATGTTACTGTTCAAATTCGCGAAAAAAAATCAACCACAGTCGTTTACACAAATATGCACTGTAAATTAATCCTAATAAGGTTTTTATTTCTTTCTCCAGATTCCAATACGTCTTAGCAGCAGCTACATCCATAGCTACTAAACAGAACGAGGAAACCCTGACCTACCTCAATCAGGGACAGCCCTACGAGATCAAACTCAAGAAATTGGGAGACCTGTCACATTATAAGGGGAAGATACTCAAGGTAAGGAGGAGGAATGATTGCAGGAGAGGACGTCGTCCTCCTCACGACCCAGACGTTCCTTTTTTTAGCGTGGTATAATCATCAAATGAGTCGTCCCACCCAGGGCAGGGCAGATGGGGCTGTCAGATTTGTACTGACTAAAATCCACGGTGTCCTTCAATAGCCCTTTTCGTACCGGAGTCACGGTAATTCGTGAGTCCCGCGACCCCGGCAGGCTTTGGCCCTCTACAGGGAGCCCCGTCACTATGCTGATACTCTTTGAGGCGCGCGTAGGACCCAACGCGCCGTCGACCCGGGCATCGTTCATGGTCGGACAGCGAGTCGCCCATTACTCGACGTCCGCTTGCCTGCGCTTACGGTGGCCGGAGATCGTCTGCCGGACCGAGTAGCTCTTAGGGTATATTATGGAAACGCGGCTTTAGAACAGTTACTTTTAAAATAGTACATAACACAAGTTTCACACACATTTATTTTTGTCAACAGAGTGTGATCAAGATCTGTTTCCACGAGCGTCGCCTGCAGTACATGGAGAGGGAGCAGATCGCACAATGGCACAACGAGAGGCCCGGGGAGAGGATCGTAGAGGTAAGAGGTTTTATAAGTTATTTATTTATTTTTAGAACAGACGCCACACAGTGGTCCCATATCGAAAATTAGGGGACATAGGCAACAAAGTTCCAATATCGATGCGATTTTTTTTTTATGTGATTCTTTACGATATTCCTGACAACTTTTACTCTTGTGAAATTTCTTCTAAAGTTGTTAGTTTGTCTGAAAAAAAAAATTATTAGATTTTTTTGTATGGAGCGAATCACCTTTCATTTTTTTTTCTTCAATTGTACTAATATGTTGGGTGTATGGCGTGAGTATATGATAGCTAGGGTCATTCACTATCCACGAAAAATAAAATCATTCCTCAAAAAATAATAATTGATTGCTTCTTCTTTTGAGATTCTTTATTTAAAAATATAGATTTACATTAAAAGACAGTTCAATTGTTTTTCCATAAAATTAAAAAAAAATGATCTTATGCTAGCGACCACAAACTTTTTTATTGTGTGTCAAAGTTTTTTTTTTTTTTTTTTTTTACCTTGTAATCTTCAAATGATTTCTCCCATCCTGGGTGGAGAGAAGAGGACTGTCAGACCAACATAAAAAAAAAATTAACACCTTGTTCTAAATATAAAAACATTTTCATCAGGTGGACGTTCCTCTCTCGTACGGCGTGATCCGCGTAGAACAGCCGTCCTGTCTGAACGCGCTACACGTCTACTGGGACCCTACCAAAGATGTCGGCGTCTATATCAAGGTAACTTATCTACACTTTATATTATAAAAAGGATGAAGAAGATTTGTATTTTTGTGTGTATGTTTGTAATGCACTAATTTAGCATTTAGCACTAATTTTAGTAAGGACTTCCCCCTTGTTACCAGGCCTACGTTTTTCTCACATTTCTAAGTATCCAAAAATTGTAACAATGTGATTGTAAAACCATACCATATTTTAAAAGAGTAACCATGGAGTTTCTTGCCGGTTCTTCTCCATGGAATCGACCAACCCGAACCGAGCACCTGCTGTCGACGTTTTATAAGTGCCCTCATGGGCCTATGTGAAATAAAAACATTTGATTTTGAATCAATAAACTCAAAAACTACTGTACCGATTTCAAAAATGTTTTCACCATTAGAAAGCTACATTCACCCTGAATAACATACGTTTTGTATCATGACCAACCGTGCGAAGCCGCGACGGGGTGTTAGTCATATTTAAATATACTTTTGTCTGTTTTTTAAAGGGTAGTATTTAAACGCAAATCAAAAAAAATCCTTTTTCTATGCAATAAGATTCCGAATTCCCATCAAAATTACTGATTGCACAGCAAAATATTCAACTCAAAATATCACTAAACACACTACAATTTATTTTTGCAGCGTACAGCGATTTTTCCTAAAGCAAAAGCTTTTTCATCAATGCACAGCTAATAATCTTAATGCACATTATACATGTTAACTCTTTTTCTTTTAAATATAGCTTCTATTTTTATATTATTTACAGCAGTTTTTCTAAATAAAACAGCATTTTATTAGTCACAGTCGTCTTATTATTTATTAATTACCACATACCAGTAATTTATTGAACTATTAAAGCGGGTCTTGCTTTCGCGGGGCGTCCACGCTTCCCAGCATGTCGACGGAGCCCCGCTTCGCGGGGCTCCTACTTCTGGGTGGTTTAAAAAAAAAATAACCACGAAGAGGATGGCGGGGTCTTTCAGACCCCGCCATCCTCTTCTAACCTAAATTGTCCGAGTCGGGGTGCCAGCGTGTACTTACTGGTTAATATGCGACTGGGATAGTTATTTTGCTATGAAATATGGAAAATTTGCTGTGCAGTCAGTATTTATGCTATGTATGTAGTATTTTTGTACAAAAATAAATTTAACTGTATTGCATTATGAGAAAAAAAGTTATGTCATATTGATGTATAATTTCGAATTATCTGCAGTTTGAGTTTTGTAAAACATTTAGTTATATAGTATTGATAGGCGATTATTTATTTGATATGCAATTTATAATATCCCTTTTTTTAATTTCTTTTTACTTACGTCTGTTTTTTTTTTGCTGGCAAGTACATTTCTGCATTTTTCTGTTTTAATTCTTAATGTGGCAACTTTAATTTAAATCGTGTGCTGCTGTCTGTGCTTGCATCATACTTATAGTAGTTTATTATAATTCTAAACGCGAGGACTAATAATTGGAGGTCTGGGGACTATTACTTCTTCTTTTGTTATGATTTTGTTAGCTGTAAGTCCTCCATATAATGAATAAATAGAGATCTTTTGTAAAAAAATGTAAAATACCTTATCTTTCGGAAGTCGATGGCAAGAATGAATTGAAAAAACGAAGCCACCGACCTCCGAAATACAACTTATTTAACACTATTTTGTGGAGGTTCTTGAAGGCGTATAGTTTTTTTTTTGTGATAAAGTTTTGTTAAATCAATACATTTTTACAAAGATATTAACGCATCAAAATTCGTGAGTGGGTGCTCGTAATTTCAGATGCAAGTAAAAACTGAACATTCTTGTGACGTATTTGTCAATTTTAAGTGTCGTATCTTCGTCAATTTTGGTTTACGTAACAAAAGAAAAAAGAAAAGAAAAAGGAAAGGCCCAGGAAAAGAGTTCCTAGAAGGAATTGGGGGAGGCCTTTGGTCAGTAGTGGGACAGTGCAGGCTAATCAAAAAAAAAAAAATATATAAGTGTCAAGTATTTTATGATAATCTAACTGACGGATTTGAGTGACAGGCCTGTTGGTCTAGTGGTTAGTGACCCTGACTGCTATGCCGGAGGTCGTGGGTTCGATTCCCACCCAGGACATATGTTTGTGTGATGAGCATGATCATTTGTTCTGTGTCTGGGTGTAATTTATCTATAATATGTATGTATTTAGAAATATATAAGTATGTTTATCAGTTGTCTAGTACCCATAACACAAGCTCTGCTTAGCTTGGGACTAGATGGCGTTGTGTGATAGTTGTGGAATATTTATTTATTTATTTATTACATTTATTCAGTCAAATAACGTATATGCCTACATGCTTTTTATTTTAGGTTTTCATTCACTCGTGTTAACCTACATTTTCGTATCGCCAGGTAAACTGCATATCAACAGAGTTCACAGCGAAAAAACATGGCGGAGAGAAAGGCGTACCATTCCGTATTCAGGTGGAGACCTACCTCGCCAGCGACGAACACACGAGGCTGCATGCCGCCGCCTGTCAGATTAAGGTAAATTCTACTCTATATCACATAAGAAATAAAGACCTTTTTTTCTTTGATTTTTAACGGCATGGTTAGCGCAGCGTGTCGCGGGTCCGATTTCCGCACGGAACAAATATTTGTATGACCTACAAGTAGTTGTTCCGGGTCTGACTGTTTGTGTATGTGAGTTTCTATGTTTGTTAACCCACCCACGATACGGGAAAAATTCATAGAGAGTGACAAAGTTTTACAAAAAAAAAAACATAATAATAAATATGGACAACTGTGTCGCAAATGCTATAATTGACAGCTCATCAGATAACCGTGAACCTGGAACGTAAAGGGCCATTGAGGGATCGCCGTGGATTTTAGTCAGTACATGTCCGAAAGTCCCTCCCGTCACGCCCGCGTGTGAGGACTCATTTTATGATTTTACGAGAACCACGTTAAAAAAAAAACCGGAACAATTACTTGTAGGTCTTACAAATTTTTGTTCCGTGCAGGGATCCAACTGGCGACATGCTGCTCAGCAATACGCCAAGCGATCTGTCAAATCTCAAATCATCATATACCTTTTTTTTTATCGTGATAAAGTCATCAAATGAGTCCTCCCAGGGCAGAGCGAGAGGGACTGTCAGACTTGTACTGACTAAAATCCACGGTTTTCTTCAATAGACCTTTACGTTCCGGGGTCACGGTAATTCGTAAGTCCCGCGACCCCGGCAGGCTTTGGCCCTCTACAGGCCCCGTCACTATGCTGACACTCTTTGAGGCGCGCGTGGAACACAACGCGCCGTCGACCTGGGCTATCATAAACCTTGAATCTTCAATTTGTCTCCAGGTGTTCAAACTGAAAGGTGCAGACAGGAAACATAAGCAGGATCGGGAGAAGGTGATGAGGAGACCTCGCACCGACTTGGAGAAGTACCAGCCAGGGTGCGAAGCTACTGTTCTCACTACGGTAAGGAATCTTATTTTATTTTTATTTTTTTAACATGGTAAAATCATCAAATGAGTCCTCCCATCCAGGGCAGAGCGGGAGGGACTGTCAGACTCGTACTGATTAAAATCCACGGTGTCCTTCAATAGCTCTTTACATTCCGGGGTCACGGTAATTCGTTAGTCCCGCGACTGTCTTATCTATACTTTACTAATCTATACTCTATACTAATATTATAAAGAGGAAACCTTTGTATTTTTGTATGTTTGTATTGAATAGGCTCAAAAACTACTGGACCGATTTCAAAATTTCTTTTACCATTACTTAGAGGGATTCTTCCGAATCCGTATCGGCTATATTTTATCCCGGAAAATAGATAGGATTTTTCGTGGTAGTGAAAATTGTGGAGTAAGGCGTCGAAAAAACTGCCGTACGTTAACGATTCTCGCGAACGCTGCCTAAATGGTTAGAGATGTATGGTTGACTTCTATAGAAAAGTTGTAGAACTCAATAATGCCTACAATAAAAGTCCGCGATAGTATAAACCAAACCAAAATAAATGTCCACCCGTGCGAAGCCGGGGCCGGTCGCTAGTTTTATATAAGCCTAAGAACTACTTGACATTTTGGAAATCTTCCTTGACGAGACCTCTCGTCGGAATGGGAAGCAGTCAACTCCTGCGAAGCAGCCATGCTAGCGAAGGAGAAGGCGTGCGCCGTGAGGGTCAGGACAGCGTCCTTCTCACGACCCAGCCACAGTCGTCGCGAAGCGATTTCCGGCCACCGTAAGCGCGGGCATGTGGTCGGAGAGTAATGAGTGACTCGCTGTCTGATCATGGACCATGCCTGGTTCAACGGCGCGTCGTGTTCTACGCGCCTGAAAGAGCTGTCAGCAATCTGATGGGCCCCTGTTAGAGGGCCAAACGCCCGTCGGGGTCGCGAAACTGTCTTAATCGTGACCGTGGAACGTAAAGGGCTAGGGATTTTAGTCATTAACTAGGCGGGAGTATTCATTTGATGATTTTAATTTAAAAACGGCCCAGTGTCAAGTAATGATCATCTTAAATAATTGTTGACAGCTGTCAAATGATGCGCTAATGCCGCCGCCATCTTTGGTCACCACCTCGCCTCCATACTCGCCGGAACTATGGTAAGTAATAGAGCTATATTTCTTTTTTTAGAAGATATATATTGTGTTTTAGATTTTAAACAGCGTCTTCGTGTTTTGAAAATTGTATCACCAAAATCATACTATTTTTTTTTGTTTTTCATGTATTATTTGTTCAACTATAGCAAGATTTTCTTTCTTGATCTTCGAAACACCAGAATCCTCATTTTCGACTTCTCTGTGTGTGTGATTTTTTTAAGGGAAATTCTTTCGCTTTACTCTATTTTGTTAGGATACTGTTAAAATAGACGACCAAACTAAATAGTAAAAATTAAACTTACACTATACCTCCATATTTTTCATCCAATAAAAATCATGGACCACAGATTTAAAAAAAATTGGTTATAGAATGCGGAAAAATTGGTATTGTTTAATATGCTAAATTAATTTACATCATTACTCTCAAGTGTTGAAGGAATCGTGTACTATTTTCTAGGAACCAGAGACATATTTAGTTAATAAACGAATAAGTATTAATGACGTACTTCTCATGGATATCAATTTCTCTAAATTGCTAAGAAAACTGATATTTATTTCTTACACGCAAGTTATACCAAGAATTTTAGTATAAGCTAAGTAATGGAATTCCCTGCCGGGGTCATGGGACTCACGAATTACCGGTACGTAAAGGGCTATTGAAGGACACCGTGGGTTTTAGTCAGTACGAGTCTGACAGTCCCTCCCGCTCTGCCCTGGGTGGGAGGACTCGTGTGAAGTAGTGGAATTCCCTGCCACAGTCTATTTCCCGATAGCTACAATCTTGGGATCTGCAGCTCGTGACTAAATAATGACAGCCGCACAGGCCGATCTTCCGGGTTAAGCCGCGCTTGCCGAGTTGGTCTGTGGGTGGGTTCTGTCATATCGAGTTTCCTCCGTGCCTCAGAAAGCACGTAAAGCCGTTGGTCCCGGATGTCATTTGTAGATCTTTGACAGTCGTTACTGTTAGTCAGAAGCTCTGTCTGACAACTAGTCTAACCATGGGGTATCGTATTACCCAGTTACTGGGTTGTGGAGGTCGGTTAGGCAGTCGCTCCATGTAAAATACTAATGTTCAGCTGCATCTGGTTTGACTGGAAGCCGACACGAATAAAGTTGGGAAAAGACAGGCAGATGATGATACACCCTTGGGATCTAAAACTTAAGAGTGAATAATGTTACTTCTAGGCAAGCGTGCTTCCGGGATCGCGGGACTGTACGAATTACCGTGACCCCGGAACGTAAAGGGCTATTGAAGGTCCCTCCTGCTCTGCCCTGGGTGGGAGGACACATTTGATGATTTTATCACGTAAAAAAAAGGCAAGCTTGCTTCGCCGTTGACCACATTGCTTACTATCAGGCGAGATAGTGGTCAAGCGTAATTCTATCTCTAATGCCGTTGACAAACAGACGCACGAGTCCGAAGCGATACCGAACCGAAGCGAGACGTCAGTCCGATAGTTCTGTCGCGGTTTCGCTTTTCTATGTGACTGGATTCAAACAATTCCATACATTACAAATGAAAACGTCACGCTTCGCATTCGCCACGCCAGTCTGTTTGACAAAGGCTTAAATAATAAAAAAGCGGAATGACCGAAGCCACTGGCAAACTAGTTGTTAAAAACACGAATGAAATAAAGAGATGACAACACAATTTGACCCCTAACCCGAAGTGTCAAGCATGCAATTTATAAAATCATTGTCATATGTCCATGAATTTAGAACAATAAATAACAATTGGTATCATGTGAGACAATTACTGGGGCAATACCACAGTTAATGATTTAACCTGATGTCACTGAAATCAGATAGTATTTCCCATCTAAGGCCTTATCATAAGATTTATTTATTTAACTAGCTTCCGCCCGCGACTCCGTCCGCGCGGATGTCGGTCTTCGCGTGGATGGTTTATTTCCCCATTTTGAGTAACTCTGACAATGACATCTTATAAATATTACGGCGCTGAATCCACTGCGGGTAATGCAACGTGTGTTCGCGGTTCTACAGAACAACGTCTATGAATAAAACTGAAAAATAAGATTTTTTTTCTACGTATTTTTCCAGGATAGAAAAGTATCCTATGTTATGCCCAGGATAATAAGGAATAATTATACAAAGTTTCATCGAAATCGAACCGTTAGTTTTCACGTGATGCCTGCACAAACAGACAGACAGACAGACAGACAAAAATTTTTTTAATCATATATTTGGGTTTGGTATCGATCCAGCAACACCCCCCGCTATTTATTTTTTCAATATTTTCAATGTACAGAATTGACCCTTCTACAGATTTATTATATGTATATATAGATTTACAGCGTACTTGTAGTATCTATTTACTGCGTTTCATCTGCCCAGCCCAACTATATTGGGATCGGCTTCCAGTCAAACCAGATGCAGCTGGATAACAGTATTTTACATGAAGCGACTGCCTGTCGGACCTCCACAACCCAGTAACTGGGTAATACGATACCCCATGGTAAGACTGGTTGTCAAACTTAGAGCTTCTGACTAACAGTAACGACTGTCAAAGATCTACAAATGACAGCCGGGACCAACGGCTTTACATGCTTTCCGAGGCACAGAGAAAACTCGCTATGGCAGATGGTCACCCAACCACAGACCAACCTCGGCAAACGCGGCTTAACCCGGAAGATCAGCCTGTGCGGCTGTAATCATTTAGTTACTGCGTTTATTGTAATGAAAATTGTAAAAGCGCCTCTAGAGTGCGAATGAGGAGCTATTTTTTTTCAACAATTAACGTCAGAGTTCCTGTTTACTTTCCGTCACAAAAACGTAAAAGCCATGCTTCTGCAGGGCTTCTTCTGCAGGGCTTCTTCTGCAGGGCTTCTTCTGCAGGGCTCCTACTGCAGGGCTTCTGTTGATAAAAACTGCAACTGGAGTCTGAACCGCAATATTTTTTTCCCCAATCTAGGCATATCTGATGTGGTCTGTGTGTAAAAGCTCTCCCCAGATTAATCCTAAAGCAACGTAGGCCGTAGGCAACCCGCTATAACGGCTCTGTGCACGCACCAAGAAAAAAAAAGACTTCATCAAACGAGAGTTAGTAGGATCGGTATTGTCCACGGGTACTCAAACGGCTAGCGGTGGCCCGGTAAAATAAATGGTAAAAGGGCCCCGAGAAGGCATTTTCTAGGGGCCCTGAGAGGGTTGATCCGGCCCTGCATTGTAGTTTTGTCCAGGTCATTCACCATTTCCTACGAGGTCTGTCACGACGCCTTCTGGCTGTGTCAGGGCTCCAAATAGTGGTTATTTTGGCCCAACGCTCATTATGTAACAACCCTACGTGGTCAGCAGGCATGCAGAGAATTGTAGACAAGTAAGATTACAATGATTTATTTGTATATCATTTACCCGACTGTGCCAGAAGGAGGGTTATGTTTTTTTTTATGATGCTCGCTTTACCTTGAGATTAGCAATAAAATCTAGAACGTATTTCTTATCGGTATATTCTTCGTACACTGTCCTTAACCCAAATACTAAATTAGTGACGCAAAACATACGTTACGAAGAATTTTGTAGCAGTTTTTTTTACTCGATCATTTATTATTTTAAGTATCAGATGAAGTGACTCGCTGAACGGAAGAAAAAGGCATGCTTGATGAAAGAATGAATGAATGATTGTGTTGCCAATCTGAAATATTACTCCAAACTTGCCACAGTCTATCGCGAGGCGATTTCCAGCCACCCGTAGACGTGGGCTGGATGGCGAGTAATGGGTGACTCGCCGTCCGATCATGGACCCAAGCCTACCGGGGTCGCAGAACTGTCTCATCAGTTAACTATAACCCTGAAACATAAAGGGCTATTGAAGGATCACCGTGGATTGTAGTCAGTACAAGTGTGACAGTCCGTCCCGTCCCGCCCTAGGGACACATATGATGATATAGTCAACGAAAAAAAAGACTTACCGCTGAGCTTCCCATAGTCTCGGAAAAAGTTACCGATGGGCTAATAAGCCGGCAAGCGCACAGCAATGACAGAATACAACGTAACAAATGCAGCTAGAATTGAATTCGCCTTCGCACAACTAGCTGAAGTTGTATGACCTCTGTGCAGTTAAGTAGTATAATTGTAGCTAGGCTGCGATCTGGAGTACCTAACAAGAATTTATTGGAAACTAGGGCATTACGATTTAGGAATCTTCTACGGCTTTCTAGAATTCTATTAGTAAAGCAACAATTTTCTAGAGTTATGCGTCAAACTCCCATGTAGATAGATAGAATATTCTTTGTTATGCACACCATACAAATTACAGATACATGACATACAATTGGACACAAAATTTGGCAATTGGTGATACAATGGGCGGTCTTATCGCTAAATGCGATATATAGCATGTAATCAGGGTCGAAGTTAATGCCAACGGCTGGACATATGGTTCCGGGCATTTGGGCAGTTACTAAAGAAGATATTTTTGAGATTAGATTTCAAAACTCGATATATCACCAGACTAAGTAATTGAACATTACACAATCGACCTGGCGCGTCCATTCATCCTGCATCAAGTTGAATTTGAAGCAGTTAGTGACCCCATTACAGACAGAGTAGTCTCTAGGCTTGTCAACTGAACGTAAGTTTTGTACTAGCATTGGATAAGAGTTATGCGTCAAACTCCCATATAATCAGGGTCGAATCTAATGCTAACGGCTGGACATAACATTGGGTTCTGGGCATTTGGGCAGTTACTAAAGAAGATATTTTTAGGAAAGAAAAATTTAGTTTCCAGTGGGATTTGGAACCGCGTCTTCTGGAAAAGTTCTCCAGACGCCTTATCAATTTGGCTACCGAGAAATGTTTAAACAACGGAATGGATGATTCAGCTTCAAACTGTGGAGTTGCAACTGTGAAAGTGGGATTTGGAATTCAACTCGCAGCAAATTTTTTCTTTCTTGAAAAATATCTTTATGATATTATCATGAATTATCATGCGTTAATGCGTATAAATACTTGAAACTTTAATTACTAAAGAAATCCTTATAAAACTATCCGAACCGAGAATTATATTCAAGCAGAGTGTTTGCGTCAACTACACCCAAAATTATTCCTTAATGCCTTTGTCAAACAGACAGGCGAAAGCGAAGCGTTTCCGAAGCGAGACGTCAGTCCGATAGTTCTGTCACGCTATCGGATCGCTTTCGCTTTTGTATGTCACTGGATTCAAACAATTCCATACATTACAAATAAAAACGTCACGCTTCGCATTCGTCACGCCTGTCTGTTTGACAAAGACTTTAATGTTTAATTAGCCAATTGTACTAAAAGATCATGTTTGAAAGAGGTTTCTTTTGCTGCAAATCAGAAACATTTAAAAACTCCTCAGTAATTAAAAAAACATCAGTTTAAATCAGTGCATTTAGTTCCAATTGAAATTAAGTATTTTAGATGACATTTCAGTCATATATTTAGGTACACACGACCAACCAGTATAAGCTGGACGTCCATTGTACGAAAATATCAAACTTAGCGAGGCCAAGAAAAAATGGTATAGCTACACACCAAGCTATGGAATCCAGTGTATGCTGACCGCTCCGCTTATGAAGAAATCACACAAAGCGAGGCCAACAAAAACTGGTTATGAAATACCTGATGATTCTTCCCATTTTTTACAATAATGCTAAATTGAATTTAATTGCTTTATGAGTGGAAAAATCTTTCTGTTCCGTGAATGCATTATTCCGTTGCGCCATACACTCTAAAGTGTGATTAATAGATTATTTTTTCTAATGAAGATTTCTTTGCCTGCCAGGGTCGCGGGACTCACAAATTACCGTGACCCCGGTACGTAAAGGGCTATTGAAGGACACCGTGGATTTTAGGCAGTGCGAGTCTGACTGACAGTCCCTCCCGCTCTGCCCTGGGTGGGAAGACTCTTGTGATGATATAACCACGTAAAAAAAAATAAGATTTTGCAACACAAGCCTTCTTAAATTACACATAACCTGCACAATGATGCAACTTTAAATAGTTAAAAATTGTAATCGTAATCGGCGTGTGTGTATGACCAGATGTATAAATGTAGATGAGGCTAAAGGAGTATGTATAAGGATCATATTCATAGCAGATGGCGCTCTGTAGTTTCTGCCTACGCTTCTGCCTGCCCATGGGAAGAAGGCGTGAGTGAAACGTTACAAAAGTCCGCCATTGTTATTTTCATTACAATGTTTTGGGTACTTTTCTTCTAACTCTAGACCAATTTCTGGCAAAACATACTAAGAATATTTTGCCACCGCTACGCTACGGAGAAGAATATAATTTTATTACTATCATAAATCTTTATGTATCCAAGTTTGGCAATTAAACGCCAATCGCCAAAGATCCCGGTGGCACTTTATGTACTCTTAACAAAAACCGGTAATAATCGCCAAAATAACTATCGACATCGGCACATCACTAGCGTTACAAAAATAACGCTACGTCTAATTCCGTCCGGTGCACGATATTCAATGCTATCCCTATTAGGTACAATTAGTATGTTGCTCGTACTATACCGGACAATTGCCTCCCTTGATATCTCGTGCGTGGCTCACAGTGTTACATATAACCAGTAAAACAACTCCTAGGTACTTTGTAACTGACGAACGTAGGTCAAAATGTATAGAGGCATTTGTTTTTCTTCTTTTCTTTATTTAAACCTCATAGATTAGTCAGACTTTAACGATGTCTTAAGTTTTTTTTTAATACCTCTTTTTTTTATTTTTTTGGGGCAATACTTGCAATAGTATTTTAAACCATTAATCCCTAACAGATTGAGCTAAAATATTACTACGGTCGTTTCCTAACAAAATAATTCAATGATTGACGATACGTAAACGGATCTTTGTAAACATTTTTGGTATTCCATATTTGAAACATGTTATTCTTTTTTTGGGTTTTTTATTTATTGTATCAAATAGGTTAGGGTTTGGGTTATTAAAAAGAAAAATTCTGCTGCCACTGAACCAACAAAGCTCCCTTTTGTTCTTACTTAAAATACTGTGTACTGCACTCATGTTTTGCGTGACTAACGAACGACACTTGCATAGTAATTGTGAGTCGTACTAGCGTGTAGCGTGAACTAACGTGTCTAATAATTTAATGGCATAGCGTGTTATTATGACGGTTTCTAGGGGTTCGTATGCAAAGGGTAAAACGCGATCCTATTCTGTCTGTCTTTCTGTCCATCTGTCTCCAGGCTGTATCTCATGAACCGTGATATTTAGACAGTTGTAATTATCATAGATGCTGTGTTTCTGTTGCCGCTATAACAACAAATACAGAAATAAATAAATATTTAAGGGTGCTGTCATACAACATTTTTTTTGCCTTTTTTATAGATAAATGGTACGGATCGGCTTTGTGCTTCGTCCCGACTCGCACTTAGCCGGTTTCTTACAATGTTATGTTGATATTTAATGTAATATACTGTTGCAAGTTGCACGCGATGTTTTTGATGGGATAATTACTGGGTTAAAGTTTATTGGTAGTGGAATTGTCGTTGTGTGTAGTTTGATTCGCCCACTATCTTTTCTCCTTATGATAGTCAAATGTATCATGGATAGTTTGGCGTTTTTCATGTTCTTGCTGCTTTATTTTTATCGTGTTAAAATTATCAACGAGTCCTTCCAACCAGGGCGGAGCGGAAAGGGCTGTCAGACTAGTACTGACTAAAATACACGGTGGTCCTTCAATAGCCCTTTACGTTCCAGGGTTCAGAGTTACCTGATGAGACAGACCCGCGGCCTCGGATTAGATAGTCCCCGATCCCGGACTTTTTCCGAATTGCTGCTTTTTAAAGCTAACATACAAAGTACAATCTTCATTTACTCCTTTTAACATTCATATCTTTCCTCACATTATCCATTCATCTTTTCTTTAGCCTTCCTCTTCCTCTCCATCCATCAACATTACTGCCCATCCACAATAAACAGTCGTGCTTGTGGCGCTGATGATGTAACGTCCATTTCATTTCAAATCCCATTCTATTCTTCCGTCTAAAAATACCACATCTCTACTTTTTTTTATTATGGTCAAATCATCAAATGAGTCCTCCCACCCACACTGTCAGACTCGTACTGACTAAAATCCACGGTGTCCTTCACTAGCCCTTTACGGACCGGGGTCACGGTAATTCGTAAGTCCGCGACCGACATCTCTACTCTTAAAAGATCTTCACACAAAGCATCAAAACTCAATATATCACCAGACTAAGTAATTGAACATTACACAATCGACCTGGCGCGTCCATTCATCCTGCATCAAGTCGAATCTGAAGCAGTTAGCGACCCCATTACAAACAGTGTAGTCTGTAGGGTTGTCAACTGGACGTATGTATTGTACTAGCATTGGATAAGCGCTTCTATCGCACGTATTGGGAACTAATTTTGACAGATCGAACGCTATGCGACGTCAGCTTTAACGATACGGTGTTTTCGTATTAAAATTCATGTTCGGGTTTCTTCATTTTGGGAGTACGATAAATACTCTGTAGTTATTGACCCTTTAAATTAAATTTTGACACGTAAGCTTTTGCTGAGATTCTTTTATACAGTTTTGAGATGAGGAATAGAATCGACTTCTTTATCAATTTATAGAATAACAATGTACGTTTCTTAAATAGAAAAAAGACAAAAAGTGGCTGTTTCTGGTTCCTTTGCGACGTGAAGCAGCTCATCAGCACTTGTGATTCCAGACCATTCTCCAAAAGTTTCTCAGCCAAGTCTTTTCCCACGTTTCCTCTTACCGTTACAGTAACAACTCTTGTGCCGAAAAACATGTTCGAGGTGACAGCCCTACATCACAGTAAATTGTACCCGACTATATTTAGAACGGATAGATGCTGGCGAGACTTGAAACTTGTTCGGACTGGATTTATAAGGATGTAATGATATTGTAAGTGATAAGTGTAGTGTATTTGTGACTTGTCACTTTGGAGACCTTTGACTTCTTCGTTGTGAGCTGTAGTGAGAATTATTTTTGATAGAGATATTTGGGGAATGAACGCTTTAAGGAATTTTCTTTTAAGTTAAGAATAAGTGTAAAATGAAATCTTTTGGCATTGCATGAATGTAACACAAATCTTGATAAATTGCGATGTTACCGAATTTAAAAAAGATAGGTAATTTGGACTTCAAATACTTCATTGCTCTATTATTGTAATTTATCTATAATATGTATGTATTTAGAAAATATATAAGTATGTTTATCAGTTGTCTAGTACCCATAACACAAGCTCTGCTTAGCTTGGGACTAGATGGCGTTGTGTGATAGTTGTGGAATATTTATTATTTTTATTTATTTTTATTTGTTTCTGTCTGGCGAATATCGGCTAAATGGAAACCTAAATCGTTTGAAAGAAATATGTTAATTTTTTTCTAGTCGATGTTAAATTTTGCATTCCGCAACACATTTTTGTTCATATTACTTTGTGTACAATACACAACTGTGAAAGACTTACAATAGCTCTTCTTTGCACAAGTGTTTCTTTAATTCTATCTCCATTTTTGTGCCATGACAAATGTCTGAATCTTCCCGCCATTTTACCTAAAATGTTAAACGTTAATGCACTCTCTCACTCGTGATTTAAATCTCTGTACTCCCATAAACAACATAAATTGCAGTAGAGTTTCTGCACAGCACTACGTCTGTCCTCTTCTAACGCTCTGATTGGTAAGCTCTCAACTGTAGTAACCTATTTAGACTAAAGGGTCTGTACAGGTCGTTGGCTTGCATGGTTTGCAGGCATGTAATCCCGGTGTTCTACTTGTATGTGTAGCGCTGGTATCGTGTAGTTCACGGATATTTTTTGTTCGTCACGTCTCTCTTCTCTTCCTGAGCAAAGATAGTGTGCTTCTTCTCCCCAATTCAAAAGGCAGCCATCAACCAAGTAATCATTAGATAGAGCCCCCACCACCAATAATGACCTGCGCAAAATTAGGCACACTGCATTTTTTAAATCCAGTTTGATGGAATGACATAGACAATGGCGTCGCGGCAAAAAGACTCGAGTCGTGGCACGGATTCTAGTATCTTTGCACATCTATGTTTTTTTGTCCAAAATGTTTTCTCCGAAATACTGATTTCTTGATATTGCGATTTAATAGATACTTAAGTGTTGTTTTCACATACTTACGCAGTAAAGTAAAACACACACGATGACACTAAAAAAAAAGCTATTACAATTGTTACTGCTGCGAGATGTTACAAACGCCGTTATTCCTTATTAGAAATCCGCCAGTTCATTGCAGCAACACGATTGCTTAACAGATTTTCACGCCTTATATCAAAATTAGAAAAGAAAGGAATTATAATGAAATTTTGCTGACCTAGGTCTTTTTGGCGCAACTAAGACACACTTTGAATATGTGTTTAAATACATACTTTAAGTTTTTATGCGCCCCTTAATACACATCACTGCCACATCGCTCGCTGCGATCGGTTTGACAGTCCCCACCACTGACTTTGCATATAGCGTTATATAAAACAGGGTTATTTGTAAAATATTTTCAACCTTTCATGGACTGAAAATAATTATGAACAACTTTTCCTATGAAACGAAAATTGAAAGCCCAAAAAAAAAAACAGGTGTTTCGTAAATTGTCGACGGAAAAATATTTCACTTTGTATAAAACTCCTGTTTTTTTTTTTCTTTTAGGGTTGGTTTCATAGTAAAAGTTGTTTATAACCATAAGTAGTTTCAGCCTAATGTGTACAACTTAAAAAAAAAAAACAGTGAATTTAGTTTTTGCATTGTCAAAACGAATATAATTGCCGATGAAAGTGTGTTCCACAATCACCGCTGATTGTTGAGAAAGGTGGTAAATGCGATTCTTCGAATAAGAAATTGGAATGTTTCTTTTTCTTAGTAAATGTTTTTACGATCGTGTTTTCATTTTTACGGTATATTTGTTACGACTCGGCTTTTAATGGGTGCTTATGTTTTTATGGGTGATCTTTATTGTTTAGAACTTTCCTGGCCTCGTTTTTATAATCGAAACGTTACAATTGATTTTTTTGTAAAGTAAAGCATATAAGTACTTGCCTGTCGGGGCTTTCTAAGCATATAATCGTGACCCTGGAACGTAAAGATTATTGAAGGAACATTTTCAGTCAGTAGGAGTCTGCCCACTCCACCCAGGGTGGAAGGACTCATTTAAATGATTTTGACCGTTGATTTTTTCTCAGATTATGTATTTCTGCTATAACATCAAGTTACTAAAAAGCAGAAGAATATATTTAAAAGGGCTCCTATACAACAGACATAATTTTTTTGCTTTTTTATAGATAACGAGACGGAACCCTTCGTGCGTGAGTCCGTCTCTCACTCGGCCAGTTTTGTTTTTTCTGTCTAAATTAACCGTCTGCATTTCACAATAAAAATCAAATCAACTTATTACCCTCACATTCTCGCGCCACACGCGTAACCGATGAGTTTTTCTCACAAAGTCGTATGAAGGTGGTGTTAACTAGAATTAACCAACCCAACAGTGGTTTTAGCAAGCACCCCTCACAACTGTACGTATGACGTGGCTGGCTGGTTATTATGTTTTACTATTAAATATTTTATCTACGTAAAGATAAGGCTTGTTTTGGCATGTTATTTTATTGGGCCTTAAAGAAATCTAGCATATTTGTTAATTTTGGAATTCGCTTTTGGAATATGTATTTGTTTATTCGTTAGTTCTTTGTTTATTTTTTTAATCATCGTTGCCCCACTTATGGTTTTGCGTTTAAAAACACTGAAACTCACATACACAGACCCGGAACGACTACTTGTAGGTCATACAAATATTTGTTCCGTACGGGTGGAGGAGCTCGTTGCTAAATAATTACAGTCGCACAGGCCGATTTTATTTGTAGATCTTTGACAGTCGCTAATTACAGTCAGAAGCTCGAAAGTCTGACAACCAGTCTTACCATGGAGTATCGTATTACCCTGTTATTGGGTTGTGGAGGTCCGAGAAGCAGTCGCTCCATGTAAAATCTAATATTCAGCTGCATCTGCTTCGACTGGAAGCCAACCTGAATATAGTTGGGATAAGGCTAGGCAAATGATGACTCAGCTACTGCGCCAAAAGTGTCGGCAATGTCGAACAATATTTAAACATGTAACTTGATGATATAAGTAAAAGAAATAGGTTATTTCAATTGTAGTAGGTAATTGAGTAGCTCTGATTTTTGCCAATCTTTATGGGTGAATTATTATGTGTATGACTAGATAATATTGAAAGAAAGTTTCGAAACTGAATTTTATTAATTGCTTAAAAACAATAACAGTTCCAATTATCCATAAAAATAGCCACCATGCCCGCATAAAACAACATTCAACTAGGTAAATACACCAACTCTCGAGAAACACAACAATAACCGTAAAACCGAAACCGTTAAATTATTTGCAGTGGTTTTTTATTTCCAATAACGGTTACCGTAACTACGTTTTATGACGAAGAAATTATCGATAGAGACGGCGCATGTTGTCTTAGGTCCGTTCTATTATGACTACATAGTGCTGTTATTGAATACAGTCTAGCCACGATTCCGTCTGCGTAAATTTTGCATTTCTAATCTATAAATGGTGAACTTTCTGAGGATGAATATATGTGGTTCTTCTCTTTCACGTTAAAATAACTGAAATGGTTGCGATGTTTTACAGACAGTTTTTATTTTTACCTGTAGTCGAGTTTGTGAAGAAAGTTCCCCGTAAATCAATCACTTTTTTTTATTATCTATGGATTTTCATTTCAATCAAACCGAAACGTAACCGATTAATCGGACAAAAATATGTTTTCACTACATACAGGGGGGTTTACCGTACTTTAGGTACTACCTAACCCAAAAAATAATTCGTTATTTATAAACTACAATCAAAATTTTTATCAGGTGTTTATCAAAAGGAAAGTTTTGTTTGTTTGTATGTCAACAGAATGACATACTAAAAACTTATCGCATTAATATGAACTCTCCCTATAGAATATGCATCCTTGAACGAATGTCGCACTTTGAAGTCCATATTCGAATGTAAACATAAATACATATTTGATAAATAGATTAAACATGCTTAATTGATTGCAACGCCGGTAGGGGACGTCCTGAAATGACATACAATGATTGGTAAAAATCTACAATATCAAAAGTGATACGTTGTACGCAACCGGCATTCTTGTATGATCAGATGTATCTAAGGATCAAGATCCAGGTGGCGTTCTGGTGGCCTAGAGTAATTCCAGTGTGAGAACGAGGTGGCGCTAGACGACTGTGTCGCTTGTATAGCTCTGTCTTTTTCCCACATTGGAATTACTCTCGCTTTTCCACGTCATGGTAGGCCACCAGAAGTCTCTGCCTCCCCTCATAGGAGAAAGCGCGTGTTTATGGTTGTAAGGTATGTTTTGTTTTTTATTATTTTTTTTACAACTATCACACAACGCCATCTAATCCCAAGCTAAGCAGAGCTTGTGTTATGGGTACTAGACAACTGATAAACATACGTATATATTTCTAAATACATACATATTATAGATAAATTACACCCAGACACAGAACAAATGATCGTGCTCATCACACAAACATTTGTCCTGGGTGGAATCGAACCCACGACCTCCGGCACAGCAGTCAGGGTCACTAACCACTAGACCAACAGGCCTGTCGAATTGATTGCAGAACTATTATATTTTTATATTTAAAACACGTAGTTATTACAAATTCGATTTAAGACAACAACGAAAACTTAAGGTTTTCGGTGCGCTGGTGTGCCATTCATTTAGGAAATTGAGCTCACTAGCGGTCTTATCGATGCAGATAGCAATATTTTGACATTTATTCCTTTTAACCACAGTAAGACGTACTTACTATAGACATCTTCTGAGAGAGGGAGTTTATCACGACCCTCTATGCGGCTGAGCAAGGCGATAAAACAGGTAGTATGTCTAAAAATGTGTTGAAACTTGTTGGAATTGACTGTGCAAGTACTCGTAGACAGTAAAGCGTCTTTTTAAGTCAAAGGCGATATGATTTCTGTAGCCACAACAACACTGTTTTCATGCCGATGGTTCGTTAGTTTTGTGTTCAGAGCCCCAGTACCTACGTCAAAACAAAACAAAAAACAGCTCATATATGATTGATTATCCAGCGAATGGATGCTATTCTCTTCGTTTAAATAGCAAAAATAATTATGTATTAATTACGAAAAGACGATTTTTAAACATTTTCACATCACTAAAATCCTAACTGTGGCAAACTTGCTAAAACCGGAAAAATATATAGAATCGAATGAAATGAATCATGTGTATTTAAAAAAATAAACTACTGTCAGTTCACGATGAATCATGCCCACTTACCGAATCTAAATTACATTAAAGGGGCACTCGTCTTGATGGCAAGTGTATAGTAAACAGAGTACTCAACCAACAGCTATTTTTAGTTCATTTATTGTGTTGTTATTCAGTGCTTTGAGTACTTAATTTGAATAACGACACGCTCTAAAATAAAGCCTTTGTTGTAATTTACATCACTGTACTAGCAACAAGATCGTGGTAATTTTAGATTAGAACATAGCTCATAATAACGACTATTAGTACTTGGAAACAAGTGATAAACTAACTCGAATTGCAAAAACCAGATTGCATGAGTTTGCAACCAATTGAAACACAATTGGGCGAAACCGAATATAGCTATTATTATATCCGGTTTATAGCTGATACGTATCATTATAAATTTTCGTAATATCCGTATAAATTTACAAATTAATGACACTCAGCACGTATTACATATTGAGATATTTTTAGTGTGTACACACTAAAAATATCTAAATTTTTCCATGTTGAAACAATCGTGCATCAATTATTGTAAAAGAATAAAACAATAAGTTTATCATTTTAAAAATAAACGTCAAAAAACGATTCTGTACGGTATAAACATACGTGTCACAGCACTAGCTCGGTGAGCGCACGATGCACCGACCCGAGCCGGCCGCAGCCTCTACGAACCGATTCCAACCGGTTTTGATCCAATCGAGGTGCGCGCCTCACTCGCGACCAATCAGCGGCCATTACGCCCAGTCGTTCGCGCTCCGCCGTCTGTCACATACTCCTTTTGTTTCTATTCACGTTTATTTTTCCGCTGTGTGCCGCTGATATTTCGTGAAGTTTTTCACTGCAGTCCAACAAACCGGTGTTATCCTGTGTGCAGCAACGCATTGCCGAAACGATCATTGCCATTCGCGTATCACTTTCTGCGGGCAGTTGAGTGATTAAATATGTTGGACAAGTAAAAAGGTGCTACGAACAAAATAAGGACTTTACAGCCTAGTGTTGTGGTGTACATAGTGCGAATATAATCGTGACAAATGGTTGTTGAAGCGAGCTGCAGGCTAGCTATGGTGGTTGCACGCGGGCGGGCATATCGTGTTGGATCTGGTGCATTCATCTTCTTCAACCTGACGAGGCAGGACTATAGCTGACGAGAAATATGCTCGTCCTCGAGCAAAGACTGAGTGCGCGGCACCTTGGGCGTGGGGTTGTGCTCAGTGCTCGCCTTGTGCACGGCGTCCAGGCCCAAGGATGGCGTATGAAATTCTCCCTTTTGAAGGCCGAGGTCGAGATCGAAGCTGACCCGGCGACGTATAGGGAACTAGCAAGGAGGCTGAATGCAGCAAACGTTCACGTCAGACCTGCCCGCCGCCCTAGATTGGTGTAAATATACTTTTTAATTTTGTTTTTCTAGAACACAAGGTAAATTCTTGACAAATATTTTTTTGATAGAACGATATTTTAGGTTATTTCCTCATTTACAAATACATTTTGGTCATTTGCGGTTGAGTAAAGTAGTACAATGCTCGGTAAACTACATAACATGAACTTTTCAATAAAACTTCATTGGAATAGTCAAACAAAATATTATGCCCCTAACACACAGATACTAGAAATATAATTTGTCAATGCTAGGTGGTTGAGATAGTCAGTGGCTTGATAGAATCAAATTCAGACTGGTAGTGGTCTCTAACATATGTGGAAAAGGCTAGGCAGATGATGATTATAGGAACTAGTAATTCCAATCTCAAAGTACCTAATATCTGTAGATAGTTCAGTGAAGGAACTAATTCATTCATTCTCTTTGGTTTTCCTAACTTTTATGATTGTTAAAGGACAGTGAAATTCTGACTAAAACTGGTTATCTGCCAATTTAGGTATTGGTTTTTTAAATAATAAGCTCATAAGCTTGTAAACATACAAATACTCTTTCATCATATTCCTGGCCTTATCTCATTTTTCTTGTGGTTGTCGCAGAACATTTTCTTCTTCCATTCTCCCTTGTCAGATGCGACAGCATCATTTACTCCTGCTCACAATCTCCATCTTTTCTTTGGCCTTCCTCTTCCCCTCCATTCATTAAAATTCCATCAAAACCCATCAGTCTGTTAGTCACTAACATAACAATCTTCTTCTTCAAGATGTAGTCGCCCAATGCTGTGTGCGAGGTCTCTTCCAAATCTTTCCACTTCTGGCAGTTTTGTCATGGCTATCCAGTTTCTTCTGGCCACATTAACAAGATCATCTGTCCACCTAGACAATAGTCTCAATAAAAATGCTGTATAGTAGATGATAATTGGGTATTTGGCTGTATATTACCCAAAAATTCCAAAAGAAACCAGTCTTGCTTAACGTGGATGAAACAGCAACTCACATAACCCTGGAATACAAGGGTGTTGCTGATCAATAGGCACAAAAACTCGGCACTCTGAGATCACTCCAAGAAGCCTGGAATGTCCCAGGAGACCTTTAAGCTTCTGGAACGAGCTAGATTGTGTCATATAGCCAACCATCCCACCTCATGCATAACGGACCACTTGCGAGTCCAAATGCGGAAAGGGGAGACATACCATTAAAAAAACCAGTCTTGCTTAGTGGATGGCTATTCTTTGCCTGTCAGTGATTGATACCCTAAAACAACCACTTGTAAGTTTAGGTCAACATAACTAAAACAACCCAGTAAAATATTTATATCAACTACCACAATACAAAACGTTCTCAAACACTAATTTGACCTACATCTTTTGATTTGACCTGCGAGTTCAATGTATTTGACCTCATGTATGACAGTTACAATTCTGGCCTATTGTTATGAACTAAGAATCTCCCTCCCAACGTAATGGCCTCCCAACTCATTTTATCTATTTTACTAGTTGTTCCCCACGGTTTCATCCGCTGCTTTAAAAAAAAACTGCATCAAAATCAGTTACATAGTTTTAAAGATCTAAGTATACATAGGGACAGATAGACAGTGACTTTGTTTTATACTATGTAGTGATATCCTTCCTTGATAAATGGACTATTGAACACAAAAATATTTTGAGTTTAGCATTTTCAATTAAACACTCTTGATTTTTATAATATTAGTAATATTGAAGCCTTAAATAATGGCAAACTGAGTAAATATTCCACATGTAGATAAAAACATTACACATATAATCAGATAATATAATATCAACAACATTGCAAACTACCTTGATACTTTTAAAAGATATCAGTGATAGCAATTCTATATTCAGGTACTTCCTTGAACAATGCTGTTTATTTGAGGGTACAAAGTGATAAATATCATTGACAAATTGATGATTTAAACACTCTATATAGATTATTTGTCAATTAATTAATTTGTTACAATAAATTCTAGACATATATATATAGTAAATATTGTAAGCTGAAGATTTGAACGCACTCATCTCAGGAACTACTGTTCATTTATCGATGAAGGCTATAAAACATTACGCTACGAGTAATGGGAGCTGAGCAGCGTGTGTGAAACCAAGGAGAACATCTAGTATTAAATATTCTTATCACATAATACATATATGTACCTAATCTACGCGGGCTATTTCCTGAATTACTATGCTATCTATATATATATATTGTTTTACTATGCTATCTGTGAGTGCTTTTATCCTTATAATGTATATTCGGAGTGGGTGTCTAATTGGTGGGAAAATTTTATAGCGCACTAGTTTCTGCCCGTGACTGTTCGCGTTCCATCCTTAAGGTCACAGCTCATTAGAGCCACGCAGCACCCACCCCGCACCGCCTCACCTCCTGCGGCTAGTATTCTTTATATGGACTTGTATGGGTCTGCGGTTCCACTGAGGTGGAACAGCAGATACGAGCTGTGCCGCGATTCACCAATCACATTGCTGATGCACATGACTGACCAGGCACATGTGTATTTCAAGCCGCGTGATTGGTGAATCATGGCACAGATCTGTCGGGGAGCGGTGATTGCGCAAGTGGACCCGCACCCCCTGCTTAAGGCAGTAGAGGACACCGTGTGGTTTTAGTCAGTCGAGTCTGACATTCCCCTCCGTCTTCCCTAGGCGGAGGAAGTCCAAGAGCATTTCCATACGTTAAAAAAAAAAAGATAGGTAACTAGTGCCCGACGCTGATTTTCAAGTAACCAACCAATTGTAACCCAAAGGGGAGTTCAAAGACTCGAACGTGAATCCGCCCCCATCCAAAGCAGAAGTAGTTTGATGATTTCAAAAATAAAATAAAAAAAAAAAACGACGAGTTGCACTCTGGGAGTGCCAGCAGAAGTGAAAACTTCAATAGTAATAAACACACACGGACATTCGCACAAGCGCCCTTCGCCGTCTTACGAATTTTCATTATCAGGTCACGTGTCCTGACGCGAGTTTAACATTTTTTACCCATTCCAAAAAAAGTGCACAACGCCGCTAAAGAAGTTTTCACTTCTAAAACGTTGCACCGCACTAGGAATTTCTCCTGTATCGTGGGCACGTTTATAAACATAGAAACTCACATACAGAAACACCCAGACCCGGAGCAACTTCCTGCAGGTCATACAAATATTTGTTTCGTGGGCTCGAACCCGCGACACGTTGCGCATCAGTAGATCACACAACCACCGGGTCAGCCGTGCTGTCAACTGAGGTCAATCTTAGGTTCAGGCTACACTCTTTCACAAAGAGGATTTTCGTAAGGTTTTGGTGAATTATATCATATTTACTTGAAATCTAGATCAAATTGGGAACGCTGAAAAAACTCTGAATGTCTACATCGAAATAAAATTTAAATTTCGTTATAGACTTTCCCCCGGTCGCGCGACTGTACGAATTACCGTGACCCCGGAACGTAAAGGGCGTATTGAAGGCACCGTGGATTTTAGTCAGTACGAGTCTGACAATCCCTCCCGGTCTGCCCTGGGTGGGAGGACTCATTTGATGATTTTACCACGAAAAAAAAATGTAGTTTCCCCAGTTAAATGGCTCTTTTCTTAGTCCAAAAATAGCTTAGAAACTGAATAACTTATTCAATTTGTTTTTGTTGCAGTGTGGCGCCAAAGGTTGCAAGTCCGATATTGGTCAACAAGCCTGTTATACCTCATAATGGTGAGTTCAACTTCTTATAAAGAAACAAGTACGTTACCTAACTTATCTACAGTTGGTCGCGGGACTGTACGAATTACCGTGACCCCGGAACGTAAAGGGTTGTTGAAGGACACCGTGGGTTTTAGCCAGTGCGAGACTGACAGTCCCTCCCGTTCTGCCCTGGGTGGGAGGACTCATTTGATGATTTTACCACGATAAAAGAAAAAAAAGTTATCTACAGTTAAAAGCCCAATTTTTTTCTTTTTTTAAAAGATTTCATAAAAAGGATTATGTTCTCAATTCGACTGATTTTTTTAATGTTTTTAACTTACGACTAGGTGAACGGATTTTGATGATTCTTATTTGTTCGATGTAGTATAATTATATCTGTCATTTGATCCCATTTAAATTTCTTTCAGTTTGGTTCAGTAGTTTTTATTTTATGAGCAGTTCTTATTGTGTAATTGGGCTATGTTATTATGTTTGTTACCTCATATTTTACGACTGGGTAAACTGATTTTGATTATTCCTTTTTTGTTCGATGTAGTATAACTGTCACTTGGTCCCATAAAAGTTTCTTGCATTTTGGTTTCAGTCGTTTATTTTTTTTTAAAACCTTGCCGCACACTATGAGAGTCTCTCGTGTCGTGGGTGCGTTTACAAACATTTAAATTCACACACACAAACATCCAGACCCGGAACAAGTACACTCGCGATCGAAAGTATGAAATAACTTACTCCTTTTTCCACACGATCTTGAGTACTTAATAACTAGTTAAGAATAAAAAAAATGGTACATTTTAAATGTTTAACTGTTTACTTTAAATTGATAGTAAATTCATTCAAATCACGCCGTTTTATCCCGGATAAAATTCCTGGTAAGTGCTTCCATACTTTTGCTTGCTTCGAAAGAGAATAAAATAAATATTCCACAACTATCACACAACGCCATCTAGTCCCAAGCTAAGCAGAGCTTGTGTTATGGGTACTAGACAACTGATAAACATACTTATATATTTCCAAATACATACATATCATAGATAAATTACACCCAGACACAGAACAAATGATCGTGCTCATCACACAAACATTTATCCTGGGTGGGAAACGAAGCCACGACCTCCGGCATAGCAGTCAGGGTCACTAACCACTAGACCAATAGGCCTGTCAAATAATGAACCCGCGACACGTTTGTGTGGCCTAAAGGTTGATTTTTTTCGTTCCTGTTCTGTCTACTTGTGTATGTATTGTAAATTAACAAAAGATTATCCTTTTTTTGTGTTCAAAATTCATGTAGTTTTTGTTTTGTTTCAGCAATTCTTGCCTCCAACAATCAGATGAAGCCGTCGTATTGTCAAGAGTAAGTAGATTATTTTTATTATAATCATTAACATGAGCGTACACAGCATCTCTGACACTAACCTGCATGGTACTCCAGACAGGCCGCAATCGCGGCGTTAAGACCCTTCTTTGAGGAGTGGCTGTATAGGCGTCACGGCGTCCTGACCCACCAGACACGGAAGTTTCGGGAGGTACCCGTGTCTGATGAGGAAGGAAGAAACGCGTGGGCGTCACCACTGCGAGGATCGTCCGGAGGACACGGTGGACCATACGGTGCAGAACTGCCCCCTTGGGCAGAGCACCGCAGAGTCCTCACGACGGCGATAGGCGGAGACCTCTCGCGCCCGGCATTGGTCTAGGCCATGCTGCGGGGCCAGACGATCTCCGGCCACTGTAGGCGCGGGCATGCGGGCAGCGAGTAATGGGCACCTCGCTGTCTCGTCCCTAGGTGCAAGGACCCATTGGATTATTTTACTACGTAAAGGCATTTTACCCACAGAGTGCGTTTTGTTCCATAGATCCGATATGCCCACCGTTACAGCCTGTATATGGATGTCCGATCACATTGGTTCAGATTGTATCACCAGAACGTGCTCCGTCGGTAAAAAAAAAACATTCAACATTGGTCTTCATCATCATCATGATCGGCCTATAATGTGCCCACTGCTGGGACACAGGCCTCCTCTCTGTGAAAAGAAATGGGCCATAATCCACCCAGTGCGGGTTGGTAAATGTCACATGTCTTCAAATTTGATGGTTCAACGTCATGCCGGTTTCCTCACGATGTTTTCCTTCCCCGTTTTGCGAGCAGTGGTGGTGTAATAAATTACACAAAGTAATGCGCCAGGCTAGGTTCAAACCCACGACCTAGAACTCGTAAGACGGGCCCGATGTCACTGGGCCACAACTACTCACTCGTTTTTCATCAAATAACTCAAATTGAAGGCACTTCCATCTAATTTTTAACTGTCGAAATAAACTAGGCCACTTTTAAAAAAGAATCCAAAGCAAAATGTAAATAAAACCAGCATTTCAAAGATCATCATACGAGTCCTCCCACCCAGGGCAAAGCGGGAGGGACTGTCATACTCGTACTGACTAAAATCCACGGTGTCCTTCAATAGCCCTTTACATTCCAGGGTCACGGTAATTCGTGAGTCCCGCGCCCAGCATTTCAAAGATAGTATTATGTCGGTCAGAAAGAAGGTCGCGCGAATAACATAAATATAGAATTTGGCAGCATCCGTGATTCTAGCACTGTTTACATTTTGAGGCGAGGTGTTACTAGAAATTTAGCTTGCACACATATTTAGACCATGTTATTGCAAGCATCATCTGCCTAGCCTTTTCCCAACTATATTGGGGTCGACTTTCAGTCGAAGCGGATGCAACTGAATATTAGTGTTTTATATGGAGCGACTGCCTATCTGACCTCCATAAGAACCAAAAACTTTAAAATATGGTCGTCATCTGCCTAGCCTTTCCCAACTATGTTGGGGTCAAGACCTCTCGCGCCCGGCATTGGTCGAGGATATGCTGCGGGGCGAGACGGAGTGGGAAGCGGTCGCCTCCTTCTGTGAAGCATTTGTGCTCGGGAAGGAGGAGACGGGCCGCGTGAGGGAGAGGACAGCGTCCTCCCTCCACTCCAGCCGCAGTGGTAGACGCCCACGGCGTCGGACGTCGGCAGACGATCTCCGGACACCGTAGGCGCGGGCATACGGGCGGCGAGTAATGGGCGACTCGCTGTCCGACCATGGACGCTTTGAAATTCGGGAGTGGCATCATAATGCCTGTATAATTATACCGACCGAGTGATGTTTTGTGATTTTTAAGAAGCGTCGTATCTTCGTCAATTTTGATTTGTGTTACAATACGAGTCAAATATTTTTTGATAATCTATCTTTCGGATAAGCTTAACACGGCTTTTTTAAAAAAGGGCTCTATTAACATGTAATATTTTCTGTCCAGGACAAACGACGTGAAAGTGAATTCGCCGCCGTGCCACTCGCCCGGCGCGATACTGCCCGACCTGCCGCAACCCGCCGAGGATCCTGAAAAGGTAAATATAAGCATCATACAACAATAAACATGATCATCTGCCTGACTTTTCTCAACTATATTGAGATCGGCTTCCAGTCGAACCAGATGCAGCTGGATATCAGTATTTTACATGGAGCGACTGCCTATCTGACCTCCACAACCCTGTAACTGGATAATAGGATACCCCATGGTAAGACTGGTGGTCAGTCTTTAGAGCTTCTGATCGTGATTAACGACTGTCAAAGATCTACAAATGACAGTCGGAACCAACGGCTTTACGTGCTTTCCGAGGCACGGACGAAACTCGCTATGACAGATGGTCACCCATCCACATACCAACTTCGGCAAGCGCAGTTTAACCCGGAAGATCGGCCTGTGCGGCTGTCATTATTTAGCCACGAGCTCCTATCAACAAAAAACATGATTACAGTAACAATAAATCTATACATATAATAAATCTGTAGAAGGGTCAATTCTGTACATTGAAAATATTGAAAAAATAAATAGCGGGGGGTGTTGCTGGATCGATACCAAACCCAAATATATGATTTAAAAAAATTTTGTCTGTCTGTTTGTGCAGGCATCACGTGAAAACTAACTCCTAAAACTAATCCTGGGCATAACATAGGATACTTTTTATCATGGAAAAATACGTAGAAAAAAAATCTTATTTTTCAGTTTTATTCATAGACGTTGTTCTGTAGAACCGCGAACACACGTTGCATTACCCGCAGTGGATTCAGCGCCGTAATATTTATAAGATGTCATTGTCAGAGTTACTCAAAATGGGGAAATGAACCATCCACGCGAAGACCGACATCCGCGCGGACGGAGTCGCGGGCGGAAGCTAGTTGGAAATATAATTAGTACGGACAGTTCATGACCCTGCCGTTATGAGCGGTAACTTAGTGCGGGACGGCGAGTGGTAAAATCAAACGTATAAAAATGTTTGAAACACGCAAAGGCTAGCTACCATTCAGTGGGGGTTGGTTTCCGACCACATGTAGAATAATTTTATTGATAAAATTGAGTAAGCTATCTCTTCTTTAAGTTTATACAGACCGACACCGGACATATAGTATAAATTTTGTTATTTTTCGACAAACGTACTTCACCGTTGGTCGCGGGACTCACGAATTACCGTGACCCCGATATGTAAAGGGCTATTGAAGGACACCGTGGGTTTTAGTCGGTACGAGTCTGACAGTCCCTCCCGCTCTGCCCTGGGTGGGAGGACTCACGTCATAATTTTACCAGGTAAAAAAAAAGGCTGGCTACCATTCAGTGGGGTTGGTTTCCGACCCCACATGTAGAATAATTTTATTGATAGAATTGAGTAAGCTATCTTCCCTTTAACTTTGTACTGACCGACACCGGACATATTGTATAAATTATTACGTTATTTAATTGTTGCAGAACTCGGGGCTGTCCAAGGAGGCTACATCATCGGAGACTCAGGCGTGGCTGGCGCGACAACGGTTCGCCCACCACGCTGCCACATTCACCAATTTCTCAGGAGCTGATCTGCTAAGGTAAACCTATTAATTTATTATTAACTAGCGTCCCGGTACGTGCTTCGCTACGTACATGGTGAAATAATAAAAAAAAATATGAAAAAAGTTTCAATTTGACAGCAGAATCCCCATTAACAAAATGATCCGGCATTTATTGAATTCATTTGTCAAAAAATGTGATAAATGAAGAACCGCTCGACCGATTTTGTGCAAACTTCACATAAACCATCTACTAAATATGTAGTCCGTACAAAGCCTCAACATTTGGTTTGGATAGGTGAGCCCGTTCTTGAGTTATAAAATTACAACGAAAAGTGGCATTGATTTATATATACAGGGTGTAAGAGACATCGACGCACAAACGGATACCATGGGTTCAGGACATGATTCTGGACGTGTTTGAATTTTTCGTCGGTTTTTCCTAATTTTTTCTTTTTTTTTTGGAGTTTTTTTTTAAACTTTAGACTGTTCATAATAGAGTGAAAAAATCTAATTAGCCCAACAGTTGAGACAGTCGAAAAATATTCGACCCGTATTTTTTCTTTTGTTACGTGAACCAAAATTAACGAAGATACAACAACGCTTTTGAAATTGCCAATACGTCATAAGCAAGTACAGTACTCCCAAATTAATAATGCACATACAAATCTTCGCTAATTGTCGTATTCCCGGAAACACCCGAATCATTGAATCGGAGAGCCCTAAACAATGCACTTGCATTTTGCACCTTGTTCGAAAGAAACAGGAGGCAATGTCAAATCGTCGTTGATAGTCCAATAACGCGTAACTAACACTGTCAAATACTGCGTAACTACACTTTCACTGATTTTACAGGAGAGACAAAAAACTTATTTTCTAAAAGACTAATCGACCGATCTTTGACTGAACTTGAGTAGAGGATCATTTTGTTTTCTTTCATATAATGTACTAATTTTGAAGTCAATATTATCAATATTTTAATTACAAAGTCACTTACGCTGTATAGTTTGAAACGATTTTGGATTATAGACAGTACTTACGTGAAATTGTAAATCTAAAAAATAATACCACAACCTCAATCAATTATTTATTTAACAAAATCAAGTGTTTAAATGATAAAAGTTTAATCACAAATGGTATATATTAGAAAAAAAATAAAAAATGCTGCTAAAATGCAATTATTAACATTATTATGAAATAAAAACCAAACATAATTATTAAACAAAATAATTTCTTTAATTAGGAACAAAATAATCAAACAGTCTCAAAATTATAACGTTAACTAAAAAAAAACCTAGATACAATCTTTTCATCTCTCCTATAATAATGATCTATATTTTTAACAAATTAACTTAGAGATTAATTATCTGTTAAAAAGTTAAACTTACAATCATGCCCAACAAAAATAAAGATTGATTAAATCACACAAGATTGCTTAAATCACAAAATATTGCTTAAATCACAAGCTATTTCTTTTTAAATGGCAAATTTTCGTAAAATGCATGGCAATCACGGGGTATGACATTTTTCAGTTGTTGCAGCCAGAAGTGTTCATATTTTGTTTCCTGAATAGGTAGTTGCGATGAATAGAGAGGAGGAATGGTGCATAGACGTGAAGGAATATTTTTAGGCCTCCGAGGTAGAGGTGTGAAATCTGCTTCAAAATGATTTTTGTATTCGATTGTTCCATTAGGATTATACTTCAACACGCGGAGATCAACAACACAGCCATCACCAACCCCTCGTCCAGGTCGTATCGAGTCGTATATTTGGAACTTCTTAGCACTGTAATCTTTGAAGAACGTGTGGTCTGGTTGGATAACAGTGTAAGGAAATGGTCTTCTTCTAGCTTCTTTTGTTATGGATGCATACTGTGATGGCAAAAAAATCTCGACATTTTTTAATTTTCTTTCAATAACTGAATGTACTGAGTCCACCTCCATCTGTGTGTGGCCTTTTTCTAAATACTTTTGGGTTATAGTCACGTTCTTTTCCATTGCTAAAAGGAGAAGTGTGTTTGATAGTACACTATTCCTATTTTAATAACACAATTTTAGAATAAAAAATATCCCAATTTTAATAAGCATAACGTATAGAATACGTGTGATATACTTACCTTCAAATTAATCCAGTTATTCTGTGTAAAAACAATTTTTAACTGGAGCGTCATACAAAAACTGCACGTTCCTAAACAAACTGGTGCGAATACGCGGTTTTCGTGTCAAAACTTGTTCGTCCAAAGATCCGCGGTATTGTTATTTTTGATTTACTCCTCTTCTTATTGATCAATTCAAAAATTTGTCGCACAGGTCGACGCCAATTACAATCAGTTACCTACTGCCGCGAAATCTCATTTTTGCTGTTTTTGCAGATACGCGGATTTGAACAATGTTAGTTACGCGTTATTGAACTATCAACGACGAAATGTCGAATCATGTGAAACAATTGAAAACAATTCGGGCGGTCGGCGGCTGTCGCCAGTCAGTCAAAGGTCCGTCAGTCGTCTTTATATATTGGTGGTGACTGCACGTGTTCTCTCTGTGTAGAATTATATAGAGCTGCTATTACACACTCTTTTTGGTTTTGTTTTCAAAGGTGAATTCGTTTTACTCGCTATTTACTTACATCGAATTATCGAATCAATTTCGTTACTGAGAAATCAATATTTATCTCTTTTAGCACAAAACACATAATTCTACTAAATTATGCATGAAGAAAATGCACTTAACCACTCTATATACATATCGTCTTCCGACGCTCGGGGAATACGACTGTTGCCGAACAGTGACGAAGATTTCTATGTGCATTATTAATTTTGGAGTACTGTACAGTATTTACTTGCTTCTGACGTCACGAACCCTCACTCTCGAATTTTGATGCGGTATATCTTTGATAATATGCATTGATTTTACAAAAGAAAAAATACGTGTTCATTATTTTTCAAAACTGACGGACGTAATATAATTGCAATTGGGTCTAACATTGAACTTTTTTTTTTTGCTTTAAACTACATAGATTTAAGAAAATAGTACTAATTAAAAGTATTTACATAACTAAAACTAGAAATTTAAGAATAAAACTAAGTATTTACAACAAAATACTAAACTAAAACTAAAATAAAATTATTAAAAAAAAGAAAAGGGTTAGACACTAAGGCCCACTTGCACCACAATCACTAAACGGGTTTAGCGCTAAACTGATTTAAAACATCGTTCTGTCTCTGTCAACTATAAACAATTTGACAGGGATACAGTGATATTCTAAGCCAGTTTAGCGCTAAACCCGTTTAGTGATTGTGGTGCAAGTGGGTCTTAGGCGTCAAAGTACTCTGCATCGCTGTCATCTGGAAATGTGCCCATAAGACTGACAGCATTGCCTCATTGAATGGCAATTTATTGATGCTATCAACAATCCTCAGACCATATCATTTTCTCCAATTGAAACGGGTTTTCGTGGTAATTAATAAGAAATTAATTATTATGCATTTTTTTCATAGGTTGTCCCGCGATGACATCATTCAGATCTGCGGCCTGGCGGACGGCATCCGTCTTTTCAACGCTCTGCATGCCAAGTAAGTTTACATTCTACTAGTAGGCCCAGAGGTTTAGCAGCTCGGTACTCATGCATGAGGTTATGTGTTCAAAGCCAGGTAAACGTCACAATTGAGTATAATTTCTACTGAATTCTGACGTCACGAGCCCCCACTCTCGAGTTTTGATGCATTGTATTTTGGTGAATATTCATTGATTTTACAAAAGCGACCCCGGCAAGCTTTGGCCCTCTAGAAGGGGGCCCCGTCATTTTGTTGACACTCTTTGAAGCGCGCGTGGAACACAACGTGCCGTCGACCCGGGCATGGAATCACTTGGAATTGATCCGGGATAGCTCGTAAAATAATGGCGTGATTTGAATGAATTTATCATCAATCAAAAAAAAAAAAAGGTATCAATTTAAAGTTAACAGTAAAACCTTTAAAATGGTACCATTTTTATAATTCTTAACTAGTTATTAAGTACTCAAGATCGCGCGGAATCGGAGTAAGTGATTCATAATTTTGCTCGTAAGTGTAGGGGAACTACATTGTTTAAAAATATCGTCAGCTTCGCAATGTTGCGAATAAATCAACGCACATAGTGATTGCACATTTCAAATTGAGTGACATGTACTTTAGCGCCAATTTGAACTGACTCCAAGTGTACCAGAAATAGATGTCTATCTGAAACAAGTTTATAAATAAATTAGTCTATATCGAAACAGTTCTCATTATAGAAAGTTAATGTACTGTCAAAATACGTTAACTAAGAGAAAATTATATAATTACTAGCTGTCCCGGCAAACTTAGTACCGCCTCATAATAAATAACCAAAAAAAGCTGTTTTAATCATATTTACTCAACTTCTAAATCATCCCTGAACTTCCAAAAAAAAAAAAAATTCAGAAACTTGGCAAATTGGTCCAGAAATTCTCGAGTTCTAGCGAGACTAAAGAACAGAAATTGATTTCTATGTTCTAGATGTTTATGCACACCATACAAATTCAATTGGAACTAAACAATTTTCTTTTTATCTTGGTAAAATCATCAAATGAGTCCTCCCAACCAGGGCGGGAAGGGAGGGTCTGTCAGACTTGTACTGACTAAAATCCACGGTGTCCTTCAATAGCCCTTTACGTTCCAGGGTCACGGTAATTCGTGAGTCTCACGACCCCGGCAGGCTTTGGCCCTCTGGAGGGGCTCCGTCAGAACTTAATAGGGTGACCCAATAACTGGTCTTATCGCTAAAAGCGAACTTTTTGAGTAGATCTGAGGGAGAATAAAATGATACTTAATAAAAAGAGAGACCAAGTAATGTTGGTCCACTCATATGCCCAGGTCGCGAGACTAACTGGTAACCGTGGCTCCAGAAGGTAAAAGGCTATTGAAGGACATCTTGGATTTTAGTCAGTACAAGACTGACAGTCCCTCCCATCCTGCTCGGGCTGGGAGGACTCAATCGATGATTTTACCACGGAATAAAAAGGTCCACTCAAATCTGTGTGGTTCTGAGTAGTCGTCTCCTAGTTTATGAAAATGACGTATATAAGTGTTGACATAACCTATTAGCAGGGGTGGCCAACTTGATAAGACATAAGATCTACTGTTTACCAACGAAACCCTGTGCGATCTGCCAACCGTGACGGAACAGCGATTGAAAAATGATACAAGATGATGTTGCCGTAGTTGGTGATTACGTTGCGCAGTCTGATCTACTTATTTATATTTTTTGCTTTGCCACGATCGACTGGAGTAATTGTCGCGATCGACCGGTCGATCGCGATCGACCGGTTGGCCACCCCTGCTATTAGCCTAAATAAACATATTTACATTTTATCTTTTTCAGACGCATCGAGCCTCAGCTCACGGTATACGTGTGTCCTGCCGGCAGTAACATATACAGCGCGCTGTATCTACACGCGTGCAGGGCGCACGAATTACTGCACAAGCTTAACTCACTTGTGCATTCTTCAAAGGTAAATATAAAAAATAAACTGCCAAAAATATCTTCATCATCTGCCTAGCCTTTTCCCAACTATATTGGGGTCGGATTCCAGTCGAACCAGATGCAGCTGGATATCAGTATTTTACATTGAGCGACTGCCTATCGGACCTCCACAAAGTAACTAGGTAATACGATACCCCATGGTAAAATTAGTTGTCAGACTTTAGAACTTCTGAAGTTCTTACAGAAACGACTGTCAAAGATCTACAAATGATATCCGTGACCAACGGCTTTACGTACTTACATGTGATGGCAGCAATTACTGATGATTTGCTGTCATTCGTTGAAGAGTTCCCTAGATTTCTTCAAGATCTTTCCATTAGATCCTGACCTGATTACCATGGGATTAACTGTGAAGAATACCCTTTCAAACAAAAGAAGAATTTTTCAAATCGGTCCAGGCGTCTTCGGACAAAACCAGGAGAATCTCCTTTTATTAAATTTTCTCGTATCTTTTTGTCCTCAGGAATGCGAAACAGTGTTAGTGTCGGGTCCAAACGGCGCTCGCGTTCGTCTGACGGACGACCTCGTCCGACACATGCCCGACAACTCTACCTACAGGCTTGAGAGAGTCGACGACTGCAGTGCCTTGCTACTGTGCGCCACTAACAATAACTAGAATTATGGGAACTAGAAAACTTTCCAAGTAATTTTTAATTAAATTGGATTTTTTGTCGATACGTTTAGCGCAGTAGAGCGATTGGACTGCTACAATAAAAATGGCTACCATTCAGTATGGGGTTAGGTTCCGACCTGTTGAATAATTTTATTGATAGAATTGAGCAAGCTACCTCCACTTTAAGTTCGTACTGACTGAAACCGCACATATTGTATATATTTTGTCCTACTCTAAGAACTTCTTCTGTAGTGCGTTTACAAACACGTAAACATACAAATACATCACCCAGATCCGAAACGACTACTTGTAGATCATACAAATATTTATTCCGTGCGGGGATCGAACCCGTGACACGTAGTGCAGCAGTCCAATCGCTCAACTGTGACAATCGTGCCGTCAATTTTGTTGTTGGTTTAAAAATCAGAGTTAAAATTACTAGGATAGATATTAATACACTGGCGAGCGAAAATATGGAATCACATACTTGGAATTGATCCGGGATAGCTCCTTAAATAATGGCGTGATTTGAATGAATTTGGTATTTATTTAAAGTTAACAGTTAAACCTTTAAAACGGTACCATTTTTATTATTTTTAACTAGTTATTAAGTACTCAAGATCGCGCAGAATCAGAGGAAATGATTCCATATTTTTGCTCGCGAGTGTAGTCTTGAAGCCAAGCTGGGCGAGACATCTAAAGAAAATGATGTTGCCATTGGACAAATGGGTAACTAGTTATTAAAAATGAGATTATTACTAAATAAAAATTCTTTGAAAGGAATTTAAAACAAGGATTTGATATGTTACAATACTTAAATATGCATTTTATTTATGTATGTTGATCTGAATCGGTTACTACCGTTGTGAGCGGTCACTTAGCGCGGGGTGGCATGCGGTAAGTGTTTGCAACACTCCATGAGGCGCCGCCCGTAGCGAATTCGCGTAATTACAAAGTAATTTATGTCTTATTCGCGCCGCCCACCGCTTAGACCGATAGTGATCGAGTCGTAAGATTGTATTAACGATACTGTGCAATTTTCAACTTTATTGTATTGAATATAGGCAAAAATTACTTTTTTTGCTGTTGGGCGCTTTTACATTAGACAATAAGGGAGCTTGCTGATGACGGCTGCCGATTTCAACTACAAGTGAAAATCATCCTTATCACTACGACATATGACACAAAACGTGCGGTTTTCTACGGCTAGATAAAAAACAAAACACGCTCGCCATGACGACGTAAGTCAGTCGAATTGCATCATTAAATCGTAGTAGCAAGGACGATTTTCGTTTTTAGATAGTAGAAATTGCAAATCGTACGAATCGCGTCATGGACAAGCTACCTGACTACATGATTCGAAAAAAAAGAAGGATGGATAAATAAAAAAATGAAAGCGTTTTCGAATGCAGGGGCCATGGAGTATTTCTTGTCATTAATTTTCACTTCATTTATCATTTTTTACTCAAAAAACCTTAGATTATTTACCCGATTTTAAATACAAACACTTCGTTTTTTAGAAAGACTTCGGCTTTGTAGAGCGTTGTCTCTTTCACTCGTATGTGATGGTCTCTTTCTATAAGCCGAATGTGTGACGTTTTAATCGGGTACTGTTTTATGTTATAAGTGTATAGTTTTTAAGAGATTATTTGTATGGTTTTTCACCAAACTATGCTTAGTTTTAAATAAATACTCTTTAATTATAGATAAGTATTTTATAATAATGTAAACATCCTATGTTGAAAATTTTAAATGTCGAGTTTTTACGCGATTTTCAACTCTCCGCGTTAATTCGAAAGTTGAAAATCTATTGTCTATCTATATTTTCGTAAAACAATATTGTTTAAAGTACAATATTAATAAATCTATTTGTTTACATTATTGTAAAACTGATTGTAATTACGTATTAATTAATTAATTTGTGCAAATTGCATTTTAGTATAATTTACTGGCGATTGACCTGATACCATATAAGCCCACAAATCTACCGGGTCGCGGGACTGTCTGAACAAGGTATCACGGCCCAGGAACGCAGAGGGCAACTGAAGAAACCGGATAGTTTTTTAACGGTTCAAGTCTGACAGACTCAGGGCGTGAGGTCTAATTTGACGATTATCCAAGTACCTAAAAAACAGATCAGACTTCCAGACTCAAAAACCCTTTTCCTTCACATGCCCTTTACGTTTCAGGGTCGATGTGCTCTATGAGGGTGCTTTCGCAACTCACGTAAATTGAGCCTAACATCATTTCTGATGAGTCCTCCCACCCTTACTGTCAGACTCGTACTGACTAAAATCCACGGTGTCCTTCAATAGCCCTTTACGTACCGAAGTCACGGTAATTCGTACAGTCCCGCGACCCCGGCATGGTTACCCATCTACGAAACGATCTCGGCAAAAGTTGTCAACTTCGTGAGCTATAATACGGCAGGTCAGTCACCAGTTGTAAAATGAAAATAAAGATGGGTTATGTGTTGATTATTGTTTAGGAGTTTGCGAGACCTAGAATGCCTCACAATATTACTCGATTTACAGCATAGACTGAGCTTTTCTTAGCAAAATGTCAAATAAAATACATAGTCTCGAAAAATAAAACAAATATTAACATTATATTATCATAGATAAGAATGTGGTAGCTACAACCTTGGGATCTTTAAAGCCTTTGTCAAACAGACAGGCGTGGCGAATGCGAAGCGAGGCGTGGCCTTTTTATTTGTAATGTATGGAATTGTTTGAATCCGACTGGATTCAAACTGTCTCCTGAAATGTGTAGGTGCGAGCCTAATTGTCAACTCAACATTTTTACCATATACCGAAAAAAAAGTGCAATATTAGAAAAAAAACAACTTAAATAAGGGTCTCGCGACAAAATGGATGTCATAAAATAAAGGCAGCTACAAACCATATTACGTTAATTAGCTTTAATTTGGTTGTTATGTAATCACAGATTATAATTGTTATTTTAGATTTAATATGTGTAATATAGCGCCTCTCGGCGATTTGCATGTTTATTATAAATAAATGATTTTTTATTTTATTTCAAATAAGTTTCAAGTTTTACTACAAATCAGTTTCTAACAATAGGGCCATACTAACGGAAAATATCGTTAATATGGCCCTAGTGACGTTTATACGAACATTTAAAGACTATTATCGCGAAAATCAACGTGAAATGACGTTGTAAAGTAATTGAATATCCCAATCTTTAATGAATTAACGAACAAATTCAACTTTTTAGCATTGCTTATGGGATGTCAACATATTACTAATAGTAAGTTGCTACTAGTATTTTATAAACGGCGATGATCACATACCATATCAGGTAAACCCCTGCCTTTTTATCTACCAAGAACACAAGAAAAAAAAAACTTTCTCCCCAAGAGTAAAATCATTTAACTTTGGATAGGTAACTAAGTCGATAGTCTGAAAAAAATATCCTGTGGCAGAGTTAATTGACGGCAATACTTTGAACAACACTATCACGCCTGAATCCCCAGAAAGAGGGTATACTCGTATAGATATAGCAACAACTTGAAACTTATTTAAAAAAATTGGTGCCTTTAAAAGTGCCTGAACACGACCTCGGAGGTCCGCGCTGTTGCTTCACGGAGTATTATGTTATAAAATATTTTATAAGATTTTATTATAAAATTAATATAGTGTTGGAATAACATATACTGTAATGTTGCATGATTTAGGTTAAAATGTATGAAGTATGTTATATTATAGTCAATAAATGTATAAAAGACGCATTTTTGAGTTTAAATTTTTAATAACCCCAATCCGCTATGTAGAGTGTCGACGGCGCGTTGTGTTCCACGCGCGCCTCAAAGAATGTCAGCAAAATGAGAATGACCCCTCTAGAGGGCCAAAGCCTGCCGGGGTCGCGGGACTGTACGAATTACCGTGACCCCGCTATTGAAGGACACCGTGGATTTTAGTCAGTACGAGTCTGACAGTCCCTCCCGCTCTGCCCTGGGTGGGAGAACTCATTTGACGTTGTTACGAGTCCAATCGCTAACGCTCCACCCGTGGCAGGATTCATATTTTGATAACTTTCTAAAGTTGCTTTTTAAAGAAGCAGTTCCCGGCGCAGACAAGTCGGCGCTTACAGACGCTGATATAATATCTATTAACAAACCGGAAACTGCCTAGAGAAACCATTAGGACTTGCAATTAGTTGGACGACTTTTATTTGTCAAGGTGATATTTTTCACCTTATCCTTATTATCCACCTTATTATAAACTATCTTAAGAAGACCACGGCCTGGAACCCAAAGAATCATTTGATGATTTTACCACAACAATGTCTGACTACAACTAATCCATGACCGAATGTCGCTTACTTGTTTGTTTTTATAAAGAAGTCCTTGCCCCACACTAGGAATTTCTTCCTGTATCGTGGGTACGTTTACAAACATACACAAACACCCAGACCCGAACAACCACTTCATAGATCATACAAATACATACTTGATTCGTGCGAGGATCGAACCCGCGACACGCTGCGCAGTAGCCGATCGCTCAGCCACTGCGCCAACCATGTCGTCACATTTTGAGGAACTTGTCACTTTTCTCAAATCTGATATCTTTTATGAGGCTACTTCCATTCGCAAACCCTAGTTTTTGTAGAATTCGTGGAGAAGAATGAATACGAAACACCACGGCAACATAATTATATAAAAAAACACATCATCAGTAACATTAATTAATAGGCGTGCGTGTATGACTAGATGTATGAATGTGGATGAGGTTAAAGGAGTATGTAAGGATCTTAGTAGGTGACGCTCTGTAGTTTCTGCCTACCACATGGGAAGAAGGCGAGAGTTTATTTATTTATAATAATTAATAGTTCAATCAACTTACATTATCATCATTGTAGAACTTTAAGACACAAAGTATAGCTTTCACCATCGCACACTTGGAATCTATATTACTATATCACATAGAATACACAACACACTACTCAGGACACGTCTTAACTCTTAGAACAGTTGTAGCGTAATGAACACGATTGTGCGGGTACATGTATTTTTATAAACTTAGAATCCTACCTACATAAATCAAATATGGCCAACATAATTAACCAATGGCAGATCGTCATACATTGAAGCCAAATAACTAATAATAAAATAAGTAATAATTAACAAATTATGTCTGGAAACATTTTAAAACTTGATTAGATTGTTTAGCATTTTTGTAAGCTTTTATTTGTAATCTTGATTTAATATAATTGTATATATTGAACATCAAATGATTTGGTTCGGAAATCAGTTTGTCTTTCAGTGCCTCTTTGATGGCCTAATTGAAATAAATGATTTGACTTGACTTTGTTTTCTTAATATGGTCGAGAACTTCATGAAAGGGGACTATTTCACGAGTTAGATTAAACTAGTTTATGTTGGCATTCACTTGTATTTAATTCTGCGCTAGAAATTGTCTGTGTTACCATATACTTACTTAGGGCTAGGCTTGTGGGGTGCTAAGACAGGAAACCTCCACGTGCGCCCATGGACTGGAGTTCCCTCTCGGATACGTCCGGGGGGAAGACCAGTTTTTCGGGCCGGTGCACCCTGGGATGCGGGCAAAAACTCTTCCTTAGGCACTGTGTGCCTGAGGGGTCTCTTTGCCCGTATGTATGCGAATAGCCTGTCGGGTGGACGCTCCAACGCGTGTCCCTCTGAATAGCAGCGGCGGAGCGGGCTTGCGGACGGCGAGTAATGTGTAAGCTCGCCGTCCGACCAAGGACCAAGCACAGGTCGGTGGCGTGTCGTGTTTCACGGGTCACCGACGGGGCCAAATGCCTGCTGGGGTCGCGGATTTTTTTTAATCCAGGATACCGCGGCCCCGGAACGTAAAAGGCATCCGAAGAAACACGGGTGGATTTTAGTCAGTAAGAGTCTGACAGTCCCTCTCGCCCCGCCTAGGGCGGGAGGAATCTTGATGATTTTGCCACCCTTAAAAAAAAAGGGCTAGGCTTGTAGTTTGAATCTAAGGGGAAAAAATCAAATAAAACCTTAAAAGTTTGCTTATAAAATTTATTAAATATTACAAAAGGCACTGTAACTTAATACTGGTCCTATATAATAATATATAGCTTATATTTGTGATGGTTATAAGATATAACAGTTAGTTCAACAATGCAGTTATTGCTAACATCTATTATAACAGGCTAACAAATGAAGCGAAGTAAAAATATTTAGAAAAATATACAGTTTATTTAATGAGGAAATAATTTAAGTAATGTGTTGGTTTTCTCGATGAGAAGACTAATTACCCCACTATAAGGCTAGTATTACCCCACTACGCAGTAACTAACTGATGACATCCTTACCACTACGACATATGACATAAAACGTACGGTTATCTACGAGTAGATGAAAAACAAAACTCGCTCGCCACGACAACGTAAGTCAGTCGAATTGCATCATTATATCGTAGTAGCAAGGACGATTTTCATTTTTAGTTAGTAGAAATTGCAAATCGCGTCATCAGCAAGCTCACTCACTATGTGGACTATAATTTACCCCATTTTTTTATCGTAAGGCTATTATTACCCCAGTTATAAGGCGATCGGGCATGCGGGCAGCGAGTAATGGGCGACTCGCTGTCCGACCAAGGACCATGCCCGGGTCGACGGCGCGTTGTGTTCCACGCGCGCCTCAAAGAGTGTCAGCATAGTGACGGGGCCTGTCGAGGGCCAAAGCCTGCTGGGGTCGCGGGACCAAGGGATTACCGTGACCCTAGTACGTAAAGGGCTATTGAAGGACACCGTGGATTTTAGTCAGTACAAGTCTGACAGTCCCTCCCGCCCTGCCCTGGGTGGGAGGACTCATTTGATGATTTTACCACGATAAAAAAAAAAGTTATAAGGCGATACTAAAACCCCAGTATACGGTTATATTGACCACAATTATGAACAAATAAATTCGCTAAGGGGATGTAATGACCCCCCGCTAGTGTTTAAACCCTATCAAGGTTTATTATTACCATATTAAACTTTACCCCAGTTTCATATGAATACCAGAAAGTATTGACTATTTATAATTGCAAATTCAAGTGCATTGTTTTATTAATCTCAATGATTTTACATAAACCTTTACAATCATATTTTAATCAGTTCTTAAACCTATTTTATCGAGAACAGATTCTAAATTATTGTCATAAAAAGTTAGTATGGAATGTTATAAATAAAACAGTGCCTATATTATGCAAGTTTTTACATATGGTGTCAAAGAATTCTTATGTAACTCATAATATATTTTTTTAAACTAAAATGTGTATTTACAAGCTTTCGACCTGCCCTTAAAGGGGTAAGCAGGTACTGTTATGTTAATTCTAAGCGTTATAACAAAAATCATGTTTTTTTTTTTAAATATCGGGCATATTTCTAGACAAAAGAGTAATTTTCAATAAAATCCACACATAGAAATTGAAATAAAACAAAGAATTTTACCAATGGGTGTTTTTTTTTTCAAATATTTTCTTTTTATTCATAAGAAAAAGTGCCCGTTACTTTCTTACACAGATAAAATATAAACACTTAATAAAAAAAGCAATGCCTACAGGCAAATCGAGCCACCTTCGGTCATAAGAAATCGGCTAAATGTTTTTGCCAAAAATAGGCAAACGAAAAATAGTAAATTTTTCTTAATATTGTAGATTTGTTAATATTTTCAGTTATATAACGGAATGATTTTAATAAAAGCATAGGTTTCTTGTTTAAATAAAAATGGAATGGCCATTAAAAGCTTACAGTTTACAACAAAACAGAATTTGATCGCTAAAATATTTTAATATTAAAAGTAAAAATAAATATTTTAAAACTGCTAACATCCATTTAATTTACCAGCATTTAAAATTAGAAAAGTATGTTTTTTTAATCACTCTTTTTTCATATCAAGGTTTTTATATGTTATTTTATTTATATAAAATTATATATATAAAACTGAAGGCCTCTTAGAGTAATGCAGCCTTTTATAAAAGTGTTTTTTATTTAATAATTTAAGTCATAGACTCGTTAAGATATTCATGCACGTCAGAAATAGAATTGTTTCATATTTTAGAAGAAAAAATCTAAAAGCAGGAAGTTTCTTAGGTCTGCCACCTCTTAAAAATAATTATTGAGTATGTTTTTGAATTATTGTAAGTTTTTAAGAGGTGGTGCTAGAATTTTAAAATCTTCGTATTTATTTTTTTGTGAAACTTGTATTTTATTTGCTTGTTATTTATACATAAAAAAAAACTTTACACAGTGTAATGCCAGTGGCAATATATAAAAAAGCTAAAATTTAAATTGCAGACAAACTTTTGCAATTTAAGAATTGGTCCAGCCATAGGATATTTATGGGTTTTCAAAACAGGTTAATTTAAAACTAATAATTATTAATATCTACAGGTTGTAAATTTTAAGGTTAGGTATAAAAAGAGTGCCAAAAACCTGACATAGGTTTGAAGAAAAAAATTATATTGTTTTTCAATACAAAATTTTAAAAGTTAGTAAAAATGTCAAATTCGTGAAAGATATTGAAGGCACACGGATTTTATTACTGTTTTTCTTATATTTAAATAAGCCTAACCTTATTTTATTGCAATATATTTTTAAAACATAATTTAAGGTTTTCAACGACTACATGGAATTGCGTGGTAATGTAATCTGCAGCATACGGTTGCTATGATTCTGATAATCATACAAGACAAATGGTTAACCAAATAATATTTAAGAAGTAGATGGTTGTTGAATAACCACTAAGTACAGGTTAATCGAAATATCATTGTAAGCTAAACCTTATTAATATTAATCTATAATAACCACAATACAAAAATTGTGCAAATGTAGATAATAAATAAGCAGTGTTTTATGTTTTTTAAACAGACTTCGTTACTAACACTTTAATTTGAAAATAAAACGGGAATTTTACTATTCTATCATCTATTCCACAATAATTGTTTTGATTTTCCAATATTTAGGCACTGTTGCAATTGTCCTACAGCATTGGGTTATCCAGCAACCAAATTTTCTCCCCATAAAATTCTACCCAAAATAAGTAAAAAATAATCCGTCCCAATAGTTACTGTCCCTATGACAAAAACCTAGCAACCACACGCTACAAATGACATCAACCATCTGCTTCTATCGCACAACCAATATCTTCCGGTCGCTACATAGCCCAGTTACTATGGATACTCAGTTTGACGGCGCTAGTTCGACGTAGTTGGCTGGCAGCATGCCGGTGCGGCCGGTGCGGAGGACTTGGCCAGTCATCCAACCAGAGTCAATCGAGGTCACGTTTGAGATTAGGTCGCCTTCGCGGAATGATACCTGGAAAGTGCGAATGAGATAGTATAAAAAATTATATTCTTTTACGGCTATCTTAGATTATAGAATGTCGAGTGTAGTAGAAGCCAAAAACACGGTTTAAAAATTACCAACCCACGTAAAACAAGTGAACAACTCCAAGAATAATATTTAAATGTGTGCGTGGCGCACACTCACAAATTTATAAAAAAGTGGTTATGAGTTAATGAAAATTCAGGCTTCTAATTTTATCCACAACGATTGAGGGAGTCAAAATGGCCTGAACTGCTTCGAGAAAAGGATTGCCCAGTCGAGTAATGATAGCGGTACAGCCCGCTTTTATTGTTCAACTTGGCGGGCGCACTACCATGCCCCTTTTTCTTTTTTTTTGCGTGGTAAAACGTTCAAATGATTCCTCCCACCCTGGGCAGAGCGGGAGGGACTGTCAGACTTGTACTGACTAAAATCCACGGTGTCCTTCAATAGCCCTTTACGTTTCTGGGTCAGGGTAATTCGTACAGTCCCGCGACTATACACTACCGTGCCTCTAGATCAAAACAGCTGGTCTGACGGCATGCTTGGTGCAGTGGTTAAGCGATTGACTTGTGCTCTACGTGTCGCAGATTCAATTCTCGCACGCTTGATGTACGTTCTTCAGGGCATGGGTGTTTGTGTATGTGAGTTTAAAGGTAGGTAGGAATATTAATAAAATGTTACCTCATCGCTGTCACTCGCTTCGTAATCATACATGGCGACGTATACTCGCTGGAAAAAGGAAAGAAATTAATTTAGAACAAACATACTGATGATTATATTTCCATTTGATTTATATTCTATTTTAAATTTAAGATTACAAAATTAAAAAAAAAAACTAAACTAATCTGTTAAAAAATCATGGTAATGTGCCCAAGAGACTGGCGGCGTTGCCTCTCTGTATGGCAAGACTTAGCCTCTGGCCAAGGTAAAAGCCAATAAATAAATATGGCAACCTTAGTGGTAACTATATTTTTGAACCGTTTGGGGTTGAAACTATAAGGCCATGGGGTCCGAGTGCTCACAGCCTCTACAAAGAAATTTCTAAGAGTTGTTGACGCTTCCCCTGACCCTGATGATTTAAAATAAAACCATTGGATTTTCGTGGTAAAATCATCAAATTATTCCTCCCGCTCAGGGCGGGGCGGGAGGGACTGTCAGACTTGTACTGACTAAAATTATCTATAAAGTTGCAAAATGTCGGTGATGTTCATCATTAAAAATGGCAAAGATTTTGCCCAACTCTAACTCTATGTTATTTTAAAGAAATAGTTAAAGAAATTTAACAATAATAAAGTCATAATACTATATTCGTGTAATTTAGTGGCTGTATAAAAAGTTAGAACACGGTTCAAAAGAAATGTCAAGATATTTACATTTGTCAGGTCTCAATTGAAATCGATTCTCCCTAGGGCTGCAAAGCATTACTTTCAACCCGCTCATCAAGCATGTAATAACTAACTTTCAGAGTATGACTAATGAAAAATAATCTTTTACCTGATTATGATGGTTGGCAGTCTGTCTGGGCAGCTCGTTGGCGAGAGGATCCAGGTCAGTCACGCGACCGATCTGGCGGGACTGTTGTTGCTGATGCCCCTGTTGCTGGTGAGAACCTGAGGGTATAGCGCGAAGATATGTGTTAGATTCTGTGACAATATTAGGAATAAGCACAGTGGTAAGCCAGAAGGAGGCATCAAAACTTGTTTGGGGCCCTTCTAATCTAAGTGTATAGTTTGCAGAATAAAGACAATAGTATCCTGACTCGTGTTACTAGGGGAACAGTGTATAAGACGGGGACGCGGGGTATGATGGGAAATCAGACACTTAAGGCAAACTTAACACAATATTAGTGTAGGTGTAAGTATGCCTAAAGAGTGTATGTCCCCATTATACCTCGCGTTCCCGTCTTATACACCGTTCCCCTAATGCTATTACTGATGTCATTAAGAGAATTTTAAAGGGAGCTAGAAAATTGAGAATGCTGATCGACTGATCGTAGCTCATTTATGACAAGTTCGATAATTGTAGCTTTATGGCTGCGATAAGTTTTAATTTAAGAGTAACATTTTATGTTTTTATTTTAATTCTAATCGTCGCCGCCCTTGCACTTGGGGGCCCCGTTTAATTAATACGGCTGATACGCCGGTAGTCTCTGAATAAGCAATAACTTCATTAAATTTAATTAAATAGAATTAATTTATCGAGATAGCTTAGTCTTAACTAGCCCTTTTTTTTCGTGGTAAAATCATCAAATGAGTCTTCCCACCCAGGGCAGGGCGGGAGGGACTGTCAGACTTGTACTGACTAGAATCCACGGTGTCCTTCAATAGCCCTTTACGTACCGGGGTCACGGTAATCCCTTGGTCCCGCGACCCCGGCAGGCTTTGGCCCTCTACAGGCCCCGTCACTATGCTAACACTCTTTGAGGCGCGCGTGGAACACAACGCGCCGTCGACCCTAGTCATAACTAGCCTGGAGGAAGTATAATTTCATTTTCAGTTAATTGAGGAGTTTGGTAGACCTCTTCGTCTTCCCAGCCGTAACTCTAAGAAGTGTGGGGACTGTCTTATTTTAAGAATCGTTCAAAAAGTGCAAAACTATCAGCATGATTTGAATTTTTCAGTTTAAAAAGTGCTTATAAAGCATGAAGTGCTCAAAAACTTAGCAGTTTCATAACAAGCGTTATTCCCAAAACCAACAAATAATGTGCGAGAACACAAAAAAATAAATGAAGAACATAAAATGAATGAAAATTGACACAACACAGAAGAAAAAAAGTAATTTTCGGCTATTTTCAAAACAAAGTTTTGGTCAAAGGTATTTGAGTACCATATCAATTATTTAAATCGTTAGATTTGCCCTCATCAAACATGTGTCTTGCAAAATATTAAAATCAAGAAATAGAGCTCTCTAATCCCGTATATAGCATTTGCAAGGCAGTATAGAGTGTCTGAACCACACAGAGAGCCTACCATAACTTCTTAAAGCGATAGTAGTTCCACAGTGGGAAAGAGACAGAGCTATACAAGTCGTCTAGCGCCATCTCGTTCCCACAGTGGAACTACTCTCGCTTTAAGACACCATGAGTCAAAACAAAACAATTTATTGATGTGAATTTGTGAAATGAGTTTGCTTTGTCTCTAGTCCTGGTCAAAGGTAACTGAGGCAAAGCCTATGATGGAGCGAGAGGAGGCTATGAAGAGCCTATGATGGAACAGACTTCTTACTCAGAAGAATACTGTTCACTCTTACTTTGAATATATTGTCGATGCGCTTGCCAAACATGATATTAGCTTTTTTCATTTCGTTAGATTGCATTAATTTGTATTGACACATTTCTGGAAAAAATCAGTCATTTTGAAAAATAATACCGTAAATTACACTGACATATAATACATGGAACATTTACAATGTCTTATGTGTCCATAAAAGACAATACAAAACAATAATATCTACCGAAACGCACATAAAAAATCAATAATCAGTTTTAGCAAGCGCACAGACATTCCGAAAACAGAAACAAGATGGTAGAGCGCATCCAACGATTTAAATCATTGATATTTTATTATCCACCCGTATTGAAAAAAAAAAAACACAAAAACAAACCTCTTTTCCCATCACTAGTGCTATTATAAATAAGCGTAGCCGACGCCCTCTGCGTATTAGGCGGCGCTCTCGGCCCATCACTAATGGGATCATAATCTTGGATCCTGCCAATCTTCTGCTGCTGAGACTGTTGAGCATTCTGTGGCTGAGCGGGGTAATTCTGGTACTGGGGGTAATATTGACCCTGGTATTCTTGATACTGGGGGTAATACTCCTCTTTGGGCTTATAGTACTGTTCTTGGTACTGTCTATTGTGCCCTGATGATTGATGGCTTTGTTGTTGCGGCTGATGAACAACGGACTGTTGTTGTTGATGCATGACCTGTTGTTGTGGCGGTGGTGGGTGGTACTGGGTTGATGGGGTCTGGTAGTGGTTCTTGGGCGGCAAATTCGGCGGTGGGACGTTTGGAGGCAGCATTTCTGTCGCGTAGTTGTCGATTTGTTGATGGTAATTGTCCGATGGTAGTTCTATAGGAGGGATTAGAGACATATGAGGTGGGGGCGGAAAAATAACATAATAGGATTGTTTTTTTTTTTATTGTAAATGATTTTTATACTGATAGTAATTATATTTTTCATTAAACTATCTTAATAGTCCAGTGGTTGCATGCGTGATTGTCGAGAGAAAGAACCGTAAGTTCGATTCCATTCCATTACACCAAAAAAAAAACGTATAAAAATGAAACAAACAAAAAAAATGAGAGGCATACGATAATAATTTAACTAATAACCCTCGCGATAGTTAATTTAATGACTCCAATTTATGGGAATAATAATTTTATGGCATTCATAAATGAAGTGTTTATTTACAATATGAGTAACATGTAACCAGATTGCTAGTGAAAATTTTCCTTTACATTTGTTTTGTTAGATATTTTCACTTCCATGCAATGAAATTATCCTTACATATAAAATACATACTAAACCGAACAGCATCACAAAAAAAACAGGTAATTTTTATCATAGAATCTGTTTGAAAAAATTTTCTAATCAACATGCTCCCATGTTGGAATTTTTCGTCAAAAATAGTTTGTGAACGTCCAAAATCATGTCCTGAACCCATGGTATCCGTTTGTGCGTCGATGTCTCTTACACCCTTTATAATATGCATAATATAGTAGTGATTGCACCCGTGCGGAGCCGGGGCGGGTCGCTAGTTGAAAATATGATTTCTCTCTTGAACTACCAAAGTTAAAACTTAATCGAACTATTGACTTCATGCTCAGTAGAAGTTCTTGCAACCACTAGACCACTATGTACTTCGTATGGAAACGTTTTTTTTTAAACGTTTTCAAATGTAAATGTTTTTTTTATGTTTCCAATATAAATGTTATTTTTCCGAACAAATCGACATAATGAAAGTTAGCAACAAATGGTTTAAACCTTATGATTGGACATAAAACCACATTTATGACAGTGCAACATGACATGGGGTCCTTTTGACCAGCTTGAACCGTTAGAGCAAGAAATCGGCAAAAATTACTTTATGTTTTATAACCTAATCTAAGTATTTCTGATTTCTAAAGTTCTTTTTTTCCGAAATAACTGAACCGATTTAAATGCAAATTCACACACATAAGCTTAATACCCTATCTATGTATAACCCTAAAGATAGTAGAAAACATTTTTTTTTATTTAACTTTTACATATTATTTTATATTTACTGTGTGACGATCTGATCATGTTCGCGGGGCAGACATGGCCAGAAATTGCCCAAAATAGGGAGGTTTGGAAGGAAAAAGGGGAAGGCATTTGCCCAGCAGTGGGACACAAACTAGGCTATTAAAAAAAAACTGAGATATTTCGAATTTTCTGCTTGTATGGAAAAAAATAAAATTTAGTCTGTAGACAAATGGCAAGCGATAAAAGTAAACGCCCTGGTGGCCTACCACGACGTGTCGTAAAGGAGAGTAGTTCCAATATGGGAACGAGATGGCGCTAGACGACTTGTATAGCTCTGTCCCTTTCCCACAGTGGAACTACTCTCGCTATAAGACATGTATGTCATGGTAAGTTCCAGGAGTGTTTAACAGTTATTCAACTTAATACCCAAGCACATTAAGTTGAAAATCCATGACTACAAAACTGCTGCGATAAAGAACGAAACGAATGAAGACACATAATTATTATACTGCTTATAGGTGTACGAAGATTCATGAAAATCGGTATAAAATTACTAAACCGAAATAATGGGTTGTTGTAAGTACGCCACAAAATTAATTCCCCACGTCAAAAAAGTATGTATAAATTAGCCAGGTTTTTGTTTTTTTTTTGACTATCGTAAATTCGCCCCATTTATTTTTTCCGCACGGATAGCAGAAAAATTAAATAATATAAAATCCAGCACAAAACTACCGAAAACGAGGACACGATGTGGAATCTGAACAGAAAGTACTTTTTTTATCGTTTTAAAATCATCAAATTAGTCCCGCGACCAACAGCAAGTACTAGGAGAACAGGATCAAAACTATTTTTCGTGGGGAATTATTTTTGTGGCGAACAATCTGTATAAAATCGCTCTTGATAACTATTACAATAAGGATTAGACTTGCTCTAACGACCGTAACTGATTCTATCAATGTGAATTGATTTTTAATGTGTTCAGATTGAACCAGGATAATCCTTAATTACTATTTAATTATGTAAGGTGTTAATGATTCTCATTTAAAAACTACTTAGAGGTGTCTAGATAAGTTTAACAGTTTATTAAGTCAAAAGGTGTTGTTTTTAACCGACTGCAAAAAGTAGGTGGTTCTGAATTTGTCTGTTTATTTATCATAAATTACGACTGGGTGGGACGAACCGATTTTGATAATTCTTTTTTTGTTCGATGCATTATAGGGGATCAGTGTATAAGACGGGGACGCGAGGTATAACGGGGACATACACTCTTTAGGCATACTTAATACAACACTAACGTAGCGCAAACGCCATCAGCATGTCATTTGCAAGAGGCCATTAACAAATGCGTCCTGTTGGCGCTTGCACTAAGTTGGTATTTTGTTAAGTTTGCCTTAAGCACAGCGGAAGTGTGTGATTTCCCATCATACCTCGCGTCCCCGTCTTATACACTGTTCCCCTACTTGTAATTTAGTACCATAATTTTATTAAAACATCGGTTTTACCCAGTCGAAAGTTATGAGGTAACAATTTTAAAAAAAATACAGAGGGATTACGAACCTCCTCTTTTTTTGGAGTCTGTTAAAAATCTCTCCTGGCATTCCAGCATGTAGGCCATGGAGGTTATAATCCCAATTTTGTTTTTTTTTTATATGGCTTCGACTCTAGTCCAGGTCAAAGGTAACTGAGGATGGAGCGAGCTTATCCAATATTTGTCAGTTAAAAACTACAAGAGAGACAATTTGACAGGCTAAAAATTAATTATCCAGATTCAATCCTAAACTCGAAGTGCCAACATAACAAAACAACATCAACCAACATATAAGCAAACATCACCAACATTTGTTCCCCAACATTGGTAACCAACTCACCAACAATCTCACCATTCTCGTTGATCTGCCGTTGCTTCTCCATTTGAGCCTTCTTCTCCAAATCTCCGTGGTAGGCAACGTTGCTGATGATTTTCGTGTTGGCTTTGATTCTGAGGGTTTCTGGGTCGTCTGCAACCTGTAAGTAAGATTTGTACTGGATTGAAGGTTAGGGGCAATTCTTCAGTCGAAGCAGTAAGCGGCCCGGGGTCGCGGGACTGTACGAATTACCGTGACCCCGGAACGTAAAGGGCTATTGAAGGACACCCTGGATTTTAGTCAGTACGAGTCTGACAGTCCCTCTCGCTCTGCCCTGGGTTGGAGGACTCATTTTGATAATTTTACCACGATATAAAAAAAGCAGTAAGCGGTGCGGCGCGAATAAGACATTAATTACTTTGTAAGCACGCGAATTTGCCATTAGCGGTGCCCCGTGGCGTGTTTCTAACATTTCTATATGTTTGATCTTACCGGCTTTGAGCGGTGACTGCGTTGCGTTGCGTCGACGCAATACAGTTGCGGCAAAAAATACGTTGATTTGTCTACGACGCAACGCAATGCACTTATAGATCCTCAGTATTCTGTTTGTTGGTTAACAAAATAAAAACGAGCAATCCTTACTGACTCGCATCTGACATCTTATCTTGGCTTGGTTTTGGATCCAAAGACAGACCGCGGCAAGAGATTCTACCATCCTACTGTTCTTTCTACCACGGCGCTTGCGCAACGGTCAATTAAAATTGCGAGCGTTCCATTCCACATCCCTCAGCACACTTCCATTTCACGAATACATTCACACAGAAGCGAAAGTACCTACCTAAATATTTTACACATCAGACAAGGTACGGTACCTTCGCGGGACCTTATCATCAGGTAACCGTGACCCTGGAACGTAAGGGCTATTGAAGGACACCGTGGATTTTAGTCAGTACGAGTCTGACAGTCCCTCCCGACCCGCCCTGGGTGAGAAGATTCATTTACTTAATGATTTTATAACTAAACTTTTAAAAAAAAAGAGCATATATCGTACCTGTGTGAATTTTCCCTTACTCTTCTCGAAGTCGGCGTGGTATTTGACGTTGCTCTGTATTTTCGTATTCTCGGCTATTCGTTTGAGTTCAGGCGTCTCCGCCATCGTCGTGTGCTTCGCTTTCGGGACATGTCTGGAAATATTAAGAGGTAGATTTAATTTCGATGGAAATGTGAGAAAATAGCTATTGCCAGTGGTTCCACCCGCTACAACTCAAACATTATCCCAGGGGAACATAAAATCGGGATATATCCGCTGTTCTTTTTTCTTCCCACGACGACAGAGTCAGCAGACGATCTCCGGCCACCGTGGGCGCGGGCATTCGGACAGCGAGTAATGGGCAACACGCTGTCCGACCATGGGGACCATGCCCGGGTCGACGGCGCGTTGTGATCGACGCGCGCCTCAAAGAGTGTCAGCAAAATGACGGGGACTATAGGGCCAAAGCCTGCCGGGGTCGCAGGACTGTACGAATTACCGTGACCCCGGAACGTAAAGGGCTATTGAAGGACACCGTGAATTTTAGTCAGTACGAGTCTGACAGTCCCTCCCGCTCTGCCCTGGGTAGGAGGACTCATTTGATGATTTTACCACGTAAAAAGAAAAAACTTTTTTCTTCTAATTAAAACGATCAATGGCACATAATTGACAAGTCACAGTAATTACAAAACTATTCGCTGTCAAGCGTTAAATTCGCGTCGTTGGCAAAAAGCCCATCTTCCGCAATCTATGCAGTAAAAGTGTGAATAATTTGTGACCAACCACTTTCATTTGGTGATACAAAGTCACGCACCGATATTATAGATCGATTGACAGTTTATAAATAAAGTAAATAATTATTTAAATAAATTACATTTTCGAGGGTACCAACAGGGTATTTTAATGCATAAATAAATTGAAAATCTGTTTAGTCCGTCAGTCAAATACTTATTCATTATTTTTCAATACTCGTAAGTGTACTCGTAAGTATTGAAAAATAATGAATAAGTATTTCGTAATCGTATTATCGTTCTTCTTTGTCAATGTTCATTGCTTTAAAAAAAATACTGTTAATTATTTTTCAATTCTCTTATGGACCAAGCAGATTTAGTAAAGTATCTTATTATTTTTTTTCAGTTAAAAGTCCGGTTAAGAAGCCCACAACCTCTTCTAGGTTGACCTGCGAGATGGCATACACAAAAAAAAAGAATTCGGTAAAATAGCCTATTTTGGGCCCATTACCAGCTGACAGCGTTGAAGAGTTTAGATGCTTTATAAACGGGGTTTGTCAACGGAAGAATCGACAAAATCACAGAATGTAAAAAGACTCTATCATTAATTTAATTATGTAGACATAAACGTTTCTTTTCTTCAGTCATATGTGAGTTGCTAGCTAGACAAATCGAATTGTATAGAACTTTATATAAACTTTTTGGAAAAACGACGAAATTATCCGCGTAAAAACATAAAAAAGCATATATACAGTCGAATTGAGAACCCCCCTCTTATTTGAAGTAGGTTAAAAAAACAAACCGACCTCTAAAAAAACGACCTCAAAAAGAATAAAATAACTAAGTCGGTGGCAATAGGCAATGAGATAAAAAACAATGCGACTTCCGAAAGATAACTTTTTACAATATTTTGTTTTTTTTTTAGAAGCCACTTGCATTTTTTTTTCACATAGCGTGACCAATGATAAGACTAACAAGACACCCTTTTCTATGTTTCATTCAGTATGAATAGTATGCTAATAATAACTGATTACCGTATATTAATAAACATGATGTTTTGTAATACGGAATTCGCACGCAACTTGGGTAAGGTCAAGGACATTGGTGCGGTAATTAATAATTAATTTTATTGTACAATAAAATGAATTATATTCTGTTTAATTACTGGTTATTACAAGCCTCGAAGGACCGTCTGTGAAGGTAACCGTGACCCAGCAACGCAATGGGCAACTGAAGAAACAGGGTGGATTTTAAATCAGGGAGGACTCATTTAAGATTTTACCTACCAAAAATGAATTTCTGCCAGCCATCTTCTAACTATTCAGCCTTTTGCTAGCCTTATCATCAGTTCCGGATTAACCCCTAAGCAAATCATCATCATCACGTCTCAGAGGGCACCATAAACCGGTTCGGGGTCAACCCCCCGCCCCGAAATCACTGACCTATAAAAACACCAAACCTATCCGACGCAGAATGCTTAAATTTTCTAGCTTGCTTCGCTCGGTATTGCATCACAGACTATTAGTTCTGTATAAGTTTATAGAGTATCTCCTGATCCCTTTTGTTTTTTTTTCTATGTATATACGAATGTACTTCATTTATTTTTTCGTTTACGGAAAGGTGCAAAAATAAAATCGATCTCGCTTCGCTCGCCGATGTTACAATTATCTATTTTGCCGTAGATAGGGGGCACCATTGGCCACCATATGACCACTTCAGCCCTGTCCTATGACGGGGCTGAAGTAGTCATAATCCGGATCTGCATATCATTTTTAAAATAATCAAAATATGTACACATATTTATACATTGTAAACTCAATAAAAAAGAAAAATCGTAAGGAAACGTTTAAAATGTTACCTAGGCGAAGGATATTTGTAAATAATGGACATTTCCTTTGATTTACAACACAAAATTGCCCACATTGCTATATTTGATCCTTATCACTACCGATAACATTAATGTAGCATTGATGTAATGCGTTCAATAATCTTATCAGCAACTTTAGTATTTTATTTTTATTCATGGCGAAGATTATTAAAACACGTGGTTTAACTATCATCATCATCAACCTATAATGGTCCCAGCGCTGGGACACAGGCCTTTTCTGAGAGGGAGTGGGTCATAATCCACCACGCGGGCCCTGTGTGGGTTGGTAGATGTCACATGTCTTCGAATTTATGATTGTAATTCATGCCGGTTTCCTCATTCTTCTCACCAGCCCCACTCAGTGACCATAGCGGGACAAAACATGCGTCTCGTTGCATAATTAGAGACGAGTTGTTGACCAGTGAGTCAATCATTCATTTACATTAAAATCAGTCCGTTTTCACGTAACACACGTAACAAACATGTTTGTCTGTTCGTTATGTCACTTTAGAATATTCTTAGAAGTGTATTATGTCGTAGGATATAATTTGTCAAAATGAATTTTCGCAAAAAAAAATCTAGGGATAACGCGCAAACACAAATAATTAGAGTAGCAGAGTAGACGAAGTCCCATTTTGCGGGGCTTCTATTTCAGTTTAGAGGGTTTAAAGGAATCTAACCAAACCGAACTTAGGGGTGTCCCCAACAACCTTATAAAAGCTAATAAAAAATAAGTTAAAAATAACTAAAACCCGACTACGAAAAAATCGCGCACTGAAAAGTATAAAACAAGAACAAGCCGTGGTCATATGCCACCTGCGGTTGTTTCACACAATCTTTATTGGCTGGGTGGCATACGACCACGGCTTGTTCTTGTTTTATACTTTTCAGTGCGCGATTTTTTCGTAGTCGGGTTTTAGTTATTTTTAACTTATTTTTTATTTACACTATTTTGGGGTTATATTATTTGAAGTAAGCAATTTATGTAATATGTATAGTTTCTCAGTTGCGAATTTAAGATTTATCATTCGAAACCCATGTTGATATTGTTAGAAACAGAATATTTGCTAGTAAAAGCTAAATATTTTTTTTTTCGTTAACGACTTCTCATCCCCTAGAGGGCGCCATATTGGATTTGGTGACACGCCACCTACCCTATAACCAGCGGACAACTGAGACGCTTCTAACAAGACCTCATTTGTCATGTAATGATAAGAAGTTTAGAAGTTATGAGGGAACAAACAAACATACATACATACATACATACATCTATATATATAAAACAAACATACATACCGGTCAAAATCATAACCCTCCTTTTGGCTTTGCCGTAGTCGGGTAAAAAGGAGAACTGACTGACTGACATATCAACGTACAGCCGAAACTACTAGGGCTAGGAATGTGAAATTTTGCACACGGCTTCCTATTATAATGTAGGGGAGCACTAAGAAGGGGTTTTTGGAAATTTAACCTTTAAGGGGGTGAAAAGGGGGAATTAGGAAAGTACGTAACCCACGCGGACGAAGTCGCGGGAAAAGTGCTAGTACATACATACAAACATACATACCGGTCAAAATCATAACCCTCCTTTTGGCTTTGCCGTAGTCGGGTAAAAACTGTTTTTTTTTTCAGTGACATTGAGAAGTATCATATGCGTTTTTAATTATTGTCTAATTATTTATCCGGTTTATAAAATTTTATCTTGATTTTTAATCCTGCGACATAAATACAGGGTGAATTTTCGAACTGGGCGTGTATGGCTCAATCCATAACCATGAGAAATGCCTTATATCATCACTTTGCAGAATTTGATCCTTATTATTGAATGGCGTAATAATACAGGATGTGTTTTCTTTTCAAAATCAACAGCTTCGATTCCTGGCTAGTAATATTGTTCTTTCCATACAAGCCCTGTTGGAAAATTCAGCCTGTATGAGTATCTTCTTCTTTGCGTGTCGATGTACTCCAATTGCATCCGACCAATACGTAGCTGCCCGCACAGCTCTGTCATTTGCCTCATTCAAATCCTGGAAGGTGCAGGTGGTTGGGCAGGATGGGCACGAAAGGAGGTGGGACATGTCCTGTACAGAGGCTCCGCACTGGCATTGTGTTTGGGATGAGTCTAGTATACCCATTTGACCAGATGAGTAAGTATCAAGAAGCATGCATTCAATGTTGCATTTTGAAATTCCTTTAGTTAGGTTCTCAAGAGAGGATTAAAGGATTATTTACAAGCCGAGGCAGCCTTATCCACTTTGAAGTAAACGCGATTAAAATTACGTGATGACACTGAATTACTTACATGACATTAGTTTCTTCAAGGTGAAATTTAATGTATAAAGCTAAGCGGTGTTTTAATAGTGTATCTATACATATAATAAATCTGTAGAAGGGTCAATTCTGTACATTGAAAATATTGAAAAAATAAATAGCGGGGGGTGTTGCTGGATCGATACCAAACCCAAATAGATGATTAAAAAAATTTTTGTCTGTCTGTCTGTCTGTTTGTGCAGGCATCACGTGAAAACTAACGGTTCGATTTCGATGAAACTTGGTATAATTATTCCTTATTATCCTGGGCATAACATAGGATACTTTTTATCCTGGAAAAATACGTAGAAAAAATATCTTATTTTTCAGTTTTATTCATAGACGTTGTTCTGTAGAACCGCGAACACACGTTGCATTACCCGCAGTGGATTCAGCGCCGTAATATTTATAAGATGTCATTGTCAGAGTTACTCAAAATGGGGAAATAAACCATCCACGCGAAGACCGACATTCGCGCGGACGGAGTCGCGGACGGAAGCTAGTTGTATTAATAAAATTTTGCAGCCGTGATAGCCGAGTGGTACGACCGTTGGCCTGCCAAGTCAAAGGTTGCAGGTTCGAACCCCGGCACGCACCAATGTCTTTTAGAATTCATGTGCGTATTATAAATTAATTATCACTTGCTAAAAACGGTGAAGGAAAACATCGTGAGGAAACCAGCACACCTGAGAGATTTTTCAACGGTGTGTGAAGCCATGTCAGAGGCCTACGGGCGGTTTAAACTCTGACACCAGGTTGTTCATCAACCATACGATAAGAAGAAGAAGAAGAAGAAGATTAATAAACTTAAGGCGAGGTTGCAGTAGTGTGAACATGTATGGACGCACGACCTCATCCCCGCCAAAATAAGAGCGAAATAACCCGCATTTTGAAGGTTTTTCGCTTCTTGTAGAAAAACAAAAAAATAAATTATTTAATGTGTTTTTACCATTTACTTTAAAATAAAAAGCTCTATCTAATGATATAACTTGCATAAATCCAAGACGAAGTCTACGTGTTTAAAATTGTGATTTAGTGCCACGTTCGGCATTTTTTTATCGAGCCGATTTTCCAAATCGTGTTTCTATCTTTGACATTTACTTGAGAATATGTTCAATTTTAGTATAATGATTTTTAAATATTAAAAATCTAACATTTTATTAGATTTTCAGACGTTCAAAAATCTTAAAAAGTACTGCAACCTCCCCATAAGTATTGGGGCATGGGTCGACGGCGCGTTGTGTTCCACGCGCGCCTCTAGGAGTGTCAGCAAAATGGCGGGGCCTAGAGGACCAAAGCCTGCCGGGTTCGCGGGACTCACAAATCACTGTAACCCCGGTACGTAAAGGGCTATGGAAGGACACCGTGGATTTTAGTCAGTCAAGTCTGACAGTCGCTCCCGCCCTGCCCTGGGTGACTGGGAGGACTCATTTGATGATTTTACCATGATAAAAAAAGGATTGGGGCATCGAAAGTACTCATAACTATTCTTGGAACATATAAAGAAAAACCACATACCTCATGTAAGACCATAATTAATTTCCGCCCACTTCTACAAAATATTTACTCTAGTTTCACTGAATATTTCACAAAAACGCACTCTTTACCATTTCAGTCGCATGATTCACACATTACGCAGTGTAGCGTAACAACTATGTTGTGAGTAAGCTTAATTGCTATGAGTAACGTCACATAAATATACACCGGTTATGCCGTCGAACCAATTAAATGGTATCGCCGGATTGTCTAGGAATTTTAAGAGGAAAACTTAGTGTTGGATTTACGAGATCTGTTTTTCTGAATTAAAATTTTGCTGCCAGTGAAATTAGGGGTGTCCGAACGGAGCACAGGCACAGGGCGCAGAAATTACCAGACGGGGCGAGGGCGCAGTTAAAGCTCGCAGTGGACGCGTAGCAACAACCAAATGACACCGTAGAAAGGGTTTTGTCGACGGAAAAATAGACAAAATGACGGAGAGTACAAACATTTCCATCTTTCTGAGCATTCTATTCTGCAGTTGTATACAGGTCGTGCCATGATCGAGAGTAAAAATCATCAAATGAGTCGGAAAAACTAATGGCTCGGAGTGGAGCGAAAGGGACTGTCAGACTCGTACTAACTGAAATCCTCGGTGTTTTTTCAATAATCCTTGTAGAGTCAAGGTTACCAGTTTTGATAGTCCTGCGACAGATTACTAACAGCTCTTTGAGGCGCGCGTGGAACACGACGCGTCGTCGACCCGGGCAAGTTCCATGATCGGTAGGCGAGTTACCCATTACTCGCCGTCCACATGCCCGCGCATTCTCTGGCCAGAATTATCCTCGCGACGTCTGCGCGATCCTCGCATAGGTGAACCCTAGGCGTTTCTTCCCGCCCAATCCGACCCAGGAACCTACCGAAGCACCCGTGTCCAGTGAAGATCTGTGTCAGGCGGGAGGTGAAGATGTCGTGGCGTCTCTCCAGCCACTCCTCAAAGAGGGGTTTTACAGTCGCGATTGCGGCGTGCCCGTACTTCGGTTGCGACACTCGCACCCTCCATGAGACCCTAATATTGTTCCTTAGATTGAGTCAAATACAAGTATTTTTCTTTGTTTATACTATCAACTAATTGTCGTCTACTGCTGAACTTAAGCCTCTCCTGGCGAGCGCCAACACTCCCAGTCCTGGGCTGTCCGTCTATCCGCTGCTAGCCACATTCTTCAAATCATCGACACATTTTTTTTTCTTTCTTTCTTTATTCACTAATATTCAGCCTAGTCTTTGCGTGATAGTATACAAAAACATTTCCGTTCATGTAAAGAATTCACGTTGTTTTTCAGACAACAAACATACATTTTTGTGACGTTATTCAGTGATTCATTAGTTCAGGTTGAAACCAGTCGTGTTGGTCATACGTAGGCGAACTTGACGTACCAATGTGCGACTCATCTGTAAATTATTTTACTAACATTCTACCAGTCGGGCACGCCGCAATCGTGGCGTTAAGACCCCTCTTTGAGGAGTGCTGGATAGGCGTCACGGCGTCCTAACCTACCGCATGACGCAGGTCCTCACCAGACACGGAAGTTTCGGGAGGTACCTGTGTGTGATGAGGAGGGAAGAAACGCCTGGGTTTCACCACTGCGAGGATCACGTCTGGAGGACACGGTAAAGCATACGGTCCAGGACTACCCCGCTTGGGCAGAGCACCACCGTGTCCTCATGACGGCGATAGGCGGAGACCTCTCGCGCCCAGCATTGGTCGAGGCCATGCTGCGGGGCGAGATGGAGTGGGAAGCGGTCGCTTCCTTCTGCGAAGTAGACATGCTCGCGAAGAAGGAGGCGGGCCGAATGAGGGAGAGGACACCCTGAATTTTAGTTAGTCAAGTCTGACAGTTCCTCCCGCCCTGCCCTGGGCGGGAGGACTCATTTGATGATTTTACCACGAGAAAAAAAAAGCATGAAAAGACATAATGAATTGGGACACGCGTTTCCGAGAATCTCCCTAAATGGGGTAATTTTCAGGGTAGGTCGATAAGAATAACCTTCAAACCACGCCCTGTAGCCATAAATTGTCCAAAACATTTATTTCCTCGCAAGTCGGTTAAAGCTATTAAAAACGTGTTCGTCACCTTGACCTTATATCACAGATAACCTCCTTTAGATTCTGCATGCAAGGCAACCTATGCGCGACACATGTCAGTGCATTCTCTTCTTGTGCTGTAATGACTTGCGTATAAGTAATTATACGCAAGTCATGTTAAAGTTGGTCGCGGGACTCACGAATTACCGTGACCCCGGTACGTAAAGGGCTATTGAAAGACACCGTGGATTTTAGTCAGTACGAGTCTGACAGACCCTCCCGCTCTGCCCTGGGTGGGAGGACTCATGTGATCATTTTGCCACGTAAAAAAAAGTCATGTTAAAGTTTAAAAAGATTACAGAAAGAGGTTTAGTGTCTGGTCGATCAAGAACAAACACTCAAAGACATGACGGCACGGTTGGCGGAGTGGTCGTGCGCTCGACTGCTGCGCAGCATGTCGCGGGTTCGATCTGAACAAATATTTGTATAAACTACGAGTCGTTGTTCCGGGTCTGGGTGTTAGTTTATGTGTTTTTCTGTGTTTGTAAAAGCACCCATGACACAGGAGAAATTCCTAGTATGGGGAAAAGTGTTTTTTTTTTAAATTAAAAAAAGCAAAGGCCATGACGTGTAGCATACAAGGGTTGCCTTGTGCGGAATCTACAGGAGGTTATCTGCCTTATAAAATTATGTAAACGAAGCGTGCTTTCAATAGGTTGGTGAGCCAACTATTAACATTAGGTAATGGCGCGAATTTACATAATTATTGTTGGATCAAAAGTGAAACTGTTTGGTGACTCTTTTATATTGGAATTTAGGTTTTTATGTGTTACTGGGGCGTTTGAGATGTTTATTTTTATCGTGGTAAATCATCAAATGAGTCCTCCCGCCCATACTGTCAGACTCGTACTGACTAAAGTCTTTCAACAGCCTTTTACGTTCCGTGGCCACGGTTATTCGATAGTCCCGCAACCCCGTTTGGCTTTGGCACTCTAAGGGAGGCCCCGTCATATTGCTGACAACTCTTTCGAGGCGCGCGTGGTACACGACGCCCCGTCGACCCGGGTATGGTCCATGATCGGACAGAAGGTCACGGTGGCCTGATGAGACAATCCCGCGGCCCTGACAGGCTTAGGCCCTCTAAGGGGGGCCCGGGACATGTATGAAACTAATAATTAAAAGTCATGAATATGGTAAAGGAATGGGGTTTTTGGGACTGTCATATCTGAATTTATCTGTTAAAAAAGTTCCCATTTTTTGCCTTATACAAATGACTGGCTTTTGAGTTTATTCTTCGATATATTTTCAGTTTTGGAAATTATTTTTTGGTAGATAAGAGTCTTCTTGTTTTCTTTTCATCTAATTCGGCAGGGTTGTTTTTTTACGTGGTAAAATCATCGAATGAGTCCTCCCACCCAGGGCAGAGCGGGAGGGACTGCCCGACTAGTACTGACTAAAATCCACGGTGTCCTTCAATAGCCCTTTACGTTCCGGGGTCACGGTAATTCGTACAGTCCCGCGACCAATTCGGCAGGCTAGTAAAAAGTATAAAAATAATGAAAATACTCACGCTTCACAGTACGGTAGTTTTCCATATCCTTTGTAGGTGCGCATGTTGAGTGTCATGCCACATTCCTGACATTTGAAGCACCCTTTGTGCCAAACCTGTAATTAAAGAAAAAAATATATAAGTACCTAGTTTAGAAAAAAAACCTTTTCTATATTTTAAGTAATGCCATGGTGTGGTTGTGATTTAGGACAAAACACAACTTCAACAGTGTAATGGGATAATCAGGATATTTTTTTTAATGTCGGCCAACACTTCGGTCCGAACCGAGAATAAATCAAAATATGGCAAAATTTTATTATATGCAGTTTTGTTGTTGAAAGCATTCAGGTTTTTTTAAGCATACGGGATCCCGAATCCGACGAGAATAAAACGTTATTCTCTTGTTATGGGATCCAGGGGAATAAATAATATTTTTTGTGGGATCCATCGGGAAATTCAAGTGGGATTCAAAAGTGGGATCCAACGAGAATAATTCGTTAAAACGGTAAAAATCTTTCTACGTTCTGATATTTTATCTTTTATTCCGTTGACAAAAACACTTTTTACAATGCCATGCTACGCGTGCTACAAAACACTTCTTTTTTTTATCGTGGTCAAATTGTTATGAGTCCTTCCAACCCAGGGCGGTATGGGACGGTCAGACTGGTACTGACAAAAATCCACAGTGATCTTTCAATAGCCCTATACGTTCCAGGGTCACGGTTACCTGATGAGGAAGACCCGTGACTGATGAGACGGTGCCGCGACGCTACAAAACACTTATTATGCCATCAAAGTCAGTCAACAGGTGTCAAGTATCAACTTCAACATTAATTGTCAAGCAATTATCCTCAATTGATATCGTATGTAATGTACTTGACTTCACGAGCTAGTTGTTCAATTAAATTATCATAAATGAGGAGCTGGTCAATCACCTTTACGCTGCCGAGTCGGTGGTGATGACTATCAAACCGACCGTCGCAGCGCGCGATGTGAATCTTTGGACGCACATAAGGGTCAGCACAGACCGAGACGTGACGCGCGCGCACATTTCAATAGAGCTACTCAAAATCGAACTCTATTTCCTACTCGCAAAGATACACCTTTCGCGACGTAGCGCGACGCCGCGCGGCATTTTAATAGCGACTCAAAATCTAATTTTATTTACTACACGAAAAAATACACATTTGCAATATCGTTGTATCACGTAGCTCCGCGTCTTAAGCGCGCCAATCACGGCTAAGATACTATAATATTTTATCTTAAGATACCATATCGCTCGCCATACAATTCTATCTTAAGATACTAAAATATGAAATATTTATCATCTTCGTCGTGTGTGATGGTCCATTGAATTGTATGGCGAGCGATATGGTATCTTTTTTTTTTTTTTTTTTTATCGTGGTAAAATCATCAAATGAGTCCTCTCACCCAGGGCAGGGCGGGAGGGACTGTCAGACTTGTACTGACTAAAATCCACGGTGTCCTTCACTAGCCCTTTACGTACCGGGGTCACGGTAATCCCTTGGTCCCGCGACCCCGGCAGGCTTTGGCCCTCTACAGGCCCCGTCACTATGCTGACACTCTTTGAGGCGCGCGTGGAACACAACGCGCCGTCGACCCGGGCATGGTCCATGGTCGGACAGCGAGTCGCCCATTACTCGCTGCCCGCATGCCCGCGCCTACGGTGGCCGGAGATCGTCTCGCGGCGATATGGTATCTTAAGATAAAATATTATAGTATCTTAGCCGTGTGTGGCGCGCTCTATTGAAATATCTAGTTTGATCTAGTTATCTAGAATTGGCAGATTTTATGACGCCTAGTAATGTGGTTATAGGAGGCGCCGTCAGCGAGCAAACAGCGTTCATAAATTATACCTTATTCTTAACCAAGAGAAGCTACTTTTAAACACATATTTAGAGGTTCACAACTTTTAGATGACTGGATTTGACTGGCTGGAAATTCAGGAAGTGAATCATTAGGAATATCGCTTAAAGAGCCCGTTTTAGACACGCTGATGATTTCCCGTGCGCTACAATAGTGTAGTCAAATTCGCGCCGTTAAAAATCAGTATCTCGAAATATAGTTTTAAAATCAGAACCATGTATTTTTTGAGAAAACAATCACTATGATATCAGTCACATCTAAAATATTGAGCCACAGGCCCACAGTCCATCGAGCATTGCGCAAGCGTGTTTTCGCAAACGTTGTCCCACTTCACATCGTATAATACAACAATTAGGTAACAATACACTGTAGTGTGTCGATTAACGCTTGTGGATGCGACTTAATGTACAATGGACGTTGCAGATGTGTTTTTTTTGTATTGATTGGTTTAGCGAAGGGAAGTGATTGGCCTTCGAATTTATGATGGAGGAACGAGGACAATGTGGTGGGGAGACTTTTGGAGTTGGCTATAATGGCCCAATCACGATCTTAGCAAGGGGGCGAGCGGCTTTGTTAGGGTTCCGTAGCCAAATGGTACCGGAAACCTTATAGATTCGTCATGTCTGTCCGTCCGTATGTTACAGGCAATTTTTTTCGAAAGTATAAGAGCTATCCTGTTGAAACTTTGTAAGTAGATGTATTATGTGAACCGCATTAGGATTCTCACACAAAGATAAAAAAATCCCCATTTATAGAATTGAAATTAAAAAAAACACCAAACCCATACGTGAGGAGTATCTATGGATTGGTCTTTAAAAATTTTTGCGCGAGACACTGTACAGTGATAAAATGTACGCCCCCGTAACTTCTAAAATAAGAGAATGATAAAACTAAAAAATATATGATGTAAATTACCATGCAAACTATCAGCGAAAATTGGTTTGAACGAGATCAAGTAATTAGTTTTTTTTTTAATACGTCATAAATCGTAAAAGTTACAACCAAATACAAGAACTTTTATATTATGTTACTCGCTGCTACAGAACCCTTTATGGGCGAATCCGACTCGCACTTGGCCGGTTTTAATCGTGGTAAAATCATCAAATGACTCCTCTGACCCAGGGCAGAACGGAAGGGACTGTCAGACTCGTACTAACTAAAATCCGATGCCCTTTAATAACCCTTTAAGTTCTAGGGTCGCTGTTCACTGGTCCTGATAAGACAGTTCCGCGACCCCGGCAGACTTTGGTCCTCTAAGGTCCCCGTCAGATTGCAGAGAGCTCTTTGAGTCCGTCCGTCCGTCGACCAGGGCATGGTCATGATCGAACGGCAGGTCACCCATTTTTCGCCGTCCCCATGCCCGAGGGTTACCAGGTCTTAAAATGGAAAAGTCTCGCTCAGATTCAGCCAGATCTTGTAACTTTTTTTTTCTTTTTTTAGCGTGGTAAAATCATCTAATGAGTCCCAGCCGGGGCAGGGCGGGAGGGACTGTCAGACTTGTACTGACTAAAATCCACGGTGTCCTTCAATAATTCTTTACGTACCGGGGTCACGGTAATTCGTTAGTCCCGCGACCCCGGCAGGCTTTGGCCCTCTACAGGCCCCGTCACTTTGCTGACACTCGTAGAGGCGCGCGTGGAACACAACGCGCCGTCGACCCGGGCATGATCCATGTTCGGACAGCGAGTTGCCCATTACTCGCTGCCATCATGCCCGCGCCTACGGTGGCCGGAGATCGTCTGGCGACGTCCGACGCCGTGAGCGTCTACCACTGCAGCTGGGGTGGAGGGAGAACGCTGTCCTCTACCTCACGCGGCCCGCCTCCTCCTTCACGAGCATGACTGCTTCGCAGAAAGAGGCGACCGCTTCCCACTCCGTCTCGCCCCGCAGCATGGCTTCGACCAATGCCGGGCGCGAGAGGAGATCTTTTAACTAAGAAAAACATAAAACAACTGTTTTGGACATGTCCACTTAGCGCTTTCCTTTTAAAGTCGCATGAATTTTATGAATGGCAAGCCATCTGGCGTTTGTGGCACCTTCACGGCGTATAATAAAACAATTAGCTAACAATACAATATGCATTCCGTGTCGGTTAGACCGGACAGTGTTCAATGCAGTTCGAATACATTTTCAGAGGACAGACAAAGTCATATTTGTGATAACTATCATGTGAGTTATGTAATTGGCTGTTTGACTGAAAAATCTAATTAGTCCGTCACTAAGGTAATCAAAGAATATAGATATATATATAGACACGTATTTTTTGCTTTTGTTACGTAAACCAAAATTGACGAAGATACGACAGTTTTAAAATTGCAAATACGTCACAAAGTCACAAGCGAGTACAGTTTTTACTTGCTTGTGACGTCACGAGCCCCAAATCTCGAATTTTGATGAAAAAAAAAACAAAAATCATTTAAAAATATATAAAATAGCGTTCCACCGGTGTGGGAGCGGGGTCCAAGCTACCGGTGGTTATGGCTCCAGAGACAGGAACCTCCCCACAATACGAGCCGTATCAAGAAGTACTGCCTTCTGAATCAGGCCCTAGATCCAACTCCCTAAGGAGAGCCTCGAAAGGTGTTTTATTATAGGACTATTATTATTATATTTGCAATTTACTGATGCTGTTAAATTGCCTACTGTTATTTATTTATTTATTTAATAAGCATGGAAGACTGACAGCTAAAATAAATAGAATACAAACAGCATTGTGTGACTGACAGCCAATTAAAATTCTTCACTTCTAGAAGCAGAATTGGAAAAGTGAGTGTGAACGCCACTAAACAATTCAGTTATGGTACGTTTCCACCGAAATAGTGTGCGGCACATTTGTACGCGCACTCCACCAGTGCGCGTACTATTTCGGTGGAATCATTTAGCGCATCAGTAGGGTCGCAACTAGCCTTTAATGCTTACTTTTATTGTGATCCCGGTCTGGCCACTTCTGCACCCTGTGCTTGGGTATCCCCTTTTTTTCGACATTTCCCATCAGCGAAATGTCTCCTAATCTTGCGAAGCCATTTATGACAAAGTATACAACAAGTTATTTATATACTATGACTCATATCACGCTCCATTTTATTCTGTCCGTGGTATTATGTTGTTAGCTATTGTCTGCTGTCGTTTTATCTGGGTCAGGATAAAAATATGGTTTACCTTAGGTTTTGTATGCTTTGTCGTGACCAAGTTTATATATCAATTTGGCTCTGAACTCTGATCAGGCATGTTAAACCAGTCAGTTTTTGGCTAAGTTCTAAGTTAACACAGTTATTTTTTCATGGGTACCGTAAAAGGTAATAAATTACTAATCTCCTGACAGACAGACGGACAGCGGAATCTTAGTCATAGGTTCTCGTTCTACTCTTTGGGTACGGAACCCTAAAAAAGGTGTTATCACGAACTAGTTTTCTATTTAATAACGCTTTTCAAAAGCTTTGCCAATCGAAATGTTTTCTTTGGTCGTCTGACAGGGAAGAAATCCATAACACTAAGGCCACACACAGGAATTGCCGTTGACTATCACGTTTATACGAAAATTTAAAGACCATTATTTCGAAAAACAACGGGAAATGCAGTTAGTGTGGCCCGGCTATATGTAGCACTAGCTTCCGCCCGCGACTCCGTCCGCGCGGATGTCGGTCTTCGCGTGGGTGGTAGATTTTTTTTTCTACGTATTTTTCCAGGATAAAAAGTATCCCATTTTATGCCCAGGATAATAAGGTATAATTATACCAAGTTTCATCGAAATCGAACCGTTAGTTTTCACGTGATGCCTGCATATACAGACAGACAGACAGACAAAATTTTTTTAAATCACTTATTTGGGTTTGGTATCGATCCAGCAACACCCCCCGCTATTTATTTTTTCAATATTTTCAATGTACAGAATTGACACTTCTACAGATTTATTATATGTATAGATTCACACAAACACACGCAACACGTGGACTTGCGAACACCAGCCCGATATGCAATACAATGCAATTATGTCACGTATTAATGTGACCGTGATCGCAAATTTAATTGATAATATCAGTAATTATGTGATAATAATCCTCATTTTATCTAGAAGACCAACATTAACTATCATGGCTAAGTTTCTAAGGTGGCTGATTTTCACCAGTACCTAATATCTGATTGTTGTTTTTCTTTCCTCTTTTATTTTTGTTGATAATATAGTTTCTTTTTTTTCCTTATATTCATTCCAACACGTAATTTTAATATCTTGTTAAGTCTTATATTAGTCTAGCGCTGTTAAGTTAAAGGGGCATGCGGTGCTAACCTGTAATGAATTGTTTTACTAACCCCAGATTATGGTAGATTTAACTTTGACTATTTGTAGTATAAATAATTGTTGGTTGGTTATTAAAGAAAAATAAAATGGTTTTTGAAGTAATGTATTTTAATTTGGGGAAGTTCCTATAGTAAGATGTCGAAGGCAACTGCGGCCCAGGTGGCCTACTATGACGTCTTTAAGTGAGAGTAATTCCACTGTGGGAAAGAGACAGAGCTATACAATTCGTCTAGTGCCATCTTGTTCCCACACTGGAATTACTCTCTCTTCAAGACGTAGGCTACCTGAACAGCAAAAGGATCTGAGAGGTATTTAGTCAGTCAAGTTTGACAGCCCTTCTGCTTCCATAGAAAACTTTGTGCTTCATTTGTGGTTATTGGATGATTTCCAAAAAATAGAAATGAACAATAGAAATTTCCTCTCCCAAATTGCGTCAGAATTCCCAAATCTCGAAAACTGCATAGTCTACACCACAAGAAATTCTTTAGATGAACTAGTAAATATTCTTCCGTCGTCGTCTTTTTGAAGACCCAAAAATATTCGTTCCAAAATATATTTCTGGCGAAGTTTTCATCAATAGCATCAGCTCGCCGTATCATAGGAGTATTTCCTATCCAAGTTGCGTCAGAATACTCAATCTCCAAAACCGCTTGGCTGTCAACACCACTCGTCCGTAAACTAATTCTAAAGCGGGCAGTTAAATTAATAATAGCCCTGAAAATAAATGGAGCTCTTATTATGACTCAGACCTCGCAAATAACTCCTAATGTAAACATTGGTGTTTCCGTTTCAACGAGATTATGTATATTTTGGCTTCGTTATGCAATGCTTCGAAGTTATGTGAGACGAATTTTAAGTTGCGAGTTTCGAATTTTTTTATGTTACTTGCTTTACAGTGATTTCCGGCTATTGATGGTAAGTAGTCGATGTATTTTTGGCACGTTATCTGTTGAATAAATTGTCTGTTAAGATGGTAGGCGAGCCCAGAGGCGATGTTTTAAAGGATCGCTGTTAGTTTTTGACCTGTTTTGGTCTCCTGTATAAAACTTCCTGGCTGGGTTCGAAGCCTCGATCTACAACTCGACTGCTTCTGTATCAGTAGCAGCTCAAATGATCTTTACCACCGACGACGGAGGCGGCGAAGTTTTGGGATGATAACATATAAATACCGTGTTGGGATGTGAAAAAGAAGATGAAAACAACGATGACGACGAGTCATTTCGCCCGTTACGTTTGCATAATTTACCAGTCTGTATTTCCTAGGGTACTTCTAGACAAGCAGGTTTGACCGTCGGTCACATCATGCGAGCCTAACATAAATTAAAATACAAAATTTGTAAAAACTCGGACCCACATCTGGCATAGAAATAATACATAATCTTATCTGGTAGGAATGGTGATTTATGGATAAGTAGATAGCCATTGTTCTTGATTGCTAATTACATGTTCTGATAACCCAATCGAGTACCCGTAAGTACTTGCTTTGGACGTGGAATTGAGATAGAATTGGCTAATTTCCAGCATCATTAAATTACTAATTAGTCAGTCAGAGTTTTGAAAAATAATGGACACGTATTTATTTATTTTTGAAGTGGAAACTTCTTTAGCGGCGTTGTGCACTTTTTTTGGAATGGGTAAAAAGTGTTAAACTCGCGACAGGACACGTGACCTGATCGAAAATTCGTAAGACGGCGTAGGGCGCTTGCGCGAATGTTCGTGTGTGTTTATTACTATTGAAGTTTTAACTTCTGCCGGCACTCCCAGAGTGCAACCCGTAGTTTTTTTTTAAATCAGCGACTAATTAGAATATTACAGGGTGGATCCTTATGACGTCAGGACGCACTAAAAATGACACTTCGGGATGATGTATTGTGAATTTTAAAAGCATCCTAACTTCTAACTTATAATGTAACAAAAGAAAAAATTTCGGGCAAATATTTTTGATAATCTAAATGAGGCAGGACATCGCCGTCGAGGTCGACCGCGGCGGAGGTGGTGTGACGATCTGATCATGTTCGCGGGGCAGACATGGCCAGAAATTGCCCAAAATAGAGTGGTTTGGAGGCCTTTGCCCAGCAGTGGGACACTTATTAGGCTATTAAAAAAAATAAACTAAATGATGATCTTATTAGAATTTTTCAGTTATATGTATATCCAACAAGGTTTGACTGTCGCAGATCTACAAATGACAGCAGGGGCGGACATTCTCGAGATATGATTTTAATACATTATTACTAGAAAATAACCTACCTGAGTTACATCCATGAATACATCACCATGATAGTCATGTTATGATTCATAGTATGACAGAATGTATGAGGTAAACCCCATGTCATGGTAGTTAATGCTAAGTCAAAATTAGCATTTTCAATACTATTGAGAATTGGGTTTTCGAAAGCATTTACTCATTTTAAAATACAGGAATCCGACCAATCAATATCTTTTATAAAAAGTGTATCAGAGTTAAAATACGGAAGCTTTACAAAAAACCTCATAAAACACGTTAAAAACCATGTTATTTGGTTCCAACATGCACCAAACTGATTCTGATGATGGTGTAAGAACAAAAATAGGAAGAGCACAGATTTCTTTGCCCCAGTTAACATGCCCTACATTTAGGACTAACTTTCCATTTCCTCTTCGGATCGTGTTACTTTTAATTATAACTCTTAGCGAGGAAGTGCCGACTGCGCGCGTTAGTGTGGAGCTTGAACTATTTTTAAAGTCGGATAACTCGTATGCCATAAATAAATATATATCAAGTATAGGTAGGTAGATCCCCTAGAGGGCCAAAGCCTGTCGGGGTCGCGGGACTCTATGAATTACCGTGACCGCGGAACGTAAAGGGCTATTGAAGAACAACGTGGATTTTAGTCAGTACGAGTCTGACAGTCGCTCTGCCCTGGGTGGCAGTACTCTTTTGAAATTTTACCACGTTAAAAAAAAATAAACAGCTCCTTAGGCCCTCTAACCAGACGTCAACAATTCCTAAGTACCCGCATATCAAGCAGACAGGGTCTAAGAGCGATCATCCTGAGCAATTTGTACGTCCAACCGAGGTAAATGGGTCAATTTACTGTACTTGACCGTTGGTTAGCTAACTAGCTATTACAGTTGCTATTGCTGTCTAAGTACCCACTTTATCTATGCAATCTGCGAGAAAAGTAATGTACTAAAGTTATACCGTCTTACTACAAAAAAGTTAAACATCTGTTGAACACTTGTCTAAAAAAAGAGTAACTGCAAAACGACCCTTATGTCAACGTCAAATGCTGTTTTGAAGTTCAGTTTTTTTAGACAAGTGTTCAACAGACGTTTAAGTTTTTTGTAGTAAGACGGTATAACTTTACTACATTACTTTTCTCGGATTAAGTTCCCCAGGTGGTTTTTCTTTGTGGACAAGCCTTTGATAGACTATGTAATAAAAAAAAGTGTAACTGCAAAACGACCCTTATGTCGAAGTCAAATGCTGTTTTGAAGTTTAGTTGTTTTTAGACAAGTGTTCAACAGATGTTTAACTTTTTTGTGGTACGACGGATTAAATTCTTATGATGGCTTTTCTTTTGTGGTGATTATAGACTATGTAAAGTTTTCTGGGCATACGTCTTATAATTTGTTGATGGTGTCAACATCCCTATTCCTAAAGTGGCTAGTCATTCCTTCAATACAGTTTGAACTACTCTCTCGTAGTTACGAAGTAGGAATCCAGTTTAACAACGATGACATCAATATGATTTTCTAATACCCCACAACAGCTATAAGTAACAACATAATTTGACCCAATTTCCATCCGCAGCGTTCAATTGAACAGTTTACTTAGATTCCGAGATAAAAGTCACTAACTGTAACTGTCGAACGCACCGTATAAGGTTAAGGTAAACTCAGGTTAAGGATGACGGCTGGTTAAGAGTTAAACGATAGTTATGTTTGGTTTAAAATGTGGGTGTGGAGCAGTGGTGGCCCAGTGGTAAGTATCGGCTCCGACTTGATACTTGTAGGTTCGAAACAAGTCAAACGTACTAATTTATTTCACCAATGCTCTCAAAACGGTGAAGGAAAACATCGTGAGGAAACCGGCATGTCCTAGAACCAAAAATTCGAAGACATGTGATATCTATCAATCCACAACCTCTCCTCCTGCTGCGCAGCGTGTCGCGGGTTCGATTCCCGCACGGAACAAACAAATAAACCCGGGTGGGTCTTTTTTTTTAAATCCCACCACTATAAATCCTGAAAGCCAGAATCAACAGTGGCAACCACCGAGGTCGGAAAAACGCCGAGGTCTTTGCGTTCTTGAGCCACGGAATCCTAACATGACCGTCCCGAGGCCCATTTAAGTATTAATTTTTAGGAATAAATTAGTTACTCGCTCATACCTCATACACTACAGGCGCCTTTTAATTTTTCATACAATTAATACTTTAAGTACGCTGTATGTCAAAATATGATATCTTGTGCTAAGGCCTTCGCGGACTAGACGGTCCTAAGTCAGCCTTACAATCAGCTAAAATCATACTTACGTTTATTTCATACAACTGAAAATGGCTTTGTAAAGATCATAACCTAACTTCTTTGTTAAAATATGAATGAACTGCCATTAGGCAGTTAACATTGTACATTGAGTACAATGAGAACAGCTCGTAACCTCGAACAACTGATTCACGATTCTTTTTATTTTCTTTTCAACGAGACGAATTCAACATCTGGGTGTCATGCTGCATATGAGCATTCGGATACCGGATCAAAAAGTTTTGTCAGTTAGCTGCTGTTTTTCAGTAATTTTTCATTATTTTTTAAAGGTTTTTAGTGGATGACTGGGCAAAATTTAGAAGTATGTTCAAATATATTTTTGGCATAAATAAGGTCAGTTGTTTGATCAATTGTTAACCTAACTAGTAGTTAAAATGCTACACATTTATAACAAACGGTCAAAAAATAAAGGATTTTAACAATAATATTTTTTACTATGTAATGATCAAACAAAAGTACAAAAGTAATGCTGATACTATTAAAATAATTTATTTATTAGATACTAAGGAACGTGACCGCAAAACAGAGAAAAGGCAGACGATATACAAATAGTTTTATCGTTATTTCAAACTAACGATAGTTAACATAGTGCAACCGACGTTTTAGGTCAAGCGCCACTCATAGGTCGCAGTTATACTTGCTACTTTCTATATTTTGACGACCATCTGAACGTAGCTAGGTTTATGTCTAGTGCTCTCAACTACGAAGATTTTCGATTAAAGTGAATTTTTAAGACACTACGTAGCAATCAAATTAGGAGAAATATTTACATAGTTGGTTACAATGATAATATTAGGCAACATTTGGCTCTGCCTTAGACTTAGCAGTAACCGTGTCTTTTAGTCGACATAAGACTAAACTGCGGTTAACAACAGCGTCAGTTAAACAAAAGATTAACATTGTGCAACTGGCGTTTAACCTCAGGCGCCACTCACGGGTCGCAGTTATTCTTGCTACTTTCTATATTATGACGACCATCTGTATGTAGCTAGCTTTATGACTGTTGTTCAAGACTTATAAGGACTTGTTTAGCTCACAATCAGGTCATATCATGTGCTTTTTTGATGTTAAGGTTTTAACGTAACAGGTTATTAAATATTATTTTTAATCACATCTTTTCAAAAAGAGTTTACATCTCTTAAGCAAAACAGCTTTTTGTTCCATCTTTTTTAAATAGGAACTCTAAATAATTTGAATTTGGAAGTTGGTAAATATTTTAAAAATTTGAAAAGCGAAACATAAACGAGCGCGATTTGAGCCAGACTCAGTTATGGGCCTACCACACGCTCAAGCTTCACCACAATTTTGCCTGCACAAGCCCGGCCTGCGCGTACTTGCCTGTGTGTGTGGTTGGGCGTTCAGTGTTGCCGACCATTTATTGTTTACTAGCTTTTGCCCGCGACTTCGTTCGCGTGGAATAGTGAAAACTATCCTATGTCCTTTCTCAAGTTCCAAACTATGTCTGTACCAAATTACACACAAATCGGTTCAGTAGTTTAGGCGTGAAGAAAAGACAGACAGAGTTACTTTTGCATTTATAATTTAGTATGGATTCATGCGAGAAGCTTGCGCAGGCTGAACTATGGTGAAGCTTGTGCGTGTGGTAGGCCCATTAGATTGATACAAATAATGTAAGGAAATGGGAAGATTATTTTATAAAGGTTGATTGTTTGTGCTAGAACTAGCTGCTCGCCGCGGTTTCACCCCCGCTGCTCAGCACCTATTGGTCGTAGCGTGATGATATATATTATATAGGCTATAACCTTCCTAGATAAATGGAGTTTATAACACAATTCGATTTTTTCGGTTCGAACCAGTAGTTTCTAAGATATGCGCGTTCAAACAAACACTCTTCAAGCTTTATAATGGCGACTAGATCCCAAGAAATAATTCTTTTCCAGTTATCTTTAAACTGTCGTGAAGATACAATCATGACAAAGAAGCTGCGCAGTGACCGCAAGACATACTGGTCTGAATCGAATAATTAAATCAATAATAGTGTTTGTAGGAGCGCCCGATGACATGGGGGGATACCATGCTGTGCTCATAACTGTGGATATTTCGAATCGTGTAAAAATGTGAAAATAAGTTTTTATTTTAGATACTCAATCTTGTTTAATTTTTCTTTGGGTTCCTGAGACTCCGCTGTCCGTCTGTCTGTCTCTCCGTCTTTCACTAGGTCTTATACATGAACCGTGATAGTAAGATAGTTGACATTTTCACAGATTATGTATTTCTGTTGGCACTGTAACAACAAATACAAACAAAAATATCAGAAAAATAAATATTTAAAGGGGCTCCCATGAAACAAACTTGATTGTTTTTTCTGCAGTTTCTATATTTGCCGACTCGTACTTAGCCGGATTTTAATTGCAGATGAATATGCAACGCCGAAAATCTTTTCCAGGGTGACCACTATTTACCAAAATCAATATTCCCTGACTTTTCCCGGTATTCCAGGCGCTTTTTCAAGTTTTTCCATAATCTTAAATTTTTTACCACAATTTTACTTTAAACCACGAAATGACAATTCCCTGACTTTTCCATGGCTAGCAAAATTCTACGACTTTTCCCGGTTTTCCAGAAAGTGGCCACCCTGTTTTCAACACTTTGTATAAGTGTAGGTCAGGATGGAGGGTGTATTGTTTCAGAAAATAATTTATGTATGAAAGGAATCTACAAAAAAAATACCTTTATGAAAAAAACAACAAACTTTACTACTTTGCTTTACTTTTTTTTTAAACTTTCTCAATGTCCTAGAAAACGTCAAACGAAACGTCACCGTACTACCGTCATTCCGTCACGGTTCTAAACAGGGCACAATGACTTTTGTCGCTCCAACGCTCACACCAATGTTGACATACAACGTTACTAAGCTGGATATAAATCAGTGGATTTATCTCTAGTCTGATATGCTTCGCTGCTGGGAGAATGTGGTTTTTTTTTTATCGTGGTAAAATTATCAAATGAGTCCTCCCACCCAGGGCAGGGCGGGAGGGACTGTCAGACTTGTACTGACTAAAATCCACGGTGTCCTTCAATAGCCCTTTACGTACCGGGGTCACGGTAATCCGTTAGTCCCGCGACCGGGAGAATGTGGCTGAGAGTAAGTACTCTTCAAACTGTAGTAAAATACTTTCAAAGTGAAATAAATGGTTTTGGTTCATTTTCAACATGCCAAGCCTTTTAACAACTTTATTGTGGTCGGCTTCCACTCGAACCAGATGCAGCTGGATATCAGTATTTTACATGGAGCGACTGCCTATCGGACCTCCAAAACCCAATGTAACTGGATAATACGATAGTCAATTCTTAACTTCTGTCAATGAATTAAACTAGCTGGTCATCCCCCTTTCTCGGCTCCTGTTAATCCTAGCGTTATGTTTTATAGCCTTACTCGATAATAGTATACAACACAAACAGATTTCTTAAATTCGGACCAGTATATCCTGAGATTAGCGCTTTCAACCAAACAAAAATAGATTTAAGATTTGTATTAAATAGAGCAGTTATTTTTCGTTACTTCGAAGCACAATCCAAACAATGTACTGAACTAACTATGAATAGACCCCATCGCCCTTAGATAAAGATTAATCGACACCACTCCCCTCGCCATAGCGACTGCTCTTTGTCAAAAATTTGGGGGAGGCATATGTTTGAACGGAGACCGTACTGTTTGGAAAGGGACAGAAATTAGCGAGAAAACGTAGGGAATCACCCCATTTTATATTGGTGTGAAGTTCACATTGTGAATGCGACTCGGTGACTCAATTTTATCGAGTCTGAATGGCGTGGATTTGGCGAAAGAGTGGAACAAAATATTACGCGGAAGAGGTAAAACCATTCGTGGTAAAAGAAATAGCGTATTGCGGTTCAACTATGAATGAAAGTGTCAAAGACCTTCATCTGTCAACTGACACTTGAACATAACGTAAAAGCTATTACATACTTTGTGCAATTGAATTTTTTTATCGCGTATATTATCTTTTTAGAGCTTTATAATTATGTGATAATTGTTTGTTTTTAAAGCGTGGCTTACGTCACCATATGGCGTCAGCAAACTTTTCTACCTAATTGAACCGCGTAGTATGTATTAGGCTAGCGGTTTTCCTGGAATTTTACGGCTTTTGGGTAAGGTTAATCCACTGTGGACTTCGTCTATTGCCGAGGAAGGCAAGGCTATACATTAAAATCACGCTAAGATTAATAGGAGCCGAGCAGCAGGTGAAACAGGACAGTTGTTCCGACTCCCGATATGTTGTCAGAACTAAAAGAGAGTAATGTCACTCAAAAGTTTCGACCCGGGTATTTTTGTTGACAGACTAAGGTAGTAGACCCAAGGGCCGCGGTAACGTGCTTAAACAGTCTCGCGATCATTCTTAGCAGGCATAAATGAAAATTATCAGTATTATTATGCAAGTAAACGCCAGAAATAGTCCCCTATATTAATGTTATCATTATTTACATAATATACATTCTTATCGGACGACCTTGATAGTTGCTATGTCCACATAGACAGTTACGGTGACGAAAGCTGAGAACGTGGAACAGTTATTTCATGAATCTCGCATTTTCTGCTCTATTTATTAGAGAATTTAAATTTTTATGCGAGATATTGAAATTATTGTCGCGCGTATTACGAGTTTGGGAAAACTTCTTTGTTGAGAGAAAGTCATCATCATCATCCTCATATCAGCCCGGGATCACCCACTGCTGGGTATAGGCCTCCCCCTTTTTTATGCCATATCTCTCGGTTCTGTGCGTCTCTTATCCAACTATTCCCCGCGATCTTAAGTACGTGGTTGAAATTCAACCATAATTCATTAAATGGGGTGGTTTGGTTCCACCATCTAACGGCCATAGCATTCTGCACTACTTAAAATCAAATTGAACCTTGCCAAATTTCATAGCCCTGCATCCGCGTATACATCGTAAAAAGTGGTAGAAAAGTTTCTACAAGTATTTTTATACTATAGATTTGTACTTATTCCACGCCGAAGAACGAGACAGCAGCCCATGTGCTCCAAAACTGCCCTGAAGTTGAGGTTTTGGAGAGTATCAACTCTCCACAAGATCGTCGGCAACACGAAGGCGCTGCTGGCTTTCCTCAGAGATTTGGGGGGCATCAAATAGATTTCCCCCGTGGAGTTGCGGTTACCAGCTCGTTTTACAATACAATACTTATTCAACAAGATGATGAAGGACACAGTCTTTGGTCAATAGTCGGGTACAAATTCCCGTTTTAAATCAAGGAAACGGGTAACAGGAAAATTTTCAATGGGCATGATGACACCATCAGTAAATTGCTTATCCATTTAGTCCCCTGCCGGGGTCGCGGGACCAAGGGATTACCGTGACCCCGGTACGTAAAGGACACCGTGGATTTTATTCAGTACAAGTCTGACAGTCCCTCCCGCCCTGCCCTGGGTGGGAGGACTCATGTGATGATTTTACCACGCAAAAAAAAAAAACCATTTAGTCCATTCGGATGTCATATGGACACGTATTTTTCTATGATAGAATATTGACAAAGATAAAACGCATCAGAACTCGGAAGTGTGGGCTTCATGACGTCAGAACTGTGTAAAAATTAAACCAAGATGTGATGTATTACTGTATATTCTAAAAACGTTGAATCTTCGTAGGGAAATGGCTCACGTAACAGAAGAAACTACGGATCAATTATTTTTTGATAATCAATTTACGGACGGTAGGTAATAATTTATTGGATATGAGGGTCTTTCTTAATCTAACAATTTATAAAAAAGTACTAACTAAAAGTATTTACATAACTAAAACTAGAAATTTAAGAATAGAACTAAATATAAATTTACGGACTAATTAAATTTTTGTCCGTATAAACTACTTACTGCCTTGAAAAAAAAAACTATTTTTTTATTACTCTTTCTGATAAATAAACACGTAAAACACGTAGGTATCAGTGTCCAAAGTAATAAAAACATAATGAAAGCCACACATTGTTTCTTAATTGGCAAATGACAAACGATTTTGACCTAAAACACAATACATTAAGAATTTCTTCACATTGGCACTAATGAATCAAAATGGCTGAACTAATCTTAATGTTTTTGAAGTTAAGACATTTTTAACAGCCTCTGGTTAAAATGTCAGGTTTGAGTTATTACAAAAATATGTTGCAGTGTAATTCCCATTGCTTTACGGGTGATTAAAACTGAAATACTGGAGGCAATGTTCTGAAATCTAACGAGTTTTATTTCGAAAGTTTCATGATTATGAACGCTTTTGTCTCGGATAAAAAAAAAGTTACATCAACTTCGTAATTACTTATTCTCAATGACCCCGGATAAGTCGTAACATCCATTAAACATTGCTTTTTTATGGAATTGTACGTGCATGAAACAATAGTTTACACAGACCTACATGCATCCAATGTATAGCAGATTCTGCAGAAAAATACAGCAATTTACCAGCCTGAAGCCCATGAGCGTGACGGGACAGTAATGGGTGACTCGCCGTACGATCATGGACCATGCCCGGATCGACGCCGCGTTGTGTTGGTTCTATGCACGCCTAAAAGAGCTGTCCAGAAAACCGTGACCCTGGAATGTAAAGGGCTTTTGATGGATCACCGTGGATTTAAGTCAATACAAGTCTGGAAATGAGTCATTTGATGAATTTACCATGTTAAAAAAAAGGCTGCAACGATGCACGAATTTTACGTAGGTATTTGGCTTGTACGGAACTTGAAGAAGTGCCTCTAGTGTATGTACGACTGATGAACCAATTTTATCCATCAAATTAACGTCAAAGTCCTCGTTTACGTCACAAAAAAAGTGAAAACTCCTCGTGATAAAGCCTCTGGTTATGTCATGTTTGTCATGAATCTTATAGAGACAAGACCTAGAATTGTCTGAACTTTCCTACCCACAAGAACAATTCCTAGGACAATATTCTGTGGTCCAGTCACCGATTGTAGAACTACGGAGTCCCACTCGGGCGCCAAGATAGTTATTACTGTCAAAGGCACCAAATACAAGGTGGACGTCTTGAATCTGACGGTTTGTGACCTAATAAGCTGCCTAGTCTTTTACAATCTTCGATTTGGCTTCCAATCTAACTGATTGCAATATTTTACCCAATCGATAAGCCTCTTTTCTTTTTTTTTACGTGGTAAAATCATCAAATGAGTCCTCCCACCCAGGGCAGAGCGGGAGGGACTGTCAGACTCGTACTGACTAAAATCCACGATGTCCTTCAATAGCCCTTACGTATCGGGGTCACGGTAAATCATAAGTCCCGCGACCCGTCTTTTGCAGGCTTGGATTTGGCTTTCTATCTAACCTGATGCAGTTATTTACCTAACCTATAAGTGTCTAATGCACATCCTCAGTTCCCAATTTGTACTAAGCGCTTTCCATCTTCTTCTTTAATGCGCACAGCAAAAGAGTAGAACTCACTTCCTGCATCTGTGTTCCCGAACGCATGCAACCCTAATCTCTTCAAAGTTAGAGTGAACAGGCTTCTTCTGGGTAAGCTCGCTTTATCGTAGGAATTGTCTTAGTCACCTTTGACTGATGTCCTACCACAACGTCTTAAGCGTCAGTGGTTCCGCTCAGTGAACGAGATGGCGCTAGACGGCTTGTATAGCTCTATCTCTTTCCCACAGCCTAGATACTAACGCTTTAAGAAGTCATGGTAAGCCACCTGGACTAGAGTCAAGAGCAAACTCGATTCAAATAAATTTTACTGCACTTTTACTAGATTTACGAAATCAACTTTCCCTCGCAAAAGTTATGTCAAACAGACAAAAATGGCGTCTAATTACCGCCATTTTGTACGTCATAATGTGTCTATGGTCTATTAAGGCTCACTTTCACGCTTTATTTGTTTGCAATGTTGCGATAAATATTTTAATAGCCGGTTACTTAATACAGTATCGTTATTATTCATATTGTGAGCAGAGAATTATCGGCTTAATAAGGTATCGGAAATCGGATATGACAAGTTTTGTTTTGACAAGTAAGGTACAGTTGTAAGGAACGTGGTTCTAAGTTAATGTAACGATGGTTTGTTTATACTTTCTGTGCCAGAAGACTAACTTTGACTTGGGTGGTAAAGTTTGCCATTACCTTGTATGTTTGTTTTTTTTTTTTAAACGTTGCCCCACATTAGGAATTTGTCCTGTAACGTGGGTGCGTTTACAAACCTAGAAACTCACACACACAAACACCCAGACTCGGAACAACTACTTGCAGATCATATAAATATTTGATTCGTGCGGGAATCGAACCCGCGACACATAGCGCAGGAGTCCAATTGCTCAGCCACTGCGCTAAACGTGCCGTCATTTATTTATTTAGTACATAAGTCAATTCTTTCTTTCTGCCTTCTCACAGATCTGTAAATATTCTAACACTGTCGTCTTCATTCCATCAGCAAACAAGTTCAATCCACTCGCGCAAGCGCCCTGGGCGGTCTTACGAATTTTAGATCAGGTCACGTGTCCTGACGCGAGTTTAACATTTTTTACCCATACCAAAAAAGTGCACAACGCCGCTAGAGAAGTTTTCACTTCAAAAATAAGTTTTATCAAGCCAACCTCAAAAATAAATAAATAATTAGGTAGTAAGATAAGACGTAAGATGTTCATTAGTCGAATGTGCGATATACTGAGTTGAAGGCCTCGGCAATACAAATACAAATATTTTATTGCCAAAATACACTTTTTACTCTTCATACAGGAACCTAATCAGATTCAATGCTGCTAACATTCGCGGAACTGTCTAAACACGTAACCGTGACCCTGGAACGGAAAGGGCTATTGAAGTAACACCGTGGATTTTAGTCAGTACGAGTCTGACATTCCCGCTCCGCCCTGGGTGGGAGGACTCATGTGATGTGATATATATGTATATATTTTATCCCACCAAAAACATTAAAATAATGTAAAAAAATGCCAAGTCTCTCGATGCAGTCTTTCCATCGTAAAAAGTTTTGAGATCTCATAGAAGCCAAGTCCTATTCAAATTATTTTGTAGTTATAAATCAACATTTAGTAATTGTATCAATAGTTTTCTTTATATTATAATTATAGTGACTTGGCAATGAGCACAAGAAGAAACAAAACGGCATATTTGGAGTTGAAAGTCACACACCGCATGCGTAAACATTAATATCACAAAATTAATTTTCTTTTGGTTTATCCGTGTCGTCCCAACCGAATTTCGGCAACGGCAGTCAGTCTCATCCAAGACTAGTAAACTGCGCAGGACTGCTCATTGGACTGGACAGGGTGCTCATTGCCAAGTCACTATAATTATAATATAAAGAAAACTATTGATACAATTACTAAATGTTGATTTATAACTACAAAATAATTTGAATAGGACTTGGCTTCTATGAGATCTCAAAACTTTTTACGATGGAAAGACTGCATCGAGAGACTTGGCATTTTTTTACATTATTTTAATGTTTTTGGTGGGATCTCATTTATTTTTTGTAAGTGTATTTCTTTCTTTTTTTTTAGGTGACCTCATAATTTCTTGGACTTCAGCTACTGCTTTGCTTAGAACCCATTCTCTATCTCTTTTGTTTCTTTTCAACGAGCTAAATAAACATAAATCTACTAACTTACAAAATAAATATAACTAAACTAAATAACACGTAAACAACTAGATATTGTAACTACCTATGTCTATGTTATATTAATAAACTATTCGCCTAAATAACTGTTTCAGTAACAATAATAAATCTACTATCTAATCCGGCTAACTTAAGTTCTCCGAATATAGCTACAATATTTTTTTAGTTTCGAAATGGTTTTTCATAGGTAGGTGGCGCTATCAAATGAAAATTATCGAATTATTTTAAAGTACTACTTATACTGCGCTCGGTAACGAAACCATAGCGCGATTCAGACAGGTACAACGCCATCTATCGAGCGCGCATACAATCGAAATTTATCGCAATACAATGGAGTTTTAGCTTTATTAATTTAATGAATTATGAACTTTATGTATCAATTAATTATAGTCTATGTATTACATTTTTATTATTCTTTTCTATTCCATGTATTTATTCATCCAATTGAATACTTAAACAACGAACAAAGTTAACAATGCAGTCAAAATCCATACATAATGTTCTTGCCAAACCGCAAATATAAAATTGTTTTCTATGGTATATTATTTTTTAATGTTTTTATAATTTTTCCTTTATATGTGGCTAATGACCTATCTTGGTGCAAAATTTGAAGTTTCTAAGTCTGCTAGAAGTACCTTAGATTTTTGATGATCGGTCAGTGAGTCAGTGAGTCAGTGAGTCAGTGAGTGAGTGACAAAATGGTGTAACTTTGATCGACCGTAACTCCTAAACTATTAATTCAATTGGCATGTAATTTCGAACTTAAGCTTGTTCTAATGCCTACTATTATTCACCGAAAACCTAAACTCCTAGCTTTGTCCACGTCGAAGATATAGGGGGGGCGAAACAGCCGCGAATCGCATCGAGAAAAGATGGTACGGCCGTGCCCGTTTTGCTCGAGACTTGGCTGGGGCACTGCCGTGCCCCCAGATCACGTAAAAATAAAAGGGGTGTCGCCAAAACTTTACGCAAGCACGACGTTCTAGCAAAAACAATTTTTAGGGTTCCGTACGTCTGAATACAAAAACGGAACCCTTATAGGATCACTCGTGTGTCTGTCCGTCCGTCGCTTACAGTCAATTATCTCCGAATCTATTAGACCGATTAAGTTGAAATTTGGTACACATATCAATTCCTGTGACCCAAACACAGAGGTGTGACGTGAGCAGATGAAATCTGTATATGGGGGGTCATTTTTGGGGGGGAAGGGGAAAATTAAAAAAAAAAACTGAAAACTGCATCGTGTGGCATATCCATCGACCACACAGCCTATAGACACCTAATACACGATAAAACGCACGAAAACTATTTTGCCAACTTGCTGAGGTATGACGTCAGCGAGGGGGACGGGGTACTGCGTCCTGATTGGTCAATTCAAGGTCAGTGCATGTCACTAGGGATGGGACGGTTTTAAATCAAACAAGAAAGTATCGACATTTTTAAATTGTATTTAATAAAATATGTTTTTACATACTTGCATTCAATTACCTTCTTTTATTGTAATCACGATTGAATCATGTAGATAAAATATAAAAATGAATAAAAATAATGTTTTAAAATTTCCGTAATTATTATAAGCTATGTTCGAAGTCTTTGGTGAGGCCTATCAAATTGAATGCAGCGCGATGTTATAGAGTTAGCCCAAAAACATGCAGCCCAACGGATCTCTTCGCCGCTACCGACAATGCGGTGGAGATGACGGGGTTTTGGGCCAATAAAATATAAATACCGTCGCGGCAGCGACACGAAAAAGAAAAAGAAGAAAGGTTCCGAAACTATATTTTTTGCCTAGGAGACAGAAAAAAAGTTCAATAATTAAACTCACCAAAAGTGGCAAATACTTAGTTGGTACTGCTCAACTTAGTAGACATCGACGGTTTTTCATAAGAAAAAATAAAATAAAAAACAAAAAAAAAGAATAAAACTATCTTCGCTAAAATGACGTGAACATATTACACTTTAAGTAGATGGGATCCAATTCTCTCGCTTGGTTGCAATTATCCATTTATTTTTTAAATCAAGATCGTGTGGGTATCTAAAATGTATAAATTAAGGTTCACAATTTATTAGATGTACATCTGTTGTAATTTCTAATTATTGAAAAAATATTTTTTGTGTAAATTAATAGTTATAGGTTTTTGTTTTGCTTTATCGACAACAGAGGTGGTTGTACGATTTGGAACATCACTAATATGTGCACTTAAAATCGACGAAAAGAGATGGCGAAAAAAATACTTGCAAAAGAAAGGGACGGAATCATAAAGACGCCAAGTATGACCAGTATAAGATGAACCCCGATAAATATTGTCAGAAATTTAATCTAATTTAGATTATGGAACTATTAAGTTACCGATGAAATGTGATACCGTCTTTCAGGAAATTTGAAGTCCGGCTTTTTTTATCACACAAACGTATTGTATACGGGAACATATTATGTCTATTTTCTCGATTTTTAAAGGAGTAATGCGGAAGTGTTTACGGCTCACAGGAGTGGTTGAAACTAATACGAGCTTGGTGAGTGACGACGGTTATAAGACATTTTTGCCTAATGTGTTGACAGACATCGGTCGCCTGTTATTAGGAGTCTATAGGCTGTGTGGTCGATGGGCATATCAAATGAAAGGTCTTGTTGAGAAGATCTTAAATGTATTTTTTTGTAATTTTAGAATAAATAGTTTCCAAGTTATTCAAGAAAATAGACGAAAATTGACCATTCCCCCCCCCCTTATCTCCGAAACTACTGAACCTAAAATTTTGAAAAAATACAGAAATTAGTTTTCTCCTTATAGATTATAGGAAAACCTATAAGAAGTCCATGATAATAAAATAACATGGTAAATCACTCAATATTGTGCGTACCAACTTACATTTGCAGGTGGAATGTGTGGGAGAACATATTTTTTTTAATACGTCATAAATCGTAAACCGCAATTTACCTTTCAAAGATACAACCAACTATAAGAACTTTTATATTATGTTACTTGCTGCTACGGAACCCTTTATCCCGAGTCCGACTCGCACTTGGCCGGTTTTTTTTTACCATGATACATAAAGGCTGCCAGTGTTGCCACTAATACAATTCACAAAAAAAACTTGACGAGTTCTCCAGTAGTTTTTAGCGCAATTTTGCTACAATTATTGCGAGCAATGAAATAGAACACCGGTTGCGCTTTTTTTGGCAATAGCGTGTGAATTAAGCAATCACGACGGTATTATAAAAGATTCACGTAAACATCACGCAGGTACCAAAGGCGTACCTACCGCCGTCTGGCCCCCAAGTGTCAAGAAACCCGACGATTCGAATTAAAATAAAAACATAAAATGATGCTCTTAAATGAAAACTTATCGACAGCTACAAAGCTTCAATTATCGACCTAACATAGCTCAATTTTCAAAAAGACTATAAATGTAGTTGTCATAAATGAGCTACGATCAGTCGATCAGCATTTTCAATTTTCTATATCCCTTCAAGGTTCTGTTAGTGACATCAATAATAGAATTAGTTACCCGAGTCAGGATGCTTGTCTTTAGCCTGCAAAACTATACACTTAGATTAGAAGGGCCCCAAACAAGTTTTGATTCTGGCCTAGCTACGCCACTGGCAGTACAGATTTTTATCGCTTAGATATAGAACAATAAAGATAATTTTACTACCATATCCACACTTTCTTATCAAGCAAACATTTGAATACAACACAACATTACTTACACAAACAAAACGGATGATTACATGTTTGCATGTCTGAATACCAATTACTATACATATACAAAGACATAAAATGTAGTATCATGACGTAATCATTCAAAGGAAAAACGAAAGCGAGTGTACGAAGTAGTCGCGAATTTGGCACGAAAACACAACTGGTTCCGTGGTGTAGTGGTTATCACATCTGCTTTACACGCAGAAGGCCGCCAGTTCGATCCTGGCCGGAATCATATCTTTTTGGGGTTTTTGGATTTAGGCAAATTTTTGTTTTGAAATAATTATAACATTTTTTGCTATATTTATGGTACAAATCAAGTTTGTTCACTTTTTTAAATATTTTTGTTTTAAAATACCAAAATGGCTTTTTGTTATATTTTTTTTATAATACAGATTGTTACTTTGATTTGACTTTAAAATGCTGTGACCTATGATTATAAGCTTACATACTAGCATATTAGTTTTTATTGTTTTCTATTATAATTATTACTTTGTATGCCTTGCTGTAGACCGAGTTCCAAACGCCGAAATCCGGAGACGAACGAAGGTGTTCGATATTGGTAATCGAGTTATGGAACTCAAATGGAGTTGGACAGGGCACCTGGCAAGGTGTGGTGACGGCAGTTGGAGTAAAGCTGTGACAGAGTGGCGTCCAAGAGGAGTGGAAAAAGAAGTGTTGGCCGCCCGGCGGCGAGATGGGCAGACGACATTGTTGCCATTGCGGGAGTGTCCTAGATGAGGCTGGCCCGAGACCGTGAAGCTTGGCACAAACAAAGAGAGGCCTATACCCAGCAGTGGGTGAAGAGGGGTGTGGATGATGATGATGCCTTCCTGTTGGTACACTTATCAAATATTTTTTTGACAAGTACATATTATAATTTTATGACAGCTGCTAAGCTTGTTAATGAATGTATTATGGTACAATTAATTTAATTACTAGTTTTATTGACTAATAATGAATTAATTTCCCTAATCTAATTAAATTTTACTTATAAAATTACATACTCATGCAATTTTCCCATGTCATTGAATACATTTGTTTAGATAATTATATTCCTTTCATTCATCCTTTCCTTGTAAAAGTAATGAATATTAATTATTTATTTGCACCAATTATAAAACTGCTTTTGGTATTTACGTTTTTTAATAACAGAATAATTTGTAATAAATAAGTAAATGTAAAAGATTCTTAAATTTTTTATTCTTCAACTTAAAAACTTTGCCTCACTCTAGGATTTTTTCCTGTGATTTGATTACAAATATTAAAATTCACATACACAAACAGCTAGACAACAACAATATTTTTCGAACCCGCAACACACAGCTCGGCAGTGGATTGCTCAGTCACTATGCCAACTACTTGTGAAATGAAATTTTGTAATTACCAAGTCATAGAGCAGCATATTGTGTTTAAGTTAGGAAAACTAGGTTTTCGATCAGGCCTAATCATCACTAATCATCATCACTACTAACCAAATAATTGAAAAACCCCAAGAGTTTAATATCAATACCACCAATATACCTTCCCTTCATCGACTATTCCAAAGCATTCAATAGTTTGAAACATACTGACATATTTGAGACTGTGAACAATCAAGGAATCAATCCCGCTTGAATCAACCTTCTTTGCTACATTTATATGAACAGTACGAGAACCCTCTTTCAACCCAAACTTTTTTAAAGCACTCTCGTGGGAATTATTTAAATACTAACAAAATCATGAATAACTTGTACAAAGTAAATTCTCAGACAAAATATGTCACTAACAGTAAAATTATCCTTCCACAGAAGCGATAATGTGACAAAAATATATTTTAGCTATGTAAGCCATTAATGCATGGATTTTCCATAAATATGAGATTAAATTGACCAAGCAATGACGGCATTATGACTTCAGCTGATGATTAATTAGTTTTAATAAGGATAATCAAGTATTAAACACCATTTAAGGCAAACGGAATCAACCGAATGAGACTGAATTTGTTATGACTGCTTTGCCTGTTATTCATAAATGTGCAAATATGGTTGTGAAATAAAATCTACTACAAAACCATTTATACGTACTAGCCAGTATTAAATAAATACTTTTATATGCATTAATGAGTATTAATAAAAAAATTATATACAGTATTTTGTTGCACATTTTATGTTACACATGTACTTTTATTATTTAAAAGTAAGTACTGTTGGGGTTCGCCACCCCCATTTTCTTTCATATGTTTATGAGTCGACATTTGTCTCTGTTGGCAGACTTTTAGTTTCTGGATGCTTGCTTTCGTTATAGACCATGTTTGGCATCCATATGTGAGTACTGGCAGAATGCAACTGTCATAGACCTTTTTCTTTTCACATATTGGTATGGACTTGCTCTTCACAACTTCCTTGAGGGAGCAGTAGCGGGACCAGGTGTTGTTTAACCTTCTTTGTCATAGGGTGTTGGTGAGATATAAGGTGTTCCAGGTAAATGTATTTTTCTACATATTCGACTTCTTGATCTTCTATTGATATTGTTTCTCTAGTGCTGTTGGTAGGTCGCGGGACCAAGGGATTACCGTGACCCCGGTACGTAAAGGGCTAGTGAAGGACACCGTGGATTTTAGTCAGTACAAGTCTGACAATCCCTCCCGCCCTGCCCTGGGTGGGAGGACTCATTTGATGATTTTAAAACGATAAAAAAAAAAAGTGCTGTTGGTAATTACTTTCGTTTTAGAAAAGTTTATAGTGAGACCCGCTGTTGCACTAGCATGGGATAGTTGTTTTAGCATTTTTTGTAGTATTTGTGGCTCTTCTGCAAACATCACAATGTCATCAGCAAGTCTGATATGGTTTAGCTTTTTGCCGTTGATATTTAGTCTGAGGTTATCCCATTCCAGTTCCCTGAAAACGTCTTTTAGCAAATAATTTTAAGTGATAGTGGGTCCCCTTGTAGCACTCCTTTCTCAATTTTAAATTCGTCGCCTATGGTATCTAGCTGTATTTGGGCCGTGCTTCTACTTTAGTCTACGAATAGGATGTAGTAGGACTTTTCATATTCGTTATAATTTTCTATGACGTAGCCAATAGGGTTAAGAGACTAAAGTGGAGATGGACGAGTCACATAATGCGAAATCGGACGAGAAGGGTGATTGAGTGGTATCCACGCGACGGGAAAAGGCGTAGAGGCAGGCAACACAAGAGGTGGGACGACGATCTCACACAGAGGTGGAGGAGATTCCGTGGAGAAAGTCAGTAAATAAAGGCTTTTTTTTAAATTCTGGAGTACCAATTTTTTTTAATGGGCCTGTTTGACACAGTATCCGAGTGATTGACTGCTGTGTACCTTGTCTGTGTATTTGTATAACCTACAACTAGTTGTACCGAGGTGCTTATGTGTGTGACTTTCTATGTTTGTAAATGTATGATATAGGAGAAATTCTTAGTAATATTTTTACATTTTTGTTTTTTGTACAAGAACTAGGGAGTTGAACAAACTATCAAACTGAAATACAACTTTCTGAAATATTCTGTATAAGAATATATGAGCCAAGGAATGATTTAAGACCTCATGCAATAAATAAATATTTCAAACTAGATATTGAAATTAGCACATTCTTGTTCGTAAAATACCTATTTGTGTTGGTAAACTTGAAATGGTGGAATACCATAAAAGTGCATATTTATAGACTGGTTGTTTCAACATCTGCCTACTTAAATAGTATTTTAAGGATTACAATGCCACATCAATGTAAGTTTTTACATCCGACAGCTGTCAAATTTAATTAAATCACCTGGCATTCTCAAACTATGCATGCTATTTTAAAATAGCATCACATCACATAGGATTACTTACCAAATATTTTTTGGAAAAATTTCGCAATCAATTAGTTCGGGGACTAAAGTCCCCACTGGCGGTGTAATCCTTAAATATCTATTATTGAAGATAGCATGTTTTAGAAGTGGAACTTTATTCCCTTGGTGTAAACTTTACTGAGTACTGATTCGACAATATTTTACCAAAGGATAAAAAATAATTTAAGTACGTAAGTTGTTAGACAATGACTTTTTACAGGATATTTTGGTCCACACTGGTCTGACATAGTGGATTATGGCCCACTCCCTGATTCTCATGGCATACACACTGTGATGAGGCCTGTGTCCCAGCAGTGGGAACATTATAAGCTGATGATGATGAACTCATTCCTTCATCATCTAGTTTTCTGACTAAATTCCTACTTCTGTTCGCAATGTAAATATCTATTTTCAAAACAGGTGTTCCAAACAGGTTGTTATGCAACCCTTATGAATGTTGCAGCATAAACAATATTCATTGTCTATGCCAGGGATGGCGAACCAGTGGCACGCGTGCCATTGATGGCACGTGATATAATATTTTGGGCACGCCACAGATCGACAAAGTATGTAACACACTATGAAATGTAAGAAACGAATGCGACTGAACCTAGCTACGGTACGGAGGAGTTGTTAGCATTGCTTTATTATTTTCCCAATACTTACTAACTAGGTGAAAATTATTGGATGGCACATTTATGGTCTCATTAAACATTTCATTACAAAAAATGGCACGTTGATCCATAAAGGTTCGCCACCCCTGGTCTATGCTTTTAACTGAAAATATGATAACAATGTAGACTTCTTTTCAATTGATAGTAATTATTTCCATGTTGAGTTTCAAACTTTCTCCAAAGTTTGCCAAAAACTTATTCGCACTGAAAAATCGCTTTTTCATGACATTCAAAGATTTATTAATCTAATCTACAAGACTAAAGTACATAATTTCAGTTCTTATCTTCAGATAAGTATTAGGCGAGTGATAAATTTAAATTAACACAATGTAAACAATTTTGCGGGAATATCGTCGCCAATTTTATCTCATTTTTATTCAATTAGCAAAGGAATTAACTGTTCTTCCAAGAGTTATCATTGAATACAATCGATGCAATAATGTGACACAAGGTCGCGTATTGTCTAAGACAACTCTAATTAGGTAAAAAGGTCGATGCAAGTACAGATGTGGTATTATTGAGCTCACAATGATATCAGCAGCAATTTATATAATTTAATGAGTCACGCGTCCGGCTGTATGAATTGATGTGCCCGGCACACGACAATAGTTACGAAAAAAGTTAGTCCGTTGAATTTAGAACACCGAAAATTAAATGCAATGAGCAGCTTTCAAGTCGGCATTTCAATCGTTATTCTCGTGAAAATATGTAATAAAAAGTCAACCGGATTGTAAAAGTTTTCTAAAGAATACAAGTGAAAATTACCTTGTCCAAACATTTCAACTCCTCAGTTGGATAAACTGTTTTCTCACACCTTGCGCAAGTTTTATTCATGATGAATGTTTTTAACACAAAAACACAATAAATATATAAAGCACTGATATTTCACAGAGCAACACGGGTTTTCACGATTCACAAACAAAGTTCAAAACTCGGTATTGTTAGAAAACACTCAGGAGCACGATTTTCGTAGCATCTCCGAACGCGCATGCCAAAAAAATGACAAATGGCGGCCGTTGGGGTGGCAAACCATACAAAATTTTCTACCAAAAAAAAACCAATTATAATGTTGCCACATAATAATTTAAAAATTACCATACGTGTCTTCAACTACCTTCAAATTAATTCAATATATTATTTACCATTTTGCACCAACGATAGTCGTACAGCTTCTACAAAAAAATTGAAATTTCTAAAAGTTGCCAACAGGTTGTTACTGTAACGCGTTAACATGAAAAACGGATTTATCTGAAAGCTATGTAATCAAACCAACAGTTAATAAATAACCAAATGTAAGAAAATACTAAGAACATAGACACTTTTCCTTTTGAAGCACTGCCAGCGCTTCGTGGAACAACTGTTTTGAAGTTTGTATCATCTCAGTTAAATGGTTGTAGTCATATTGTTTTTCTTCCTCCAACATTTTTAGTTTATCCTCTAGAATTTTTAATTTCTCTTCAGTCAACTCCAGCCGGTATTTTAAATCTTCTTTATCAAGCTGCTCTTCTTGAGACTCGGAACTTGTATATTCACTTCGCTTATCACCGCTTGCTTCAGTGGAAGACTGTTTTTTAACCACTGTTGAGGATCCATTGCCGAAGTCGAAAGTACGCTCCTTCACGACCGAAACCTTTGAAATCCTCGAACCTTTTCTAGATTCTCGCAGATATTTTATTTCATCTTCCAAGTTAGAGATTTTTCGGTCGCATCGCCTTTTCTTTTCTTTCAATTTCCTATGGGCTGTTTCTAGTTCGTCCCATTTGTGTCTCTCGTCATCCAACCTCAAATTTAAAATCACAGCTAGTTCAGCCAACTGCTTTATTTCGTTGTCTGTTGCCGTTTTCATTGGAGTGAAGAATATGCTTTGCAGTGAGCATTCTTCGTATCTCAAGAGTTGGGCTCTTAGTTCTTCAATTTTGGTTGCCTTTTCAGTTGCCTGTTTCCGTAAAGCATCAATTTTGGCGGCAGTGTTTTTATTTAGTTTTTGGTATTCCATAATTTCAGAGTTCATCTTGTTCATTTTAGCTGTGTTTTCTTTCAGGATGTCTTGATAATACAGCTCTAAGGTTTTTATTTGATTCTGAAAATGAAGAACGAAACAAAATGGTTAAGTTCAGAAAATCTGCTTGGTTTATTCAAGTTTTCAATATGTAGAAGAAACCGATCTCTTAAGTTATTCAGGCTCAGTCATTTATATAACTAATTTAAAAGCTAGGATAAAAATAACATTTAATTACCCTCTGCTCATTAATCAATAAGTCATCATGGCTGCTCTTTTCAGCAAAAGTCTGCATCTTCTGTCTGATCGTAGTGGCATCGCATTCTAAATTTCTAACCCTGCATCTCGCACCTTCTAGTTTTCTCTTCAGATCATGATTTTCTTCTTTTAGACTTTCCATCTCCTTCATTGCTTGTTCCACCTCTTTCTTTCTTTTTAGTTCTATCTCTCGAATAATCTGCGAATTTGAACAATACAGTTTTAGCCGTGTTCAGTTCACCTAATTTCCGCTCAGTTAAGCCACCAGAATTCGATTTCTTGGGAGGCTTATGTGAACGTGGCGAGATGAGTTGGGCCGCTTCATTGTTGAAGCCAAGCGTTTTTGCTTATAATCTCAGGCAGATTCTGTATTGTATATAATTGTCGGAGGAGTCTGATATAAAATTCGATTTGGTTGTCATGGTTTTTTTTCGTGTATTTATTTAACGATTTATTTATGTTTATCCTAACCATGTCCTGCTGTTATTAGAGAAACCTTCAGTATTTAAGATGGTACCATCTTACATTTATAAATAAAATGGAAAAAATCCGCAAACAGCCACAAGAAGAGGAAAGAGTGCAGGAATACTTTTGCACAGCAGTAGGACACTAGAGGTCGGTAGATATAATATTAGCAAGTTTTTATTTTTAAATTAAAATACATTTTGAAGGGTGCTAACGTGAAATAAAACCTTAAGATATTCTATAAGTAGGTACCTGGCTAGGATCTTTCTTCTTGACATCAGCGAACTGCGAGTCTGACTTCTGTTTTCCACCCACTTGCTTCTCAAGTTCACTAACTTTAGCTTGTAGCAACAAAATCTGTTGCGCTCTGCCTTTCCAACCAGCCACATCGTTCTGCAACTCCTTGATACTTGTAAACTTATCCCCTAACTCGTTCTGAAGAATCTTCGTAGCCATCAGTATTTCATTTTTTAGCTCCAGGTTTCTATTTTTACTTTCGTAGAGCTTTTTGTTAACCATTGCTAGTTTGCTGTTCAGATCTTTTAATTCATCAGGACTTGCGTCTATTGGCTCGTCTTTGCACATGCACAGGTCAAGTTTCTCATGTTCTTTGTTCAAAATTTCAAGTTGCATCACTTTTCGTTCTAAAGTTGCATTCTTTGTTTTATAACTTTCTATCTCGGCTACCAAGTGGCGATTTTGTTTGCAGAGATCTGTGATTTTTGCGCTTATAATTCCAGCTGATTTTGAGGATATAGCAGGTCCAGATCCGGAAATTATGTCCCGTATTCGCTGGTTTAGATCAGCTATGGTTTTGTTTAGCTCTTTCGCATTTTGCTCTTTCATGAACACACATTTGCGTAGTTCATTATTGTCGCATGTCATTACCTAGAATATTGTGAGACTTAAATGTAGATATTGCTTACAATAAGAGAAGTTACTGTTTAATTTAAGGAATTACTTTGCAGCCTGAATAGGATAAGGACGAGGATCAAGATGATTATAGATGGAATAGAGGCGTACCGAGGGGTTAATGTTACGGCAGATTAGAACCAATTCTACCTACAAACTATCCCCTTTAGGGCTATGAGTAATGGGCTAGTCCTAATGGGGGTAATTTCGGCCTTGGTACGATTTCTAAACAGTCTGTCCAGAAGAATAACGTTATCAAGACCAGCTAAATTTTTAGACTTGTATGAAAGCACTGCCACTGAATGGAATTAAGTTTTGGTATATTCCTAAAAAGTATGTGAGCGGATGAGAAGAATGTTATCATAAGTTTTACCTACTTTTAGTTGTTCAAGCAAATGGGCATTTAGTTCTGGTGGGTACAAACTATCGCCGGGCTCAGGTTTGTCTAGAGCTGCCAGCATTTTGAGTTTCATCTCGTCAGTTTCGTCGATTTTAGCAGATAAATCTGCATTTTTGTCGTCTTTGTCACTCTGCTTCGTGCGAGTAGATTTTGATTTATCCGTCATGGTTTCTAATTATGCTGTTGTATTTAAAATATAAATAAAATATCACCATTTCCACCGAGCAATAAAAACTGTCACGCTGTGACACGCTACGTTAAATTTTGTTCGAATTTTAAAATTCATTGGATACCTTTTTTGTATAGTGTTCAAACCTCCTTTTTCGGTTTCTATTTTGGTACAGATCCATGAAAATCGAAGAGTTTATCAATACAAATTTTATTTTATCATAAAGATTAGTTTTGAACAGTATTTTACAGTTTTTTTTTTATTTCAAATCGTTCAAATCAAGTAGTTCCTGAGACAAGCGTGTTTCAACCAAAACAAACCAACCGTATTAATATTATGTATAGATTAATGCTGCAGAGCGCGCCCGTCTACTGGCTGTGGGGGAGTGGGAGTCGGGATTATGGCTTCAAGCACTCCCATCATCCACTATTGGTACCATGATGGATGATGCTTCATTTCGGCTCGCTACAAGTCTTCGTTTAGGCGCACCTTGTGTTGCTCCGCATCGTTGCCACTGTGGTGAAGCTGTCGACAACCTCGGACATCATGGCCTGTCCTGCAGCAGGAGCGCAGGTCACATAGCTCGTCACGCCAGCATCAACGATATTATTCGTCGAGCTTTTGCCTCCGCCGGCGTACCAGCAGTTTTAGAACCAAACGGCTTGGTACGTGACGATGGCAAAAGACCAGACGGAATGACGTTGGTGCCTTGGAAGGTGGGTAGACCTTTGGTGTGGGACGCTACCTGTGTCGATACCCTTGCGCCATCCCACGTTGCAAGCACGGCGGGCTGTGCTGGCGCCGCAGCTGCGGCTGCTGAGAACCTCAAGCGGCGCAAATACTGTAACCTTAATGGTTGCTACAGTTTAGAGCCGTTTGGGGTTGAAACGCTCGGGTCATGGGGTCCAAGTGCGCGTCTCCTTTTTAAGGAAATTTCTCGGCGACTGGTCGACACTTCGCGTGACCAGAGGGCTGGTTCTTTCTTTGGTCAAAGAATAAGCATTGCCATTCAACGAGGCAATGCCGCCAGTCTTCTGGGCACGTTTCCAGATGACAGCGATGCGGAGGAGTACTTTGACGCCTGAGTGTCTGTGCCTTTTTCTGTTTTTTCCTTTTTTTTAATAATTTTATTTCAGTTTTAGTTTACCTTTAGTATTTTTTGTAAATATTTAGTTTTATTCTTAAATTTCTAGTTTTAGTTATGTAAATACTTTTTTATAAATAGTATGTAATATAGTATTAATTTAATGTATAGATTACGTGTAACAGAGTAATGTGAAACGACAATCCTGCCAACATTACAAAAGTAACTGTCAACGTCAGATGAAATTAGCTCTCTGTCAAAAAAGTGACAGCAGAGACGATTGATTTTTGTCGCAGTAATCGTGTTTTTATTATATTAAAATTGTCTAAGTGAATTTCAGTGCAAGTTTTGGTAGCCTCCATGGACGTTTAGTAGTGTGGAAGCTGTTGAAACCTTTTAATCGGTTGCTAAGAGTACTAGGCAGGTAATAAATTGATTTGTCCTTGGGTTGCAGGCAGATGATCCTTAAAAGTTATGTCTTATCATATTGTTATGCTAACAAAACATCTTCACGGTACATTTGTGTGATATTTATGCTATTACCTAACGTGCATATATAGAACTAATGTTTGGTCACATGATTTTGTCAAGTTAGAATCTGAAGTAGATGACAGGTTAAATGGAAAAATAATTGTTTACTATTTGTCCTCTTGAGTGGTGTACTAGATTTAGATGTTACTGAAATCTCTTATCAATACTTACACTATACCATATAATTCTAATTTTGTTATTAAGAGACTAAATAATTCTAATTTTCCTATTGCTGTCTTCTGTTGGATGTTAAACCTTTCAGTTTCTCTTCTTGACAGTTTTAGTCTTCATCCCTACCTCTTTTGCTCTATTTAAGCAATAGAGAGTGTCTGATAATATAATTTTTTTACCTGTAATAAAAAAAATCTTAATATCATGCACCAAAACCAATCAAGGCTGTACAATGCAGTGAAAATCAGAATTTCAGAACTTATAACTTGTAAAATTTATTCAGTGTCCAAAGTAATGCCAAATAAAAAAAAAGAAAGCTGTCTATTACTTGGGACTTCAGCCCAGTATTTGTCCAAAACTGCAATAATTACATAAAATTGTTTCTATATTTTATTTTTTACTCTATTACCAATAATTTGAACACTCCCATGAGGTTGCATCATCACTCTCCAATTGCCTTTTCCTAGCCCAATTTATAAATGAAAAAAAAATATGCATGAAATCTATGATCTTTCACACATTGGGCATGGCTATAACATTAGAGGTTCATCATCTGCCTAGCCTTTTCGCAACTATGTTGTGGTTGGCTTCTAGTTGAACCATATGCAACTGAATATCAGTATTTTACATGGAGAGACTGCCTATCTGACTTGCACAACCCAGTAACCGGGTAATACAAAACCCTTTGGAAAGACTGGTAGTCAGACTTTTCAGTGTCTGACTGTATAAATCTTTTCAATATGCAACTGCTAATTTTATAGGTACACTATCAGAGTCTTCCTAATAAGGCATTTACACAATGATTTTTCGTTGATTTGTGTAAATGCATTCTAAGGCTCTGATCTTTAAAAGTTAGCTCAGTCAGGTGTCATCAAAAAATACAGTATAATTTTACTATAATGTGGATATTCCTACGAACACCATTTACTACAATTTTACTTACCTTTTTTTCAATATTTCTGGCTGAATCTGATTAAAATCCACCATGTTCCTTCAATTCCCTGTTACCTTCCAGGGTCACAGTAACCTGCCCAGACGTGACAGCAACGAGGCACACTTGATTTTAGTGTTTATTTTATAATTTTTGTAATATGTACCTATAGCATACTAATAAATGTCTTTCCTTTCATCCCCAGCCATGCCGGGCACAAACCTCATAGTACCTGTTGTGCTATGGGGCAAGCACGCCCCCACACATTGCGTGTCCTCCGTCTACCTCTCACGAGATCAGAAAACCCTTGTCACTGGCTGCTACGATGGACAGATCTGCATATGGCAGGTGGATCCTGATAATTTGAAGATGACACCGCGGTGCTTACTTGTGGGACATACAGCACCGGTGACATGTCTGTCTAGGGCTTCAATCATTCAGGTGGGTTTTGCAACTATTTCTGAGGTTGTAATGTATTTTAATATGGTCTAGTTTATAATATTGAAATCTTTAGGAAAAGATAATCTATATATATAAAAGGAGAACTGACTGACTGACATATCAACGTACAGCCGAAACTACTGGGGCTAGGAATGTGAAATTTTGCATACGGCTTCCTATTACAATGTAGGGGAGCACTAAGAAGGGGTTTTTGGAAATTTAACCTTTAAGGGGGTGAAAAGGGGGAATTAAGAAAGTACGTAACCCACGCGGACGAAGTCGCGGGCAACGTGCTAGTATTTTTATATAATCCGGCTTGAGTCACTCAGTCGATGCAGCGTACCATCTTTATGGTGTAGTGTTGATATAGCGTACCATCAATTTGATGTAGTCTACAGTCAATTTAGTGTAAGCTGTCGATGTAGTGTACAATCGGTTTGGTATTTTGTCGATGTAACGTATGATCGAGTTGGGCTGCTGTCGATTCATCAACCTGTCGATGGAATGCTGTCCATACAGCGGCAGTTGATGTAGTGACTCTTGATATTATGACGTAAGTCCCGTTTTGTTTGATCACTGTTGGTTCTTGTGATACGCGAATGCCTAGTACAAGACCTAGGGCTCCCCTGAATTGGCTATTTAGCTGAAAATTTCTAAAATTTCTGTGTCCGTCTGTTAGATTATCTAAAAATATTTGACACTAGTACCCGTATCTTCGTCAATTTTTATTAAAGTAACAAAATAAAAGAAAGTGTCAAATATTTTTTTAATAATCTGACGGATTAATTAGATTTTTTCAGTCAAATACCTTCTGCCCTGTTATTGAGTCCACTGCTGACGTGTGCGCGAACAAAAGTATCAATGTACTCGAACATTCTGAATTTGTTCGTGTTTACACTAACAATAAGCTGTAATTGATTTTAATTCTCATTTTCAGGATAACAACTTCATAGTGTCATCATCGGAAGCTGGTGAGATGTGCACCTGGGACCTTGTTGATGGCAAATGCAGAGAGAGTGTCAAACTATCACAAATACATACTAATATACAGGTTAATAGTATTTTTGTGCAGTTAAAAATCAAAATTTAAAGAAATTTACTCAAGTTAGGCTGGTAATTAGAGCAGTAATGGGTGACTCGCTTACCGATCATGAACCATGCCCGGGTCGACAGCGCGTCGTATTCCATGCGCGTCTCAAAGAGCTGTCAGCGATCTGACAGGGCCCCCAAAGAGGCCCAAAGCCTGCCAGGGCCTTACTTGGTAAAATTATCCAATGAGTCGATAATTGATGACTTTACCAAATAAAAAAAAAACCTCCATATAAAACAAATTTACTCTCTTCTGCATCGGATTTTATTTGGGATTCAGGATGCAACGAAAATCTATAAGTAAAAGTAGTAATTAAAAAAAAAACTTACTTTCAGAATTAAAACTGTACTTTAAATAGGTACTTTTAATATTTTCCTAGTAAACAAAAAAATATTAACTGATATCCTATCATTAAACAAAGTCCGTCCCTATGAGAAAAAGAAGTGTGATATAAGTAATAATTATTCCGTATTACTTCCAGGCATATCACATGTGCAACAGTGAAGACCTGCGTTTATTCTGCAACGGTTACTATGCAGAGATTCTGATCATGGACCCGTTTTCGTTAGAGATTCTGTTTTCACTCAGTTCTAAGATGAATCCAGACTGGATTTCCGCTTTACATGTGAGTATTACTGTCTCATCCCACTGCTGGGGAGACCGTTCAAGTATTACGTAAGTAGATTTATCACCGGGCATGCGGGCGGCGAGTAATGGGCAGCCGACCATGGGCCATGCCCGGGTCGACGGCGCTTTGTGTTCCACGCGCGCCTCAAGGAGTGTCAGCATAGTGACGGGGCCCCCTGTAGAGGGCTAAAGCCTGCCGGGGTCGCGGGTCTTACGAATTACCGTGACCCCGGCACGTAAAGGGCTATTGAAGGACACCGTGGATTTTAGTCAGTATGAGTCTGACAGTCCCTCCCGCTCTGCCCTGGGTGGGAGGACTCATAAGATGATTTTACCACGTAAAAAAAAATGACAAGCTGATTATTGGCAATAGGCATGGTGTCATTAATAATTTGAAAATGTAATTAGTCCGTCAGCTAGAGTTTTGAAAAATAATGGTCTCTTATTTTTTCTTTTGTTAAATCAATGCATATTTACAAAGATATAACGCATCAAAATTCGAGAGGTGCGGCTCGTGACGTCAGTAGCAAGCAAAAACTGTATTAGCTTATTACGTAAGGGCAAATTTTAAAAGTGTCGTATCTTCGTCAATTTTGGTTTACGTAAGAAAAGAAAACATACGTGTCAAATATTTTTTGATAATCTAACTGACGGACTGGGATGGGCTGACCACATAAGAGCCATAGCAGGTGCAACCTGGACAAGAACTGCCAGAGATAGGGTTAAATGGAAACAGATGGAGGAGGCCTTTGCCAAAAGGCAAACAGACAGGAAGACGTTGGAAACCAATTAACTGCTAAATACTGATATTATTTATCATTTGTAAAAATGCTACTGTTTGAATAAAGGGTTTTATTATTTATTATTCCTTTATTCATCTTTCAACATATTATTTTACATTTTTAAATATTAAAAAAAAAACATTTAAAAATATAAATAATAGTTGCCCACCGGTATCGGGAACAGGGTCCAAGCTACCGGCGCTCAAGGCTCCAGAGAAAGGAACCTCCTAACAATGCGCGCCGTGTCCAGAAGAAGAACTGCTTTCTGAATCAGGCCCTTGATCCAGCTGCCTAACGAGAGCCTCCTTAGATGTTGGTCGAGGCTTTTGGCAATTAAGCCATGGGCCGACACGACTATCGGCACAATTATCGCTGAATTATTATTATTATTAACTGACGGACCAATTACATTTTTTCAGACATATACCCTATTATTTAATATTATTTTCTAAATTTTCAGGTCCTCCGTCCTTCTTCAAGAAAAGATGATGTTGTGTTAGCTATATCAATAACTGGGACAGTTAAGGTAAGCATAGGAGCTGTGATTTAACCTCTCGGGCGCGTTACGTACACCCGGGTGTAAATACGAAAACGCCCCAGCGCCTTACGTACACATGTCTGTACATAACAGACAGTCGCTCATTGGACGTTGATTTTTATCATCTTCAATTATAAATCGCCCGAGAGGTTAACTTAAAGTTTGTTTTGTACAGTCTTAAAATGTGGGAACGAAACGGCACGAGACTACCTCCGGTACGTACAGTCAACAACAAAAGTAGATGATCAAAATCAGAAACTCAATACTAATTAATGAAGTTCGCGTCAGAACTGTGCAGATGAACTAGTAGTAAGTGTTTGGTAAATTATAATCATATACTTTTGAATCACTTCGACGCCACATTGTTCTGACGCGAACTGCGTTCTTTAGTATTGAATTTCTGATTTTGATTATCTACTTTTGATGTTGATTGTACAAAGAAGCTATAACCTGGGGGTCTTTAAGTCAAGACTGAATAAGTTCACTCAAGATTTATATATAAAACTAGGTTTTGCTAGCGGCTTCACCCGCTCCCGCCTCCCCCCCTTCTTATCTGCTCACTCAGGACCAAAGCAGCTTTCAACTGGTGAAAGAATTTTACAAATCGGTCCAGTAGTTTCGGAGCCTATTCAATACAAACAAACAATCAAATCTTTCCTCTTTATACGAGTAATATTAATAAAAAATATATTGGTGTTGGCTCCGACTTGCAAGTTGCAAGTCGTTATATGGAACAAAATCAATCAAAATCTTTTATTTTACATGGGCCTCGATGGGCACTTATAAAACGTCGAGAAGAAAAAAAAAATGGGCACTTAGCCAGACGCATTACTTTAATAAAATTTATTCCATCACCACATCGCACGATGAAGGAAAACATCGTGTGAAACTCGGCATGTCCTAGAATCAAAAAATCGAAGACATGTGACATCCACCAACCCACACTGGGTCCGCTTGGTGTGTTGGCCCAGAGAGGAAGCCTCCCAGCAGTGGGGTCATTTATACGCTGATCATAATGATTTTTTTTATGCGTGGTAAAATCATCAAACGAGTCCTTCCACCCAGGGCAAGGCGGGAGGGACTGTCAGACTTGTACTGACTAAAATCCACGGTGTCCTTCAATAGCCGTTTACGTACCGGGGTCACGGTAATTCGTTAGTCCCGCGACCCCGGCAGGCGATCATAATGATGATGATGATAACTTTCGCAGGTCTGGTCCCTCTTAGGCCACGAGAACAAACAATCAGAACCTATCTACGAGAACGAGTCCAAGCAGATTCGATGTCTGAACGCGCTGTCGCTCAACTGCTGTGCCTACAACCAGAGGACTGTGTTGATTGTGTGCGCAAAGTATTGCCAGATTTATGATGCTGGTAAGTTGTACACTTCTTTTTTTTTAACGTGGTAAAATCATCATATATATGCATATATATTGTATATTCTAAAAGCGTTGAATCTTCGTAGGGAAATAGCTCACGTAACAGAAGAAAATACGGGTCAAATTGACTTTTTTGATAATCCAATTGACTTGGACTAATTACATTTTTTCCGTATTACCGTCTTTTTTTATCGTGGTAAAATCATCAAATGAGTCCTCCCACCCAGGGCAGAGCGGGAGGGACTGTCAGACTCGTACTGACTAAAATCCACGGTGTCCTTCAATAGCCCTTTACGTACCGGGGTCACGATAAATCATAAGACCCGCGACCCCGACAGGCTTTGGCCCTCAACAGGGGGCCCCGTCACTATGCTGACACTCCTTGAGGCGCGCGTGAAACACAACGCGCCGTCGACCCCGGCGTGGTCCATGGTCGGATAGCGAGTTGTCCATTACTCGCTGCCCGCATGCCCTAAGTCATACGCTAGCAAAGATTTTCCATGAAAAGAAGAATTTGGATTTGAATCTGTGACCTCCGGACTCATTCAGACGTTCTTACCAACTGAGCTACTGAGGTCCGACCTACAAGCGTCGAATTCTTCAATACAATTCTAACATCTTACGCTTAAGGTGACGGTTGGTAAGAACGTAACATGTACTGAATCCTAAATTCAGAGTTCGGTTTTTTTAACGTTTTTTTTAGCTTGGTAAACTTATCAAATGAGTCCTCCCACCCAGGGCAGAGCGGGAGGGACTGTCAAACTCGTACTGACTAAGATCCACGATGCCCTTCAATAGCCCTTTACGTGCCGGGGTCACGGTAATTTGTGAGTCCCACGACCAATTTTTTTTTCTTTCCAAAGAAAATCTTTGAAATTTGCGACACATGTGTTGTATGTATAATATTTAGACTGGAAACCCGACCCGGATTCTCACGGGGAGCCAATATCCCAGTCGGTATGTTTTTTTTTCGCAAATGGCTTGAGGACGGCGAGTAATGGGTAGCTTTTAATCAGTAATGCCTTTGTCAAACAGACAGGCGAAAGCGAAGCGTTTCCGAAGCGATACCGAACCGAAGCGAGACGTCAGTCCGATAGTTCTGCCACGCTATCGGATCGCTTTCGCTTTTCTATGTGACTGGATTCAAACAATTCCATATATTACAAATAAAAACGTCACGCTTCGCCTTCGCCACGCCACACAGTGGTTCGAAATCGACGCTTAGTGGACATTGAAAATCAAAATGGCTTTAGGCGAGAAATAAAAATCGGAACGGCTTTATTTCAGTATTATTTATAATATTTGGTAATATGACAGAAATAGACAGCACCATCTCCGAAAAAAAATATTTAATATTTTTTTGTATGGAGAAAAACACAAAATTCGTTTTTTCTCACAACTTAACCAAACTTAAAGCCTGCGGCTTACATGGGGTGTTGTCCCACATGAGGCGATTCCGAAATGCTATAACACGCACACCCATGCGCGCCGCTTCGCTCACAGCAGAGTGTTGAAGTTCAAGAAATTCAGTTAGAGATTTTTACGTAGATTTAGGTGTGGTCTTGAAAACATACAAACTAATTGACTCTAGTGTGCTAATTTTAAAATTATAATGAGAAATAATGGAATATCTATCTTCTATATATATAAAATTCAAAACTGACTGGCTGACTGATCTATCAACGCACAGCCGAAAGCGCAGCACCTAGGAGCATGAAATTTTGCATAAGCGTTCCTTATATAACGTAGATGAGCACTAAGAACGGATTTTGCGAAACTCGACCCCTAAGGGGTTGTTTTTGGGGTTAATAGTTTGTATGAAACTTCGTTACTACAAGTGCTAGGAGTTTCAAATTTTGCATGGGGATTCCTCTTAAGTCATAGATGCTCACTACGACGGATTATTGCGAAATTCATCCCCTAAGGGGTTGTTTTTGGGGTTGCTAGTTTGTATGAAACTTTGTTACTACAAGTGCTAGGAGTGTCAAAATTTGCATGGGTTTCATGTTAGGATGTAGATGCTCACTAAGACGGGATTTTGTTAAATTCCACCTTTAAGGAGTTGCTTTGGGGTTGATAGTTTGTCTGAAACTTTGTTACTACAAATGCTAAGAGTATCAAAATTTTCATGGGGGTTTTTTTTAGGACGTAGATGTTCACTTATATGGGATTTTGCAAAATTCGAACCCAAAGGGGTTGTTTTAAGGTTAATAGTTAGGAGACTCAAATTTTACATATGGGTTCTGTCTCAAAATACCGTTTCGGTGAGCTTTTAGGTCCTAAAAAAACCCCCATGTGAACTTTGATACCCCTAGCACTTGTGGTAATATAGTTTCATACAAACTATCAACCCTAAAGCAGCCCCTTTGGGGTGGATATTCACAAAACCTCGTTTTAATGAGCATCTAAGTCTTAAAAAGCACTCCCATGCAAATTTTTATACTCCTAGCACTTGTAGTAAAAAAGTTTCATACAAACTAGCAATCCAAAAAACAACCCCTTAGGGGATGAATTTCGCAATAATCCGTCGTAGTGAGCATCTATGACTTGAGAGGAATCCCCATGCAAAATTTGAAACTCCTAGCACTTGTAGTAACGAAGTTTCATACAAACTATTAACCCCAAAAACAACCCCTTAGGGGTCGAGTTTCGCAAAATCCGTTCTTAGTGCTCATCTACGTTATATAAGGAACGCTTATGCAAAATTTCATGCTCCTAGGTGCTGCGCTTTCGGCTGTGCGTTGATAGATCAGTCAGCCAGTCAGTTTTGAATTTTATATATATAGAAGATAGATATTCCATTATTTCTCATTATAATTTTAAAATTAGCACACTAGAGTCAATTAGTTTGTATGTTTTCAAGACCACACCTAAATCTACGTAAAAATCTCTAACTGAATTTCTTGAACTTCAACACTCTGCTGTGAGCGAAGCGGCGCGCATGGGTGTGCGTGTTATAGCATTTCGGAATCGCCTCATGTGGGACAACACCCCATGTAAGCCGCAGGCTTTAAGTTTGGTTAAGTTGTGAGAAAAAACGAATTTTGTGTTTTTCTCCATACAAAAAAATATTAAATATTTTTTTTCGGAGATGGTGCTGTCTATAGCTGTCATATTACCAAATATTATAAATAATACTGAAATAAAGCCGTTCCGATTTTTATTTCTCGCCTAAAGCCATTTTGATTTTCAATGTCCACTAAGCGTCGATTTCGAACTACTGTGCGCCAGTCTGTTTGACAAAGGCAACAAAGAGTTTGATGGTCCCGCTCCCCACAAGACGGGAGGATTCATCTGAGGATTATTACTCTTTAAAAACATTTTAAACTATTCCATAGCTTTTATCGCGGGCTCTGAGTGCGATGACCGAATCAAGAAATTTCGTAACGAAAAAACCTAAGAAAATAAACCTAACACCCCGCATCGTCTAGCGTCGTTTCAGTTCGGCAGACTTCGGCAATCATAAATAAAAACACCCGTCATTAAAACAATTTACTTTTTCGTACTCATTCTAAACGGCCAGCCACAAAAGGAGGTTTTCACAATGAAACCTACTTACAAAATTCTCCTACAACAAAGCAGAGTGGTGCAGTGGAAGCGTGCTGGGCACATAACCTGTTGAAAATTTTGACCCAGTTTGGAAGTGAGACCTAGGAATCCTGTATATAAAAGACCCACTTATATCTTCATTATGTTTATTTTTCTTTATTACAGTAGTGCACCGCAAACATTTTAAATAAATGATATTCTCGTTAAATATTCGCGGTAGGCGATATTTTTTTTAATGCTATGCAATAGCTTTGCCGCGGCAGTCCCAGAGCGCCACACGTATTTTTTTAATCTATTCTCTTTTAAAACTCTGTTAACAGGTGATTTCTCAGTACTCTGCTCGATACAAGCGCCCTCTGGTGAACGTTGGATGTCGGGTGACTTCCTCGCGCCCGATCGGGTACTCGTCTGCTCAACGGAAGGCAAGGGATATCTGTACAGACTGCCCGCCAAGTAAGTGTGATAGTATGATAGATCGTGTTAGATCGTGATATGTTACGTGACACCGTTACTATGATCTAAGAAGTTACTGACTCCTTGACTATTAAAATTGACTTAGTGCGTTAATGACTGATGAAATTTTTCTTAAAAACTCTTTGTCTGTCTTTTATAGCTCGATTTACTGCCTTACACTATATGATTGACAGACATACAGACTCTTGAATCTAACCATACACTTAAATGACTCACTGAACAATAGCAGCCTAACATTAACCATAATCTCTAGAAAGAGACTTTATCTTCTACCTCAAATTCTGTTTTAGGTCTGCAGGTAGAAATTTCTTTAAGAAATAAACAGTGCCTTTGTACTTTGTTTTCCTTTTAAAATATTTTCCTCTATAAATCCGTGTGTGTACATAGATAAAAACAGAGAGGAAATCAATTTATTAGCATAAAGTCATCAATCAATGCAATTCTGTATCGCGAGATCGCACGATCTATGAATGACATAATATCTCCTTGACTATTTCACTTACAACCATCTGGCACACAGTAATATGACTAAAGTGTTTGGCTATGAACATTTTATGAATGACTTCTTGATTTCATTGACTGACTCTTTGACTAATAACTAGGCTAGGTTGCTATAGGATTGTTTTCCAGTACAAGACCGCTAACAAAGCTAATGTTTGCGATCTCAAACGATAAATTTGACATACTGTATTTTTTTGGGAAAAAAAAATCGAATGCTTTTGAATATTAAATGATTCAAAAAGGTTTTGTTTATTTTTCTATTTATTTTTAATTGGACTATCGTCTTTTGAGATTGCAAATATTATGAGAATGATAGTAATTAATTTTATTAAATAAATCAGTCAAAATTTTAAAAACCTATAATGTGGATAAGGTATGTTGAACAGAACACGATGCTTGAATGAAATGTTGATAAATCCAATTTTAAAAGCGCAAATTCTACAATGATTGCAGCATATATAAATTATTAGGAGGTGAGGTTTTATCTTTATGATAAACACTCGCCTTGTGTTCTTTTTTCTGGAAATAATTATAATTTTGTTCTTGAAAATTACACAATAAAACTTTTATAGAAATGAGGTTGCCCCATACTAGAAATTCGCCATGTGTGCGGTTACAAACATAATTCGCAACAACTACTGTACTGTACATCATACACATTTTTTTTTCATCTGGGAATTGAACCTGCGGCAAGCAGCCCAGCGGTCAATTGCTCAGTCACTGCGCCAACCGTGCTGTCAAAATTAGATAGTATACAACTATCTCGTTCAAGCGTGTGTTCAAAAACATACCTTATACTCTTCTGTTAATCGTTTAGTTTCGATTGGCATGTCATTGGTTAAAGTGTATCATCATTAGATTCTCATTGGAGCACTAATTGCCTATGTTATAGATGTTTATTTGGATAATCAAAAGGGTTTTTTCATAAACAATGTACTTTAATATTAAGAAAAGTACAATAAAAAATATTTTTTACCCGACTGGCCTTTTTCCAACTACACTAGCGAGTAAAAGTATGGAATCACTAACTAGGAGTTGATCCGGGATAGCTCTGTAGCGTACATCCCCGTCAACAAAAACTACACTAGCGCCATCTATGCAACGACAGAAGAACTACATGAGAAAGATGTCTACATCGCGCAATCAAAGTTATCCACGAGTTTAGAAGACATAGAACATTCTGACATTGAATGTCGGGCAGAAAGCCCACCAGACACAACACCCGTCTGGTCGGAAGGTACCTTCCTTTTCACCGTGGTAGTGAGGATTTCCACTCTGTTCCTCCTATCCCCAAAGCTCTTTAAATAATGATGGGATTTAAATGAATCTGGTATCAATTTAAAGTTGACAGTTAAACCCTTAAAATGGTACATTTTTATTATTCTTAACTAGTTATTAAGTACTCAAGATCGCGCGGAATCGGTGTAAAGCCTTTGTCAAACAGACTGGCGTGGCGAATGCGAGGCGTGACGTTTTTATTTGTAATGTATGGAATTGTTTGAATCCAGTCACATAGAAACGCGAAAGCGATCCGATAGTGTGACAGAACTATCGGACTGACGTCTCGCTTCTGTTCGGTATCGCTTCGGAAACGCTTCGCTTTCGCCGATCTGTTTGACAAAGGCATAAGTGATTCCATACTTTTGCTCGCGAATCCCATTCGAGTCGGATGCAGTTGAATATCAGTATTTTACATGGAGCGACTGCTTATCTGACGTCCACAACTGAGTAACTGGATAATACAATACCCGTTGGTAAAACTGGTTATCAGATTTTTATGCTGAGTAATAGTAATGACTACCAAATGAAGATGCTAAGAAATTTAATTTAAAAAAAAATACATTGTTTATGAATAATCCAAAAACTCCGTCCACATAAAATTTAAAAAAAAAAACCTAATAGCCGAAAGGCAAAAAAGAAGCTTTATCCTTAAGCTACACTAAAAGCTATGCCATACGATAATATTTGAAGATATAAACATTTCTTTTTATAGCAAACTTCGAGGGCGGGCTATCAGTAGGTCAGCACAATGTTTGTCTGTTTATTACTGTATTTTGTATGTAGATAGAGTTATTTTTTTGCTAGCACTATTTGAACGCTTTTTTATTTATTAAGATAGTTATTTAGTTTTCTTTTTGGCGATAACTTTATTTTAACAAGGCAAATAGAACTAAAGGTTTGTGTCTACTCAGACACAAGGATGAGGTTTCCTTTTTTTAGTGAAACGATGAAATACTCGAAATACAATTATTTATTGCGAATTAAATGTTTGCTACAAAGTTCTCGACCGTTCGTAAGTGTTCAAGAGATGGAATGACAATTATTTTTTCTTACTTAATTTACAACCACCGACATTAGATAACGCCTGACGAATTAAAATAGCAAGTCTAGTATTAGCAACTTATTGCATTTAGAAATTGTAAGGCGCAGCCGAAACATCTTCCCACCCGTTGAAAGGCTTGTCTTTCAACACTGCAAATCGTCCGCAGAAGGCAGGGAACATAGCTTGACCAGTGGTCGACGAATCACGCCTCTTGCGGTCGTCACATCAGCTACCCTTGAAATGCCATCGGAGCCCGGAAATAGGCGCGTAACACGACCCAGCCGCCAACATAATGGTGGTACATGATCCTCATGTATAATCACGAGATCTCCGATACTTAAAGTTTTGTTGTTCGTTTTCCACTTCATTCTTTGCTGCAGCTCGTGTATGTATTCATGTTGCCAGCGGGACCAGAAGTGTTGGTTAATTTGTTGCAGTCGAGCGTATCGTTGTAGGTGACTTTCTTTCAGATTTTCCAAATTAGGTTCCGGTAATGCCTTCAGCGGCCTTCCAATTAGAAAGTGCCCTGGGGACAAAGGAAGGTAGTCATCAGGAGATGAGGAGAGAGGACACAAAGGACGGCTGTTTAATACTGCCTCCACTTGTGCAAAGAGAGTTGTGATCTCTTCGAAAGTGAAATGAGAGTTTCCCATAACTCTTTTTATGTGGTATTTTGCGGATTTGACTCCGGCTTCCCAGATGCCGCCGAAGTGAGGAGCGTGAGCAGGTGAGAAAATAAATTTAATATTTTCATGAGTTGCAAATTCAGTTAAGGACATATTATTTGATTTTAAAAAGACGCCTATGTCTTTAGCGGCAGCTACAAAATTAGTACCGTTGTCGCAAAATATTTCAATCGGCTTGCCACGCCGTGAAATAAATCTGCGCAACGTCATTACAAATGCGTCCTTTGTGAGGTCACTGACCGCTTCCAAATGCACGCATTTATAACGTAAACACACGAATATGCAGAGATAACATTTAAGCAATCTGGCACCTTTCCCCTTACGATTAATTATGTAAAAAGGCCCTGCAAAATCGATTCCCACCGAAATAAACGGGAAACCCGGAATGACACGTTGAATAGGCAGGTCTCCCATTTTAGGAATTAGCGTTTTGCCTCGAACACGACAACATCTCATACAATTATGCACCGTGTGACGAGCTAACCTTCTGCCATTTATTGGCCATACTGACTCCCTTATCATAGACAGTAATAGCTGCGGACCTGCATGCATATGGCGTAAATGTTCCCGTTCAAACAATAATTTAGTCAGGTGGTGGGAAGAGTCAAGTATTATTGGATGTTTCTTTTCGAAACTATAAGTAGAAGAATTTAATCGACCACCGACTCTCATTAATTTATTTTCATCTAAAATAGGAGACAAGTTTAAAATTTTACATTTACTACTCAAAGGAATGTTTTTATTTAACGCATTGTATTCACTGGGGAAACATTTCAATTGAGCTATACGACAAAGATAATAAAATGAATCATCCAACTCACTAATGGTAAGAGGTAAAACCTGGTTGTTATCGGGATTGCGCATGTTATAACAAAATCTCCGAACAAAAGCAACTATTTTTATTAATTTGTTTAGACTGGAATAGTTTTCAATTTCTATTATAGGTTGTAGCGAATTGGTGTTAAGGTAAGTATTTATTTCGTTTTGATATATTGTGTTATTTATTGATATATTTTGTGAAACTAATGATTTTTTTAATTTAGATGTTTTCGTGTCAGACGCAGACTGCACAGGGAGTTTCTTTGCCGATACCTTTTTTATTGGGGTTTGTTGATTTGAATCTGGTAAGCATTTAGATTTAGTAGATTTAGATGTGTTTTTAATTTCAGGTAAGTTATTATGTTCAATTGAGTTTAATACAGGCCAATGTTTTTCAGAATTATATAAATAATTTGGACCTGACCACCACAGATTATTTTTCACTAGCTGCGTCGCGTTTATGCCGCGAGATATAAGGTCAGCTTGATTCATGTCAGTGGGAACATGCCGCCAGGACGATGAATCTGTGAGCTCGTTTACTTCAACCACCCTGTTTGCGACGAAGGTTTTTAGTTTAGTGGGATCATTTTTAAGCCAAGCAAGCACTACGCTGGAATCACACCAATGTACGATTCTTGATGGTTTGTAACGAATTGACTCAATTACACTTTTACATAATTTAGCAGCTAACAGCGCTGCGCAAAGTTCCAGTCGTGGTATGGTCATGGGATTTATGCGAGCAACCTTGGATTTCGCACATAATAATCTTACCATAAAGTCACGGTTGTTTTCCGTGCTTCTCACGTACACGCATGCCCCATAGGCTCTCTCTGAAGCGTCGCTAAATGAATGAATTTCTATTGTTTTAGGTGTGTCACACAACACGCGTCTTGGAATTTGGCAATTTAATAAAGAATGTACATTATTTGTAAACTCCAACCATCTTTCTTTTATTTCCTGAGGGATGGGCTGATCCCAATCAATTTTTTGCAGCCATAACACTTGTAATAACATTTTAGCTTGAATAATACAAGGACTTAAAAGCCCTAACGGATCAAATATTTTAAATGCATTTGATAGTATATGCCTTTTTGTGATTTTGTCATCATTGCATTTTATTTGAACCGGGAAGTTTAAATTATCGGATTTTGGGTCCCAACCTAGGCCCAGGGTGCTTGAGGCTTCACTTAAGGTTAAATTGTCTTGTACATTTAAAGATGAATTTTGGAAAAGATTTTTCGAATTAGTTTTGAATTTACGTAAATTGCAACATGCTGTATTTAAGGCTTTAGATATGGACATTTGGATATTACGTAATTGTTGTTCATCATCACATCCCGTGATGAGATCGTCGACATAGAAGTCGTGTTGTATTATTGTTTTTATAGTTTCGTCCCCACACTCCTCACCCACCTGCCAAAGACAACGCGTGCTCAAATAGCTCGCACTTGTGGTTCCATAAGTAAGAGTATTTAACTGCATTGTTCTGAGGGGCAAAGACTCATCTTCTCTCCATAGGATTAGCTGTAAATTTCTAGAAGTTTCATCTACTACTGTTTGTCTGTACATTTTTTCAATGTCTCCTGTTAATAAATATTTATATTGCCTTGCTCTTATTAATATGGAGAAAAGAGAATCTTGTATGTTAGGGCCCGCAATCAGGATGTCATTAACAGATAAACCAGAAGATGTGGGGACGGATCCATCGAAAACGACGCGTAATTTGGTAGATTCGCTGTTGTCCTTGAAAACAGCATGGTGGCACAAGAAATATGAGGGAGATGGTTTTCTTTCGGGAGCTACAGACATATGTCCTAACTCCTCATATTCCTTTATGAACTCAACGTATTGAGATTTTAGTTTAGGATTCTTTCGGAAACGTGTCTCTAAATTCAGAAACCTTTTTTTTTGCAATGTTATAGGATTCACCTAAGTTATTTGGGGAACAATTAAGTGGTAATTTGACACTAAATCTTCCATTTTCCAAGCGAATGGTATGTTGCAAAAAATGTGCTTCACAAGCCCTATCCTTATCGCTTAGAATTATTTTGTTTGGGATTTCTTCGATTTCCCAGAATTTAGTAAGTAAGTTTTCAATATGAGACTCATTATGACCTACTTTGGTCGCCTTTATGAGACTATTATTGCAACATATGTTATTTAAGCTATTTATGTTTAAAGGTCCGGCTATTAGCCAACCAAATTTAGAATTATGTAACCTTAGGTTGCTGGGAGCTAGGGAAGATTGTTCACTCCCTATGATATCCCAGAATAGATCAGATCCAATCAAAATATCAATCTCAGAAGGTTTGCAAAAGCTTGGATCAGCTAATTTTAAGTGTTTAGGAATTTTGAATTGAATTTCGATGGCATTTTTTGGTAATTTACCAGTTAGTTCTTTCATAACAAGCAAATTAAGGGTGACATTAAAATTATGATGTATAGAATGTAATTGAGCTATGCAGCTCTCCTCTACCCTATTAGAGGCATGGTTTCCTATACCGATGACATCAATGCTAGTTATTGGAATTGACTTAAGCGACAACCTATCCTTCAAAGATTTTGTTATGAAACTAGCTTGGCTTCCAGAATCCAACAACGCCCTTACAGTTTCACTTTGATTATTAATGGTATTGTGCACTTCAATTAAAGCAGTTGATAAAATAACTTGATTGCAAAGGTGTGCTGACGAATTTACGTTGACTGATTCTGATTCTACATGCGCATGATTATTAGAAACTGACGGATTAGGTTTATGCAAGAGACGGTTGTGCCTTTGTTTGCATTCAGGGCATGGTCCAATACCACACGAACTAGCACGGTGTCCTTGTTTAAGACAATTAGAGCATAGCTTATATTTTGATACTTCTGCCCATTTTTCCTGTAAAGATTTGTTTTTAAAGGTTGGGCAGTCGTAAATTCTATGATTTTCATCGCAAATCACACACATAAACTCATTGTGGTTCGAAGCTTCTTTGTTAGCACTTGCAAATGTTTTCACATTATGGTGTTTTTCGCCTTTTTTGTCATGATCTACACGTATGCCTGAATTATGACGCGTTTGGTTTAGAGAGCCCCTTTGGTTATTGCTGTCATTTTTATTCCTATTTAAGGCTTCAAGCACATCAGCGCGATCGACTAAGAATTTTTTAAAGTTTTCTAAAGTTGGAATATCATCACAATTGTTTCTAAACTCCTCCCATTTAATTAGTGAACGACTGTCTAATTTTGCTGTTAAATTAAATATTATGACTACATCCCATTGCTCAGTTACCAGTCCTAAACTAGTCAATGCTCTTAAGTTTTTGGTAACATGGTCTACCAAAAACCTGAGGGATTTTTCAGACTCTTTTGTAAATTGTCGGATATTAAATAATGAATTTAAATGATGATCCACGAGGAGTCGTTTATTATCATATCGGTTGCATAATAACTTCCAAGCTTCTTTATAATTTTCAGAAGATACTTCAAGATTGGAGATTATGCGCGCCGCATCCCCTTCTAGGTATGAAATTAAATAGTGGAATTTATGTATTGAGCTTATTTGTGTATTACCATCGACCAAACTCAAAAATGTATCTCTGAATTCGAGCCATTTAAAATACGCACCATCAAATTTTGAAATTTGTATACGGGGCAACCTAACACCAGAATCATGAGGTTCACTTCTAGTAAAATGACTACTTGGCTTACAACTATCTAGTAAGCTTTTTGCAATGGCAAGTGCGCTTACCATTTCATATTCAATTTTATCCCGCTCCTCAAGCTCTGATGACAGGTTTCCACTGTTTACGACCTCGATTTGACTTTGCAACTCATCAAACTTGGCTGATAATTGCTCAAATTTACCAAGCTTAATAGTTAACTCGGCAATTTCAACATTTGACAAGGCTACTGAAGGTGATATTTTATCTATATAATTTTTAAACTTGGTAATTTGGCCCTTGATTGAGCTACGCCGAATCGATAAATCACGTAATGTTTTAGAATCAGTATCTTGCATCATTTTATTTAATTAAGTCAATTTACGGAAATAACGATTATATTCTACTGACAGAGTAGCTCAACCTTATATCAGTATAAATATTTTCTACAATAAATATTTTTTAATCAAATAAATGTAAAGGAATCTCACGCCCCTCAATCCGTCGACACCTGCCAACCAGGAAACCGGATCTACGCCGTGAAGCACGGAAGATAAGTTTCTGCCCGTACTCTCGAGAGGAGCTGGCGTGATGTTTCACGAGTGATCTGGAAGTTTCGGCGAAATATGTTAAACAATGAATGAGTCTTATGACTTTTTCCTAGAAACAAAATCCTAATGGCGGTAGATTGAGAATTCAGTGAAAAAAAAAAAATACACCCACAAATTCTTTAAAAAATAGCTTAATTATACGAATTGGACTATATCGATTTTAATTATGCTTTAAACGATTAAACATAACATCTGAGATTATGAACCAATGAGGTGAAACGTAAAAAAGTTGTTATAATTCGAATGAGCCCCGCCGTTGGTGTGGTCCAACCGGCCGAATATTAAAATTGAATTTAAGCACAAGTGAGAGGCAGTTTTCTTAAGGCTTTCAACAATAAGATTATACGGGACTTGATATTATTGAAGGGAATAGGCTAGGATCGTAAAATTAGGTAATAATGGGCAAGGAAGGACACTTAACTTCGGTTGGTCCACTGTCCGGACCGCGAGAATCTACTCCTTTGTAGCTGTTCTCCAATGGTTCTGGTCTTCTGGGTCGATACTTTAGCTGCATCAATGCTCCAGGAGGTTTACGAATGCTTGTATCTTCACAGCGGGCTTCAGCCTTACGTGGCCTCGATGACTTCGCAGTGATGAGCAGGCTCGGCGATTTTTCGTATAATTGTATTTTATACCGTGCCCACCCGGGGGCGCCAATTTATGTCTACTCAGACACAAGGATGAGGTTTCCTTTTTTTAGTGAAACGATGAAATACTCGAAATACAATTATTTATTGCGAATTAAATGTTTGCTACAAAGTTCTCGACCGTTCGTAAGTGTTCAAGAGATGGAATGACAATTATTTTTTCTTACTTAATTTACAACCACCGACATTAGATAACGCCTGACGAATTAAAATAGCAAGTCTAGTATTAGCAACTTATTGCATTTAGAAATTGTAAGGCGCAGCCGAAACAGTTTGTCTTGTGCAAGAATTTGTCAAACGTTTGTACCGAATCTGTTCAAATACTGAGCCGTGCACATACAACCTCATAAAATAAAAAAGTTTAGTACTTTTTTTTAATGACGTTGCCTCATACTAGTTATTTCTCGTGGGTGCGTTTACAAACATAGAAACTCACAAACACCCAGACCCGGAACAAATACTTGCATATACCAACACTAGCACTTTGCCCGCGACTTCGTCCGCGTGGGTTACGTACTTTCCTAATTCCCCCTTTTCACCCCCTTAAAGGTTAAATTTCCAAAAACCCCTTCTTAGTGCTCCCCTACATTATAATAGGAAGCCGTGTGAAATAATAGTGATTAAAAATAGTTAGCAAAAAGTTTTCATTAAACCTAGTTAATCTATATACAGGGTGTCCCAAAACTCAACGTCAAGCCGAAACGGGGTGACAGGATTGATCATAACCATCACGAGAAAAATCTGAAAAAAAATCTATCCCATGCAGTTTGTAAATTATGGGCATTTTAAGAAAAACCTAGAAATTTGATCAAACTGTACCATTTTTCGGTTATTGTGGTTATTCTTTTTTATTTTTGTTCATTTGAACTTTGGAAACGTAATCCTAAATAACATTTCTAGAATCCCAATAAAAAATAATGACACAATTGCCTCAAGTTTCCGAGAATTGAGACTATTTGTTAAACTACGAATTTAAAATTTTCAAGATTCGTCGACTTTGACAGGCCCTCCTATAAAAAAAATGTACTAGAGTGCCTTGGCAAGTGGCATTAAAAGTTGGCGCATTTAATCAGAATTCTAAAATGGTACAATACTTGTTAGTTCCATACAATAGAAAAGAGTAAAAAAATTAAAACCTCAAGTAACCCGATTTTTGCTATCACATTTTACTCAGTTAAAATGTTTTTAATTCGCACAAGCTCTAGGTAGGTTCTTAATTTTAAGACAAAATGATGAGAGAGATGGATAATGGGTATGGGTACGCATTTCGCAGTGCAAGTAAGAGATTTCCTTGACCAGGAATATCCGGGAAGGTGGATTGGACGTTCAGGCACTATCTTGTGGCCCGCCCGTTCACCAGATTTAAATCCCCTGGATTTTTTCTATTGGGGAGTTCTCAAAGAAAAAGTTTACTCAAAGCCCATTGATCACGTAGCCGACCTGCGTGAACGCATTTCTCAAGCAGCTGAGGCGATCAACTCTCGAAGATATGCCCGACTTATAAGTAGATCTTTTTTAAGAAGATGTAGGGCTTGTATTGAGGCTGATGGTAAACAATTTGAACATTTATTGTAATAAAAATGTTTTTTCTCTATCTGACTTTTAGTCCAACAAACCTAATTATTTTACTAACTTTTTTTCACTTTGGTAAAAGTGGCGTCACTATCTGTCTCGCTCACTCATGACAAACATACCCATTATCCATCTCTCTCATCATTCTGTCTTAAAATTAAGAATCTACCTACAGCTTGTGCGAATTAAAAACATTTTAACTGAGTAAAATGTGATAGCAAAAATCGGGTTACTTGAGGTTTTAATTTTTTTACTCTTTTCTATTGTATGGAACTAACAAGTATTGTACCATTTTAGAATTCTGATTAAATGCGCCAACTTTTAATGCCACTTGCCAAGGCACTCTAGTACATTTTTTTTATAGGAGGGCCTGTCAAAGTCGACGAATCTAGAAAATTTTAAATTCGTAGTTTAACAAATAGTCTCAATTCTCGGAAACTTGAGGCAATTGTGTCATTATTTTTTATTGGGATTCTAGAAATGTTATTTAGGATTACGTTTCCAAAGTTCAAATGAACAAAAATAAAAAAGAATAACCACAATAACCGAAAAATGGTACAGTTTGATCACATTTCTAGGTTTTTCTTAAAATGCCCATAATTTTCAAACTGCACGGGATAGATTTTTTTTCAGATTTTTCTCGTGATGGTTATGATCAATCCTGTCACCCCCGTTTCGGCTTGACGTTGAGTTTTGGGACACCCTGTATATAAAAGAACAGGGTTTTTTATTAAGACTCGACTACAGCCGAAACAGCTAAACGCAGATACTTGAATTTTGTACAGCAGTTGCAGTGTACCATGTAGGGGGGCAATAAGACGGGATTTTGCGAAAGTCCTCATCTAAGGGGGTGAAAAGGGGTAAAAACTGATGTATGAAAAATCTTATTCCTTGGGTTTATAAACTTGAAACTTGGTACGAATACGAGTATAAGTAAATAAAAAGGATTGGCACTATTTTTTTTTAAACTACCCTCCATTGGTAATCTAGACGATGTTAAAGTTTGTATGGGAAAATCATAACGCGCGAACCGATGAATTTGAAACTCAGTATATAGAAATTACATCAAAAATAAACAAACACGTGTTTTTGGGTTTTTCGAAAATCACCCCCCAAGTTAGTGAAAAGGGATATTCAACTTTAAAGGAAAGGATCTAAAATCAATAAACGTATAACCTGAATTTTGGACGGTAGTTGCAATTTATTATGTAGGTGAGCACTAAGAAGCGATTTTGCGAAAATCGTCCTATAAGGGGGTGAAAAGGGGTGAAAACCTTTGTATATAAAATCTTATCCCTTAGGTTTATAAGCTTGAAACTTGGTACGAATATGAGTATAAGTAAATAAAATAGATGAGAATTATTAGTAGAAGGATTTTACTGCTTGCTTCGAAAAACTCAAAACTTGGCATACATAGTTTCCCAATATAATAAAGGATGCGTAATTATCTATATTTCAAAAATCAACCTAGCGGGCGAACATCGGAAAATCAGTTTGTCCAAATAATATTTCGAGTTCGAAGTTAGAAACACGCGCTGACGAAGTCGCGGGCGGAGTGCTAGTTTCTAATAAATGAGTCCCTGATCATCAAGACTTCAGGGTTTAAGGTGTATTCTATTTGATAGGCTACCAGCACCTATAAATTTCAAATCTAATTAGTCCGTCAGTAAGAATTTTGAAAAATAATGGATATGTACTTCTTCTTTTGTTAAAACAGTGAATATTTACAAAGATAAAACGTATCGAAACTAGAATGGGGGGGCTTATGACATCAGGGGCCGTATTATGACGTCTTAAAACCAGGCTTGTTCCAGTGAGTGAACGAGGTGGCGCTAGACGACTTGTATAACTCTGTCTCTTTCACTCACTGGAACAAGCCTGGTTTTAAGACGTCATAATACGGCCGCTTTTAAAAGCGTCGTATCTTTGTCAATTTTTGTTTACATAACATAATAAAAAATACGGGTCAAATATTTTTTGATTATCTAAGTGATGGACTAATTAGATTTCGTTTGTACAAAATCTAATTAGAGTATCCCACTATGTATTTGAAGCGAACGTTTCACAAAAAACTGCATTGGACAAACTGTTTGTAAAAAAAATATTTTCTGTTATTATCGCCTTCAGTATGACATAACCCTTAGCCTAAACGTAAAACATTAGCCCAGTTATTTATATTTTGTTAAAAAAAAAAACATTTAAAAGTATACCTAAATTGTTGTTAATTTATAATAGAGCGTTTTATATTTAATTTGCGTTTGCACTATCATATTATATCCATCTTTTACTAGTGTATGTATTTGTAAAATAGTATATAAAAATAGGTGCGTAGTACTCGCAACCGGCTTGAGTGAATTTATGTAAGAAAATGGATGAAAAATGAAGTATGTTTGGCTTATAGAATTATCCTTGGTTTCTGAAAATCTAGCCAGTATATTTGTTTTCAAATCTTTAGAGCGAAGCGAGCCAGATAAAATTTCACGCGAACTTTCAAGCTTTTTTTTTCTAAATGATTAAACCGATTTTAATTGAACTTCATGGTACCCTCAGTAAGAGACAGAAAATAGGGATTTCTAATTTATTTATTTAAAAATGCATATAATGTGTCCGGTTTCGGTTCAATTCTGCCAATAAGATGCACGTGGGTTCGGAAACCAAACCCGCCCCCCTGAATGGTGCTATTTATGTTATTTGATCGTTTTGTATGAAGCGTGCAAACTAAAAGTATTGCATTTTTTTTGTATTTAAATCCTAGCGATCGTCAAAAATGTAAACACGCCTCAGGAGCTCTTTCCTGCTAATTGTGCAAGCCTAATGTTTCAACATAATATCTCTTTAACCAAGTGTCATAGAATCGATTTTTTGGTATCATTATTTAGGTAAACTCAACATTTGTTACACGAATACATAAAGAAGAAAGTTCTCAGGTGTGAATTCTGTAAAATATTTTTTTTTCAGTAAAAGAAACATTTAGGTAATTTCAACGAGAATTTAATGTTACACTTGATTTTAAAATGATGAATCATTTGTAATATTATGTTGTTTAATATTTTAAGTTGCCGAAAGTTTGTTTATTATCACAATTCGGCTGTAAATCCCAATTATATCAAATATCTAAAATGGCTGCCATTCAGTGGGGGTTGGGTTGCGACCCCACATGTAGTACATTTTTTTTTGTCAGGATTAAGCAAGCTACCTCCCCTTTAGTTTTGTAAAAACCGAAACCGCACACATTATAAAAATTAAACTCATAAAAGTTTAATTTAAATCGGTTCAATAATTCCGTTAAATAAGCTCTTGAAAGTTTGTACCACATGCCGTGCGTTCACCGAGAACGCATTCTTAAGAAACCATAGTTCGTGAAGCTATGGGTCGTGGGATTGTCCTGAAATATTGCTGCGGCCCTTGAACGCAAAGGGCGACTGAAAGAACAAGTTGATTTATAGTCACCGGCTGCGAGAAAACTAATTTAATGATTTTCGAACATAAAAAAAAGATTCCTTGATTGCTTCGTTGAGATAATAACAATAAACAATGTTAGATTTGATAACAGATTGTATTGAGTTATCAGAAATTAAGCGATAGTAAGGTCTTGTTCACACAGAGCATCCGTATTTACAGGATCGTTTTTAACGTATCCGTCGCTCCTCGAGGTGATGTTTAGATTACATTTACAGTATCACTTTGACGGATCTATCGCTACTAGAGCATGTATATTTTGTCGGATACGTATTTTTTTACTGGATCTGTAATACATTTGTCAGCACTCGCTCACAGCGCCATATATGCAGCGACGGAGGAAGTAAGAGTTCTACGTCGCGTAATAAAAGTTCCGCGAGTTTAGAAAATAGAGAATATTCCGACAATGAATGTCAGGCAGAGAACCCGTCTGACACAACACCCGTCTGGTCGGAAGGTACCCTCCTTTTCACTGTGTATCGAGGAACTCTTCACTCTGTTCCTCCTACCCCCTTTTGAAAACGTGGTAAAATCATCAAACGAGTCCTCCTCCTACCCCTCAAATGACATTTAGTCTCGGGACTGTACGAATTACCATGACCCCGGAACGTAAAGGGCTATTGAAGGACACCGTGGATTTTAGTACGAGTCTGACAGTCCCTCCCGCTCAGCCCTGGGTGGGAGGACTCATTTGATGATTTTACCACGTACAAAAAAACCCCTAAATGACATACGTCATCGCTGAATAAAAATGTATGCGATAAAGCGGACCTGTGAAACGGACGTCTGTGTGAACGGGTTCTTATATAGTTATTGCCTTCTCTCTAAGAGTACGTCGTGATTATTTCAAGGTGTTGAAAATTTATTCAAATCTGTACTTTGTCCCGAATTTAATGTTTTTTTTTCCAATTTGACAATATTGTACCTTTAATTGTATTTGTAAATTCAATGTTTTGTGTTTTTTTTTTAAATATTATTCCTCTTTGTCATCTTTTGGTATAAGGACCCGTGCCATGTCTTTAGCCAGAACAAGAAACGGTATAAGAGTGGTATTAATTTTTCAGGTTCAACTATTAGTATTTTAGGCTAATAATAAAATCTCTTCGTCTATTTTTCATAACAGGTAGCATCATAAATTTGCGAATCTAATTTGCGTTCGCGTCGTCCTCTGCAAAAAATTAAACAAACGCTTGTAAATTCGCTTCTCCTTGAACGCTGTGTACATACATCGCCGCATATTTGTGTTCCGAGCTGCTCGCTCCGCCCGACGCATCGCCCGACGCTCCGCGTGTATTTGAACGTGGTTTTAGATTTTTGTAGTCATCTTGCCTGTAACGAGTTAAAATTATATTTATTAGCTCCAAATATTTATTCTAGCAGGGTACCTTATACCATATGTATGACAAAAGGCTATGCAACTTTCAGTAAGGACCTTGGCATCAATTTTTTTTTCATTCGCCAGTTATTAAATTTTGAGCACAATTAGACTACCACCTAAGAAGTCCATAGAAAAAAAAGTTTCTAAACCGTAACCATCCATATTATTTATTACGAAGTTCTTAGGTTGCGGTCTACTAATGACCAACATTTCATTTCTGGCGAAAGAAAAAACATTTTTGATGCCAAAAAGTTGCATACCCTTTTGACGTCTGTTGATGTTTATCTCTTCCTAAAAACCTATTTTATATGAAACCTCTTTATAAATATATTATCGATGTGCTTAATAAAAAAATTGTTCAATTATAGCTCTGTCCCGGATCACAAAGGGTTCCACGGTCCAACAGTGGACCACGACAGTCCAGTACTGTTTGGGATACTTGCACATCCGGATAATAAGGTATCGTTTCATTTTTATTCTTATTTCTTTCTGTGTTATGGGTAGCTGAGACTTCTTTGGTGTCAAATTCACACCGAGATGCAACGCTGAGCACACATTTCAATAGAGCAACTCAAAATGTAACTTTATTTACTAAACGAAAAGATACACATTTCACGCATAGCGAAGCCGCGCGCACGTTTAAATAGCGATTCAAAATCTAACTTTAACTTACTAGACGAAAATACTCATATTTCTAGAAGCGTCGTGTCGCGCCGCGTCGCGTTTCGGTGTGGACTAACCTTTAGGCCGCGTTCAAGGACATGCGTTGCGTCGAGCGTCCACTGCGGTTCCCGACGCTCCGCCTACGCCTCGCCCTACGCTCCGCCCGACGCAAGACGCGTCCCGGAGCGCGGCTTTAGTGTCTTTAGACTAGAATTTGACTATGATGATAACCGGGCTTTATTTTTCATGTAACACATTATTGGAAAACTGCCTGTCAGGGCTGTCGCCCATATGGCGGAGTGCACCGTAAAGAATTTTACCAGCCAAGAACGTTATTGACTGGACTGTAACTTAATCATTCTATTATTTCAATAATAATTACTTTTCCCACAGCTTCTATCATGCCCGCCGGCCATGCGTTTCATAATAACTTCAGTAGGCGGCAAACAACGTCGCCTATTACTACGCGGCGACTCAGCCGGCGTAGTCTCCGTATGGAATGTGGATGAAGCCGCACAACCCACACCAAATCATACGCCAAGTGAGTAGTCATAGGCAATAACGTCGACCATTACTACGGAGCGACTCAGCCGGCGTAGTCTCCGTATGGAATGTGGATGAAACCGCACAACACACGCTAAATCATACGCCGAGTGAGTAGTCATAGGCAATAACGTTGACTATTACTACGGAGTGACTCAGTCGGCGTAGTCTCCGTATGGAATGTGGATGAAACCGCACAGCATACGCCAAATCATACGCCGAGTGAGTAGTCATGGCAATAACGTCGACTGTTAATACGCGGCGATTCAGCCGTCGTAGTCTCTGTATGGTACGTGGAGGAGACTGCACAATCCACGCCAAATCATACGCCAAGTAAGTAGTACGACGCGACTCGGCCGGCGTAATGTGTATGAGAAACAGAGACAGTGTGGAAAATCAAGGTCACCTCCTTCCCACAGGGAGGAGAGAGACCTTTATCCCAGCAGTGGGAACGTTTATAGACGGGTTATAGTTTTATTATTACGTGGTAATATCATCAAATGTGTCTGCCATCCTCCAGTCTTAAAATCCAGGGCGGGAAAGGAGGGACTGTCTGATTTATACTGACTAAAATACACGGTGTCCTTCAATAGCTCTTTACTTTCCGGGGTTACGGTTACCTGATAAGATAGGACAGTCCCGCGACCCCGGCAGGCAACACGGGTTATAGTGAAGTACATTTTACTGCCAACCTTGTGCTAATTTAAAACAATTGGCTATTTGACAGTAGCTATAAATTACAAATATAATTAGTCCGTCATTTAGAGTTTAAAAAAATTACGGTCACGTATTTTTTCTTTTGTGAAATCAATGAATGTTCACCAAAATACAACGCATCAAAACTCGAGAGTGGGGGCTCGTGACGTCAGAATTAAATAGAAATTGTACTAAATTGTGACGTATTGTCAATTTTGAAAGCATCGTATCTCCGTCAATTTTGGTTTACGAAACAAAAGAAAAAATACGGGTTGAATATTTTTTGTTAATCTAAGTGACGGAGTAATTATAATTTTTCAGTCAAATAGCCAATTTTGTCCTCTTCATTATTTTTTCTTCTTTTTTAACAGTACACGCACCAATCGTGGTTACAAGTCTGGACATCGCGTGGGAGGATATGAACCCGAGTCCTGTCGGTATACTGGACCAGTTGAATCATCCTGAGGAACAAGGTTAGTTGCACATATTTATTTATGATTTGTTTTGTCCAGGACCTTTTTTTTAGGAGCTCGTGGCTAAATAAATACAGCCGTACAGGCGATCTTCCGGGTTAAGCCGCGCTTGCCGAGGTAGATGTGTGACCATCTGTCATAGCGAGTTTCCTACGTGCCCCAGAAAGCACGTAAAGCCGTTGGTCCCGGCTGTTAGTCAGAAGCTCTAAAGTCTGACAACCAGTCTTGCCATGGGGTTGGAAAAGGCTAGGCAGATGATGATGTTTTGTTCAGGATCAGGGTTTTTTTTTTACGTAGTAAAATCATCGAATGAGTCCTCCCACCCAGGGCTGAGCGGGAGGGATTGTCAGACTTGTACTACCCTTTACGTTACGGGGCCACGGTTACTCGTTAGTCCCGCGACCCCGGCAGGCTTTGGCCCTCTAAAGGTGCCTCGTCATTTTATTTAATTATGATGAAATTAAATGATATTTATTTTTGCAAGTAGGTTTATTATAATAGTTATTTATGCAACTGTTGTATAATCAGGGGTATTAAAACACGAATGTGGGTTTATCACACGAGGCGTAGCCGAGTGTGATAATAGTATCACATGAGTGTTTTAATACCTAATTATAACGGTTGCATACAAGACTTTATCTACAATCATGCTGTGAATCCTCTATAAAAGATTCTCATAACATACCATATTCGCATACCATATTCGAGTGAAAAAATGGCGGGATATAACACGATAAGACGAGTTGTTCTTTTTTCAAAATTTTAGCGATCTGGTGGTGAAAATGTCATTGCATGAGAATGTTCTTTTTTTGAAATTCATTATAACACGCGTTTGGATGATATAATGATCATTATATCATTGAGTGTTTTAATGTTGGCAATAAGCTAATTGTTATAGGTTCTTTTATAGAGGATTAATAGCATGATAGTAGATAAACACTTTTACACATCGTCTTTTACAAACTAGATAAGGCCGGTGTTTCGTACCTGACTACTCTGAGAAGAAACAGCCGAAACAAACTCAGAGGTCACAGTCTCTTTTAAAGTCCAGACATATTGGTCATGTCATTTGGTAGACAGCTGAATCGATATCCTACTAATATTAAATGTGAAAGTTTTTTTAAATACATGTATGTTTGTTACTCTTTCCCGCAAGAACCACTCTTTTTTTATTTTTTTTAGCGTGGTAATATTATCAAATTAGTCCTCCCACCCAGGGCAGGGCCGGAGGGACTGTCAGACTTGTACTGACTAAAATCCACGGTGTCCTTCAGTAGCCCTTTACGTACCGGGGTTACGGTAATTTGTGAGTCCCGCGACCCCGGCAGGCTTTGGCCCTCTACAGGCCCCGTCACTATGCTGACACTCCTAGAGGCGCGAGTTAAGGAACCCCAACCTACCCATATTAGCTTTGTCAGCCAATAAGTATTTACTAGATTATTATTGCCCAATTTCCCACTGCGCGATCAGCATTTATAATTATCTAGAACATGCGTCAATCTGATCACGTTGTGCATATTGTACTACGTTAGCAATTAAGTTAGTATATAAGATCAATATTTTATTAGATTTAGTTAATTACTGTTTCGCTGTAACTATGTCGGAATAAAGTTATTTTTTTAAATACTTCCGTTGTCGTTTACTTAATTCGCGCGTGGAACACAACACGCCGTCGACCCGGGCTTGGTCCATGCGGACAGCAAGTCGCCCATTACTCGCCGCCTGCATGCCCGCGACCGCAAGAACCACTGAACTGATTCGGATGAAATTTGGTAGACAGATAGTTTATAACCTGGATTAACACATAGGATAGTTTTTATCCCGATATTTTGTTACCACGGGATAATTTTTGACTTGTAGCGGGTGACTACTGCCAACAGCTTGTACCTTAGTATTGTTAAACTATATGTTTATTTATGTATATTATTTTATCATTTAGGAAGATTACGGAGAAAGAAAAGGGTACAAAGCAGTAAGTATGATGGTATGCATGTTTGTAACCGAATCTCTGCCAGTTAAACTGAACTAAGGGACTGATAAAGAAAAACCGAGCATTAACAAAAAGTATTAAAATATTTTTTTTAACTGATTTCTAAAAAAGAAGTTTAACAACATTCTTCTGGATGTGTTTTTTTATGTGTTAATATAAAAAATATAGAGTTGTGTGATTTGGCTGAATTAATATTTCACCCCTCGTTTTCACTAAGCAGCAAGTTAAATACTATTTTGAAACAAAACTTGTCAAGATAAATTATTTGTTTTAATCATGTATTGAGACTTTCAAACATTTCAACTCCTCGCTTTCATCAAGGTAGGGTAAGAGTGTATAAGACGGGGACGCGAGGTATGATGGGAAATCACACACTTAAGGCAAACTTAACATAATACTAACGTAGCGCAAGCGCCAACAGGACGCCATTTGTTAATGGCCGCTTTCAATGTCCGCTGCCATGTCTTCCGGGCAACTGCCGCAGTGGTGTTAAATAAATATAAATTAAGTATTCCACAACTATCACACAACGCCATCTAGTCCCAAGCTAAGCAGAGCTTGTGTTATGGGTACTAGACAACTGATAAACATACTTACATATTTCTAAATACATACATATTATAGATAAATTACACCCAGACACAGAACAAATGATCGTGTTCATCGCACAAACATTTGTCCTGGGTGGAAATCGAACCCACGACCTCCGGCATAGCAGTCAGGGTCACTAACCACTAGACCAACAGGCCTGTCAAACTGTTACACTCGTCTGCACCCGAACTATGCGATACACATACTTTCCGAACCAACCATGTCTCTACTAATTTACTAAAAAGTGTGTTTTAGGTTAAATAAAATGTTTAGGAAAAGTAATTTTAAAACAGCACGGTTTTTTCCATCTAATTCTATTGTTTTGGTTTTATGCTATTTTTTTATGTTATGCCGCTGCTCCTGGCTCGTCAAAGGGCTAGATGGTATGTAAGGGGTGAATGGCACAAAATATAATACTTTTTCCCATTCACCCCGCTGCTTCTATCTCGTCAACGGGGCAGATTAAAAAAATGGTTTCATCGACCTCGCTAGTGTTGGCGTCTGTATGGAGAGCATAAATAAAGGGGTATGCAACTTTTTGGCATCAAATTTTTTTTTCTTTCGCCAGTAATGAAACATTGGTCATTAGTAGACCACAACCTAAGAACTTCGTAAAAAATAATAAAAAAAATCTAAACCGTAACCAACCAGAGATATAACGGATTTTATTTTGTTCTAATCAGCAGTGATTTACTCCCGATTAGAACAAAATAAAATCCGTTAACGTAGAAACTTTTTTTTTTCTCTATGGACTTCTTAGGTAGTAGTCTAATTGTGGCCAAAATTTAATCACTGGCGAAAAGAAAAAAAAAATGATGCCAAGGTCCATACTAAAAGTTGCAAGGGCCTTTCATTTAGCAGAGTTTATCGTGGTCAATGATGTACATTTTCCCATCTAGCGCTTTGACGGGGCATGGGCAGCGGGGCAGATGAAACCAATCCTTTTTTAATCGACTTAAAAAAAAAATGTTCTCAGTTCGACATGTTTGTTTCTTTGTTAGTTTATCCGCGATTATCTCGCGTTTGGCTGTACCGATTTTGATGCGGTTTTTTAGAAAACTGTTCGTTACATTCTGGAGAAAGTCAATGTAATAAAAATCAAAGGCGCCGACTTTAAAAATTTATTTTACACGTTTTTCAAGTCGATTTTTTTTTAAGTTTATTATCATACTCCATTTTTTTAGATCTCATTATAATGAACAGCTTGTAAAATATACTCTTTTGTTCCAGAAATAAAGCTCACAGCATCAATATATCTTCTCGCTGCTAATCGTCTGGTGGTCGGCAGAGAAGACGGCTCCATCGTCATAGTGAATGCAACGCATACAGTGCAACTGCAACTGTTGCATGGCAATCATCAGCAACTTGATGGTAAATAGAACCTATTTATAAGTATTGTCTGTCTTTTTAACGCAGTAAAATCATCAAATGGATCCTCCCACCCAGGGCAGGACGGGAGGGACTGTCAGACTTGTGCTGACTAAAATTCACGGTGTCCTTCAATAGCGCTTTACCCCGACAGGCTCGTCATCTTGTTGACAGCTCTTTGAGGCGCGAGTAGAACACGACGTCAACCCGGGCATGGTCCAAAGTCATGGTCTTGGTCGGACAGCGAGTCGCCCATTACTCGCCGTCCGCGATAAGTGTTGTCTATAGTGAAATAAGTAGTGTCCGACTGAAAATGAATTTTTAGCCGAAACCGTATATTCTTTTTTATAATTTAGGCTCGCATTTAACCATTATCTCGCCTGATGGTAAGCGAAGATGTGGTCGACGGTGAAGCACGCTTGCCTAGAAGTAACCTATTTACTCTTGACTTGAAGACCCCAAGGTTATAGCTGTCGGGAAACACAGACCCCGGCAGGGAATTCCACTCCTTAGCTGTGCGCACAATAAAAGTATTGGCAAAACGCTTTATACGCTTTAAGTTTCGGCTGCAACCGTAGCCGAAGCCATATATTATTTTTGTTTTTCAGCGTTTTAATTTTTTTTTGTATTTTGAGCCGACGAAAAAAAGAATTCGTTTTCAATTCGACTCGTACATTTGTTTTTCGTACGAGACGAAAGATTCGGTCGGATATGGCCAAAAATTTTAGTAAGAAACAACTTTTCATTGTCTGTAGATAACTTGCCTTTTTTTTACGTGGTAATATCATCTTATGAGTCCTCCCACCCAGGGCAGAGCGGGACTGTCAGACTCGTACTGACTAAAATCCACGGTGTCCTTCAATAGCCCTTGACGTTCCGGGGTCACGGTAATTCGTACAGTCCCGCGACCCCGGCAGGCTTTGGACCTCTAGAGGGGGGCCCCGTCACTCTGCTGACACTCTTTGAGGCGCGCGTGGAACACACCGCTCCGTTGACCTGGGCATGGACCATGGTCCTACAGCAAGTTGCCCATTACTCGCTGCCCGCATGCCCAGATAACTTGCCTAAGATACTTGTTATTTGGATGTAATTTTTCACGACATTTCTCATGTCTCATTTGTCTGTGTTTCATGTCTTCATCATCAGCCTATAATTGTTCCCACTGCTGGGACACAGGCCTCCTCTCTATGAGAGGGAGTGGGCCATAATCCACCACGCGGGCCCAGTGCGGGTTGGTAGATGTTACATGTCTTCGAATTTTTGATTCTAGGACATGCCGGTTTCCTCACGATGCTTTCCTTTACCGTTTTGGGAGCGGTGGTGATGAAATAAACACACAAAGTAATGCGCCAGGCTGGGTCCGAACCCACGACCGACAACTCGTAAGTCCTGGCCGATACAACTGGGCCATCACTGGTCTCGGTATTTCATGTGTCGTCGTCTATAATATTTATATATATATAAGTATGTTTATCAGTTGTCTAGTACCCATAACACAAGCTCTGCTTAGCTTGGGACTAGATGGCGTTGTGTGATAGTTGTGGAATATTATATTATTATATTATATTGTTTCAGATTGGCCTCCACATCAGTTACTTCTTGGCCATAACGGACGCGTCAACTGTCTGTTGTACCCACACCATGTCCATCAAAGGTAAATATTATCGTTGTTTGAAATTAGCTATTAACTCTGTGCACTTCACCGCCACCTAATGTTCGCAATTTTGTGGGCTCTGACCGTTCTAATTAAATCAGAACATTTTAACAAATCACTTGGTTTTGGGTATCTTTGGCCATCCATCGGTTTTGATACAAAATTAAATGAATGTAGGTAAAATGTATTATACAAGAAAAATATTAAATACAGGATTTAAATGAAGATTATGATGTTATTTACTTTTTTCTCTTGACGGCAGTTATCCATTTTCTGTTTTGTTCATCATTTCAAGAAGCCTTTTGGATTCAGTAAAACTTACTATTTCTACCAGTATTCTTGCAGTTTACAACACAACAAATGTTGTGTCACATTTTTGTTGGCGGAAAAACGCAATTTAAAAAAAAATATACGTATAGATATTTTTTTTTCGTTGTAGTCAAGTGTGGGACGGAACGGATTGTCAGACTCGTACTGACTAAAATCGACGGTGTTCCATCAATAGCCCTTTACGTTCCAGGGTCACGGTTACCTGATGCCGGCGGGCTTTGGCCCTCTAAGGGGGGCCCCGTCAGATTAGATGTGTCTAACAGATTGATTCGAAATTGACAGATCCTATATCTATATAAATAACAATGTTATGTTGGTTTGTGTATGCTTCACAAACTCAAAAAGTTCTGCACCGATTGAGCTGAAATTTTTGCATGTTATGTATTCCGTATAATTGTATTTTCTTATTGTGTATTCGTATTAATCAAGGATTGTTTTTATCTATTTTTTGCTTCAGTCACATATCCGCGACCGCAACAAAATAGTTTTTTTGTGCCACAGCGAAGCGTGGCAGGGTACAGCTAGTTATTTATACTTTTAGCCACCATGAGCGCCATGAACCGAATCCGTCATTCCGTCCTCGCCGCCGAGGACGCCCGTCGCGACGTCCGAGTCAATGCCCTCCCCGACCGTTGCAAGAGCCAGCCCGCGATGCTGAGCCGTAGCTTTAAATTAGCCCCTAATTAATGATATCATTGTGATCCAGCCTGTCCCTTGCTGTCCTCTCTCAGTGACGCCCTAAGCCGAGGTCCGAACCCCACAGGGGGTGCCCTTAGCGTGTGGTCACTTAGTTGTCGTTTTTAGTTTTAAGCCCCTGGCTGGAGGCCTTTTTTTATCGTGGTAAAATCATCAAATGAGTGCTCCCACCCAGGGCAGGGCGGAAGGTTCTGTCAGACTTGTACTGACTAAAATCCACGGTGTCCTTCAATAGCCCTTTACGTACCGGGGTCACGGTAATCCCTTGGTCCCGCGACCTGCCTGGAGGCCTTAGAGTAATTTAAGGCATCCACAGAAAAGTCCAGTTAAGCAGCCCACAGCCTCTTCTAGGTTGACCTGCGAGATGCCATACACAAAAAAACCATGAGCTCTGCAATTGATTATGATAACCCCATAACACATGCACCCAGTGAATATTAATCTCGCATCTCCCTCTATAGGTACGACAAGTCTCACCTAGTATCAGGTGGCATAGACTTCGCAGTGTGTCTATGGGATCTGTTCAGTGGCGCTCTACTGCATAGATTCTGCGTACACGCCGGGGAAATCACGCAACTGATCGTGCCGCCTCATAATTGTAGCGTGAGTATTTTAATTTTGCTATAGATCACTTGCTGACAGTTGTCAGTGAAGGACCACTTGGTGACAGTTGTCGGTTAAGGACCATTTTCTGACAATAGAGAGCGTTGGACCAGTTGCTGTCAGTTGTTAGTGTCTGACCAATTGCTGACCGTTGTCAGCGAAGGACCATTTGCTGACAGTAGAAATCGTTGGACCATTTGCTTTCAGTAGCTTTAGCATAGTTTTTGAAATGACAGCCGGATTTTACCTGTAAGCAGTGTTATATTAAGTTTTTTTTTTTCATTTACTCACGTTTTTTTACCTATTTGTTTACATTTTTAAATATTTTTACAAAGAGAAGAAAATTAAAAATAACATTAGAAAATATAAAAAATAGTGGCCCACTAGCATCGGGAACAGGGTCCAAGGTGCCGGTGGTTAGGGCTCTAGAGAGAGGAACCTCCTCACAATGCGCGCCGTGTCCAAGAGAACTGCTTTCTGCATCAAGCCCTTGAGCCAGCTCCACAATGAGAGCCTCTTAAGGTGTTGGTCGAGGCTCTTCGCAATAAGTCCGAAATCCAATTGACCGAAACGACTATCGGTACAATGACTGCTGAGTCATTATATCATTATTAATTTAAATATTTTTGTTACAGCCACGCATACAAAAGTGCATCTGCTCCGTCGCCTCGGATCACAGTGTGACTTTGCTTAGTAAGTATAAAAAATATGCAGCCAGAAACCACAGAATGGTTTAACAATATTATTTAGTAAATTAAATTCCATTTTGTGTCTATACGCATCATTTTTATAAACTCCGCAATGAAAATTAAATGAACTGATAACCAATTGTCGTGGTAAAAGTAGTTCGAAAAGACGTAGCATCGCTACTAAAGATCTTAAAGCTACGTACCTTGCTACGGCGTAGCTTGTGTTGCGTAGCTGACCTACGGCGTAGCGGCGCTATAAGCCATTTTACTCAAAAAATTCAATAAGTCCGAAAGATAGATTGTCAAAAAATATTTGACTCGTATTTTTTCTTTTGTTACGTAAACCAAAATTGACGAAGATACAACACTTCTAAAAATCACAAAACGTCACTCGGTCGGTATAATTTTACAGGCGTTATGACGTCACAAACCCACAAACCCGAATTTCGAAGAGTTTTAACTTCGTCAATATTCACTGATTTAAAAAAAAGAACAAAAATACGTGTTGACTATTTTTCAATACTCCGACGGACTACACAGATTCTATTCTAACCCAAGTTTTATTTGCTTACTAGGTCTAACAGAACGTAAATGCGTGACTTTAGCGTCGCGTCACCTGTTCCCCGTAGTGACCATTAAATGGAGACCAGCAGATGACTTTATGGTTGTTGGATGTTCTGATGGTACTGTCTTCGTGTGGCAGATGGAGACCGGACACGTTGATAGGGTGTTGCATGGTAAGTGGAAAATAATCAGACCATTTTGTAACAATGTTGAGTGGTAGGGGCATTTTCTGACAGTAGCGCATAGTCGGACCACGTTCTGACAGTAGTGCGTGGTCGAACCACGTTCTGACAGTAATTTGGGTCGCACGAACACTTTACGACAGTTGTGAGTCATAGAACCATTGGAGGTAAGCGTTTGGTGATAGAATTTGTTGCTGGTAGTCCCACCACTTGTCTTATTTAAGTTTGATAGAAAGTAATTGCGTCGCGCCACCTCTTCCCTGTTCTGGCCTTTAAATGGAGACCAGCAGACGACTTCATGGTTGTCGGATGTTCCGGTGGTACTGTCTTCGTGTGGCAGATGGAGACCGGACAGGTTGATAGGATGTTGCATGGTAAGTGGATAGTAATCAGACCATTTTGTGACAGTATCAGAGTAGTGTGGGAATTTCTTGACAGTAGTGTGTGGTCGCATCTCTTTATGACAGTAGTGCGTGGTCGGACCACGTTCTGACAGTAATTGGGTCGTAGGAACACTTTCCTTTGTGGTCGGGTGTTCCGATGGTACAGTTTTTGTGATTGGCCATGTTGATAGTATTGCATGGTAAGTGAAAGAAAGAAAGAAAGAAAGAAAAGAGATTTATTGGCACACACAAGACAGAACAAAAAAATTATATGAATAAAAACAACAAAGGAAACAAAATATATACAAGAAAAACAACAAAAGGTAAAACCAATAAAAAACAACAATTAGTCCTGTGCGAGGCCAAAAGGCTCCTATCTCAGCATGTGCTGCGACATTTTTAATTTTGTCACAGCGCTGGTTTTCTGATAGGGCCCAAAGTGATATCACGGTCAGATACGTACTTATATGTTATTATAAAATAAATAAATAACCAAAAATATGATATAAATATAAAAGTATAATAAGTAGATAACCATGTTTATAAGTGGATAGTAATCAGACCATTTTGTGACAGTGTTGAGTGGTGGGAGCATTTTCTGACAGTAGTGGGGGGTCGGACCACTTCCTGACAGTAGTGCGTGGTTGGACCACGTTCTGACAGTAATTGGGTCGTAGGAACACTTTCCTTTGTGGTCGGGTGTTCCGATGGTACAGTTTTTGTGATTGGCCATGTTGATAGTATTGCATGGTAAGTGGATAGTAATCAGACCATTTTGTGACAGTGTTGAGTGGTGGGAGCATTTTCTGACAGTAGTGGGGGGTCGGACCACTTCCTGACAGTAGTGCGTGGTTGGACCACGTTCTGACAGTAATTGGGTCGTAAGAACACTTTCTTTTGTGGTCGTGTGTCTCGATGGTACAGTATATGTGACCGGACATGTTGATAGTGTTGCATGGTAAGTGGAAAATAATCAGACCATTTTGTGATAGTGTTGAGTGGTGGGGCACTTTCTGACAGTAGTGCGTGGTCGGACCACGTTCTGACAGTAATTTGGTCGTAGGAACACTCCGTTGTGGTCGGATGTCCCGGATGTATATAGTGTTGCATGATGATAATAATAAGACCATTTTGTGATAGTTTTGAATGGTGGGGCCATTTTTTCCCAGTCGTTGGACCACCAATAGTACTGTCAGAAAGGGGGCCGAGTTTGTGAGAGTAGTTTCTGACAAAAGTCGGTGATTCGGATCAGTGTGTGTCACTTGACCCACTATGGTTGCACAAATTTGTGACAGTAGTAAAGCAAGATGTTTTTTTGACAGTAGTGTGTGGTGTGACCACTTTCTGACATTTACAGACTTTACTATTTCAACGAGTATGTTAATTTTTGTTTAGTCTATATATATATATATATATAAATGTTATGTTGGTTTGTGTACGCTTCAAAAACTCAAAAAATTCTGCACCGATTGAGCTGAAATTTTAGCATGATATATAATCCACATCAAGGATTGTTTTTATGTATTGATTGCATCAGTCACAAATCCGAAAATAAAAAACAGTTTTTTGTGCCACAGCGAAGCGTGGTAGGGTACAGCTAGTATTTTATAAACCTTGAGTGACAATACGGTACTCTCTTACATTCAGGTATGATAGCTGAAGAAGTATTGGCTGCGTGTGACGAGGCTCTAGCTGATGACCTCGGAGGATCGCTGTCGACTGGGTCCAGTGATGGATTGGCTAATCCAGCTGTACACTTCTTTAGGTAATGTAATTAATATGATATAAAATAGAAATTCGGGTTGGGTCTGATGACACAGTCCCTGCCGCTGTGAGCGGTGGTTAGCGCGGGGTGACGAGCTGTAAGATCAATTATGTTGAAGTGTTTGAAGCGCCCAATGAGGTGCCCCTCATAGCGAACACGCGCGCGGTTTTATCCGGGGTGCAGTGCTCGGAGCGGGGGGAATGTATAAGTGAATAAGTGCGCCGTCACGAAACAGAGCGGCACGGGAGTTCGGAAGCTGCCGCAAACCGCTACTGTAGTGTAGCTACGTGGCGTGCACAACGCTCCACCGCCCCGCCCGCTGCACAAACATCGCTTAGACCAAAGTCATGAACGGGCCGCGTAACAGTCACTGTAACAATATTGTTTTATTCTCACAGAGGTCTCCGCCATCGCAACGTAGCAGCGATGCGTGCCGCCACCCAGCGCGGCCTCGCGGCCCTGCAGCACAGCGGCCCCGCCGGCAGCGCGGGCCCGCTGGCCGAGCCCGCGCGCGCCCGCCGCGCACAGCTCACAGTGCAGGGCTTCCGGAGTAACCCTGCTGGTGAGTGAGAGATAGGTAGTGAACAGTAGCGGGCCCTGCAGCGCCCTGCACACAGCGGCCCCGCCGGCAGCGCGGGCCCGCTGGCCGAGCCCGCGCGCGCCCGCCGCGCACAGCTCACAGTGCAGGGCTTCCGGAGTAACCCTGCTGGTGAGTGAGAGATAGGTAGTGAACAGTAGCGGGCCCTGCAGCGCCCTGCACACAGCGGCCCCGCCGGCAGCGCGGGCCCGCTGGCCGAGCCCGCGCGCGCCCGCCGCGCACAGCTCACAGTGCAGGGCTTCCGGAGTAACCCTGCTGGTGAGTGAGAGATAGGTAGTGAACAGTAGCGGGCCCTGCAGCGCCCTGCACACAGCGGCCCCGCCGGCAGCGCGGGCCCGCTGGCCGAGCCCGCGCGCGCCCGCCGCGCACAGCTCACAGTGCAGGGCTTCCGGAGTAACCCTGCTGGTGAGTGAGAGATAGGTAGTGAACAGTAGCGGGCCCTGCAGCGCCCTGCACACAGCGGCCCCGCCGGCAGCGCGGGCCCGCTGGCCGAGCCCGCGCGCGCCCGCCGCGCACAGCTCACAGTGCAGGGCTTCCGGAGTAACCCTGCTGGTGAGTGAGAGATAGGTAGTGAACAGTAGCGGGCCCTGCAGCGCCCTGCACACAGCGGCCCCGCCGGCAGCGCGGGCCCGCTGGCCGAGCCCGCGCGCGCCCGCCGCGCACAGCTCACAGTGCAGGGCTTCCGGAGTAACCCTGCTGGTGAGTGAGAGATAGGTAGTGAACAGTAGCGGGCCCTGCAGCGCCCTGCACACAGCGGCCCCGCCGGCAGCGCGGGCCCGCTGGCCGAGCCCGCGCGCGCCCGCCGCGCACAGCTCACAGTGCAGGGCTTCCGGAGTAACCCTGCTGGTGAGTGAGAGATAGGTAGTGAACAGTAGCGGGCCCTGCAGCGCCCTGCACACAGCGGCCCCGCCGGCAGCGCGGGCCCGCTGGCCGAGCCCGCGCGCGCCCGCCGCGCACAGCTCACAGTGCAGGGCTTCCGGAGTAACCCTGCTGGTGAGTGAGAGATAGGTAGTGAACAGTAGCGGGCCCTGCAGCGCCCTGCACACAGCGGCCCCGCCGGCAGCGCGGGCCCGCTGGCCGAGCCCGCGCGCGCCCGCCGCGCACAGCTCACAGTGCAGGGCTTCCGGAGTAACCCTGCTGGTGAGTGAGAGATAGGTAGTGAACAGTAGCGGGCCCTGCAGCGCCCTGCACACAGCGGCCCCGCCGGCAGCGCGGGCCCGCTGGCCGAGCCCGCGCGCGCCCGCCGCGCACAGCTCACAGTGCAGGGCTTCCGGAGTAACCCTGCTGGTGAGTGAGAGATAGGTAGTGAACAGTAGCGGGCCCTGCAGCGCCCTGCACACAGCAGCCCCGCCGGCAGCGCGGCCCGGGTGCAATGGGCTGAATAGCACAGATAAAGTTTCATTAATCCCGGTGTCAGCTTTTGCAGGGCAATGGCTCCAGGCGGGCCTGTGAGATCGCGGGTGTTCAGAGTGGCGACCCTGTTCGCTCACTAAGTGATCTCATGGAAGACGGTAGCACTGTGATCACGTGCTACCGTGCACAGGGAGACTTAGGGAAGATCTTTAGTTTTCCCGAAAATGTGCCTTAACAGACGGTGCACAGGAGGTTTCTGGATTTGGTCATTTAAAAAGTCCCGAAACAAAAAAAAAGGGCAATGGCTCAGATTAATTTTCATTCCACTACAGCGGCTCCAAATTACGATAAATATACATCTATTGAACACTTTACAAAAAAAAGTGTAACTGCTAAACGACCCTTATATCAATGACAAAATCCGTTTTGCAGTTGACAGTGTTTTTGAACAAGTATGATTTATATTTCACGGTTTTTTAACATTTAGTTTTTGTTCAACAGATCCCGAAAGCCACATCTTGTTCTTCGATATCGAGGGTCTGATAGTGGAACTCCTCAGTGAGGAGTATTCTGCCATGAGTCCTGCTAGTTTGGAGGTAAATATGTTCAATCCTAAGTTACTATCCTATCTTCTACTAATATTATAATTAATGTGAAAGTTAGTGAGGACGTATGTATGTTTGAGGCTCTTTCACGCCTAAAACACTGAACGGATTTGTACGAAATTTGGTACACAAATAGTTTATAATCTGGATTAACACATAGGATCGTTTTTCCCCATTTTATGTTCCAGTGGGATAATTTTCTGGTGAAACCGCTGGCAACACCTAGTGACGATACTATTAATGCGAAAGAAAGTTTGTTTATTACCTTTTTACGCTCAAACCACTAATTCGATAATGACCGACCCCGGAACGTAAAGGGCTATTGAAGGACACCGTGGATTTTAGTCAGTACGAGTCTGACAGTCCCTCGCGCTCTGTCCTGGGTGGGAGGACTCATTTGATGATTTTACCACGATAAAAAAAAAACCGATCATGCTGAAATCTTGCATATTCGGTGTCAGGTGTACAGAGACGGAAATAGATTACCTTTCATCCTGAAAATAGTACTGTTCCCGAAGAAAATAACAGATGGCGCCACGTATCTTTCGAATAATGCGTTTCAAACAAAATTCGATTTTAAATGAATATTTAATTGGTTATTTTTTAGTGCTTTACAAAGGCCGGATGCAAAATACTCGCAATCGATCCCTGTATTACCAGATGTGTGAATGTGGATGAGGCGAAAAGAGCATGTAAGGATTGTTGCAGGTGGCGCTCTGTAGTTTCTACCTACCCCCCACGGGATGATTTTATGAGTAATTTATTCTTTACTAGTTGACTATACTTCGTACCGCCTCAGAATTTGATTCCTGAACGACTTTTAAATTTAATTGATTTCTGAACGACGGGACGAACTTCAAATATTTGACAGGTAGGACTAGTTTATAAGGGAAAACGAAATTGTTGCTTTTACTATATCTATCTATCTTCTTCTATCTATATCTCTATTTATATAAATGTTATGTTGGTTTGTGAACGCTTCAAAAACTCAAAAAGTTCAGCACCGATTGAGTTGAAATCTTAGCATGATATATAATCCGAATCAAGGATTGTTTTTATCTATTTTTTGCATCAGTCACATATCCGCGACCGCGAAAAAACTGTTTTTTTTTTTGTGTCACAGTGAAGCGTGGCAGGGTACAGCTAGTTCCTGATATTTTTATCAAATTTACTCACCTTTAAACCTTCCCTGGACTTCCAAAAATTTCCCAAATCAGTCCAGCCGTTCAGCGAGTTGTAGCGAGACTAACGAACAGCAGAGTAAGTATGGAGTTTCTTGCCCATTCTTCTCCATACAAACCTACCCTTGCGAATGGGTGTAGAATCAATCCCTTCCCATCCCATTTCATTTAATTTTAATAATCGACGTTCAAAAGTGCCTCTTTGATGGCCTAATTGAAATAAATGATTTGACTTTGACTTTGAGCAATTGATTTTTATATTCATTTTTTATTTAGTGCTATTATTATGTTTAATCGTAGGCCGCCGGATTAATAACGAGCGAATACATGAAGGTAGCAGCCCTGACGCAGTCGGCAAGCCCGGACGCCACCAAAAGAATATCAGGTGATTATAACTTGTTAAACTAAATATCAACCATATCCTAAAGATTTTAAGGTTCATTGTTGGATGATAAAATAATAACGTCTTTTAATTCAATGCTGTCTGGATTTATTCGTATAAGTGAATACAGGGTTACTTTATTAGGAACCTCTTTTTTGACGTTAAGCCGTTGGTCCTGCGTCTGATCTCTCTCCGGTCGTGTCGGATTGCCGTCCCATCGGAACTATGAGAAGGAATAGAGAGTGCACCTGTGCCTGCGCACAAACGTGTGCACAATAAAATGTCACGCGCAGTTGGCTGATCTCCGTTAAGATTGGCCGCCGTGGCCGAAATCCGTCAGGAGGACTATACAGGGTGTAAGAGACATCGACGCACAAACGGATACCATGAATTCAGGACATGATCCTGGACCCCCCCGAGTTGGAATTCTTCGTCGGTTCTTGGCAAATTTTTATTTTTTCTTTGGTTTTTTTTTTGCTTTAGACTTTTCATAATCGTTATTCTTACCCCAATGAGATTAATAATAAAAAAATAATAATTTCGCTACTTTCCCTAAAAGTAGCAATATAAATAATACTAGAAATGGTGTTTTCTCAGCTGTTTATAAAAGTTTAACTAAAAGGTCATCGTATACCTAAATAATGTGTCCAGTACCGCAGTACCTGTAGTACATAATGCGCGGCACACTATTTAAAAAAAAAACAAGTATTCAAAAAATTAAAATTAGGAAAAACCCGACAAAAAATTCCAACACGAGGGCGTCCAGAATCATGTCTTGGACCCATGGTAACCGTTTGTGCGTCGATGTCTCTTACACCCTGTATATAGGGCAGTAAACTACATAAATGAAAATCTGTTTAGTCCGACAGTTAGAGTATTGAAAAATAAGAAACACGTATTTTTTTATATCAATGAATATTGACAAAGATAAAGGGCTTCGAAATTCGAACGTGGTGGCCTGTGACGTCATAACGCCTGTAAAATTATACCGACCGAGTGACGATTTGCGATTATTATAAGCTTTGTATTTTCGTCAATTTAGTTTTCGTAACAAAAGGAAAAATATGGGTCTAATATTTTTTGATAATCTATCTTTCGGACTTATTATTATTTTTGAATAAAATAGCCTATTCTGGTATATTTATTTTTTTGGTCAAAGTTCACAAAAATGAGTGAAATTGGTATCAAAGGAATTAAAACTTTAAAGATACATGTATATAAGATTTGTTTTTAAACGTCCAAAAAAAATATGAAACTGGACTGTGTGTAATTAAATGAAAAAAGGCTGCAATCAACTTAACTGTTTTGTAGATAAGGTCTATTGTTGAATGTCAATAAAATGTTTATTTTTACGCATGCTCACATTATCGGATAGATTTCTTTGGTCGCGTCAAAGACAAAGCTGGTGATATGGAGAGGATATTAAAAGAAAAAGATAAACATGGTGGGTGTAATTTTTCTATAATACGTATGTTTTTGAAATATATAAGTATGTTTATCAGTTGTCTAGTACCCATAACACAAGCTCTACTTAGCTTGGGACTAGATGGCGTTGTGTGATAGTTGTGGAATATTTATTTATTTATTTACTTAGAACTAGGATAAAGAAAGAAAGAAAAAATATCTATTTATACATATAGGACAGAACACTAAAACTCTACAGAAGGAAAAGAAATACAAAGGAAAAACAAACATAAAAGAAGATAACAAACGGAACAAAAATTACATAAATAGTCCTTTTGCGAGGATAAAATAAATAGCAGAAGAAAGAGTCAGTGGGAAAGTGGGAGAGGCCTATGTCCAGCAGTGGATGAATACGTGATGACGACAAGGATATTTAAAAAAAAAACGTTGCTCCATACCAGGAATTTCTTCTGTGTCGTGGGTGCGTATACACAAACACCCAGAACCGAAACAACCACTTGTAGGTCATACAAATATTTGTTCCATGCCGGAATCGAGGGTATGCGGGCAGCGAGTAATGGGCGACTTGCTGTCCGACCATGGACCATGACGGGGCCTGTATAGGGCCAAAGCCTGCCGGGGTCGCGGGACCAAGGGATTACCGTGACCCCGGTACGTAAAGGGCTAGTGAAGGACACCGTGGATTTTAGTCAGTACAAGTCTGACAGTCCCTCCCGCCCTGCCCTGGGTGGGAGGACTCATTTGATGATTTTACCACGCAAAGAAAAAAGTGCCGGAATCGAACCCGCGACATGCTGCGCACCAGTCCAATCGCTTAGCCACTGCGCTAACCGTGTCGCCAAACTGGGTAGTGATTAAGAATTTTTATGGAAAGACAAAAGATTTGAACCTGCAATCTCTATATTTAGTACATCCGATGCTCTTTTCAACCGAGCCATCGAGGTTCTTGTAGGTATAAACCTCGATGGCTAGGTTGAAAAGAGCATCGTCGATTTATTTTGCGAAATGCAATCGCCAACTAGTTCGTGAAATGCGCGGAATGTAGTACACTTTTGTTGGCGATTTTTTTCCGCAACGATTCATTTTCGTAGTGCGCGCTTACACTTAGTTGTTAATATTTTATGTGGTGACTAATAAAAACCACCTTTAAATAAACAAAAGAAGTTTGTTTGAAGGAGAAAACCCACTGCTCACAGTATCCTAAATCTACATACATTAGACTAGAATATAATACACTTTATTATGCACACCATATAAATTATTGGTACAGAGTATATCTTATACGTAGGTTGACACAATGGGCGGTCTTATCGTCGTCCGTCGTCCGTCGTCTTATGGTCGTCCAAGACGACCTTTGGATGGATTTTAGAGAAAGGAGAAACAATACTGTTGGTAGTCTGAGGTGTACAATTTGCACACAAAATACATACATACAAACATTATAAATATAAAAAAAAACAAAGAAGCATTTTAGCCACACGTTTAAGGAGAAAAGTAGTGGTTTTTTACCAGATTTTTAAACGTGGACAAGTTTTGAGCGCGCCTTACTGACAAGGGCAGGGCATTCCATAGCCGTACTGCTTCGACTGTAAATGATTTGTCATAAAAGCTGGAAGAATGAATCGGCATCTCTAGTCTTAAATTTTCTGATGACCTAAGATATTTATTATGTGTGTCATGAAGGAACTTGAAACGTTCTTTAAGCTAAGTGGGGGTAGTAGGATTGAACAGAATACTGTGGAGTTGAAACAAGATATGAGAATTCCGGCGAAGACATATAGGAAGCCACTTGAGTATTACACATTAAACTAATGTATGGATTTTTCCTCAGGTATACTGGCTAAAATGAAGGAGGGTGCTGAGAATATGCAGACTAAACTGCAGGCGAAGGCTGAACAGCTGAAGGGCCACGTCGAAGCTAAAGGTAGGTGATTTATAGGTGCAGCTTGGCAGCATAGCGGGTGACGGACTACTTCGGAACTATTCCATCGCCGTGTTTTCTTTAAAAAAAAAAACGCAGCCACGTTTTGGGCGTTCGCGTGACCAACAATGACAACACGACCTAAACGCGGCCACTTGGCCGCCGCGACCAACAAGATGCGACATTTTATAAACAAAATACACAGTGCGCGATTCATCGCAATCGAATCTAGTCGCCCAAAGTGGCCACAATAAGAGGACAGGTGTGCTATAGGTATTATTTGTAAAATTAGGAGCATACCCAAGACGAAATATGGGTCAGGGAAAGAGGTCTAATAAGATACTGTTGGGGGCATTTATTATTGCGAAACGATTTATCAATTTACGATTTTACGAGGCGTTTTGTGACAAGCTATTTTGTGAATCATTAACGATATCTCCGATGCTCGTAACAACTGAGCCACCGAGGTACTTACAAGCATCGAATTCTTTAATCCATTGGATTCATTCATTAAATTCATTGAATTTTCATTCTTCTTTAATTAATTCTACAAATTTTGTTACGTGAGATTCTTTAGACCAGGGGTGGCCAACCGGTCGATCGCGACTATTACTCCAGTCGATCGTGGACCTATACTATGTTGATTAAATATCATCAATTCAGACTTCCATTCCAAAGTATTAAGTAAATTTAAGGAAACAATCCCACATGTGATACGAAAAGGAACTCCTAAAACTAGTCAATAAAAATACTACCTACATGATTGTGTACTAAAGTATGCTGTTTCATTTAAGATTTCAAGAGGTATTGTACATAACTTACCCTTATGTGAAGTGTTATTTTAATTACATGTTTGTACAATAAAGAAAAAGAATAAGGTATGTAATTGGTAGATCGCACAGGGTTTCGTTAGTAAACAGTAGATCTTATGTCTAATCAAGTTGACCACCCCTGCTTTAGACTCTAGGCTAGGTCAGAGGTGACTGACACAAAGTCTATGATGGAGCAAGCTTACCCAGAAGAAGCCAGTTCGCTCCAGGAGGCCTATTATGTAATTATCTTAAAACCAGGCTTGTTCCAGTGAGTGAACGAGATGGCGCTAGATGACTTGTATAGCTCTGTCTCTTTCACTCACTGGAACATGCCTGGTTTTAAGACGTCATAATACGGCCGTAGTGCAATTAAAGTATTATTTAGTAATTAGGTGTAAAATACTTTCTGACTATTTAATAAGCGAGTAAGAAAGTTGCAAAAAACTATTTTAATTGTTGTTATTACTTCAATAAAAAGTTAGACACGGTCGGAAAATGTCGGATGACTGCCAATTAAGCGTATTACCGCTTAAAATTAATTGATGCTCGTTATAATCTTTTATTTATAGCTCTTATGTCTACTATTATGATTTTGTACTTATAGCATTACTTATTACTTATAGTACGTTGTTGCAAAACGCCTTAAAAAAATTAGGTTGTCAGTTCGACCTATTTTTTTTTTTAGGAAAACTTACAGCTAGACAGACACAGTAGCCAGTAGCGTGCAGTGGTTCCAGACTATGGGTAGGCCAGAAAAAAAAAAAACTACATTCTCAATACTGACGATGCGAATGGAAGAAAGCTTCGGCCCACTTCAAAACTTATAATTTAAAACACTCACCACATTCTTCACGTAAGATTAATAATCACAATATTCTGACGATTCAAATAGAAGATCTGTCACCTCAAATATCTTTCCAAGTGGGTGATAGTTACAAAACACGTCACTTGCAAGAATAACTCTCGAAGATTGAAATTGTTGGATTAATTCTCGTAACATTTAGACAAAACTTGAAATTTAAACGAAAATATTAGTAGTTCTTCATAAGAGTTGTGAAAAATAAGTTTTCACAACTATCGTAATCAGTATAAACACACATTGTCAGCACAAGTCACACAAACTAGGACCATTTTAAGTAAACAAACGAATCTTCTTTAATATTTACACTACTTTTTGTTTCAAAATGTATTACTTATAGCTAAATATGATTAAATAAAAACAAAAGTGCAAAACAATAACTAATTTTAGCCGGCGTAAACTGACACTTGCACACGGAGTTGCCAGTATTAATTTACACAATTCCCCAAAAACCAAATTCGAAATAAAATTCTTACAGTTTTTAATTATTATAATAGGTCTTTGCTATTCCTTAAAATATAACATTTAATTTGAAATGTATAGATTTGACAATACTACTCTGTTTTTTTATTTGTCTTTATTAGTCTTTTACGAAATTGTCGTTTCTGTGTGTAATCTGTTTCCCGAATTGGCAACTCTGTTTATTTTACCCGTGCGTTTTCATTCATAAAACGCGTACTCGTCAGCTACAGTGTAAGGAGCTGCGTAGTAATTTATACATGTGTGCGGTTTCATATACACGAAAATATGAACACGGATGCACACATATGCATGAATTATTGAATGAATTTTAGAATTTTTGAGACCACAGGACCGCTTGCCTTCGGTTATAGTAATCTGGACGTGATGACGTCACACGGCAGCCGCGCGGAAATTTGCTAATGCATTATGTGAGGCGTTATGTTTTATATTTTTGTTTTATTTTATTACAAGGTTACAATAAATGCGTTTGTTTTATTTATGCGATTTTGTGGTAGGGTAGGCTTGGCCTAAATCAGTACTATGAGAGACCGCCCCTGACAGTAGCATAAACAATAACAACAATATGGCCAATTACAAGTTTTCACAAATTAAACCAAGAAAACAGTGGTAAGGTTTGGTACCAAACATTACAAGAAATAAAAAGAACAATTTCACAAAATACATCGGTAGGTTAGGGGGTTTTGAAGAAGTGATTGCAGAGAGTATTTTCGGGTTTGAGATAACTTTATTCTCATAAGAATACAAAAAATCACTTACATGAGAATATTAAAACTACAACATAAGTCGATATTGTTGAGAGTTTAAACAATACTAGACATTTTTTTTTTAGTTTAGACACACTTTTTTTTTTTTTTTATCGTGGTAAAATCATCAAATGAGTCCTCCCACCCAGGGCAGGGCGGGAGGGACTGTCAGACTTGTACTGACTAAAATCCACGGTGTCCTGTCACTAGCCCTTTTCGTACCGGGGTCACGGTAATCCCTTGGTCCCGCGACCCCAGCAGGCTTTGGCCCTCTACAGGCCCCGTCACTATGCTGACACTCTTTGAGGCGCGCGTGGAACACAACGCGCCGTCGACCCGGGCATGGTCCATGGTCGGACAGCGAGTCCCCCATTACTCGCCGCCCGCATGCCCGCGCCTACGGTGGCTGGAGATCGTCTCGCGACGTCCGACGCCGTGGGCGTCTACCACTGCGGCTGGGGTGGAGGGAGGACGCTGTCCTCTCCCTCAGGCGGCCCGCCTCCTCCTTCACGAGCATGACTGCTTCGCAGAAGGAGGCGACCGCTTCCCACTCCGTCTCGCCCCGCAGCATGGCCTCGACCAATGCCGGGCGCGAGAGGTCTCCGCCTATCGCCGTCGTGAGGACACGGCGGTGCTCTGCCCAAGCGGGGCAGTCCTGCACCGTATGCTCCACCGTGTCCTCCGGACGATCCTCGCAGTGGTGACACCCAGGCGTTTCTTCCCTCCCTATCAGACACAGGAACCTCCCGAAACTTCCGTGTCCGGTGAGGACCTGCGTCATGCGGTAGGTCAGGACGTCGTGACGCCTATCCAGCCACTTCTCAAAGAGGGGTCTTACCGCCGCGATTGCGGCGTGCCCGGACCTCGGTTGCGACAGTCGCTCCCTCCATACTGCCCTGAGATCGCGCCGGAGCTCTTCCCGCCGCGCCTCGACTTGTCGAGGCAGCGGGGATTCGCCCCGACGCTGCGCCTCCACGCGCCATTCATAGACACACTTATATTAAAAATGTCGAAACGACAACCTGGGAAGTTGCACTGTACTCACGGCTTGCTCTATTAGACGTATGTTTGGTTCATTCCACTTAGTTCACCCAGGTGATATTACATCTAATTTTTTATTATACCTGTTGTTTGTATGTTTGTTCACGATTATATCGCTTCTAGCTGAACCGATTTTGGTGCGATTTTCATAAAGTGTTCGTTTTTTAAACCCTCTGGAGGTTTTGTTGCCTGTTGGTCTAGTGATTAGTGACCCTGACTGCTATGCCGGAGGTCGTGGGTTCGATTCCCACCCAGGACAAATGTTTGTGTGATGAGCACGATCATTTGTTCTGTGTCTGGGTGTAATTTATCTATAATATGTATGTATTTAGAAATATATAAGTATGTTTATCAGTTGTCTAGTACCCATAACACAAGCTCTGCTTAGCTTGGGACTAGATGGCGTTGTGTGATAGTTGTGGAATATTTATTTTTATTTTGTTATACAATAATAATGGATTTCCCGTGACGTACTTCGCATGGATCCCTTATTACTTGGCTGACAGCTTTTATAAGACGCTGTTTTTTTAAAGATTTTTATTGGGTATCTGAACTTAAAAGGGTATAATAAAAAAATATTAGAAAAGGAATTCAAATACGAATACAAAAAAGTGTAAAATAACTTTTCTTTCGAAAGTCGGCTCGGTGGCAGAAGTCGACGAAAAGAAAATCAATTCTTTAGTGTTTTGTTTTTGAAGTCAGTTTCTTACAAAGGTTTAAATAAAATCTAAAACAATAGACATTTACGCACGAACGGCGCTTATAATCGAGTATTAAGGGGAGGTTGCAGAAGTTTTTAAGATTTTTGAACGCTTGAAAATCTAATAAAATGTGAGATTTTTAATAAATATAGATCATTATATGAAATTTGAACATATTGTCAAGTCAAATCAGCTCATCATCATCATCTTCCTGCCCTTATCCCATTTTACTTGTGGTCGGCGCAACACGTTTTTTTCTTCAATTCTCCTCTATCAAACGTCACAGTATCATTCACTCCTCTTTCTTCCATATCATTCCTTATACAATCCATCCATCTCTTCTTTGGCCTTCCTCTTCCTCTCCATCCATCAACATTCATACTCATCACTCTCTTAGTCACATGAGTGTCATCCCTCCTCGTCACATGTCCATACCAAGACAGACGATTCCCTTTAATTTTTTCTGTAACAGGCGCCACTTTCAAACTTCCCCTTATAAACTCATTCCTTACTTTATCCATTCTTGTCACTCCACACATCCATCTTAACATTCTCATCTCCGCTACATGCAAACGTTTCTCATCCATCTTTTTCAAGTCAAATCAGCTCGATAAAAGAAAAATGCTGAAAATGGCACTAAATCACAATTTTAAACGCGTACTGTTAAGAGATTTCATCAGGGGTTTATATGCAACTTATATCAATAGATAGAGATTTTTATTTTTAAGTAAATGGTAAAACCGCATATTATAATTTATTTTTTGTTTTTCTACAAGAAGCGAAAAACATTCAAAATGCGTGTTGTTTCGCTCGCATTTTGGCGGGGATGAGGTCGTGCGTCCATACATTTACACACCGTACTGCAACCTCGCCTTAACAACATTATCTTACTTGTGGTTTAAATTCCAATTCTAATTGTAACAAATCTAATTTAGCAAATAAATTGGTATGCTTTATCTCGGCCATTTACGTTATTGACGCATAAATCAGTGGGTTTTTACCATAAACTAAGAGATAAGGTATTTAATTTGTAGTAATTTTAGACTTAGGGTGACAGTGTCCCTTGACTGTTGTAACGGTACCGCGGTCCTGGAACGCAAAGAGTATGAGAGGGAAAAGTGAAGTTTCTTTCGCCTCCTTCTGCGAAGCAGTCATGCTCGTGAAGGAGGAGGCGGGCCGCGTGAGGGAGAAAGCAGCGTCCTCCCTCCATCCTAGCCGCAGTGGTAGACGCCCACGGCGACGGACGTCGGCAGACGACCTGCGGCCACCGTAGGCGCGGGTATGCGGGCAGCGAGTAATGGGCAACTCACTGTCCGACCATGGACCGTGCCCGGGTCGACGGCGCGTTGTGTTCCACGCGCGCTTCAAAGAGTGTCAGCAAAATGATGGGGTCCCCTCTAGAGGGCCAAAGCCTGCCGGGGTCGCGGGACAACGAATTACCGTGACCCCGGTACGTAAAGGGCTATTGAAGGACACCGTGGATTTTATAAGTTCCTTTTGGTCTGATTCCTAGTAGACAACTGGGAATTGAAGCCGGAAAAACATGGAAGAAAATGACCCCCGTAGTTCGATTCCTACGTAAAACAAGTGAACATCTCCAAGGAAAACATTTAAATGTGTGCGTGGCGCTCATTCACACATTTATAAAACAGTGTCTTTACTAAAAACGTTACGTTTTATTTCGAACACTGAATCTGGTTATTTTATCATCTAATATTTCAAGCCTACATAGGTACTAGTTGTCCAGGCTACCTAGGTCCTAGGTACAATAATAACAAGTCTAGACTTGTCTAGGCGTGGTCCACAGCCTTGTATTGTAGCAACAAGTTTGCCTACGTTAAGGTATATGTTACTGGGCAAGTTGGAATGAGCGTGTTTTAAGAAATGTCGGGGCAAGTTGGAATTAGAATGATTAAAGAAATACTTTTATGGTGTCGTGTGGTGAAGAAATAGAGGCAAAAATATGAAAAAAATATGCATAGCTTTTTCGTGTACCTATGCATAGAATTATTATGCATAGAATTTTTACAAAAATTAACAATTCAAATGTTCAGTGTCATAGAGAGAAACAAGGGAAATCGACGAATAAGTGCTTTGTTATGAAAGAAAAGTGTGTTTATTGGCATTGGTTCCTTTAAACTAGGCAAAATAAAATAAATTATCAGAGATTAAAATGCCGAAAATTATCTAGCTCAGCATAATGTCAGATGGCGCTCTGATGAAATTTATTTACTGTAAATATCTATCACACATTAAAATTGTCTGTTTTCATACATTTACTGCCACATTCATTTTCGGAATTACAGTTTAGCAAGACAATTTTGATTTAATACTACAATGGTAAGATATCTATATTGTAATACATTGTGATCATTGAATTATTGCTACATTAGCATGTTCGCTCCAATATTGTACGGTATTTTAGTAGATGTAGTGCTGTTTGAATCGCGTTGTGACAGATTATTTTGTATCTTTGATTATGTGAAAACCAAGCATAAAATCGTACTACTCGTAGAGGATAAAATGACCAGATTCCGTGTTCAAAACAAAATGTAACATTTTTTATAAATGTGTGAGTGAGCATCACGCATACATTTAAATGTAATTGAACCCAAACTAATAGATTTTGATATTTTCTGCGGAAAAACCAAAAACAGCAAATAAAATGCTTCCTGCAACTAAAATTTTACATCAAAAGGCCACTGAAAATGGAGCCAAAAAATGGAAAAGGAAAATATACCCTTTCTTAAATTCTAAAACAAGTGAACACCTCTATGGAAAACATTTAAATGTGTGCATGGCGCTCACTCATATATTTATAAAAAAGTGGCTTCGCTAAAAACTTTACTATTCTTTTTTTTTGTTTTGACCACGGAATCTGGTCATTTTATAATCTAAGAGCAAAAGTTACTATTTTGCCCCCAACAATAATTTTGACATCATCATCTGCCTAGCCTTTTCCCAACTATATTGGGGTCGGCTTCCAGTCGAACCAGATGCAGTTGAATATCAGTATTTTACATGGAGCGACTGCCTATCCGACCACCACAACCCAGTTACTGGGTAATACCTTATGGTAAGACTGGTTATCAGACTTTAGAGCTTCTGACTAACATTAACTACTGTCAAAGATCTACAAATGACAGCCGGGACCAACGGCTTTACGTATTTTCCGAGGCACGGAGGAAACTCGCTATGACAGATGGTCACCCATCTACAGACCAACCTCGGCAAGCGCGGCTACCCCGGAAGCCTGTGCGGCTGTAATTATATAGCCACGAGCTTCTCCCCCAACAATAAATTTGACGCGGCTGTCAAATGTTCAAAGAATCGAGTCGGGCAAAGGTACTAAAAACTATACAGCCAGCGTATGACAGTTAAAATGCAGATTATTTACATTTTCCCTGCTATTTAAATAAAATATTTATAGAGGAAGTACGAAGTAAATACAGCTTGCAGATATATAATATAATATGATAATTATGTATGCGTATTGAGATCTTGTTTTATTCATTCTGCACGGTCGCCAAGGTGATCTACATTCATAAATTATTTCGTCCAAATGTACTTTGGGAGATACGGACATGAAGAATGGTGGGCAAAGCAAAATTGTTGGATAATTGGTAAACAAACTTGTTAGAAGTTCACAACTGTACCTAAATTCAAATATGGATCTTCACCAAATAATTGCAAAAAAGCAGTAAATGTGTACACCTAAAGAAATACATATGTATATCATTACTTACATATTGTCCTTAAAACGATATTGACTAAGGGCACACAGAGACACCTTCACATGTTTAACCATTTTTTTTACGTGGTAAAATCATCAAATGATTCCTCCCAGTGCAGAGCGGGAGGGACTGTCAGTCTCGTACTGACTAAAATCCACGGTGTCCTTCAATAGTCCTTTACGTTCTTGGGTTACGGTATTTCGTACAGGCCCCCCACCACATGTTTGACATGTAAAAACAAAGTAATAACTAGGTTTAGAAAAATATATTACAATTATAAAGTAAACAGTTTTACTAGATAATAATGTATACTCATGTAGTCGTGTACGTAGATAATATTTTATCTACTATCATGCTATTAATCCTCTATAAAAGAACCTATAACAATTAGCTTATTGCCAACATTAAAACACTCAATGATATAATGATCATTATATCATCCAAATGCGTGATATAATGAATTTCAAAAAAAGAACATTCTCATGCAATGACATTTTCACCACCAGATCGCTTAAATTTTGAAAAAAGAACAATAAATTGTAGAATTCGTAATTTCGGATTCTCGTCTTATCGTGTTATTTCCCGCCATCTTGAATTTACATAGTTCTTACAACACTGTACAATACCCTATGGTATGAGAATCTTTTATAGAAGATTCACATCATGATTGTAGATAAAGTCTAGTATGCAACTGTTATAATTAGGTATTAAAACACTCATGTGATACTATTATCACACTCGGCTACGCCTCGTGTGATAAACCCACATTCGTGTTTTAATACCCCTCATTATACAACAGTTGCATAAATAACTATTATACTCATGTCGCGTGTGTAGTTAACATGTACAAGTGTAACTAGAAAGTAATGTTAACTGTTCAAAACCTTATTGATAGACCAAATACACAAAAGGGCGTGATTCTCTGGTCTTACAAATATAATCTTGCTAGCGGTGTCCTTCAATAGCCCTTTACGTACCGGGGTCACGGTAATCCGTTAGACCCGCGACCCCGGCAGGCTTTGGCCCTCTACAGGCCCCGTCATTAGTCAGTATAAGTCTGACAGTCCCTCCCGCTCTGCTCTGGGTGGGAGGACTCATTTGATGATTTTACCACGATAAAAAAAAAGATGTGAAAATCGGTGAATATTAACAACTAGGTTCTAGCGGCTGCGATAATTGTCCCAAGGGATTATACTGCTCGTACGTGTATCAGTGTTCGAACCTGTTGAAAAACTATGTAAAATCCCTATGTAAAACCCCTCCAACAAGTTCGACATTCTTACCACCCGTATGTCACGACCAACAAAAGCCTACGCCCTCACCAAGGCAGTCTAGATATCAAGTAACTCGTTTGCCGCACACATACAAACCTAATTGGCTCTTATAATCATTCCCTTAAAGGTCATAATGACCTGCCATTTCTCAACAGGGCTTGGTCAAATTTTATGCCAGAATGCCTTCTTTGTTCTTTGTGGTATTTTTGAACGAGATTTTTAGTTCAGGAAGTTGGGTTTTATTGGGATATGGAGTGGTTGATATTTTTTGTTTTATTTTAATATGGATTATACAGGGTTGTTCTTTTAAGTTGGCCAACATATACGAAAAAACTAAAATACGAAAAAAAATACCAAATTTTTTTTATGAGCATCATAAAAAAAAAATAGGCTTGACTTAGTTTCATGTAAAATATCTGGACAGTAGAAGTATAAAGTAAAGTACCTATTGTTTCTTCTAAGACCATAAGTCGTATTAGTTGTAGTCAATTTTTTCATACAATTTGTATGAAAAACGTTTTACAAATTTCGACCAACTTCCGTCGTCCCGACTTTTTTCTTCCCATACAATGAAATGATCCTTTCATAAAAAATAGAGTCGAATGGCATTCATTTTTTTTGGCAAATTTCACTCATTTTTGCGGATAACTTGCACTTGACCAAAAATACAAATATAAAAAAAAATGGTCAAATCAAAAAACAGCTAAAGGTTGTTAAGAAAGTTTTCCCGTATGCGGATTTCCCCCTGATGACCAATTTAAAAGAAAGAACCTTTATACATAACCTTATGAAAATTGTTTTCAATATTTTTAGGGTCCTGAACTTTCGTTTGGCTTCGTGGTCTGTTGTTCTGTAGTCTTTTTTTTTTACGTGGTAAAATCATCGAATGAGTCCACCCGGGTGGAAGTAAAAAAAAAGGTATGCCTCTACCTTATCCTTCAAGTAATACAAGCGTAATGTTATGTTATGTAAAGCTGACATAAGGAGTGGTTGTGTAGGCGTTACAAATATGTCGGAGATTGACAAACTGTCACCAAGTATAATAATATTGTATTGTAACAGTAGGTTATTGTACACCTGTTTTTATGAGTGATACAAGTAGTATCTTTTATTCATTTTTTTTCTATCTCTTTACATTTGGTCGCGGGACTTACGAATTACCGTGACCCCGGTACGTAAAGGGCTAGTGAAGGACACCGTGGATTTTAGTCAGTACAAGTCTGACAGTCCCTCCCGCCCTGCCCTGGGTGGAAGGACTCATTTGATGATTTTACCACGAAAATATGTTTACATTTTTAAATATTTTTACTAAAAAGAAATTAAAAAAAAAACATTTAAAAATATAAAAAACAGTGGCCCACCAGCATCGGGAACAGGGTCCAAGGTGCCGGTGGTTAGGGCTCTAGAGAGAGGAACCTCCTCACAATGCGCGCCGTGTCCAAGAAAACTGCTTTCTGCATCAAGCCCTTGAGCCAGCTGCACAATGAGAGCCTCTTAAGGTGTTGGTCGAGGCTGAGAGATACAATATTATTACTGTACTAGTATCTGGTTATTTTTAACCGGTTTTAATTATGCCTGACTGATTAATGTATCCTAATTAGTGTAAATTTCAATAGATATGTATCCATTAAGGACTCGAATATAATTCATAGTTTTACTTGCAGATATAGAATTACTTGTATTCTTGGTATAAATAAATAAATAAATATTTCACAACTATCACACAACACCATCTAGTCCCAAGCTAAGCAGAGCTTGTGTTATGGGTACTAGACAACTGATAAACATACTTATATATTTCTAAATACATACATATTATAGATAAATTACACCCAATTAGGTATAGTTGAATACAAGTTACTATTAATATCTGATATGGTAAATCTAAAATTTTATATATACTAATGACCGGCCCCGGCTTTTATCAGGGGCGATTTAATAATAAAATAAAACATTCAAATATTGTTAAATAATTTCGAAAATCGGTCAACTATGCGGTTTAACTACAAAGGAGATCGTCAATGATCTCCATCTGTCAACTGCCACTTGAAAATAACGTTTTTTTTTTATTGTGGTAAAATCATCAAATGAGTCCTCCCACCCAGGGCAGGCCGGGAGGGGCTGTCAGACTTGTACTGACTAAAATCCACGGTGTCCTTCAATAGCCCTTTACGTTCCGGGGTCACGGTAATCTGTGAGTCCCGCGACCCCGGCAGGCTTTGGCCCTCTACAGGCCCCATCACTATGCTAACACTCAATAACGGTTAGCAATAAAATACTTTGTGTAAATTAATTTTTAATAGTTTATATTATTTTTTAGAGTTATTTTCATATGATAATTGATTATTTGAAAGCGTGCAACTGTTAATAAGGGATGCATGACGTCACAATATGGCGTCAGCAACTCTCCTCCTTATTTGAACTACAAAGCAGTAGTTTTTCAGTTTTTGCATTACAGACAGACATACAAGTCATTGGTGTAGAAAAGGCTTCTGTAAGATTGTGTGAAAGTTGTGTATTTCATACCCTTTTTATGGGGTGGTAAAATTAAATAGGGGACTCATTTGATTATATCTCCCTGCGGCCGTATCATGACGTCGTAAAACCATGCTTGTTCCAGTGAGTGAAAGAGACAGAGCTATACAAGTCGTCTAGCGCCACCTCGTTCACTCACTGGAACAAGCCTTGTTTTACGACGTCATAATACGGCCCGTGGACGGAACTGCGTACATACGTAATGACTAAAATACACGGCGTTCCTTCAATAGCCCTTTACGTTCCAGAGCCACGGTAGCCTTTTTAGACAGTCCCGTGAGTCCTTATTTATTCTGTAGGGGTTATTTTTGGAGTGATTTTGAATTGTGTTAACTTGTGTATTGATCAAGCGTGTGATGATGTGATGGTCGGCTTATCAAAGAAAGTTGAAGCCGATAGCTTCATGTTTGATTACTTTTATTGCCTACATTACTAGGTGTTCTAATTTTAAATTCATAAATTCTTTTTTTAAATTCTTTAATTCTTCTGTTCGATGTATTGAACTAGGGAGGTTGGAGAAAGGGGTAATTAAAATGAAATAGATGTCATTTGTTTTGTAAAAACGTGTTTATTTACACTTTGGCAGTGATGGCATGTTTTATTTACTTTTATTTACAAAGAGAGTTACTATATGAGACCTTAGTTCGTTTGAGCATGATTTATTTCCATTTGAACGGTGGAGTTACAACCTCGGCCAACCAATACCTGGCAACACTACCAATATAAAAAACACATCACCAGTGTTGCCAGATACAATCAACAAAGGTACCAAAAACAGTTATAAAAAAAGTAACAGTTATTTTTAGAAATAACTGTTATTTTTAAAATAACCGTTGTTGGAAACGGTTATCGATTTACCAGCCGTGGTAGCCGTGGGCAGCGTAGGGAGCAGCAATGCCGTAGGGTGCGGCAATGCCGTAGGGAGCAGCGTAACCAGCGTAGGGGGCAGCGAAACCGGCGTAAGGCGCGGCATAGGCACCAGCAATTCCGGCACGGGCAGCGGCAACTCCGTTAGCGGCAGCGGCATGGGACTGGGCGGCGGCGACGGCGTTCTGGCTAGCGGCAAGGCCACCCCAGTAAGCGTTCTCCTGGAGGTCTCGGTTGGTTTCAGCAACTTGACGTACTGCCTCAGTGTTGAATTGGACGGCGGCTTCGGCAGCGCGGGCCTGGCTTTCACCCCAGGCGCGTGCATGGTCCTGTGCGGCCACGTTCGCATCGATGGCAGCTGCCTGAGCATCACCAGGGTTGACCCCGTAGACTAGGGGGCTGATGATGCTGGCGGAGGCATAGCCGACGAGGGCAACAAAGGCGATCTGTAGGAGAAAGAGAGGGACAGCTTTAGACAAAGTTTTTTTATAAAAAGTTTTGGAAGGTGTTTAGTAGAGACAACCATGGTGGTGCAGTACCTTGACGTCTAAAAACGCGAGTAATTCCAGTGTGGGAAAGAGACAAAGCTATACAAGTCGTCTAGCGCCACTTCGTTCCCACAGTAGAATTAATCTCGCTTTAGGACCATGGTAGGGTCATAGTAGACTACCAGGAAGGTTTAGCTAACTAGGAGTTTTAAGATCATATGCAAGTTGGACAGTGGAATAAATTAAATTCTCTGTGTAAGGAATCTATAGACTAGCTGCCAGACAATTTTCAGGTCTTTTAGTTTTGTCGTTATTAAGCATCGTTTATCTGTGATTCGATTATGACAATAAGGAAGTGTATAAATATTAGGAAATTTGTGTTGTATTGATGATTAAGTGGTGAACAATTATTTTCAAATATGATCCTGCTCTCATCATCATTTAGGCCTTGGAACACCTATTTCTGGGTATAAGCTTCAGCCGTTGTCTTTCATACTTCTCGGTTCTGAGAGTCACTGGTCCAACTGTTTACCGCTAATTTCACAGCATGGTCAACCCAACGCTCTTTTGGATACGACATTTACCGCTCAAAAACTTTTGCGCGCGAAAATCATCAATGAAACAAAGTTACGCTAAAAAAATCTGTTACATCAATACTATTATCAGATCATCGTAAACTATGCATGTAAATAACAAAGAAAGAAAATAATTAGCAACAAACAAACCGTGAAATCATTAACATTAATTCCCGCGTTTTATAACGTTTCTTCATCGCGATAACGCCTTGAAATAACGTATGCGGATTAGGAAATAACTATCGTTTTTAATAACTCAATGCGTGCTTCCGTTGTAGTTATCCGTTACATTAACTACTTGTTAACGTTATAATAACGGGTTTGGTCGTGCATATCCGTCTCAATGATGGGTCATGATGGTCCAATGTGTGCCGTGTGGTTACATATTATGAATGTAGGAATTAAACTAATTTAGGCTAAGAGAGATCTAGAATGACATAATACGACAAAATTTAACAAGTCGAATAATTATTAGGCTTGCACATTTCCCCTTATAGAGAAGTGATCTGCGTCCCAGCAGTAGAAATATTACAGTCTGATTTTAAACAGGATTCCATGATGGGCCAAGCCATGATGGTCCAGTGTGTAAACGGTCGTTGTTTAATATGGATGATTGAACTAATTTCTTGTTCTTTCAAGTTTCCTGTTTTTTTGTTAAGTCGAATATCGCCGGTCTGAGTTATTACTTTTCATTACCATATTGGTAATTAAAAACTGATTGCTAGTAGCCAGTAATGAAATTGACAAAAAAATTGATATGACAAAATTCTATTAGCATTCTATTAGTTAGTGAGCCATAGTCCAGCCACTGTTTGGCAACTTTTTGTGGCTGTATGCCATACTCATCAAGAGTTGTGACTAGCCAATTATAAGTCTACAATTTATACAATTGAGTGATCATCGAAACATAATTATACGGTTTTATTAAATCCGCCTTCATTTTGTTAGTAATAAATCATCAAGTCATTTATCAAATCCTCACGTTTTATCAGTAATTGATCTAACCCATTACTCATACAAGAACATCAATTTTAATTCAAAGTCATGCCAATTCCAATTTCAAAGCTGTCACTTTGACGTAACAAACCTCTTTAGTGTCACTTTTAATCATCATAAATATTTTACATAGCAACTTTTTCGTTGCGAGTTTGTATTGTTTTTTCGCACAACGATTAGGTTGTGAAATGGTCAGTTTGATGTTAATTTTGCTAATCGGTATACAGGATCTATGCTACAGCACTTTGCTATTGTGTAAAATGTGAGTTTATATCGTTTCTCAGTATGGATTTGTTCTAGATTGCGTGTTTAGGTGTAGTTTCTTGCGATGTGATGTGATTTTTAAGAGGTGTGAGTAGGTAATACTGATTTCTCTTAAAATAAATAGTTAAAAATCCAAACTAATTTAATTCTAGTCTATTTTTGGTGCCGATGATGACTATTCTGCCAGTAACTAGAGTTAAATAGAAAAACCATACTAATAAAATAAATTCAAAAGTAAATCGGGCTGTCTGTCTCTTTTCGTATGTAAAGAACACAGAAGCTAGGTCTAGTCTAATAAGTAGCCTGGGGTTGCGGGACTCAGAAATTACCGTGACTCCGGTACGTAAAGGGCTAATGAAGGACACCGTGGATTTTAGTAAGTCAAGTCTGACATCCCACCCAGGGCAGGGCGGCAGGACTCATTTGATGATTTTACCACGATAAAAAAAAGAGAAAGATATAGCCTAATTTTCAACCCGCAATTTAGGATGAAAACGAAGAAGTTGCGAATAACTGTTATTTATTTTTGAAATATTTGTTGAGTACGAAATATCTTGACAAGTTGCACCTTTAAATGCGTATTAAAATACCTCTTCCACGCTTAAAGAGATAAAGTCCTTTGAAATATTTCGATATCCTTACCGTTGAATAATATGAGTCTATGGTACTGCAAAACAAGTCCAACCAATCCCTAACTCACAAATAACCCAACCCGAACTCAATTTACAATTACAATATCGTAATATACGTTATCTACCAACATTTCTAGAACGGGCCAACGCCTTAAATGTTTCGGTCAAATTATTTCACAAGCCGCCATCTTAGAAACAATAACTGACAGTTTAGGCTGTACAGTTTTTGGCATTGACCTAAAATTTTTTCTTTACGTGACAGAATGCTTTTTACAGATTTGAATTTGGAAGACAAAAGGAACGATGTGTTTTGTGTCTGTCGAGACGTCACAATCGATTGAATATTGAAATATGTAGAAAAAGTTTTCAAATTCCAAGACCAGTATACTTTTTTTGCAGCATTTTACAAGCCAAAAAGATGGCTTAATTAGACTTGACGTGGAAGCCAGAGGACAGATGGTTATGGAGTAGGCTTGTCTAAAAGTGGACTGTTTTAAAGCACAATTGTTTTATCATTTCAGTTACAGTGCATTTAAACATGAAACAAAGTAACTATTCAATTGACAATAGCAATCAGTTCAAACATTAAACAATCTAATTGATCAATCTCCTTCAAAAATTAATTAACCAGATATACTTCCTCACGACCTTAAACACTCCAAATATAACGGAATTCATTATACATTATTATAACACAACAATAGTGATGTGCCTGCGTCTGAATTACAATGAGAGACCTTGACCGCGCACGTGTTATGAGTTATGACATCTTTTGCGTGGGCTGTAGTGCTGTGCCAGATTTGACGTGTGAAAAAGAGGTTGGTATTGCGAAGCTTGGAGTCTTCTTTTGCCAGGTAAAGTAAAAAGAGAGACTGTCAGACTCGTACTGACTAAAATCCATGGTGTTCGTTCAATAGCCTTTTACATTACAGAGTCACAACAACAAATAGGTAACCTTTTGGACAGTCCCGTGACCCCAGACAGTTCCCCGACCCTAAACAGTCCGTTGGCTCCTTCTTGGTTGGTTACTTCTAGGCAAGCATGCTTCATCTTCTACCTCGTCATTGCTTACGATCAGGCGAGATAGTGGTCAAACGGAAGCCTATCGCTAAATAAATAATATATGGTTGAGAAAAGTTTTCTCAAGGCGAATTGGAGACTAGTAGACAAATATAGGGGTGTGGAAGAAGTTTGACAAAAATTCTCACATAATGTACCATCTGAAGATGAATGATGTAACAAAGGTTCTGTAATAATTTTGGAGATTGAAAAAGAGTGTCCATGGAGTTTCTTGCCCGTTCTTCTCCATAGAGATCTACGCATTGGAATGGGTATCTACTGTCCTTTCACAGTTTTTATGTCTTGTGACTGGGACTGTATCACCATTACAATTTTTTAGTACTAGTTTTATTTTATGTATTTTGACAATTCAAAAGTGTCTGTAATTGGTCTACTTGAAATAATTGATTTGATTTGATTGATTTGATATGTAGTGAGAATTTTTTTTCAGTGTGACTGACTACCAGAATCAAGGGAGTACCTATAAGATAGTGGGTGGATTTTATGGGACTGGGTATTGGTCAGAAAGGAAGAAAATTCTGAGATGATGAATTTTAGAGGCGATTGGAAGAGAACTTATGCTTCGTCTGCTTTATAAATGGGGATAAAATCAGGGTATTGTGGAAAGTCCTGGAAAAGACTGCGGTCTTTGCATCTTTATCAAAACGAAATACTAATTCAATTAGTTTTGTATACCTTTATTCGCCTACTCCATTTTCAATCAACTTCTTGATGAAATCGCAATTTGGCGTGCTCACCACGAATCAATTACGACCAAATTAGTAAACAAACAAAAACGGAACGTAACCTCATAAAAATAATTACATATCGTTTATGGTACGATTTTTTAGTCTGTGACCTTGGTAATGACATTGGGTGGAACGGAATGTGATTGAATTGACATTTTTTGTTCAACGTTCTGATTGGTTGTTGCATAATTTGATTGGGTATTGCCAGAATGGGATCTTTTTTTTGTGGTAGATTTTTTTTGTAGTATACTATAGTTATTAAAAGTGCGTCGTGTTCTTTGTAAATAATGGGGGTGGCAGAGGTGTACATAAACTTATTTTAATTAAGTGTTTGATTCTTTGTGGGCAGTCACTGAGAAATTAATTGTTTCTTTTTTAACAACGACAAATACTTAGACATGCCTCAAGTGCAGGATAGGTATTTTTATCTAGCCATTAAATGGCGTTAAACGCCAAAAGATAATTGGTATTATGATGGCATTTGATTGGCGGGAAAAGAGGAAATGACAATATTTGTCATAGCCTTCAGTAATTCTGGTGAAGACACCCGGAAAACTGCATATTCTCGTCAGTGGTAAAATAATGTTTGTACAGAAAAAAAAGTAATCAATAAACAGAAGCAGAAATGTGAATGCAGTCGTGTAAAAAAGTACCCTTAGAAGGCAAAGGGATCTAGCTCATGCGATCATTGTAATTTTTTTTATCTAAGTATACGTATTCAATCACGGACATCATTAAACAATAAAACTTCAATTGTTTATCATCACGCAAGTATACGGAATGCTGACATAAATTATTCTCCCACATCAATCAATTTTATTGTGAAAAACTTTAAACATATCGATGCGACGATCTAATCGCGTTTTAATTTAATCGATTATTTCTTTATGAATCAATTTATTGATTTCAAAGTATCTCGTGTTTTTAAGATGTGGAAGAGCGCGAATGTGCCTCGTGAAATTAGATCCGGGTTTTTTGGAGAGTTTATTTTGCTATACCTACGGTATTTTCAAATGACAGTTGACAGGTGGATGTCATCAAAGTGTACACCTTTATCGTAATCGCATAGTAAAGAGGTTTATTAAGGCGTATTTTACTTAAAAACTAAACCATTCGAACTTCATAGATACTAAATCACGTATTTTTACAAACAATTTGATATATCAATAACTTGTAAAATAATACCTCGATAATTTCAACCAGCATTCATTCCATAAACCAGATGATTGACATTCTATACGCGTATTGTCGCGCCACAGACAAACAATGCTTAGTCATAGACAATTGAATGATAATGTGACCGAATGATTACTGTATTGCAATATTGTTTTAATATTAGGACATTATTTTGAATAGCTTGTCACTAGGGTACGAATTGTAATACAAATGTTTTGCAGCTTATTGAATTGTTGTTTGAGAAGGTAGAAGCGAGAAATTAATTCAAGAATTTGCAACATTTTAGTTGTGATAGATTCCGGTCGAAATCTAGTTAAAGAAGAACAGTTGAGCGACCAAAAAATCGAGTTGAAATGGCTAGAAAGAGAGAGAGACTGTACTAATAGATTTATAAGGGAAAATTGAAAGAAGATCACACTGTGTCTATCTCATAAAAAGATTCCGATGAATTAAGAACCTTCTCCTTTATACGAAGTTGGTTAAAAATGAAATAAGGACTGAGATATTATGTTGAGGAAATCAATAAGGAACTTAGGAAGCGCGTGTATAATTCGGAATCGAAATTTGCAAAAAAAATATTAATTCATGTTGTGATGACAAATGGATAATTTGTCCTTTAAAAGCAACATAAAATTAAGTTATTATAACCGGGTGACATTACAAGAAACTGGTTTAAAGGTGCAAGTTTTTAATTTATTCGTAATGCAACCTTGTCAAACTAATTGAAATTGCTGGTAACTCTTAATTGTATCAGTATTGATGTCAAAGGTATTACATTTATGCGATCTTGAGCTTTTAAAATACCGTAGATGGTAGATCTATTACTAGTGTTCGCATAGTTACGTTTATTAAAAAGATAAATGGGAAACATTAACATTGTAAGCATTTCTGTATTAATGAAACAATTTTTATTTAGTTATATAATTAAAAATGAATAGTTGTAACAATATGTTTTGATAGGCTGTTTCGTACACTTCCTTTGCCAAAGAAATGATATTGGCGGGAAATTTTGACAAATGAAAAAAAAAGTTGAAGTCAGATTTTGGCGCCAACTTTACAGATGTGACAAATATTTTTTAAGGATTGTTTTATTGGAAAATAGTAATTTTAGTGATTTTTAAAACCGAATAAGAGAGAACAAATTAAAAGATTATATCACTGTTGCCACTGTCAAAAACGTTCTGTTATCACTATTGCGAAATAAAAAAAAATGTATTACCAGAAATCTCATCTTGCACTTCTTGTTTGACTGCAGGATAGCTACTGAATGCTTTGGTGGTGTTACGCTGCTCTTTTATACTAAGTACAACCGCTATACATTGCTATTGAAAGTGTATTCAAGTACCTGTTATAATACTATGAAGGATTAGACTAGGCGGTCCAGTGATACGGACAAGGTCTCAAAAATGAAATTAAAAAAAAAACTAGTTGACGTTTTAATTTTTAAAACTTTTTGGAACGCGAGCAGAAGATGGCCGGCGATTTGAAGTTTTCTTTTTGGCGCGAATTGTTTTGATGTCTGCTAGGTGCGGTTCTCGAGTATTGTTGATTTTTGGGTGTTTGTTTCGGATATAATATGCAATTTTCTTTCCCCTTGAATTTCTTTACAGGCGATTAAGAGATGAAGAGATAATCAGCATATATGGACTGCTAATCAAATATTGACATAATTTTTTATGATCTATCAAAACTTGATTCTTCTTAAGTTTTGCATGAAAATACACACATCAAAAGTGTCTAGGGATCAACATATATTTTTGCAATAACTTTTCTCCTGATTGATATTAATTAAAAAATGTTTTAAGGATTCATCAAATAAAGTGTTTTCGTTTGTCACAGTAACGATAAACCAAGTCACCTTTGCATTAATAAAGAAATTTGCCATTTTCCTAATAAAGGGATTTTTGACATTTGAACCACTAACACAAAAGTTCGAAAAAAAGACTGAAATAACAGTTTTCTTTAAAATTTTATTGGGTAACTTAAACAATTAATAATCCGTGTTTCTACCGCGAACACTAACAACACAAGAACATCGGTTTGGCATACTCAAAATGAGTTCATCCAAATCACGCTGTGGAATGGCCGCCCATGTTCGTTGCAACAACAAAAAAAGGTCTTCTTGCGACTGGATACCCTCCATATTCGGCAGAGCTCTTCTCTGTAGCATATCCCATGCATGCTCAATCGGATTCAAGTCTGGCGACTGAGCAGGCCAGGGCAGGACATTGATGTTAGCTGCGGCGAGAGTCTGTCTTACAACTCTTGCGGTGTGCGGTCGTGCATTATCATGCATTAACTGAAATAAGGGACCGATTTGCACTTGTAGAGGAACGATGACGTCTGATACAATCGTCTCAGCATAAATTTGAGCGTTGAGGTTGCCTCTGATCCAAATCAACTCGCTTCTTCCGCCGATCCAAATACCCGCCCATACCATGATGGTTACACCACTATAAGGATGGACTTCCTGGCAGGATTTTAATCGCTGTTTGCGTCCAGGGCTTCTCCAGTGTCGTATACGTCTTGTATCCGGTCTCATACCAAAACGAGACTCATCAGAGTCCATCCTTATAGTGGTGGAACCATCATGGTATGGGCGGGTAATTGGATCGGCGGAAGAACTGAGTTGATTTGCAATGCGGATCAGAGGCAACCTCAACGCTCAAATTTATGCTGAGACGATTGTATCAGACGTCATCGTTCCTCTACAAGTGCAAATCGGTCCCTTATTTCAATTAATGCATGATAATGCACGACCGCACACCGCAAGAGTTGTAAGACAGACTCTCGCCGCAGCTAACATCAATGTCCTGCCCTGGCCTGCTCAGTCGCCAGACTTGAATCCGATTGAGCATGCATGGGATATGCTACAGAGAAGAGCTCTGCCGAATATGGAGGGTATCCAGTCGCAAGAAGACCTTTTTTTGTTGTTGCAACGAACATGGGCGGCCATTCCACAGCGTGATTTGGATGAACTCATTTTGAGTATGCCAAACCGATGTTCTTGTGTTGTTAGTGTTCGCGGTAGAAACACGGATTATTAATTGTTTAAGTTACCCAATAAAATTTTAAAGAAAACTGTTATTTCAGTCTTTTTTTCGAACTTTTGTGTTAGTGGTTCAAATGTCAAAAATCCCTTTATTAGGAAAATGGCAAATTTCTTTATTAATGCAAAGGTGACTTGGTTTATCGTTACTGTGACAAACGAAAACACTTTATTTGATGAATCCTTAAAAAATTTTTTAATTAATATCAATCAGGAGAAAAGTTATTGCAAAAATATATGTTGATCCCTAGACACTTTTGATGTGTGTAGTAATCCTTAACGTCTCTAAGTAGTAAACTCAATGATCTTACTATTTATTGAAACGCAATAATAAAATTTAAATAGTTTTTTGAAGTGAAAACTTCTTTAGCGGCGTTGTTTTTTTGGAATGGGTAAAAAATGATAAACTCGCGTCGGGACACGTGACCTGATCGAAAATTCGTAAGACGGCGCAGGGCGCTTGCGCGAATGTTCGTGTGTGTTTATTACTATTGAAGTTTTCACTTCTGTCGGCACTCCCAGAGTGCAACTCGTTTTTTTAAGTAAATTGGGTTCTCGGGGTTATAATTAACTGTATTTTTAGAAAAATATGTGTTATGGAATGATTTCTTTAAAGTGACAAATACCCAATTGATTGAATATTAACAGTCCACCATCTTTAATTTTACATGTCATTAAAATACGGAAGTGTTCCGGGTTCCTTTGACATTTGGCAGAGGTAGCTATCAGTAAGGATTATGTTAGAATCCGCGCCATCACTCATGAGGAAAATTCATGGTACTACATTTTTTAATGCAATGTGATGTAATAGAATAGACACTAGCGCCGCGTCAAAAGGACTTTAGTCATGGCGCGGATTCAAAACATATTTTTGACATACGTGTCATTAATTTTGATCGAGCAATTACTCGTTTATTTATGCGTAAAATCTGTAGGTAAATGGAATCACACTGCCCACACATTGATAGAAATTGTTCCAATAAAATCTAAACCGTCTTTTTGTAATCAGGTAACCACGATCCTGAAATGTAAAGGGCTATTGAAGGATCAACGTGGATTTTAGTCAGTACAAGTCTGTCAGTCCCTCCCGCCCTGCCCTAGGTGAGAGGGCTCATTTGATGATTAAGCCAAGGTAAAAAAAATGCCCTCAGTGCATTTTTTGAAAAAAAGCCGGCCAAGTGCGAGTCGGATTCGCGCACAAAGAGTTTCGTTCTAATATCTAATAAATAAATAAATATTCCACAACTATCACACAACGCCATCTAGTCCCTAGCTTATGGGTACTAGACAACTGATAAACATACTTATATACATATTTCTAAATACATACATATTAGAGATAAATTACACCCAGACACAGAACAAATGATCGTGCTCATCACACAAACATTTGTCCTGGGTGGGAATCGAACCCACGACCTCCGGCATAGCAGTCAGGGTCACTAACCACTAGACCAACAGGTCTATCTCTACCCAAAAACGACAAAACAAAAAAAAAAATACCGCCAACCCGACTTGGGCCCGCGTGGCCCATTCCATCTCAACATTATTGGCTGATTCCTGATATACATTACCTACATGCTTAATAATCCTTTTTTTTTATAAACGCGATAGCATAATCGACTTTAAGTTGATGAAATTTATGTCATAAACGGAAATAATTTATTTATACACGTAAAGTTTATAAATAAATGGCTAAAACATGCTTCAATATGTCTAGATAGGACTTGAAACTATTTAAACCATAGTATATAATATATAATTAAACTTTCTAAAAAGTGGGGCGTTTTACCAAGTTTTACCCTTGTCATAATGCTTACAGTATTATGACTAAGTGAGACATATTTGCGTCATATCACGATGATATTACCCGTTTTACGCCCATTTTTTTGGTCAATGCTCAGAATACTAATCAGTAATTGGAATGTCAAAATATAGGGCAACATGGCTCAGGTGTTTTGACAAGACATATTTTAGTCGTTTCTGATTTTGAGGATACAAAACGTCTTGCCCGTTCTTGTCCTTAAAGATCAACGTTTTGGAATGGGTACCTACAGTATTTTCTCAGTTATTATGTCTTATGACTGGGACTGTAGCTAAAAGATACTAAATTAAAACTAAAAATATTCATAAAAAAATGAGGAAATCAGGGATTTCACGAAATCGCTATGGATACCACGAAATCCCGGAAGATGTGGAATATTCTTATTTATTACGTCTTCCTACTAAAACTATCCAGTGACATGACAAAATACTAATGTAAAGTCAGAGATATGTCAATTCATGAAATCCCTAGGAATTTTGTAAAATCCCTGATATCCTCATTTCACTGCGACATATTTATTTTAATCACTTAATTAGAAAAATAAATATACTCGTATACGTGTATAGTGGAAAAAAATAATAACCTGCGTCCCTAGTCACCCTGTTTGATATTTTTTCCGGTATCTTTTAGCTATTTGCAATGCAATGCCCACTCTAAACCATAGTAAGTCTATAGTCAGACCAACAGCTGATACCCTGGGTGGAGCAGGAAGCTTTTTGATGTGTCAAATGAGAAAAAATACTGTCACAATGTATACTGACATTTAAGACGAGAGAAATACGCATGGATGACAGTTACACCGTAGCGAGCCTTTTTTTTTAAATAAAATCATCAAATGTCTTCCCGCCCAGGGCAGAGCGGAAGGGACTGTCAGACTCGTACTGACTAAAATCCACGGTGTCCTTCAATAGCCCTTTACGTTCCGGGGTCACGGTAAATCGTACAGTCCCGCGACCACACCGTAGCGAGCCTGGCTAGCTTGGTATAATGCCGAATTTATTCTTCAGAGTACCTGTCAGTTTTGCGGACTAAAAACAGAAAGTTCCATTATTTCGGCGTAAATTTCCCAATAACCTTAAGATATCAGTCATTAATCAGCTACAAACAACAAAAAAAGAATTTGATCACTTTGACAAAATATTTTTTTGTTGCGGTAGATCATGTTATGATTTCTTAGATTTTTTTTAAATTTCAAATAGAGTACTTATATCTATCTAAATAAAACATACAAAATAGTTTTTTTTTTTGATAAAATTCAATTTCATAGAAAAATGAGGTTATGCTAGTGATCACAAACATTTTTTGATTTGTGTATGTAAATCGAGTTTTTTTTTGGATATTGAATATCTCTAGCGAGCGCATCGGCCTATAAGGCATTATTTAGATAAATATAAATTCTTACGTGTTTTGTGATGGGCCATTTTCTTCTACCTACCCAAAAGAAATCTGTCACCTAAAAAAGAAAATGTCTTTCACCTAAAAAACACAATAAATGAATTTGCTAAATTACCACATTTTTCCAAGGATACTACTTAAAACAGTGATCTAATTTTAGAAAGGCAACGCCTCAAAATATTTGCAATCACTAACCTGACCGCAAATATTCAGAAGCAATTATTTTGCTAATAATATTCGCATTCCGATCAATGCCAAGTATAACGTGTTACGTGTCGGTGTGACATGAGGAAAGGTACTCAATTAGTTTTAAGGGCAACCTTTGTATTTTTAATTGTTATATAGGTAACTTTTTTGTGGCCAGTTTAACTTGAAATACGGTATGATAGCGCTAGCTTTGGAATCTTCTAGATAAATAATTTAGGAATACAACATTATTTTTTGTTTATGGGAAATCCTATACACCTGTCTAGTATTTTGGTGTAAAGAATCTATGTACAAAGGACATTGCTCGTCGTCCATACACAGCTCGCCTAGGATCCAACAGGGAGGTGTATTTACTCTTTGGGTTTTAGATAATGTATATATTCGATTGAACCTAAATTAAAACAACGGACACTTTTGAGAATTCTGGAAAAATCAAAACACTTTCGGATTTTGAGGTTATAATTACGTCAATAAAAACATTTGGTATGTAGCAATAACTCATTGTTCTAAGTAGGTCCGTATCAGTAAAACTCAGCCAGAGGTCGATATTTCAAGAGAAAATCACAGTCCTTTGTTCACGCCAAGTTGTTAGATAAAATCGAAAAAGTAAGAAAATGCAAACGAATTAAGTACGCAACCAATGCAAACCGAGCACAGTATGCGCGCGCCAAGTGACATTACTACCAAATGACAAAGTTGTCATCTGTCAATTCATCAACTGTCAGTGTCGATATTATTGCTCGTTTCAAACAGCGCTTTCAATCGAGTTTTTTGATAAGGCTTATTATGGTTCCGTGACATCTTAGCGGACTGTTTGTAACTAAAAATCATTATCGTATATCAAGTGTTGAAAATACTGACGCTTATTTGTGTCAAACTCTTATTAAGAGTGCTGATATAAAGATTTGGCTGTATGAGCTATAATACCTTTGCCTCAAATTGAACCAAAAAATGATAGAACTGTCACCGAGGATTATGACGGAAGCTAAGGACGAAAGTGAATACTTTTTAAAATGATTTCGAAATTAAAAAGTGTCCGTTCCATTAAAATATATGTAATGTATTTTATTAAAATAACTAGTAATTATACTAAATGTTTCATGCGTGTTGGTTCTTAGGCCATTTTTTACAATGTCCTTTGAAAACTGTATCATGAAAAAATCATAAAGTTATAAGCTTGTTATGTTACCTGGTTGCCCGTTCAAAAATATCCTAATTCCACGGCGAGGCGCGGTACCCCCGCTCAACCCGTGCCTCCTGTATCGTTCACTCATTGATAATAGTTTGGCAATAGGTGCATAACCATACAGTGATTGTATTGTAATAAACTAGTGATAAAATTTAATTAAAATATTTTTGGAACAAAATATAACATGGTGTAAAAATTACTGGAATCGATTCAGTTACTGATTTCTGAACAAACTATATTAATTTTGCGTATATACTAAAAATAATGGTGTAGGTATATGTAAGCAAATCGCTTCAAAATGACTGCAACTGTTAGGGTATTTTTTTGCTCTAAGTATGAAAGAAGATTTTGAATCGATGATTGATGAAAAAATTAGCTCGTGAATAGCTTATATCCTGAATTAAAACATAGGGGTATCTTTAACTAGATATTACACTAGTGATAGGCCTGTTGGTCTAGTGGTTAGTGACCCTGACTGCTATGTCGGAGGTCGTGGGTTCGATTCCCACCCAGGACAAATGTTTGTATGATGAGCACGATCATTTGTTCTGGGGGTAATTTATCTATAATATGTATGTATTTAGAAATATATAAGTATGTTTATCAGTTGTCTAGTACCCATTACACAAGCTCTGCTTAGCTTGGGACTAGATGGCGTTGTGTGATAGTTGTGGAATAATTATTTATTTTATTTTATTTTTTATTGTTTTCATTTGGGATAATTTTTGACTATTACGCGGGTGAAAGCTAGTTACTAATATTAGGGAAGGGAAGGCCAAAGAAAAGATGGATAGATTGTGTGAGGAATGATACGAGCAAAAAAAGAAGTAAATGATGCTGTGACGTCTGATAGGGGAGAGTGGAAGGAGAAAACGTGGTGCGCCGACCACTAATGAAATAGGATAAGGGCAGGAAGATGATGGCACGGTCAGCGCAGTGGCTAAGCCATTGGATTGCTGCGCTACGTGTCGCGGCTTCGATTCCTGCACGGAACAAATATTTGTAGTTGTTCTTTGTCTGGATGTTTGTGTATGTGAGTTTCTGTTTGTAAACGCACCCACGACACAGGAGAAATTCCTAGTGTGGGGCAACGTTTTATTTTTAATTTTTTTATAATTTAGGGCAGGGACTTCCACAGGACTTGTCCGCGCTCCCATCAGGGGAAAAAAGACCTCTGTTGGACGACGACGACATATAGTCTTCGGTCCACCTTGTGAGACGCCTTTGAAAAAGAGTAAGTATGGAGTTTCTTGCCCATTCTACTCCATACGAAACCACTCTTGCAAATGCGTATAGGATCAATCCCATCCCGTCCCATTTCCTTTATTTTAATAATCGTCGTTTAAAAGTGCCTCTTTCATGGCCTAATTGAAAAAATATGGTAGTGTATAGATAGTGTTTGGATGTTACAACCAATTTTATCTCTTCTCCTAAATTTTAGGATATAATGAATATTTTATAAAAAAAAAAATACTAAAACTGCAACAACCTTGAATCATCATCATCTCAGCCATAGGACGTCCACTGCTGAACATAGGCCTCCCCTTTAGATCTCCACATGTACCGGTTGGAAGAATGAACAATAAACAATTCGCCCTCATTCAACATGAACCTTGAATGAGGGCGCAAAAACATTGTGACATTTAATTAGTACTGTCTTAATACACTGGAGTTCAAAATAAACTGGTCACTCAAGAACATTAATAAAATCTTGCACTGGCTTTATTATAAGGATGTAAAGCAACGACCATGTCTCGGCTGAGTGATATGGAATGTTAATATGTTGCCATTTGCCTCATGAAGATTGTTCGAGTAAGTCGCGTATTAAAGCTTGTATATGAGAGGTTTTTGTCTGAGCTTTTTTTAAGGAATGTAATGGTTGGCTTGACTCGAGGGACTGACAGACTTGTAGTGACTAAAATTCATGGTGTTCCTTCAATAGCCCTGTACGTTCCGGAGCCACGGTTATCTGATAAAACATTCGCGTGACCCCAGCAGGCTCTGGCCCTTCTTTGGGGGCCCCGTCAGTTGGCAGCTCTATGAGGCGCGCGTCGAACAGACGCGCCGTCGTCATTTGTTTGGTATTGCCAACTTTAAAAGCTGTTAATTTTAAACGACGGCATTTTTTTATACGTGTCATTTTTTTTTTAAATATGACTGACGGACTGATAACATTTTGTTCTGTCAAATAGCTTATTATGTTTTAGTTTTTTTTTTATTGACGATAGGTTGTCGTTTGAGCACAGTCTCGTCATGGTAAGCGAAGATGTGGTTGACTGTGAAGCTCGCTTGCCTAGACATACCTATTCACTTTTGACTTGAAGACCTTAAGGTTATAGCTGGAAGGAAACACAGACCGTGGCATGTAATTCAACTCCTAATCCCATTCCAGTTCCAGGTCACATGGGGCTAATCTCTTGCATCATTATGGAATAGTTCTTAGCTCTATCAAGATTAACATAAGTCCTACCCAAACTTGAGACCCTACACCAAATATCTGCACAAAGGTGTCAATGCCCTCCCCCCCACTAGACGCGCCCACTTCCCGCAATCCGCGTCTAGTATTTCATCAGCTTTCATTCGACCTTCCGAATCGTGGGCACAATGTGTACACTGCCGGATGTTTTAAGGGTAACATTATTTTCAAAATTAGATGCCTCACTCGAGTGAATGTTTCAATATTAAATGAGTGTTTCTTTTTGTTTCACTGTACGTTCAATTGGTGTTCAGACATGTCTTAGAGTGAAAAATGTGCGTTAAGTGTTTCATTACACCAGTGTCCTAGTGGTAGCACTAGGACACAGATCATGGTCGCGGGACTCACGAATTACCGTGACCCCGGTACGTAAAGGGCTATTGAAGGACACCGTGGATTTTAGTCAGTGAAGTCTGAGAGTCCCTCCCGCCCTGCCCTGGATAGGAGGACTCATTTTATGATTCTACCACGATAAAAAAAAGGACACAGGTCATTCATTGCACTTTTTATTTGTTCGTATGATCAAGTCATAGTTTTAGTAATCTGCGTCTAGTATTTCATCAGCTTTCGTTCTTGATGACTTTCCAAATCGTAGGCACAATCTAGATATATTACCAGACTAGCACTTGGCCCGCGACTTCAACCGCGTGGGTTACGTACTTTCCTAATTCCCCCTTTTCATCCCCTTAAAGGTAAAATTTCCAAAAACCCCTTCTTAGTGCTCCCCTACATTATAATGGGAAGCCGTGTGCAAAATTTCACATTCCTAGCCCCAGTAGTTTCGGCTGTACGTTGATATGTCAGTCAGTCAGTTCTCCTTTTATATATATAGATATATTTAGGACCGTTTATTTGCAGAAATCCATTTAAAAACTGACTACCACACTTTTTTTTGGTTTTCGGAGTTAATCAAATGTCTTCGTCCGCTTTCTTCTTCTGGAAAGAATCTAGAATCCACGTAAATTCGATCCAGAGCTCAAGGGTCGCGGGCTGTCACATCAGGTAATCGATACCCTTGAACGAAAGGGGTATTGAATTATGACCATTGATTTTTGTACACTACAACTCTGACAGTTTCTCCCGTCCCGACTTGGGTGGTAGGACTCATTGGATGATTTTACCAGCATAAAAAAAAGACAAATCTCAAACAGGAGCGTCTCACGACCCTCGTTCGCACTCTTTATGGCCTGTGCACCGCGCTGATTACAAAAATTTCGCTAGTCATGTTTATTATGCGGGCATGCGGACGGCGAGTAACGTACGACTTGCTGTCCGATCATGGACTATGCAAGGGATGACGGCGCGTCATGTTCCACGCGCGTCTCAAAGAGTTGTCAGCAATATGACGAGAGGGCCAAAGCCTACCGGGGTTGCGGGACTATCGAGTTACTGTGGCTCTGGAACTTAAAGGGCTATTGAAAGACACCGTGGATTTTAGTCAGTACAAGTCGTGACAGTCCCTCCCGTCCGGCCCTGGGTGGGAGGACTGATTTGAAGATGTTAACACATAAAAAAAAAAACTTAACTTTGAGTTGAAAGGAACCGTATTTCGAAAGAAACAGTCGTAATTTTTGAAATATTTACGATTGAGTGCTTTTATTACATCTAGACCTTGCACCTCCTTAAAGAATTGCTATGCAATCAAAAAAAAAAATAAGTGTAACCTTTATTCTGGCCCGACTTGTAGCCGAATATAGTCTTGCTTTCCGCCCGTCATTATAATTTCTTTTTATAATATCATCAGAAGTACTTTTGCACGCGTTTTTCATATACAGGATCTTTCTTTTAAAATGGTCAAAAGGGGAATATCTGAATCTGTATAAGATACAATAACTTTGTTAGGAGACTTTAGCTCCTTCTTGATTGTTAAAAATTTTGGCATATTTATTTCTTGGTTAACTATAAGTATACGCTTCCTGTGACCCAAGAGCTGGCTTTTACCTTGGCCAGAGGCTAAGTTTTCCCATACAAAGAGGCAACGCCGCCAGTCTCTTGGGCACATTACCAGCTGACAGCGTTGAGGATGAATTTTTCGATGCTCTATAATATGTAGTTTAGTTTAGACTATAAGTTGTCTGCAAAAATAAGTGAAATATGTAAAACTGTTTTTTAATGTGTTTGATTTTGATTTTGTGTCATGTAAAGATAATTTAATTGTATCGGAAGAAAAAAATCGGGACTGCCGGCGGAACTTGGTCAAACACAAAAAAATTTTTCATACAATATATGATCGAATTTTTTTATACAATAAATCGCAAGTGCACTTCAGAACTCGAACAATCATATACCTGCATTCTTATTATAAAATAAGGTCACTGGACGTCCTCAAGGAAGCAGACATATTGATAAATTAATACAGCTTTCTTTTGAACCCCAGTTAAAGGTGAGCTTTACAATATACAGGGTCTTGCTTTTAAACTGGCCAACAGAGAGAAATCCGCATCCATGAGAGATACGGAATAACTATCTTAGGGGTGTAGAAGTCCGGGGCCCCCTGTAGAGGGCCAAAGCCTGCCGGGGTCGCAGGACTCACGACTTACCGTGAACCCGGTACGTAAATGGCTATTGAAGAACACCGTGGATTTTAGTCAGTACGAGTCTGACAGTCCCTCCCGCTCTGCCCTGGGTGGGAACTCATTTGATGATTTTACCACGTAAAAAAAGGGAGGACTATTATATTATTAGTTAGGTGTCTGATGTTCCTGAAGGTCGCTCATGACTTGTTCAGCATCCGGCATACCAGTGGCATTAAACTCTTTAATGTGTTTACAATGGACTCCGTCAACAAATAATACAAGTTAATTTATTCTCGTATCAATCGTGCCTTTGACAAAAACATGATTGACATAGGCGCCATTTTTATTGGCTATGAATTGAGATTCGAAACTTTATATCTATCTATATATCTATATCTATATATATAAAAATGTTATGTTGGTTTGTGTATGCTTCAAAAACTCAAAAAGTTCTGCACCGATTGAGCTGAAATTATAGCATGATATATAAACCGCATCAAGGATTGTTTTTATCTATTCTTTTTTCTTGAAAAAACCGTTTTTTGTGCCACAGCGAAGCGGGGCAGGGTACAGCTAGTATTATATAGTTTATTTCTACTTATTATTTAGTACATTAATTTAGTTTTTAGCTTAAGTTACCACTTATGTGGTCGCGGGGCTTACGAATTACCGTGACCTCGGAACGTAAAGGGCTATTGAAGGACACCGTGGATTTTAGTCAGTACGAGTCTGACAGCCCCTCCCGCTCTGCCCTGGTGGGAGGACTCATCTGATGATTTTACCACGTAAAAAAAACGTTGCCCCACATTAAGAATTTCTCCTGTGTCGTGGGTGCGTTTACAAACATAGAAACTCACACAAATACGCAGACCCGGAACAACTACCTCCAGATCAAACAAATATTTGTTTCGAGCGGGAATCGAACCCGCGACACGCAGCGCAGCAGTCCAATCGCTCAGCCACTGCGCTTGCTTACCGTGTTGTCAAATTTATTATATTGGTTGTTATCTCGCTTACGAGGACTCCCCGTATGCTGTATACCGAACGAATTAACGACCAATGAAACTGCGCCATAAATGCTGTATACTACTATATACTTCAGGTACGCTGTTAATAAAATACAGAAATCTTGTGATAAGGCCTCCGTAAGCAATTACTCACTGCCAAATTTTACGAATTACCATAAACAAATTCAAATCACATATCATTACATAATATACTGCCCCAGTCACCCGATTTCGTTCAATCCGTGTCCTGAATGACAATGAATGAATGATATTAACGAGTGAACTAAAGTGTATCACTTTCATTCTTGGCTAATGTTGCGGTTGAGTTGTGAAATCAGACGTTCTGCGAAACGTCCGGATGCGTTTGTTTTGTATGCAAATTGTTGGCTATTTGAATATTCGGTGTTAAATTTTCGTTGTTGGTTAATTCAGTAACATATAGAGTTATCTTGTTATATTACTGCATTTTTAAAAAGTTTATTTAGCGATATAAAAAATACGTGTTCATTATTTTTCAAAGCTCTTACTGACGGACTAATTAAATTTGCAATTAATTGATGCAGTCAATATGCTTATTAAATCAATATTTGTCTTACTTAGTAATGTTCTGGTCGCGGGACTAACGGATTACCGTGATCCCGGAACGTAAAGGGCTATTGAAGGACACCGCGGATTTTAGTCAGTACAAGTCTGACAGTCCCTCCCGCCCTGCCCTGGGTGTAAGGACTCATTTGATGATTTTACCACGATAAAAAACTTAGTAATGTTCTGCGGTGTGCTGTTCAATCTATCAATAGGCTAAAGCCTGATCGTACTAGATATTATCTATTCGCATACCATATGCAAATGATTTACACTGACTCACTTCATAACTATTTTATCTAGATCGTAGCTAAGGTAAATAAGAACATATTTAGCTATGCATAACTTGAAAAGATTTTTGTAGGTAATAGAATCTTTAAATTACAGTGTCAATCGCGTTTAGGAATGCTGTTTTTGCAAAAAGGACCGTTACCATTAGGCAATACCAACCAATTCGCACTAAGCGTTTCCAAACGTCTTTTATAATGCGGACAGCGAAGGAGGGAAATTCTCTGCCTGCGACTGTGTTTCCGAACGCATACAACCCTAATCTCTTCAAAGTTAGAGTGAACAGGCTTCTTCTGGGTAAGCTCGCTCCATCGTCGACCCTGTCCTTGTCACCCCTGATGTAGACTAAGGTCAAGAGCAAACTCATTGATCATTTAAAAGGCAAGTCTTACATACATTGGTATATTTAAGGGTAGGAGGAACAGAGTGGAAAATTCGTAGATAACCCAGTGAAAAGGAAGGTTCCGACCAGACGGGTGTTGTGTCTGGTGGGCTTTCTGCCCGAAATTCATTGTCGGAATGTTCTATGTCTTCTAAACTCGCGGATAACTTCGCGATGTAGACATCTTAGTTCTTCCGTAGTTGCATAGATGGTGCTAGTGTAGTTTTTGTTGACAGTTATGTACGCTACAGTATACAAATTGCTTGTATTATTATTGAAAAATAAAACACAATCTGCAGTTCAAATTACCTACTTGTAACTTGTGTGCAGGTTTGTTCAAGTTGCATAAAAATTGGCAATTTACCAGCATCTGTAAATTACAAATTTAATTATTCAGTCAGCTAGAGTTTTGAAAAATAATGTACACGTATTTTTTTTTCTTTAAACCTATGCATGTTTACAAAGATATAACGCATCAAAATTCGAGAGTGAATTAGTGACGTCAGAATCAAGTAAAAACTGTGCTTGCTCGTGACGTAATAGCAGTTTTAAAATCGTCGTATCTTTTTTTTCTTTTTATCGTGGTAAAATCATCAAATGAGTCCACCCACCCAGGGCAGGGCGGGAGGGACTGTCAGACTTGTACTGACTAAAATCCACGGTGTCCTTCACTAGCCCTTTACGTACCGGAGTCACGGTAATGGGTAAAACCCGCGACCAAAGCGTCGTGTCTTCGACTATTTTGGTTTACGTCTCAAACGAAAAAATATGTGTCAAATACTTTTAAGTGACGAACTAAATCGTTTTTTTTTTGTTGAATGCATGTTTGAGGATTTTTGTTTATGAGGTTAAACTCTATACTAAAAGTCTCAAGTGCCAACACTAGTGATATAATAAGCAGTTATATTCATAACTACCCGCAATACCTGTCGACGTGCGGACCTGCCTCAACAACATCAATACGTTGCTCTTGACATACTCTCATTTTTACCTGTTATTTTTACCTGTTACAAATATCTGTTATTGGAGTATTACTGGTACTTTTTACCGACTCCTTGAGCCAGTTATCCTGAAACGCAGGAATCAGGCTCCACACTAGGAATTTCTACTGCATCGTGGGTGCGTTTATAAACATAGAAACTCACATACACATATACGCAGATCCGGAACAACTACTTGCAGATTAAACAAATATTTGTTTCGAGCGGGGATCAAACCCGCGACACGCTACGCAACAGTCGATCGCTCAGCGACTGTGCCAACTGTCGTTGTACTTCACCTCCCAGCGATCTATCCCGAGTAACAGCATCGGCGGCTACCCGTAATATAAGTTAGTAATGACACCGGCTCCAAAGAGGGGCTCGTGGCTAAATAAATACAGCCGCCCAGGCCGATCTTCCGGGTTAAGCCGCGCTTGCCGAGGTTGGTCTGGATGGGTGACCATCTGTCATAGCGAGTTTCCGCCGTGCCTCGGAAAGCACGTAAAGCCGTTGGTCCCGGCTGTCATTTCTAGACCTTTGACATTCCTTACTGTTAGTCAGAAGCTCAAAGTGTTACAACCAGTCTTACAATGGGGTATTACCCAGTTACTGATACAAAATACTAATATCCAGCTGCATCTGGTTTGACTGGAAGCAGATCCCAATATAATTGGGAAAAGGCTAGGCAGATGATGAACACCGGCTCCAAACAGTGTGTGGGGTCGGAACCCAATCCCCTCCTGAATGGTAGGCCACCAGTTCACAACTTCCTTTGCTCTTGACACAGTATCACAGCTCGACGTCCTAATATCACTAAGATGTAGCCGCAAGCAGGTGAGCTCGATCGTGCGTGAATGTTGCGCGTGAGTTGATTTCTGCGTTTGTGTCTTTTAGATTTGAGCCTTTTGGGACAGTTTGCTATTTTACTCAAAAATGTAACTAAAAATATTTATTTTTGTTACTTTAATAAAAATTTACGAAGATACAACGCTTCTAAAAATCACAGAACGTCACTCGATCGGTGTAACTTCACAGGAGTTATGACTTTCTCAATATTCATTGATTTAATAAAACAAAAAATACGTGTTCATTATTTTTCAATACTCTAATTGTAACCTCTCGGGCGCGTTACGTACACCCGGGTGTACATAAGCGAAAACGCCCCAGCGCCCCTTACTGTCTGTACATAACAGACAGTCGCTCATTGGGCGTTGATTTTTATCATTTTCAATTATAAATCGCCCGAGAGGTTAAACAACCCTATTGGCTATTTGACAGTAGCTTTAAATAACAAATCTAATTAGTCCGTTATTTAAAGTTTTCAAAAATAAAGGATACGTATTATTTCTTTTTTAAAATTAATGAATATTTACCAACATTGATTTGATGCGTTTTCATCAAAACTCAAGAGTGGGAGCTGGTGACGTTAGGATTCAATAAAAGTTGTACTAAATTGTATCGTATCGCCAATTTTGAAAGCGTCTTTTCTTAGTCAATTTTGGGTTTTTACGTAACAAAAGAAAAAATGAAAGAAGAGCTCGTGGCTAAATAAATACAGCCGCAAAGGCCGATCTTCCGGGTTAAGCCGCGCTTGCCGAGGTTCGTCTGTGGATGGGTGCCCATCTGTCATAGCGAGTTTCCTCCGTGTCTCGGAAAGCACGTAAAGCCGTTGGTTCCGGCTGTCATTTGTAGATCTTTGATAGTCGTTACTGTTAGTCAGAAGCTCTAAAGTCTGACAACTAGTCTTACCGTGGGGTATCGTATTACCCAGTTACTGGGTTGTGGATGTCTGACAGGCAGTCGCTCCATGTAACATACTGATATTTAGCTGCATCTGGTTTGATTGGAAGCCGACCCCAATATAGTTGGGAAAAGGCTAGGCAGGTGATGATGACGTAACAAAAGAATATTTTTTGATAATAATAAATAAATAAAAAATAAAAATAAAAATATTTTATTCACAGGCTACCTAGGCCCACATTGTGTTAGTGTGTTAGTGTCTACATTATTTTATAAACTATGTTAGTAAATATTAGGAACACAGAAAGAAAACAAACTATCATATATCGACCACAGATAGTATCATCAAGCCCCATGTAATACATGAAGCTTGATGAACCCATCCATGGTAGGCCCATCCAGCCTTTCAGCAAACACCCTCAGGATACTGTTGGTGCTTTCTCCCACTCTGCGTATCATCGACGCCACCTTCTTACGCATTATTGCGAAATAGTCGTCAGTGTGCGCATCAGCGAACATACCTGACGCACTACAATAGGGTGGAAGCCTCAACAGTACCCTAAAGGTATTATTGTATTGTACTCGCAGGGCATTGTTTGCCTTTTGGGTATGATTAGCCCAAAGGCTGCTGGTATAAATAATCTAACGGACGAACTGATTACAATATTTCAGTCAAATAGCCAATTAATAAAATTTTATTACAACACAAAATGGATTGGTGACGTGTTGAATTCAAAAACAAAACCTAGTGCCCAGAGCCTGTGTTTTAATTCCAAGTATTTAATTTATTTTGTTCGTAGACAATAAACTAGCTACCAAATTAAACCAAAATAAAGCTAGATTTCTTAATTAATCTGTCCGTATCCTGTAGTATCGACTCAAGAGTTGAAAGCACCGCTTTATTGATAGCTAAAGCGAAAATAATTGCTCTTGCGCCGGCGCACGGCGTAAGGCGACGATTGTGGAGGTATGTCGGCAAAATTACAATGCTGCTCCTATAGGCCAAAGAGAGTATGTATGATTTTGATTTTTCGTCTTATTACATACTAGCGATCCATCCCGGCTTCGCACGGGTGGTCATGAAATATAACCTATGTTACTCAGGGTGAATTTAGCTGTCTATTGGTAAAAAATAACATTTTTAAGTATTCCTTACAAAACAAAAAAAAAAAACATTTAAATAAAAAATATACGTGTGGCACTCGGGGGACTGCCCGAATAATTATTTATTTATTTTATATGTGACAAAAGAAGAAAAAATGTATCGCTTACCGCGAATATTTAACGAGATTATCATCCCATCGTTGCTCTATGGGAAGTTACTCTACTAATTAGGCTTTGGTCAGCCACGTCAATCAAGTGAAACGTCAAGATAAAAAAATCCTTTAATAAAAATTTTATTGTTTCACGTTGACATGACATGACAGTGTTAGGTTTATTTTCGTTACGGAATTTCTTGATTCGGTCGCCGCGCTCAAAGCCCGCGATGAAAGCTATGCAATAGCTTAAAAATCCTGTTATTTAGTTTCTCTTAAATTGTGTAATTTATAGCAGTGAGTGCTCCCTCTTATTAAACACATTCGTCGGTACCATCACTGAAGTTTTTTTTTTATCGGATTCTGTGTTTCAGAGTAAACCTTAAAATTTACCTTTTTATAAAATACACAATAGTGATCTGGATTTCCATTTTATATAACCCATTATTTTCATTCGTACATACATTGTATTTTAAATAGTTAAAAAAAAAACTGAGATACATCATTCTAGTGCAGAATAGAACATGCCAGTTACAACTGGGGCGTGGAGCTAAGTTCATGTTACCATGTTTAGAAGTTTGTGGTCAGCAGCGATTTGAGAGGTGTCGACTGCAGGGGCGGTCTCTCATAGTACTGATTTAGGCCAAGCCTACCCTACCACAAAATCGCATAAATAAAACAAACGCATTTATTGTAACCTTGTAATAAAATAAAACAAAAATATAAAACATAACGCCTCACATAACGCATTAGCAAATTTCCGCGCGGCCGCCGTGTGACGTCATCACGTTCAGATTACTATAACCGAAGGCAAGCGGTCCTGTGGTCTCAAAAATTCTAAAATTCATTCAATAATTCATGCATATGTATGCATCCGTGTTCATATTTTCGTGTATATGAAACCGCACACATGTATAAATTACTACGCAGCTCCTTTCGCTGTAGCTGACGAGTACGCGTTTTATGAATGAAAACGCACGGGTAAAATAAACAGAGTTGCCAATTCGGGAAACAGATTACACAAAGAAACGACAATTTCGTAAAAGATTAATAAAGACAATTAAAAAAACAGAGTAGTATTGTCAAATCTATACCTTTCAAATTAAATGTTATATTTTAAGGAATAGCAAAGACCTATAATAATTAAAAACTGTAAGAATTTTATTTCGAATTTGGTTTTTGGGGAATTGTGTAAATTAATACTGGCAACTCCGTGTGCAAGTGTCAGTTTATGCCGGCTAAAATTTGTTTTGCACTTTTGTTTTTATTTAATCATATTTAGCTATAAGTAATACATTTTGAAACAAAAAGTAGTGTAAATATTAAAGAAGATTCGTTTGTTTACTTAAAATGGTCCTAGTTTGTGTGACTTGTGCTGACAATGTGTGTTTATACTGATTACGATAGTTGTGAAAACTTATTTTTCACAACTCTTAGGAAGAACTACTAATATTTTCGTTTAAATTTCAAGTTTTGTCTAAATGTTACGAGAATTAATCCAACAATTTCAATCTTCGAGAGTTATTCTTGCAAGTGACGTGTTTTGTAACTATCACCCACTTGGAAAGATATTTGAGGTGACAGATCTTCTATTTGAATCGTCAGAATATCGTGATTATTAATCTTACGTGAAGAATGTGGTGAGTGTTTTAAATTATAAGTTTTGAAGTGGGCCGAAGCTTTCTTCCATTCGCATCGTCAGTATTGAGAATGTAGTTTTTTTTTTTTTTCCTGGCCTACCCTTAGTCTGGAAACACTGCACGCTACTGGTCGACTGTCAATGTTAGTTGATATCAAAATTATAAAAAATATGATAGTAACGTTTCGCGATTCATAGCAAAGTAGGGTTACCCATGCTTTTTTTTTATCGTGGTAAAATCATCAAATGAGTCCTCCCACCCAGGGCAGGGCGGGAGGGACTGTCAGACTTGTACTGACTAAAATCCACGGTGTCCTTCAATAGCCCTTTACGTACCGGGGTCACGGTAATCCCTTGGTCCCGCGACCCCGGCAAGCAGGGTTACCCATGCTAGCACTCATACTTGGTCGCGGGACTGTACGAATTACCGTGACCTCGGAACGTAAAGGGCTATTGAAGGACACCGTGGATTTTATTCAGTACGAGTCTGACAGTCCCTCCCGCTCTGTCCTGGGTGGAAGGACTCATTTGATGATTTTACCACGTAAAATAAAAAGGTACCTTTAAACCTTACGCGCAGAAATAGGAGCCCCGCGCAGCATTTTTATACATTTCTTAGATAGCCTCGCAATTGTGTGCTTTTGCTAGGAGTTGTAAACAACTCCTAGATTCATACATTTCCGGTAACATATTCCATCCTATAAGTAAGAATAAGAGTTTAAAAAAAAAACGGTGTCAAAATCCGGTGCAATAAATTATTTTGTTGAAAAAATATCAACAATGTGGTCTTTACGATATCCAGCAGGAAGGCGTTCCACAGTTGTATAATAATATGACCTAAGTGACATTTGAAATAATAAGTAGCACTTATTCGGTCTAGAAAAAAGTAGTATTAGAATGCAAACTTGACAAACACACTTGAAGGCATTCAACTAATTGACAAGTTAAAAAAACTGGCCAAGTGCGAGTCGAGCTCTGGTGCAGAGAGAGGGTTCCGTACAATAGATATTTAATATAAACTCACATCTTCTTCCCATGGGTTTAGGCAGAAACTACAGAGCGCCACCTGCTACGAACCTTACATACTCCTGGCGTCTCATCCACATTCATACATCTGGTCATACAAGCACGCCGATTACGAGTACTACACACCCGGATTTTTTACAGTCTTTATTGAACGTCAGCATTATCATATCAACCGCAGGACGTCCACAGCTGAACATAGTAGGCCTTGTTAGCGCAGTGTCTGATCGATCGACTGCTGCAGAGCGTGTCGGTGGTCGATCCCTGCATGGAACAAATATTTGTATGATCTGCAAGTAGTTGTTCCGGGTCTGGGTCTTTGTGTATGTAAGTTTCTATAGTTTGCACGTAACCTCGATACAGGAGAAAATCCAAGTGTAGGGCAGTAATTTATAAGACAAAAACATGGCCTCCTCAATAGATTTCCAATAGAAACAGTTGGAAGTGGCTTGCATCCAGCGTGACCCTTGAATCTTTTAATAGTTAAAAAAAATACTTAGACCAAATTTAATTTTCTCAGTACCATGTGACATGTACCAAAGCCTGCCGCGTTTGCGGGATTAACGAATTACCGTGACCCCGGAACGTAAAGGGCTATTGAAGGACACCGTGGATTTTAGTCAGTATTAGTCTGACAGTCCCTCCCGCTCTGCCCTGGGTGGTAGGACTCATTTGATGATTTTACCACGCTAAAAAAATAAACCATGTGACCATTAAATCAATTTTCAACTGAATACATACTGCAGATTTCGAGCAAATTGGCTGTGACAGACAGACAGGCAGACGCACGACAGAATCTATAAGCCTTCCGTTTTTAATTCAGACATACGGAACCCTAAAAATAAATGTTGCACAATTTCTAGCAAAATAAAAAAACTAGCAATGACATTGTCTGAACAACAAAAAAGTCTGTGTACCGTAATTACTACATATTTATTTTAATTAGTACTTTTTAAACACGTATTTCACATTCTGCGAACTCGTTTAAAATTCTTTAGAAAGCTAGTAATTTGACCTTCATTAAATAGGGGCTCGTGGTTAAATTATAACAGCTGCAAATGACGATCCTCAAAGCAACGCTTGCCGAGGTCAGTCTGTTGATGGGTGACCATTTATTACCTCTCTTTGTCTCGGTGAACCTGTTGTGGACAAAATTAAATGGACAATATGCAGAATAGTAGCTATGGAATAATACGGCACTATTGGCGCAATGGTTGAACGATCAGCTGTTGCGCTGCGTGTCGCATGTTCGATTCCCTCAAAGGACAAATATTTGTTTGGTCTACAAATAGATGTTTCGGGTCTGCATTTTTGTGTAAGTATGTTATTCGAAGATTTGGTTAGCTGGTGGAGCTCGTGGCTAAATAATTACAGCCTTTTTAAATAGTTTTCGACTCTGCTCTATAGCCTATAACGGACTCCAGAGTGCTATTTATTTATGTATAAAAATTCATCAAAATCAATCCAGCGGTATTGAAGTGAAAACAAAGAATTTTCTCGATAATAGTCTTTAACCGTCGTTCCGTTGGGCACGCCGCAATCGCGGCGGTATAAAGACCCCTCTTTGAGGAGTGGCTGGATAGGCTGACCTACCGCATGACGCAGGTCTTCACCGGACACGGAAGTTTCGGGAGGTACCTGTGTCTGATAAGGAGGGAAGAAACGCCTGGGTGTCACCACTGCGAGGATCGTCCGGAGGACACGGTGGAGCATACGGTGCAGAACTGCCCCGCTTGGGCAGAGCACCACCGTGTCCTCACGACGGCGATAGGCGGAGACCTCTCGTGCCCGGCATTGGTCGAGGCCATGCTGCGGGGCGAGACGGAGTGGGAAGCGGTCGCCTCCTTCTGCGAAACAGTCATGCTCGCGAAGGAGGAGGCGGGCCGCGTGAGGGAGAGGACAGCGTCCTCCCTCCACCGCCGCAGTAGTAGAAAAAGAAAACCGTCGTTTCGCAAAAAATTAAACGTCTGTTGAACACTTGTCTTAAAAAACTGGCAACTGCAAAACGACCCTTATGTAAACGTCAAATGTCGTTTTGCAGTTACCAGTTGTTTAAGAAAAGTGTTCAACAGATGTTTAAGTTATTGTAGTAAGACAGTAAATGTTCGCATAACGCGATAATCAACGGCATTTCCCGTAAGTAAGGCTAGAATCATCTAAAAAAAAACAACAACCTGTACAAAGGCGTGTACCTCTATAAATAAAACAAGAATTTCTCGTAAAACATACATATATTACACACTAGCTTCCGCCCGCGACTCCGTCCGCGTGGATGTCGGTCTTCGCGTGGATGGTTTATTTCCCCATTTTGAGTAACTCTGACAATGACATCTTATAAATATTACGGCGCTGAATCCACTGCGGGTAATGCAACGTGTGTTCGCGGTTCTACAGAACAACGTCTATGAATAAATTATATTATAAGAATGAATAACTACTACTACTACTATGAATAATAATTTTTTTTTTCTACGTATTTTTCCAGGAAAAAAATGTAACCGCCTTCAAAAAGAACCACAAAAAAGGGTAAAATAATCAACAAAATAACTTTTATTTCGGAAGTCGATGGCTTTGTTATTTTTTATTTCATTGTTTATTTTTTGCCACCGACTTCCGTTACATTTTTTTTTTAAGTTTTTTATTTTTCTCTAGTTTAAATATTCAACCCAAATTCTTGCCAAATACATATAATATAATCCGTAGCACTGGTAATAACATCCCTCATGCACAATAAGCTAATAAAATTCCCTATCTCAAAAACTACTGAACTGATTTTGATGAAACTTTCAGTATTCCCTAAGTGGAACGATACCTAGCACAAAAAAAAAAGAATTATTTAAATCGGATGTGTAGTTCCGGAGATATGCGAACAATGAATCAGTCGATGCCTACTCGGAGTTGTACACATCAGCTCAGCTACATAAAATGATGATTACCATACGCAAGTACTTGAATTACTTTATAAGATTTACGAAAAACGATGCGTGGGCCTATAAAATTTGAGGGTTGCCCTCGATTTCTCCAAGATCCAATCATCAGATCCTGATTTGGTGACAATGGGACCACACGGGAAGCACCAGTTTTCAAACAAAAAAAGAATCATGAAAATCGGTTCACGAAGTCGGTCGTTATGGGGTAACAAACTACTGTTAAGGAGTTGTACCTTCCATCATCAGCTCTGCTACATAAGATCATGATTACCATACGCAAGTACTTAAATTACTTCATAAGATTTACGAAAAACGATGGGTGAGCCTATAAAATTTGAGGGTTGCCCTCGATTTCTCCAAGATCCAATCATCAGATCCTCATTTGGTGACAATAGGACCACACGGGAAGCACCAGCTTTCAAACAAAAAAAGAATCATGAAAATCGGTTCACCCAGTCGGTCGTTATGCGGTAACAAAATTAAAAAAAAAATACAGTCGAATTGATAACCTCCTCCTTATTTTGAAGTCGGTTAAAAAGTATCCTATGTTACGCCCAGGATAATAAGGAATAATTATACCAAGTTTCAACGAAATCGAACCGTTAGTTTTCACGTGATGCCTGCACAAACAGACAGACAGACAGACAGACAGACAGACAGACAGACAGACAGACAGACAAAAATTTTTTTAATCATATATTTGGGTTTGGTATCGATCCAGCAACACCCCCCGCTATTTATTTTTTCAATATTTTCAATGTACAGAATTGACCCTTCTACAGATTTATTATAGTATAGATAATAATTATAATTTATTGACAAATGATGTGGGCTGGGCTCAAGGAAATGGTTGACCACTAGGTTACCTAGACGTTTAGCTAACTTGAGCAATTAGCCATAATTGTTGGTAATGCGAGCTTTGTGTCGTTCAGGAACTTGTGGTAAATAGATAATTTTGTCAAGGTTACTTAATGCAGTTTATTATTGGACATAAATAGCTGTATATCGAGAGCTGGTTTTCATTTTAATCGACTTCAAAAAAGTGGAGGTCCTCAATATGGTTGGTATTTTTGTATGTTTGTTAACTCATAACCAGTCTTACCATGAGGTATCGTATTACCCAGTTACTGGGTTGTGGAAGTCCGTTAGGCAGTCGCTCCATGTAAAATACTGATATTCAGCTGCATCTGGTTCGACTGGAAGCCGACCCCAATATATTCGGGAAAAGGCTAGGCAAATGATGATGACCTCATAGCTTTCAACTGGTTAAACCGATTTTGAAGATTCTTTTTTTGTCCGATGCAGTGTACTTCCCATTTGATCCCATAAATATTTCATCAAGTTTGGTTCAGTAGTTTTAGGTTATAAGTATTATTTAGGTAGGTGTTTCAGGCCCTCTGAAAATTTTCCAAGGCTTTTCCAATAATACCAAAACACAAAATTGCAGACCATGGAAAGAAGCGTGAAGTATTCGACATATTGATTTTCAAAGTCTCTTTTTTTTGTCGTAATTCGCTCTGTGGTAAAAATTCAAACATAATTCAATTAAATCACAAGCGATCAATTAAAGTTGAAAACAAAAACGGTTTTCTGCAATCCTCCACATAAACTCTGTCTGTGCCAAATATATTTCTCTGTTGGGGTTATTTTTATAAAAAGGGTAGAAGCTTTTTTTTTCATTTTTTCATTTTTTTTGTGAAAAATGAGTTTGATATTTGCTTCATATATAATTTTAATAAGGTTAATTGCACGAGCTACACGAATGCTCATGAAGGTTCTTTCAGCGCACCTAAGTTCTATAAATTATAATTGTTTTTTATTAATATTTCTGCGGCCATATAAAGCAGTTCTTGCATTAACACATCGCATTGCGTTAACGTATCTGTTACTAATGATTAATTACCACCTTAAAGGTATTGTTTGTAGTTGATTTTGTATTTGTATCTTAATCATATAAAATCTTGCTTTAAAACATATGTTCTACTTGACATTTATTGTGACAGCATTCATTTTATCTGATAGACGAGGTTATACTAAAACCGTCTTACTACAAAAAAAGTTAAACATCCGTTTAACATTTGTCCAAAAAAAACTGTCAACTGCAAAAGAGTATTTGACGTTGACATACGGGTCGTTTTGAAGTTACACTATTTTAAAGACAAGTGTTTAACAGATGTTTAACTTCTTGTAGTAAGACGGAAAGTGTTTGAAAGTGGCGCCTGTTACAAAAAGAATGAAAAAGAATCGTTTGTCCTGGTGTGGACATATGATGAGAAGGGATGACAATCTTGTGACCAAGAGAAGTTGATGTTGATCGATGGATAGGAAGAAGAAGACCAAAGAAAATATGCACAAATCGTGTGAGGAATAATATGAATGTAAAATGCGTAAATGATGCTTTGATATCAGACAGGCGAGAATTACATGAAGTAATTTTCAGGCCTCTGATGTTTTGGGCATCCGTAAACTACCGAACTATTTTTTTTTTGCGTGCTAAAATCATCTAATGAGACTTTCTGCCCTGGGTGGAGCGAAAGGGACTGTCAGACTTGTACTGACTAAAATCCACGGTGTCCCTTCAATAGCTCTTTACGTTCAAGGGTCACGGTTACCAGTTTTGACAGTCCCGCGACCCGATTGTATTGTCATCAGGCGGGTCGTATCCTTATTAAACACAAAATACAAATCTTTCCTCTTATTAGGGTAGATAAAAAAAAATGCGTGTAAAGCAAAATAAAAGCTGTAAAATCAAAAGTTAAATACTTATGAAACAATAAATTCACATATAAATGTTATCTTCATCGTTCTTAACATCCACAGACTGATAAAAAGTCAGATATCTTTAAAACAATAAAAATAAAATATAAAGCACCCTGTATAAAGGATCATTATTTTATACCGCATACCTGTAAAGGTCAACAAGTATTACAATGTGTTTATCGATGCAACTGTAGCATGATGTATAATATGTTGTTGGCAATGTTTGATAGTACGACATTATTGAAAATGTCCGGTTCATATTTTCTTTTATATTACATATCGTAAGTACGAGTATCATAAGAAGACATAACATTGGATAAAAATTCTATTTGTGAGTTAATTTTTCTATTTTTAGTTTTCTGAGGTTGGTCTATGGTTGGATGGGTGGACCGTCTGTCATAGCGATTTTCCTCCGTACTTCGAAAAGCACGTAAAGCCGTTGGTCCCGGCTGTCATTTGTAGATCTTTGACAGTCGCTATTGTTAGTCAGAAGGTCAAAGTCTGTCAACCATGGGGTATCGTATTACCCAGTTACTGGGTTGTGGAGGTCCGATAGGCAATCGCTCCATGTAAAATACTGATATCCAGCTGCATCTGGTTCAACTGGAAGCCGACCCAAGGCTACACACACACAACTTTCACATTTATAATATTTTTAAGATTGGGATTTAGCACGATAATTAATTCATATTGATATTTTTTTTTTAATGTACGAGAATAGGAACCCTTTTTGAGACAGCAACGTTTCCTATTGTGTTTTGTGGGAAGAAGTATGGATTTTTACGTGGTAAAATCATCAAATGAGTCCTCCCACCCAGGGCAGAGCGGGAGGGACTGTCAGACTTGTACTGACTAAAATCCACGGTGTCCTTCAATAGCACTTTACGTTCCGGGGTCACGGTAATTCGTGAGTCCCGCGACCCCGGCAGGCTTTGGCCTACACGAGGCCCCGTCACTATGCTGACACTCCTTGAGGCGCGCGTGGAACACAACGCGCCGTCGACCCGGGCATGGTCCATGGTCGGACAGCGAGTCGCCCATTGTTAGTAATGCGTCTTAGTAAAAACAATATGACGGCACAGTTGGCTTAATGGCTGAGCGATCGACCACTGCGTTGTGTGGTGCGAGATCTACAAGTAGTTATTTCGCGTCTGAGTATTTGGTATGTGAGATTAAATCTTTGTAAACGTACCTACGGTACTGGATTTTTTTTAGAGTGGAGCAATTATTTTTGTTGTTTTTAATTGAAAGGTAATTATGAAAAAGAAAAAGAGTAACCATGGAGTTTCTTGCCAGTTCTTCTCCATGGAATCGACCAACCCGAACCGAGCACCTGCTGTCGACGTTTTATAAGTGCCCTCATGGGCCTATGTGAAATAAAAACATTTGATTTTGATTTTTGTTTAAAGATTTTTTTAAACTTTATCCCATACTAAAGATACAATTATAATTCCATCTTTGTGAAAACCCCATTTTGAAATGTCCGAGAACAAACTTATTTTTTTGTCCTACCAAAAGTTGATTACTAAATATCACACGCTGACTAAACCAAAATAATAATATTTTACTAGGCGTTGTATATTTTGACCATTTCTCTAAAGCCGTATAATTTTTTTCGGAACCCATCAACGTTTTCAATAATTCAGGTATTAGGTAATTTATTTGTAAAAATATAATGTTGCCGTCAATTAAGTATTTCAGACATAATCGAATATATCCGATACCGGTCTTTCTTATTGCAACTATAACTCCTACAAAAAAGGTCTAGGCAATCTAGTTTGCGCGACAAATCCTTCTTTTTAGGGTTCCGTAGCCAAATAGTAGAAAACGGAACCCTTATATATTCGTCATGTTTGTCTGTCCGTCCTTATGTCACAGCCACTTTTCTTCGAAAGTATAAGAGCTATCCTGTTGAAACTGTGTAAGTAGATGTATTATGTGAACCGCATTAGGCATTCTCACACAAAAAAAAAAAAAATAAGAAATTGGGGGTTCTTACTTAGAATTGAAATTAAAAAAAAAAAAAACACAATCCTCCACCCGTCGCACCGTAAGCAGACACAAGTTTTGACCGCAGACAAAAGTCGTGGAGGGTCGTTATTCATGCGCCTGGCGGGGTTCGAACTCATGACCTACAACTCGTAAGTCGAGGCCGATACCAGTGGGCCACCACTGCTATCAAGAATAGATAAAGTCATTTTTATACCGTTTCGCCCTAGTATGACACGACCCGTAGACTACTGAAGAATAGAAACATTTCTTTTCTACATCTTAAGCATCTCCATGGTTCGGGCGATGAAAATCTTTCTATATTCTGTCATTTTGTCAATTCTTCCTCCAACTAATTTCATTTCTACGGTGCTACGCGTGCACGTGCAGAACTTAAAACATTAATAAACTTACTAATTAAAGATTGTAAGGAAGATGCCAAATAAAACAAAAAAAAATTGTCGTCAAATCATTTTAATTTAAAAAAACGGTCAGTAACTTCACCTGCCTATTGCCCTGGAGTAGCATTCTCCACCATAGCCTGGGCGCCAGCTGGTACATTATCAGTTGCTGTGACAGCAGGAAAACCAATGAAATTCGACAACCAAGGTTGAGGGGCCATCAAATTCTCAGCAAATTTCATCGCTGATTCATCTGTCTTCACTACCACTTCCTTATTCACTACTGGTTCATCGGCTTTCACTGTCACTTCTTTATTCAATGTAGGTTCATTTGGTTTCACTGCCACTTCTTTGTTTTCTTCCTTAATCGCAGGTTTGATTTCCTGACCAGTGACCAAAGTTTGGGTAGGGTAGCCCGAAGGAGCTATGTAGACTACGGGAAGGATTTGTCCAATGAAAGGTGAAATAGGACGTACAGCTACATAAGGAATGACAGCACCATTGACGTAAGATTTCGCGATCAAATTAGCGTTGTTGGCAACAGCTCCATCGATTTGAGCTTCAGCGGTTTTCAACGCGTCAACTGCCTGCCATTTCTTGTCTTCTGTCCACCAAAAAGCTTCCAAATTCCTTGCCTGATCTAATGATGAGTCTGTAATGACTTTCTCGTTGACGTTTTCAGTAGCTTCTTCGGCTAGTTGTCTTGCTTTGTCTGCAGCAGCTTGTAGTTGGTCCTGGGCTTGCACTTGGGCGTCAATGGCTGCTGCGTGGATATCTCCAGGTGATATGGCCGGGATGGTAGCTTGAACTGCCTCAGTTCTGACGACTGGCTCTATAACTGGGGCGACCAGGCCGGAGGGTGCCGCGGCCGCTACGGTAAAGAAGGCAGATACAATCTGGAAGAGGGAGACAGTATTTGAGTATTGTGAGAAGAAAAGGAATAAAACATGTCGTGTCGTGGGACAAATATCGGCCTGTCAGCTAGTTTAACGAAAGCCCTTTGAGGTACAACTCCTTTTTGTTTGGATGTCTAAAATTTTTGTTTTAAGCGTGATGTAGTTTACCCAAATAGCAGTCGAACACAACTTTTGCTTTTAACATATTCACTGTGTTACACAACGAGTTTGTAAATGGGTGAGTGAAATCATGAAATGACTCCTCCCGCTGCTGTAATTATGTTTGTAACATTTTCCGTCATACCACAAAAATATTAACTTCTGATGTCACTTCACTTGTCTAAAAAAAGTGTAATTGAAAATCGACCCTTATATCAAATGGCGTTTTGCAATTGACAGTTTTTTAGACAAGTGTTTAACAGATGTTTAACTCTTTTGTGGTAAGATGGTTTATGTTCCATTAATGCGATTTTAAAGAATAAGTTGATTATCATTTTAATCCGAGTCCCATTTCTTAATTTTGACACAGGCTACATTTTTGAGACTTAAAATAATGTGATAAATGCCATGTAATGATGATTCCTGTTATACGAAAACTGAAACTTGTTGAAGTGAAAACTTCTTTAGCGGCGTTGAGCACTTTTCTGTAATGGGTATAAAATCTTAAACTCGCGTCAGGACACGTGACCCTGACCGAAAAAGCGTAGGACGGCGCGGGGCGCTTGCGTGAATGTTCGTGTGACTTTATTACTTTTAAAGAAGTTTGTATGCTGGATACATTCGTTGCTAGGTAACATTGTTTATAAAAGATGTACGTCACATTGGAAATTTATTGAAATAAAAAGTCAACCATTTTTGCGAGTTTTACTAAAATCTGTTCACAAGATATTTCCAACAATTACTATTCAAGTTTTCACTTCTGCCGGCACTCCCAGAGTGCAACCCGTCGTTTTTTAATATATTTCAGCTGTTTTTCTGACAACACAAAAACCGCTACAACTTAGCACTTTTTTTCAAAATTGTGATCACTTGTCGCTTTAAAATAAAATCCAACTGACCAGAAATCTCATCTTGGTCCTGGAAGCTACTGATGGCTACTGATGAACACTGCCAGCTTTAGTTCCTATTTATACGACCAATATACAGAGCAAGCGGTTTACTTGTATTTAACCCAAATAATAAGAAAAAGCACAAAAGGCTGTTTTGGAGTAATGAATGTGCATATGAATTGTCGGTTACGTTGATTTTTTATTGGTTCAATTCCTTTTTCTTATGTTTGTAAGTGCGTAGGTTATTTTTTGTACTAGTTTTACATAGTCTTATAAGGGTAAAGGTTTTAAACCAGAGTGCATTGGTCCATAGCACGAATACAATTTTCTTGGTACTTCGAAAGAATGTGGTGTACAATTAAGATCTGCACTAGGAATTCTTCAAGAATTTGTGTTCTTTTTATCGTGGTAAAATCGTCAATTGAGCCCTCCCGCCCAGGGCAGCCTTCCTGCCCTCCCGGTGGGCATATTCTCCGTTTGTTCCCAGAAGAAGTTAGGTATAATGGTGCATTTACAGTCCACCCACATTTCGGCCCTTGTTTTTTAGTCTCATATAGCAGGGGAAACAAATCTATGCAATTTAAATATAAAATTCTTGAAAAACAATGAAGCTTTATGAATAGTTATTCACCTACTTATGCGGGTTAAACTCTACAGAAACACATAGATATTTAGTGCATGTAAGAACTGTACTTTTCTATGATATATCCAAACCATTTGATCGCGTATTCCAGGTCATTATTTTGCGTAAATTACGTCATTGCGGTGTCCAAAATGAAGCTGTAATTGTGATAGGTTCATACCTACATAACATATTCCAATGTGTAAATATTAATGGCGTAAAATTTTCTGGCCTACCTGTTCAGTGTGGAGTGCTTCAAGGTTTAACACTAGGTCCGTTTTTACTCTTGTTTTATGTTTATGGACTTCCCATATTGTCTCAAAGGCAAATGTGAAGTTGTTTTATTTACAGATGATACGAGCACTTCACTTATTTTCAAAGTAAAAAAATACACTACTAGTTAATTTTAGTTGTTTTAATGTAAGTTGTACGATATTCTCGTGTGGGGCAAAGCTGCTGATAATCAAATATATTCGTTTTGCATAAACAAGCTGTTAGGCTTTTCTATAAGCGATTTATATTCTCACAATGGCATCGCAAACATCTAAGCTATCGTTCAGTATGTAAAACACTAATATTCACAATATGATTACTAAAAACAATATGTACCCTTTCATCGGCTTCATAAAGTTCAAATCTCATTTATGTATAGGGCTTAGTATAACTATTTTTGGTCTTAGCATTATGCTCGTGAATGGGTGCTCCATGTGGTGACTGGTCGTCCTGCTGACCTTCATTTGTATTGCTATTAATGTACCTTTATATTGATTTCTTTTTGGAGTTCAAACTTGTTTTAGATCATGTATAAGACGCTTGCTGGAATAGGATATTACGTTCAAGCTTTGAGCTGGCGTTTTTTATACCGCGACCAGTCTGAACATAGGTATGCAACGCCGCGCTATAGATAAAGATAGGAAACAGATTGATAATGCAGAGTGGGTGAAGTTGAAGTGTCATGTCTAAGTGTTTAGACCAAACTTCTGAATCCAAATCGAAGTTCTTTTGTGGTACAAAATTAATGTCTTCGTCGCGAATACTCGTTTAAAGCCTTTACCAAAATGGAGCATTATCCAATCTAGCGATACGAATTGATCGCATGCGGTCTCTGTAACATATTTATATTCATATGTGCTGTCTCAGTGTCGGCTTCAGATCGCAACGCCTTCAAGTGATGGCATGCCTTTATTGAGATTGGCTTTTAGTAATTTATATCAATTGCCAACGTAGAGTAAAAACTCCATCGTGTGTGTGTAGTGCTGGTTTGTCATTGACTTCTAAGTCACATTTATATGTTTTTATTCCAGTACTTTACATGTCCGGGGTCGCGGGACTAACGGATTACCGTGACCCCGGTACGTAAAGGGCTATTGAAGGACACCGTGGATTTTAGTCAGTACAACTCTGACAGTCCCTCCCGCCCTGCCCTGGGTGGGAGGACTCATATGATGATTTTACCACGATAAAAAAAAAGTACTTTACATGTAAAGGCACGCCTTCTGTACCTGAAGGCGTTTGTTTAGGTACTAAGTTTATGTAATTATTGTTTTGTTTGAGAACGAGTATTTTTCTTTATTCATTCTAATGACATGAATGTAAAAGGAGGAAAAGATGCTTTGACGTATGGAAGAAGAAAACGTATTGTGACTACCACAAGTAAAATGGGATAAGGGTAGGAAGATCATCATCTTCCTAACCCTTATCTAAAGGCTAGGCAAAGGCTAGGCAGATAAAATTAATTAAGAAAATTTGTTATTAGAGGGAAAGGGTCTAGCAGGATAAGGTAGGGTCAGCGGCCCCAAAGAGATATTTCCAAAATAAATCATGGTATTACATCAGTGAGATGTATTATTACTATTGACGCGAATTCAGCCTTCCATCTCACTGCGATTTTTTTTTTTTTTTTTTTTTTTTATCGTGGTAAAATCATCAAATGAGTCCTCCCACCCAGGGCAGGGCGGGAGGGACTGTCAGACTTGTACTGACTAAAATCCACGGTGTCCTTCAATAGCCCTCTACGTACCGGGGTCACGGTAATCCCTTGGTCCCGCGATCCCGGCAGGCTTTGGCCCTCAACAGGCCCCGTCACTATGCTGACACTCTTTGAGGCGCGCGTGGAACACAACGCGCCGTCGACCCGGGCATGGTCCATGGTCGGACAGCGAGTCGCCCATTACTCGCTGCCCGCATGCCCGCGCCTACGGTGGCCGGAGATCGTCTGGCGACGTCCGACGCCGTGGGCGTCTACCACTGCGGCTGGGGTGGAGGGAGGACGCTGTCCTCTCCCTCAGGCGGCCCGCCTCCTCCTTCACATCTCACTGCGATACGGAGATAATTGACTGAATAGACACTTTAGCAGGTATTTTTCAAAATTATTTTTTTCAGAAACTTTTGTAGCTACACTAATAAAACCAAAGCGGTTTGTTAGAGGAGGAATTGCTGTACACTATATATTTTTTGCATATTTTTATTGTCTTAATTACTATTAAAAATAAATAAAAATATTTTTATTTATTTTTTTATTCACAGTTGACAAAGAGGTACAATCACAGAAAAAATATATAATATAGCTCACAACGTCTAGTATTACCACCATAAAGTGCATCAATATCAAATGGGTGCAACACTTCCAAAAAAAATTAAAACTTTTCATGACCATCTTGGCTCGTGAGGAAAGTTCATCTGTCTTTTGAATAAATGTCCTTGTAAATATATACACCACCATAATATATTTACTATTGAGAAAAAAAATTAGTTAGTGGTCAAAAATGAAAATATAAAATTAATTTTACTAATTTTTTTATTCACAGTTCACAAAGAGGTACAATCACAGAAAAAATCTATACATATAATAAATCTGTAGAAGGGTCAATTCTGTACATTGAAAATATTGAAAAAATAAATAGCGGGGGGTGTTGCTGGATCGATACGTTTGGTATCGATCCAGCAACACCCCCCGCTATTTATTATGATTATGTGATTAAATATTTTTTTTGTCTGTCTGTCTGTCTGTCTGTCTGCCTGTCTGTCTATTTGTGCAGGCATCACGTGAAAACTAACGGTTCGATTTCGATGAAACTTGGTATAATTATTCCTAATTATCCTGGGCATAACATAGGATACTTTTTATCCTGGAAAAATACGTAGAAAAAAAATCTTATTTTTCAGTTTTATTCATAGACGTTGTTCTGTAGAACCGCGAACACACGTTGCATTACCCGCAGTGGATTCAACGCCGTAATACTTATAAGATGTCATTGTCAGAGTTACTCAAAATAGGGAAATAAACCATCCACGCGGAGACCGACATCCGCGCGGACGGAGTCGCGGGCGGAAGCTAGTATATAATATAGCTCACGACGTCTAGTATTACCACCATAAAGTGCAACAATATCAAATGGGTGCAACACTTCCAAAAAAAATAAAAACAGTTCATGACCATCTTGGCTCGTGAGGAATGTTCATCTGTCTTTTGAATAAATGTCCTTGTAAATATATACACCACCATAATATCTTTACTATTGAGAAAAATATTAGTAAGTGCTCAAAAATGAAAATAAAACATTAATTTTACTCATAGGTCATCTGTTGTCTGCTCATCTGTCTTTTGAATACTAGACGTTGTGAGCTATATTATATATTTTTTCTGTGATTGTACCTCTTTGTGAACTGTGAATAAAAAAATAAATAAAAATATTTTTATTTATTTTTAATAGTAATTAAGACAATAAACATATGCAAAAAATATATAGTGTACAGCAATTCCTCCTCTAACAAACCGCTTTAGTTTTATTAGTGTAGCTACAATAGTTTCTGAAAAAAATAATTTTGAAAAATACCTGCTAAAGTGTCTATTTAGTCAATTATCTCCGTATCGCAGTGAGATGGAAGGCTGAATTCGCGTCAATAGTAATAAAACATCTCACTGATGTAATACCATGATTTATTTTGGAAATATCTCTTTGGGGCCGCTGACCCTACCTTATCCTGCTAGACCCTTTGTAGTCTATACTAAGCGTAGCCCTGTTTTGTTACCTTGTTTATTTTGTATTTCTGATGTTAGGTTATAAACATAAATATGACGGGTTCCCCTTGGCCAAACCCTGCCGGGGTCGCGGGACTAACGAGCTACCGTGACACCGGAACGTAAAGGGCTATTTAAGGACACCGTGGATTTAGTACATGTCTGTTAGCCTCTCCTGCCCTGCCAGGGGAGGACTCATGTGATGATTTTATCATGCAAAAAAAAAAGTTGTAAACATAAACTCATTGCATTCTGATACTGAGAAATAGCTTATTTTGAATCACTTAGAAACTAAAGTGAGGTAACAATTTTTCAGTAGGCGCTGCGCTTGAATTGGTTTCTTGTCAATCCGAAGTTATCTACACTAAAATATATAAAGAAGAAAGATTTGTATTTTTGTGTGTGTGTGTGTGTGGCATAGGCCACCCGTGCGAATCGGGACGGTAGCTGCCCGTCCCGTTTTCTGGGGTCGCGGGAATGAATGTCTAAAGGGTTACCGCGGCAAGTTGTTCTTCAACAACTGAAGAAGCAGAGTGGGGTATCGTATCATCCAATCATTGAATTGTTGAGGTCAGTGCCCATAAAAACTGGTAGTCAGCTGCATCTACTGGAAAGCTAAAAGTAAAGATTGGTAGTTGATCTAGAGATTAAGTAAACTCATTAAGTAAACTAATCTTGAATTTTCAATATACAGGCTGTACCGGAAAGTGTTGATCAAATTGAAGAGGAGCATAGGAGAGGTCATTTCCAATCTTTGTACCTCTGAGACATATGGTACTATTTTTTACGGTTCATAAGTTATGACAACTTTTCGTCATCATATAGGCAACAAATGCAGTAGAAACGTATTTTTTGTACTCCTCCACTATTTCTTTTCCAAGATCCAAGATAGTTAAATTAATTCTCCGGGACGCGTCGAGCTTCATTGTCTCGGCGCTTTTCTGGTGATTGCCACGGTTGATTCAGGTTTTCAGAAGTTGCAATGGTTTGGGAATAGTGTGATGGGTCCCAAAAAAAGACAATAAATGCCTAGAGATTGCAATTCAATTAAATTTTCTAACTTTGCATTACATGTAGTGCTATGTAGAAAAACTCTCATGCAAACACACAAAAACTCGAGCCTGTTTCTCATCTGGGTAGGCAGAATCTACAGAGCGCCACTTGCTAGGATTCTTACATACTCCTTTCGCCACATCCACATTCAAACATCTGAGTTTTCCGCATCCGAATTTTCTGAAGTACCTCACCAGTATAGGGTCTTCCTAGGGCGTCCCCTGAGACTCCTTTCGGCGTTACGATTCACATCTGCCTTATAAATTCCTTTTGTTAGCCGCCTTGCATTCATCCTCTCTAAATTCCTTATACTACATTGAAAAAGGACGATGTTGCAACCACACACGATCCTTGTCGGCTATTGTTTTCTGTACCTGTATATGTTAATTGCGCATATAATACGGCTGTCTGACATGGTGATTTTTTAAGGCATTCCCGCCGCAATTTTCCATGCCAGTGCATCTCTTGATAACCAGAATGAATAGGGACGACCATCAGAAAAGCACCGAGACAATGAAGTCCCAGATAATGAATTTAGCTGTATTGGATCCCGCAATGAACTAAAAAGAATAGCGGAAGAGTAGGAAAACAATAATTTTCGAAGCAATCCAGCTCAATTCCTATGTAGGGGTATAGATTTCGCCTTATGTATACACCTACTAACACAACACGGTTTTGTATAATGTGCGTTTCTATCTAGACGAGATGATTTGTAGGTAGCAACAATACAACACTAAATAAAACAAGGAAGTTTGTCGTCAAAATATTTTAATTCATCCGCATTCGGTCCTTACCAAGCCTTTACAAACGTAGGAGTTAGTACTCCATGCACTTGTTGCACTGGAGTAGCATACTTCAATATCGGCTGTCCAATGTATCCTGGTTGAATGGCTGCCACATGGTACGCCTGGACATTAGGAATAGCGATCTGGGCAGTTGAGAAGAAAGGTTGAGCAATCAGAGCAGGTTTCTCGTTCAAATTCTCCGCGGCTTTCAAAGCTGGAGACTGTGCAGCCTCAACTTTCTCTCCTGTCTTCTCAGCTGCTGCTGCCGGCTCAGCTGCTTGAACTGGTTCTGCAGCCTGAACTGGTTCAGCCGTTTTCACTGCAGCTTCTTTGTTCTCTTCTTTAATCTCAGTTTTGATTTCCTGACCAGTGATCAAAGTTTGGGTTGAGTAGCTTGAAGGAGCAATGTATGGGGAGTATACTGCAGGAGGGATTGGTGCAACGATGGGTGAAATTGGTCCTACAGCCGCTACGTAAGGAATGACGGCACCATTGACGTAAGATTTTGCGATCAAATTAGCATTGCTGGCAACAGCCCCATCGATTTGAGCTTCAGCGGTCTTCAACGCGTCAACTGCCTGCCATTTCTTGTCTTCAACCGACCAGAAAGCGTCCAAATTCTGTTCGTTGGCTACTGTTGAGTCGGTAATGATTTTCTCGTTGACGTTTTCAGTAGCTTGTTCAGCTAGTTCTCTGGCTTTGTCTGCGGCAGCTTGTAGTTGGTCCTGGGCTTGAACTTGGGCATCGATGGCTGCTGCTTGGATGTCCCCAGGTGAAATGGTCGGGATGGCAGCTGGTACTGCCACAGTTTTGACGACTGGCACTATAAGTGGGTTGTATAGGCCGGAGGGTGCCGCGGCCGCGACGGCGAAGAAGGCAGATACAATCTGGAAAAGAGAGAAGTCATTGAGCATGATGTGAATATACTGTGAGCTGATCAGCACAGATTTGGCAGTAGCCATACAAAAGAAGTTTTGCCTGGAAAGCTAAGGTTCTTAATCCGGCAGTAATATTATCGTTGGGGTTGATAAAAACGAAGCAAGCTAGATTGGTACAAGTCTTTTTAATTGTATTTATTCGTATAATGATATCATGGCGTGTCATGTTGATTCCGTGCCTTGAAAAGCACGTTAAGCCCACTCGGCTGTCATTTCTATATATTTGACAGTCGTTACTGTTAGTCAAAAGCGAAAGTCTTGTGATGTGAAGTCGCACATAAAATGACACCACGGCATGACGTATTGTGAATTTTAAAAGCGTCGTATCTTCGTCAATTTTGGTTTATGTAACAAAAGAAAAATACTGGTCAATTTTTTTTTTTTGCCTTTTGGCCGCCACTGTCGTGTTTAGACGACAAGCCAAAAAGTGCTCAGCACGCCACAGTCGCGCGTCGCGAATACACGAAAGACTTTTAAACGTCAATATATGTAGCTTATTAAAATATCTCTAAATTCACTACTGTTTTTTTATGTACTTATGTATTTATTTTTCTTAGCTTGGCGCTGAGAGCACGTTCTTGTTTTTTTGTCGTGGCGGTCAAAGGGTTAATCTAACTGACGGACAAATTAGATTTTTTTTGTACACAATCCTATTTAGTAGAGACTTTCTCATGAAAAGACCTTGAATTGCATATCGAACGTTTATCGCCAGTGGTGACAAATGGAAAAAGACGGATTTGAAATATAAGTCATCAAAATGTTGCTGTCAGGAAGTTTAACCTTTGAAATAGTTAATTGAATTAGAGTGTTTAGTTTGTCGCCATTCGCAATTACCTAAAGGTAATCTACATATTAGGTTTGCTGTAGGCATCATGTTTAATGTTTTTCTGTCTCTTGTTATTTCCTAGTTTTTGTTTATTATTTATGCCACCTTCTTATACAACAGACGGCACGGTGGTCGCAGTGGCCGACTGATCGACTGCTGCGATGCGTGTCGCGGTTTCGATTCCCGTAATAATTGTATGATCTATAAATAGTTGTTCCGGGTTTGGGTGTTTGTGTATGTGAGTTTAAATACTTGTATACGAACCATACAGGAGATTATCCTGGAGTGGGAGTAATTTTATTTTAAAAATAGAGATAGTCAAAAACTAATTATGAGAAGTATAACAAGTCAAACAGGGAGCGGAGAGCGGGACGCGGGGCGCGACGGTAGCGTGGCGTGTTCTTGGCGGGAGCATGGAGTGTCTTCGCGCCATGGCTAGCACGTGTCACGCCCCGTCAAGCTGGGCGCAGCGTCGTTGGGGCTAGCGTGGCGTGTTTTGTGTGACGACTTACATATATTTCCGTAGAACATAACCACGCCAAGCACACGCTACGCCACCGTCATCGTGGCACGGCCCGCTACCGTCGTGTTACGCCCCGCTCTCTGTTTGACGAAGCCTTTATACAGTTGTTTTCGCTACTGTATTTTTACATAATATATGTTTCCATCACTTAATATTGAAGGCGAACTGATTATTTATCGCATATTTTAAACTTGTTTCTAATAAATATGTATTGATTAATGTTTATGAATATCGAGTAGGTTGTAATATTGATATAACACATTATGATGTAATTAATAGTTGTTATGTCGTAGGGAAACGAAATATACATGTGAAGGGAAAGGCAATAAAATTCACGGTGTTTCTTCAATTGACCATTACGTTCCAGGGTCACGGTCACTTCTTTAGGTAGTCCCGCGACCACGGCAGGCGATTGCCCAGAGAAATGTTGGATTAGTTTCAGTTCCCAAGATGGCGGCCGCGCATCAGGGAATACACCACAAACTAGCGCGGGTATGCGGACGGTGAGCAATGAGTGACTCGCCGTCCGATCATGAACCATGCCCCGGTTGCGGAACACGACGCGCTCGGAAGAGCTGTCAGCAATTTGACGAGGTTCCCCTTATAGGCCGTGAGCCTGCCGGGGTCGCGGGACTATCTCATCAGGAAACCATCACCCTGGAACGTAAAGGGCTATTGAAGGGTCACCGTGAATTTTAGTCGCTCGATTGGTAGTAAGACTCATTTGATGATTTCACCACGATAAAAAAAACCCACAAAGTTGGATTTAAAGTTTTGACAAACACGGAGATTGGCGCGGCGGCTCTTTGTATTGACAGCTTCTTCTGATTGGATATCTTTAACATAAGGATAGACAAATTCGATCGTAGATATTAGTCGAAAAAGATGGTGGGGACATGCTCAACAAAATTCTTATTGTATTTTTATCATTTCTTTGTGTGTGTGTGTGTGTGTCCAATATCAATTAAATGTTCTTCTATTCTAAAAAATTCTAACATTTCAATGGAATAGTAATATTCTGGGGATTGAACCAGAGGGGGTTAGATTTTTGAATTATGAAGAGGGTGCATCCATACTGCCAGGATAAAAACTAAACTAAAACTGTGTTACTACAAAAAAGTTAAACATCTGTTGAACACTTGCCTAAAAAATTATATCAACGTCCAATGCCGTTTTGCAGTAGACAGCTTTTTAGACAACTGTTCAACCGGTGTTTAACGTTTTTGTAGTAAAACGGAATGATTTTTTAAATCACATTGAAACGGAAACGCTAAAAAAATACGGTAAATTTTTCGTTACACTATCACTTTTCACTTTAATTAATAAAAGCAAAACTGACCAGTAATCTCATCTTGGCAACTGCTGATGTCTACTGATGAACACTGCCAGCTTTTATTCATATTTTATACGACCACTATACATAGCAAGCGGTTAACTTGTATTTAAATAAATAATAAGAAAAATATAAACACAAAAAACTATTCCAGAATAATTAATGTGCATACGAAATTATGGTTCCGTAGGTTTTTTTTTTTGTCCTAGTCTGCTTTGTGATGCTGCTGAGAAATATTTGTAGTTGATCATAAATCAATAACACAACACTCCACTAATTTGGACAGGCATAAAAAATAAAAAATACCAACCGAATTAAGTTCCCCCCGTTTTTTATAGAAGATGGTTAAAACCATACCTAACTATTATTTAAATGGTTAACTTTTAAAATGGATTAACCCTCTGACAATAGTAAATGTCAAGCTTTATTATTAATTATTTACTAATGAGACACAAATTACTGTCAATTATTTGTTAGTCAAAGTCATCATTCAAAGTCGTAATAAACACTTTGACAGCATCAGCTAATTTAATTACTCCGTCAGTAAGAGATTTTTTAAAAAAAAAACGGATACGTATTTTTTCTTGTTGTTTAACTAATGCATATTTACAAATATATAACGCAATAAATTAAAGACTGGAGACTCGTGACGTCAGAAGCAAGTGGAAACTGCACTTGCTTGTGACGTATTGGCAATTTAAAAAATGTCGTATCTTTGTCAATTTTGGTTTACGTAACAAAAGAAAAAATAAATGTCGAATATTTTTTGATAATCTAATTGTCGGACTAATTAGATTAATTCAATCAAATAATATTACAAAAAAAAAGACATAAATTGATCATGAAAAACCTATTCTTTTTTAACCAAAATTAAACATACTTAGCGCCGGAAAAACTCACAAATATGGTAATAATGTCACTTAAATTTTAAAATCACTCGCACAGAAATCCAATTACATGATAATAAGTCGAAATACTTAATAAACACTAGTAAATACAAGTAAAAACACTGACCAGAACTCTCATCTTGACCCTGGAAGCTGCTGATGGCTACTGATGAACACTGTTGCCATCCATTGCTATTTATACGACCACTATATGGAGCAGGCGGGGTACTCCGCAACTTAATGTAGTAAATAAAATAAAAAATATCATATGTTAAGTATATTTTTGTAGTTAAAAGGCGTGGGTTCCGTATCTGCAGCTTTTGCTTCTACAAACTCTATATTTTGGTGCAGTCGAAAAAATTTGGGCTCGTTTTTGCCCAGAAGTAAACAATGCCCCACTGCTGGGCAAAAGTTCAACATATTTTTAATGGCAAAACATTTTTGTTTTTATTATGATCTGAGTCAAGTTGTTTTTAAACTGGTTACTAGTTCTTGATGATATTAAGTTATGCATTTCTTGTCACGTTTTTCTAAAGGGCATGCGTTGGTGTCTTTATAGAAACATCTCTTTTACATATTCTTGCAATTGCAGTCTTCATAATGTATAGATTTATCTGCATTATCATCATTTGCCTAGCCTTTTCCTTACTATGTTGGCGTTTGTATACAGTCTAGCTAGCAAGCTGAATATCAGTATTTTACATGGAGCGGCTGCTTATCTGACCTCCACAAGCTAGTTAGTTCTGGATAATCCATTGTTAAGACTAGTTGTAAGACTTTTGGGTCACTAACTGTAACCACTGTCAAAGGTTTGCAAAACTGTTTAATGTACTTTCAGAGACACGGAGGAAACTCCATGAGTTAAGGAATTTTGGCAGTTTTTTATTAGACAAAGTTTTCAGTTTATTTGCCTATTTGATAAAACATAATAGTCGGCAATAAAAATTAAGATTCCTTTGCTTGAGCAAAGCATAGACCTGTTTTAAAATAAAGCTTAAAAAAAATCAAATTTCGCTTTTTTAGAAAGACCGGTAGAATCGGCTGTGCAGTCGATAAAAATGACCTATTCCAATTTTAAAAAAGTAGAACTTCTTTCTCCAAAATCCTATGACATTTAAAAATGGCTTTCCCCAACCAGTGTTTTCTTCACGGTACCCCAATCCGGGCGGTCGGGCGAGGGCGCAAAGAATGCAGGAAGCTTCGATTGACATGCGAGCGCCATCTTGGATTTTGAGTAATGATAATTTTCGTGTACACGTCGTTGCGTCATTTTCATTAAATACTATGTTAACTTGTTTTGTGATTGGGTTTTGTTTGAATTTAGAATTGAAAAGGCATTTTTTTTTTCTAAGAAAAAGTATAGGTATTTTTGGGCGAGTACTTCAAAAGTGTAGTTTGGTTTTTCGTTAAGATTTTCGTGTTCTCTTAAGATTTATACCTATTCTAACTGACAACTGTACAGAGATAGGTTATAATCTTGAATTCCGTCTTAAAAATAGCATTGTATAACTATGAGAGAAGACACAAAGACAAGATGAACTTTCTTATATTTATCGTACTGACTAAAATCCACGGTGTTGAAGGACACCGTGGATTTTAGTCAGTACGATTCTGATGGTCCCTTCCGTACCGCTCTCTGGGAGGGAGGACTCATTTGTTGATTAAACCATGTTATAAAAAATGCCCCGAAACTGGAGTAAAGATAAAGTAAAAGATAATGATGAATTGATGACGCCACGTTAATTAACTTGACATTGGAAATCCTTAAACAGACAGATTCCAACGAATCCTGTAGGCGGATTTAATTAAAACCTATTTAAAATTAAAACCAGGCTGTACAAAGTATTCCTTTGCTACATGCAAGTAACCGGTTCTGCACTGTCTTTGGTTCGAACTAGGTGTTCTTTTTTTGAAAAAAGTGTAGCAAAACGGTGTTGATTTTATTTTTTAATGAAATCTGATCAAGCGGTGATGAATACCTTGGCCTTTGGTACTTGGGAGGTTTTTAATTTAAAATGAAAACTTTTTGGTGTGCTTCTAGGTGGTTTCTGGTAATTCCCCACCGCTGAGTCTAATTTTTGAAATTTATTCTTATGGAATAGTTTTTTTCTGAGATTTTTATTTTCGACTTTGTCCAAATATTTGACGACACGGCTAGCGCAGTGGCTGAGCGATTGGACTTCTGCGCTGCGTGTCGCGGGTTCGATTCCCGCACGGAGCAAATATTTGTATGATCTACAAGTAGTTGTTCCGGGTCTGGGCGTCTGTGTATGTGAGTTTATACGTTTGTAAACGCACCCACGACACAGGAGAAATTCCTAGAGAGGGGCAACGTTTTATTAAAAAAAAAAATATAATAACTAGCAGTTTCGTATTTGGTTAGCATAATCAGCTATAGTATTCCCATAGTATTCCCACTGCTGGGATCCACTGGAATGACAAGATTCGCTGTTGTTAACAATGATAATAGTAGATCACATAATTTTACTGTAATTAAAAACAAAATTAGTTATTTTAAATTCACATAGACCTACGAGGGCACCATAGGCTTTTTTTTCTATTTTTATCGTGGTAAAATCATCAAATGAGTCCTCCCACCCAGGGCAGGGCGGGAGGGACTGTCAGACTTGTACTGACTAAAATCCACGGTGGACACCGTGGATTTTAGTCAGTCAATAGCTCTTTACGTACCGGGGTCACGGTAATCCGTTTGTCCCGCGACCAAGGGCACCATAGGCTTGGTAACAAGTGGGAAGTTCTTAAAATTAACATAAAAAATAAGTTAAAAATAACTAAATCCCGTAGTCGGGTTTTAGTTATTTTTAACTTATTTATTATTTACACTATTTTGGGGTTATATTATTTGAAGTAAGTATCTTATGTTATATGTATAGTTTCTGAGTTGTGAATTTAAGATTTATCATTTAATACCCATGTTGACACTGTTAGAAACAGCAAATTACCTATTAAAAGCTATATAACGTATATATATTTCAAATGTGCTCATCAAGCTTTTTAATTTGATACCCATGTCTATACTGTGCGATTTTTTTTTCGGTTACGACTTTAATAATCCCCTAGAGGGCGCCATAATGGATTTAGTGACCCTATAACCAGCGCACAACTGAGACGCTTCTAACGACACCTCATTTGTCATGTAATGTTAAGTTGTTTAGAAGTTATGATGAAACAAACAAACATACATACATACGCGTTAAAGTCATAACCCTCCTTTTGGCTTTGCCGTAGTCGGGGTAAAAATATATATACAGTGTGGGACTGTATTAAAATGTAACCGTAACACAGTAACGTAAAGGGCTATTGAAGGACACCGTGGATTTTAGTCAGTACAAGTCTGACAGTCCCTCCCGTCCTACCCTGGGTGGTAAGACTCATTATTGATTTCAACACGTAAAAAAAAAGTGTGTCATCATATTTATCAGAGTGGGAGAGAGACAGACAGAGAGTTAGAGGGAGAGAGAGAATGAGTAAAGGAATAAAACGATGAAGCTTTATTTTGTTTAATTAACAAAATGTCACGCCACAGTATCAATAAAAATTAAAACCATTAATATGTTGTCATAAACTGTTATATTTATCTACATAGACAGACAGACAGACAAACATGTCGCTTTGTCTTTTTTTATTATTTAAATAGCTTCAACAACTCATTACTCGCTTTATCTGGTCCGAGTTGGTAAATGTCAACGGTGCAAGGTTTTAGAGTTCCTTGGCCAACCTAGTGAAGCTAGTGTTTTTTTAAAGTATTAAGTGAAAAATGGCATAAAAAGGGGGAGGTTTATACCCAGCAGCGGGTGATCCCGGGCTGATATGATGATGACGATGATTAAGTGAACAATTTAATATTTTTTTGAATTATTTATACTAGGAATGCACCCGCAAGTTTGAACTTTTTTTCTTCCTTGCCGGACATTTTAAGAAAAAATTGTCGCTCGTAGCGAAGTAGTAACGAAGTTTCAAACAAACTCTCAACCATTGAAGCAATCCCTTAGGGGTTGAATTTCGTAAAAAAGATAAAAAAAAACGGGTATTTCATACATTGTCAACGGAAAATATTCTATTGTAACTGTTTACTTTTTTTTAAACCTATAGTTTTTAAATATATTTTATAGTACATCACGCATTTTATCTTTTTCAGTTTATGGGTATTTAATCTACATTCTATAACAACCATATTCCTGGTGAAGAATATGAAATTATGCGGAACCCAACTTTCAACTTCACTTTTTGCTTAACCAAATTTTTATACGATTGCTATTAATTGAAAAAAGTGCTATAAAGTATTAATAACACTGCCATGGACAAGCGATCTTTTGATCGAGTTTGGTCACAGCTTCCTACGTGATAAATAGCAAGTATGTAGCTTGAGACGTATATACTATGATGTACAGGCCTGCTGGGCCCATTACACGCTTTGACGGCACGTAAACTGCGCCAGCTCTGGCTGGATGATCGACTGCTGGGCATTGTGTCGCGGGTTCGATCCTCGCACGTAACAAATATTTTTATAAAGAGTTCGAATTGTTCGGGGTCTAAGTGTTTGTATACGTGTGATTTTATGTTTGTAAACGTACCCACGACACAGGAGAAATTCCTAGTGTGGGGCAATGTTTTTTTTTTCAATATCGCGTTAAGTACGTGAAACGCCAAAAAATATAATAAAATTAAAAAATGAACTCCTATTTTTCGTTTTTTTTTTTCAATCAATGAATATTGACAAAGATAAAACGCTTCGAAATACGGGAGTGGGAGCTTGTGACTTCATAACGCCTGTAAAATTGTACCGACCGTGTAACGTATTGTAACGTCTATTTTGGTTTACGAAACAAAAACAAAAAATTCGGGGTATTTATTTTTTTACCAACCTAACTACCAGTTTAATTACATTTTTTTCAGTATGATAGCCTATAATACATATAATAGTGCATATCTTCCAGCGTTGCTCACTTTTCTTCTAAAATGATTTTGTACTGAACCCCCCAGTCAACAAAGTTTTAGCTAAGTTTTCCTGGTTATGTAAATTATATCAAATCTCAGTTCTAAGCACAAAAAAAAATACAACAAATATCAAAGGTGTATTTATGTCGTAAATAAGTTGCTCAAGCTTAAATAATGCTTTCAAAAACAGTAATTAAATTAAATACGCAGTGTTACCTTCCGCGATGTTATGCATGTATATATACATATAATAAATCTGTAGAAGGGTCAATTCTGTACATTGAAAATAATAAATAGCGGGGGGTGTTGCTGGATCGATACCAAACCCAAATATATGATTAAAAAATTTTTTGTCTGTCTGTCTGTTTGTGCAGGCATCACGTGAAAACTAACGGTTCGATTTCGATGAAACTTGGTATAATTATTCCTTATTATCCTGGGCATGACATAGGATACTTTTTATCCTGGAAAAATACGTAGAAAAAAATCTTTGTAATCTTTTATTCATAGACGTTGTTCTGTAGAACCGCGAACACACGTTGCATTACCCGCAGTGGATTCAGCGCCGTAATATTTATAAGATGTCATTGTCAGAGTTACTCAAAATGGGGAAATAAACCATCCACGCGAAGACCGACATACACGGCGGAAGCTAGTTTTAAATAAGTGGCTATAGCGTAGGTAATTATTTTTCAAGATTTGTGCTTCTTTTATGGTCACTGTGACCAGGAGGATTCCAAGGCTACGACGGTGATGGGCGGCGACCTCTCGCGCCCGGCCTTGGACGAAGCCATGCTGCGGGGCGAGACGGAGTGGGAAGCTGTCGCCTCCTTCTGCGAAGCGGTCGTGCTAGCGAAGGAGGAGACGGGACGCGTGAGGAAGGGGACAGCGTCCACCTCACAACCCAGCTGCAGAGGTAGACACCCACGGCGACAGACGTCGCAAAACGATCTCCGGCCACCGCAGGCGCGGGTATGCGGGCGGCGAGTATTTGGTGACTCGCAGCCCGACCATGGACCATTCCCGGGTCGACGGCGCGTTGTGTTCCACGCGCACCTCAAAGATTGTCAGCACAATGACGGGGGCTCCGTCATTGTGCTGACCCCTTTAGAGGGCCAAAGCCTGCCGGGGTCGCGGGATTTACGAATTACCGTGATCCCGGAACGTAAAGGGCTATTGAAGGACACCGTGGATTTTATTCAGTACAAGTTTGCCAGTACCTCCTGTCCTGCCCTGGGTGTGAGGACTGATTTGACGATTTTACCACGCTAAAAAAAAGCCCCTTCGTCCACAATACGACGCAAGTCTGCGATACCTTACGACTTTAGTATCCAGGCGACTATCGCAATACAAATCCATAGAGGTTCGTACACAGGCACGCGTCAATGGATACCAAAGTCGTAAGGTCTGACAGGCCTGTTGGTCTAGTGGTTAGTGACCCAGACTGCTATGCCGGAGGTCGTGGGTTCGATTCCCACCCAGGACAAATGTTGGGAGCTTATAGCTTGGGACTAGATGGCGTTGTGTGATAGATGTGGAATAATAAAAAAAAGGTATCGGATACTTGCGTCTCTTTGTTTACCAAAGGGCTTAGGCGCTCAGCAAAAGTAGACACTTTGTTGCCGCCAAGGCAGGGTGCTTTGACGGTTCATGAGGTACAGCCTGGCTACTGACGGACGGACAGCAGAGTCTAAGCGATTTTTTTTAAATCGTGGTTAAACTATCAGTCGTCCCACCCAGGGCAGAGCGGTAGGGACTGTCAGACTCGTACTGACTAGAATCCACGGTGTCCTTCAATAGCCCTTTACGTTCCGGGGTCACGGTAATTCGTACAGTCCCGCGACCAGAGTCTTAGCGATAGGGTAGCTTTTTACCCTTTGAGTTCAGAACCATAATAAATAAATAATAAATAAATATTCCACAACTATCACACAACACCATCTAGTCCCAAGCTAAGCAGAGCTTGTGTTATGGGTACTAGACAACTGATAAACATACTTGTATATTTCTAAATACATACATATTATAGATAAATTACACCCATTATAATAAAATATAGGGATTTAAAAAGTCTCTTAAAGTTACTTATCAACCTGCAGTACAAAAAGGCGGGTCATCCTTCAACCACCCTTTAAAGAAAGATCAACGAAGTAATAAAAATAAAATTATAATAATGTTCCAGTTTACATTTCTCGTAAAGCGGAAGGCACATTTAATACAGAACATCGCGATGTTCAATAAAACCTGTGCGTTCACTCTCAGTTGCCCTTGAACTGACAGATGCACGGGCGATGACCTTTGCGCGATCTTGTGAGTTTTTTAATGATTTATGTTACTGACACGTCATTCGAATTGTTTGTTAAACTAGTCTCATAGATGACGTGAAGTAAAAACAGGATGCGCAAATGTTTGTGTGTGTGTGTTTGTGAATAAAAAAGATGTATATGAAAGGATCGTCACTAATTGTTCGCTTTATATTGACCTTGAAATTGTGATGCGCTGGTGAAGACCTTTCAGAAGGTTTAAACGGCGACTTTAAGCAATATTCCTGATAATTAACTTCGTAAATTAAGTATAAGTGAATCATTATTAATATTGTTTAAAGTGGCCGTTTTAGTTCCTCGAATATCCTTGAAATTTTAAAGTACGACTTATCATTTACATGTTTTGTGGGACCCGTCTAGTAATACCTGTAGATAAATGAATTGATCTAAAGTAAAACATATAATGAAGAAGAATTGATATCTTCTATCTTCTATCTATCTATACTATAATAAATCTGTAGAAGAGTCAATTCTGTACATTGAAAATATTGAAAAAATAAATAGCGGGGGGTGTTGCTGGATCGATACCAAACCCAAATATATGATTAAAAAAATTTTTGTCTGTCTGTCTGTCTGTCTGTCTGTCTGTTTGTGCAGGCATCACGTGAAAACTAACGGTTCGATTTCGATGAAACTTGGTATAATTATTCCTTATTATCCTGGGCATAACATAGGATACTTTTTAACCGACTTCAAAAAAGGAGGAGGTTATCAATTCGACTGTATTTTTTTACGCATTACGACCGACTGAGTGAACCGATTTTCATGATTCTTTTTTTGTTTAAAAGCTGGTGCTTCCCGTGTGGTCCCATTGTCACCAAATCAGGATCTGATGATTGGATCTTGGAGAAATCGAGGGCAACCCTCAAATTTTATAGGCCCACGCATCGTTTTTCGTAAATCTTATGAAGTAATTCAAGTACTTGCGTATGGTTATCATCATCTTATGTAGCTGAGCTGATGATGGAAGGTACAACTCCTTAACAGTAAGGAGTAGGCATCGACTGATTCATTGTTCGCATATCTCCGGAACTACACATCCGATTTAAATAATTCTTTTTTTTTTGTGCTAGGTATCGTCCACTCAGGGAATACTGAAAGTTTCATCAAAATCGGTTCAGTAGTTTTTGAGATAGGGAATTTTATTAGCTTATTGTGTATATGTATGAGGGATGTTATTACCAGTGCTACGGATTATATTATATGTATTTGGCAAGAATTTGGGTTGAATATTTAAACTAAAAAGAGAAAAATAAAAAACTTTTAAAATTAAATGTAACCGCCTTCAAAAAGAACCACAAAAAAGGGTAAAATAATCTACAAAATAACTTTTATTTCGGAAGTCGGTGGCAAAAAATAAACAAGCCATCGTTGATTATTTTACCCTTTTTTGTGGTTCTTTTTGAAGGCGGTTACATTTTTTTTTGAAAAAGTTTATTGTTATCCTGGAAAATAATCGTCGTAATCGTATTTTTCAGTTTTATTCATAGACGTTGTTCTGTAGAACCGCGAACACACGTTGCATTACCCGCAGTGGATTCAGCGCCGTAATATTTATAAGATTTCATTGTCAGAGTTACTCAAACTGGAGAAATAAACCATCCACGCGAAGACCGACATCCGCGCGGACGGAGTCGCGGGCGGAAGCTAGTAATTTAATAAAACCTGTTCATCACTGATGTTTCCTTTCATTATGACCTTGAACTTAACGATGCGCGGACGCTGAACGTTCAGTGAACTTTAGTATTTGAAAAGCTCCTCAAATTTGTGAACCACTCTGGTAATGTAATTCATAACTGCTGTTTTAGACTAATCTAGAATAATTGTAGCATGAGGGCGCCAAAATAAATAGTGACCTTGGATTTCACATAACTTTATGACCTTTGACCTTTTGAAAAGTTATGAATGAAAAAAACGTTAGATTGGAAACACCATAAAGCAAAGGTCTTAAACTTCTGAATCTTTTTTTTTTTAAATGGAGCCTACTTCAAAACCAAACACATAAAGTGTGAAATAACTCTTCTTTCGGAAGTCGGTGGCTTCGTTTTTTATTTGATTGACTTTTGCCAAGCCGGTGGCAAGAAAAGTTAATTTAGTTCAGATATTAAAAAAAAATGTTTGGATAATCGGCTTCTTTAAAAATCTAACATCCAAGTAAGCAATAACGAATCGTTATTTTATTTATGTAATGTGTATTAATGTACTCGTATGTGTAGTAAAGGAAATTACATATTCAATACTGAAGTACAAAGGTTTAGGTTTAAGTATACAACAATAATGGATAATGATGAACGTCACGGAATCTAAAACCTTTTCCAGAATCAAATGAACACTTTTCTGAAAACCGCATCAAAATTGGTTCAGTCAAACGCGAGATAATCGTGGAAAAACATACATACAAACATACATGATACCTTCTTTTTTTAATGTGGTTTACATATGAATTTCTCCTAAAAACTCATTTAAAATCATGACATAACAACAAAAACCGTTCTTACTTTCCGTTGATCTTGAACTCTTAAAGATGCGCGGGCGCCGACCTCTGCGGCCGATGATCTTGTGACGTAACGAGCACGTTGTGTTTAGATGTGTGTGTGATGTGATGAGTCTTATTATGACGTTGTGTTACGTGTCTTATGTTTAGACTAGTTTTTTTCCGCGACTTCCTGTGCGTTTATTTTGTTGTTTTTTTTTAATAGACGCTTTAAACGGAATCTTTCTTGGAGACTAACTTCTGCCCGCAAAATTGGGTCTCGACCCACAGCGTCGCATCTGATCGCCTGCTCTCGCTTTTACTTTTTTCTACTTACTAAATAAATAATATAAATAAATAAATAAATGCGACCCGCTCAGACCTGGCTCCGCACGGGTGCAATCTCTACTATATTAGCATGTTATATACATATAAACCTTCCTCTTGAATCAGTCTATGCATTAAAAAAAGGCCTCAAAATCCGTTGCGTAGATCTAAGCATACACAGTGACAGACAGACAGAGGGAAGCGACTTTGTTTTATACTAAGTAGTGATAGAAACTAATGCAGCTACAAAAGAAAACATACGTGTCCATTATTTTTAAAAACACTACCGACTAAACATTTGAAATACATTGTTGTTGGGAACATACATATTGCAGTCAAGTGCACAAGTTACATAATAGTAAAGTTACTCAACATCGTCACAACTGTGACAGGTACATGACATGAAATAAGCAATTACAAACATGAACCGTGCATCAAAATCACGATCATCAATCATAAACGTCATTTAAGAGGCATCACATTGGGCACTCCTACATACAGACAGAAAATAACTGACTATTCGTATTTATATTTATATTTTACTAAATTAGTAAAAAATAAATAAAAATAACTTTTACTAAATTAGTATTTATATTTCGCACTAAGGACTAAACTAGCGAACAAAAGTCTGGAATCACTTTCTTGGAATTGATCCGGGATAACTCCTTAAATATCTTTTTTTTTAAATCGTGGTAAAATCATCAAATGAGTTCTCCCACCCAGGGCAGAGCGGGAGGGACTGTCAGACTCGTACTGACTAAAATCCACGGTGTCCTTCAATAGCCCTTTACGTACCGGGTTTATGGTAATTTGTGAGTCCCGCGACCCCAGCAGGCTTTGGCCCTCTACAAGCCCCATCACTATGATGACACTCTTTGAGGCGCGCGTGGAACGCAACGCGCCGTCGACCCGGGCATGGCCCATGGTCGGACAACGAGTTGCCCATTACTCGCTGCCCGCATGCCCGCGCCTACGGCGGCCGGAGATCGTCAGCTCCTTAAATAATGTCGTGATTTAAATGAATTTCGTATCAATTTAAAGTTAACAGTTACACCTTTAAAATATCGGAGTAAGTAATCCAAATAGAGTAATATTAGTACTATATTAGATTAATAAATACAGGCTTATATAGACTTTAAGAAATGAGGAAGTTATAATGTTCTACGAGTTAGTATTTTTTGCCTTAATTTTGTGTACGTGAGAGACCTAGTTCGCCTAGCAATTTTAGCGATGCAACGTGCAACTTTACTCTTTGCTATGACTATTCGTTCAGGCGTTGAAAAGCTGCGCCCAATTTAAGTACCATTGCAGTTTGGGTAGCGTAGGCGCCTTTATTAGTGTCGAACATTTGGGTGTGCTAACCGTTCCCGCACAATTGAGGCCATTGGAAGGAATGGAGGGAGGCCTTTTCCCAGCAGTGGGGCAGTACAGGCTAGTAATCTATACATATAACAAAATAGGAGGAAAGTCAAAACTGTACATTGACTATTTAAAAAAAATAAGTACTTGTAGTGTGATCTACAATCGATACCGAAGCCAAAAATATAGTTTCTAGAATTTTTGTCTGTGTCTCTGTATGTATGTCCGGGATAAAACTCAAAAAGTACTGCATGGATTTACTTTAAATTTGACACGAATATTATTAAGTCGAGTCTACATATAGACTACATATTATCACGCTATCACCTACGGGGAACGAGCAGCGAACCTTTATTTCTTTAACGAATTCACGCAGACGACGTCGCGGGCAGCAACTAGTAATAATAATAATAACCGTTCCCAGGCACAAGGCACTGGGGTGTTAAGACAGGAAACCTCCACGTGCGCCCGTGGACTGGAGTTCCCTCTCGGATACGTCCGGGGGGAAGACCAGTTTTTCGGGCCGGTGCACCCTGGGATGCGGGCAAAACTCTTCCTTAGGCACTGTGTGCCTGAGGGGTCTCTTTGCCCGTATGCGAATAGCCTGTCGGGTGGATGCTCCAACGCGTGTCCCTCTGAATAGCAGAGGGCACACCGGCAGAGCGGGCTTGCGGACGGCGAGTAATGGGTAAGCTCGCCGTCTGACCAAGGACCAAGCCCAGGTCGGTGGCGCGTCGTGTTTCACGGGTCACCGACGGGGCCCCTTACGGGGCCAAATGCCTGCTGGGGCCGCGGTTTTTTTCTTAATCCAGGTTACCGCGGCCCCGGAACGTAAAGGGCATCCGAAGAAACACGGGTGGATTTTAGTCAGTAAGAGTCTGACAGTCTCATTTGATGATTTAGCCACCCTAAAAAAAAGGCACAAGGCACAGACTCTCGAGGGCGCAGAAATGGTCACACTATGACCACAACTGACCAGATCAGGTCGTTAAAGAAGCTCGCACTGGGCGCCCAAATGGATAGTTACGGTACTGCCTTTTTTAATCGACTTAAATAGGTTCTCGGGTCGACCTGTAGAGGTGTAGGAACTTAACACAATACTAACGTAGCGCAAGCGCCAACAGGACGCCATTTGTTAATGGCCGGTTGCAAATGACGTCCTGATGGCGCTTGCGCTACGTTAGTGTTGTCTTAAGTATGCCTAAAGAGTGTATGTCCCCATTATACCTCGCGTCTCCATCTTATACACTGTTCCTCTATATCAGGGGTGGCCAACTTGATTAGACATAAGATCTACTGTTTACTAACGAAACTTGTGCGATCTACCAATTACTTACATAATGGAAGTCTGAGTTGATGATGTTTTATCAACATAATATAGGTCCACGATCGACTGGACTAATAGTCGCGATCGATCGGTCGATCGCGATCGACCGATTGGCCACCCCTGCTCTATATTTTTGCATGTGTTTTTACTAACATAGCCCAAAACACAAACGCCAAGGATCAGAGGGTCTAAAAGGCCATTTTATCAGATTCATTAAATAAATTGTGGGAAAGTTATTCTTGTATCTCTTTTTTCTTTAGTTTTGAAAAACCGTATTAAAATAACCGCACGCTATTTTTCCTGTTTCGTGGGTGCGTTTACAAACATTTAAAGTTACATACACAAACATACTAACCCAGAACATGAAACAAATATTTGTATCTATAATCTATACTGATACTGTTAGCCTACATCATCCCCCTGCTGGGGAAAGGCCTCTCCCCATGACTTCCAGTTTTCACGATCCAGGGCCAAAGTGGGCCACTGGTCATCGGTTTTGTCAAGCTCGTCCCGCCATCTTCTACGAGGTCTGCCGCGACGCCTTCTGGCTGTGTCAGGGCTCCACAAAGTGGTTATTTTGGCCCACAGTTCATTGGGCATGCGGCAGACGTGGCCGGCCCAAGCCCATTTCAGTGTAGCGGCCTTTTGACCAACGTCAGCAATTTTTGGAGCGCAGTGTTGTGTTGCGTACGCGGTCTTATATAATCTACTAGCACTTTTCCCGCGACTTCGTCCGCGTGGGTTACGTATTTTCCTAATTCCCTCTTTTCACCCCCTTAAAGGTTAAATTTCCAAAAACCCCTTCTTAGTGCTCCCCTACATTATAATAGGAAGCCGTGTGCAAAATTTCACATTCCTAGCCCCAGTAGTTTCGGCTGTACGTTGATATGTCAGTCAGTCAGTTCTCCTTTTATATATATAGATAATCAATAGATGAAAATATTTGTTTCATGTGGGAATCAACCCGCGACTCGCTGCGCTACAGTCGATTGCTCAGCCACTGTGTCAACTGTGAAGATACATAGTTTAATACTCTCTATAATGCGCCAGTTAAGTGCAATAGCCAGTAATACATACCTCTTACTGACACTAAGCGCGTATGCTCGCAGATTTATAAGTAGGTTAGTAATGTTCCGAGATACACACAGCATCCTAATAGAGAACTAGTTTCTTTGTAATCGAAAGCAGAGAAAGTGTAATGAGAACATTACAATTGAGTATTGTAACATTCCAGTTTGGATTTGATGCTTTATTGTTTTTTTGTCATCGTAATGTCATCAAATGAGTCCCCCCAGGGCAGAGCGGGAGGGACTGTCAGACTCGTACTGACTAAAATCCACGGTGTCCTTCAATAGCCCTTTAAGTTTCGGGGTCACGGTAATTCGTGAGTCCCGCGACCACGTCATAACGCTTCTAAAATTGTACCGACCGAGTGAAGTTTTGTGTATTTTAGAAGCGTTGTATCAGCGTCAATTTTGGTTTATGTAACAAAAGAATAAATACGGGTCATTTTTTTATGGTAATCTATCTTTCGAACTAATATTTTTTTTTTTGAGTAAAATAGCCGTTAGTAACGTTCAGAATATTTGGCTATAAACCAGACTAAGAAAAACTATTTTTAAACTATCCTGCGGTTTATCTAAAGTTTAAACTAATAGCCTAGGTTTACAGAATGATCTCATAAATTTCTGAAGCCTATATACATAGAGTTAAAGTAAATACTATACCACTTTGATTGTTAGCGTAAGAATTCAAAATGGCCGCTCTAATATCTAGGATACAGTGAGGCGGGCTAGAATTTACTCGTAGGTAACGACTTAGGACGTGTTCAGACTAAGATAGTAAGTTGAAACTAAGTTTGGACTGTTTTAAGAATTAATTTTTTATACTGCAATGTCTTTTATTTGACCTGTCTTTAGGATTCTGAATAATTTTGGAACGATTTCTGTTTGTGAAAATAGGTTCATAAAATAAAGAGACTCACAATCATAACTACATACTTATATGTTCTTTGAGCGCGGCGACCGAATCAAAATTCCGTAACGGACATAAACCTAACACTGTCACCGTCAGATCTGTCATGTCAACGTGAATGAATAAAATTGGAATGAATGACTTTTTTTCTTGACGTTTCACTGGATTGAAGTGGCTGACCATAGCCTAATTAGTAGAGTAACTTCCCATAGAGCAACGATGGGATGATATTCTCGTTAACAATTCGATGAAATAAATAAATAATTATAATTACATAAGTTGATAAAAAATACTATACAATAGCTTTACCGCGGCAGTCCCCGAGTGCCACCTGTTTTTGAAGTGAAAAGTTTTTTAGCGGCGTTGTGCACTTTTTTTGGAATGGGTAAAAAATGTTAAACTCGCGTCAGGACACGTGACGTGATCGAAAATTCGTAAGACGGCGCAGGGCGCTTGCGCGAATATTCGTGTGTGTTTATTACTATTCAAGTTTTCACTTCTGCCGGCACTCCCAGAGTGCAACCCGTCGTTTTTTTTATGTGGTCATTCTGCCCAAAACCATTTATCATCCCTCCGGTACGTACAAAGCGTTTTGCCAATACTTTTATTGTGCGCACAGCTAAGAAGTGGAAATCCCGGGGTCTGTGTTTCCCGACAGCTATAACCTTGGGGTCTTCAAGTCAAGAGTGAACAGGTTACTTCTAGGCAAGCGTGCTTCACCGTCGACTACATTTTCGTTTATCATCAGGCGAGATAGTGGTCAATCAAAAGCAAAACTATCATGAAGAAAAAACATACAATGAGTCCTCCCGCCCTGGGTTTAGCGGAAGGGACAGTTAGAATCGTAGTGACTGAAATCCACGGTGTTCCTTCAATAGGCCTTTATGATCCAGGATCACGGTTACATGTTTAGACAGTACCGCGACTGGTAGGCTTTGGCCCTCTATGTGAGCCCTGTCGGATTGCTGACAGTTCCTACAGGCGCGCGAGGAACACGACGCGCCGTCGACCCGGGCATGGATCAGGATCGGACGGCGAGTCACTCATTACTCGTTGTCCACGCCTTTTTTTTTTATCGTGGTAAAATCATCAGATGAATCCTCCCACCCAGGGCAGGGCGGGAGGGACTGTCAGACTTGTACTGACTAAAATCCACGGTCTCCTTCAATAGCCCTTTACGTACCGGGGTCACGGTAATCCGTTAGTCCCGCGACCTCGGCAGGCTTTGGCCCTCTACAGGCCCCGTCACTATGCTGACACTCTTTGAGGCGTGCGTGGAACACAACGCGCCGTCGACATGGGCATGGTCCATGGTCGGACAGCGAGTAGACCATTACTCGCTGGCCGCATGCCCGCGCCTACGGTGGCCGGAGAGCGGTGGGCGTCCGACGCCGTGGGCGTTTACCACTGCGGCTGGGGTGGAGGGAGGACGCTGTCCTCTCCCTCACGCGGCCCGCCTCCTCCTTCACGACCATGACTGCTTCGCAGAAGGAGGCGACCGCTTCCCATTCCGTCTCGCCCCGCAGCATGGCCTCGACCAATGCCGGGCGCGTTGTCCGCGCCTGCGGTACCTGTGGGCAGAAATCACCCCGTCGCGTTGCCGAGGGCGTCTCCCTCAGCGGTCGTGAGGTAGAGGCTGTCCTATTAACTGACTTCAAACCAATTCTGCCAAGCGAGAAACCTATAATGGGTATACCCAAAGACAATACAACTTAAAGATAAAGTTAACAAAGAGTTATGTACATAGACAAGAAATATAAACCTTTGTATAATACCAAGCAGGTACTATCCATTGTTGTTGATTTGTTGAATGGAAAAAGTGGGAATTAAAACTCTCATTAGTTCTAACTGTTGAACAAATAGGAACAAACCATTAAGTTCGAAGGCATTATTCGTCTTACCACAAAAAAGTTAAACATCTGTTGAAAACTTGCCTAAAAAAAGTGTAAATGCAAAACGACCCTTTAGCAACGTCGAATGTCGTTTAGAATTTGAAATTTTTTTTGACAAGTTTCCAACCGTTTTGTAACTTTTTTGTTGTAAGACAGTTTGTCTTTACTCTGTCCGCGTCTTAAGAGTACAACATTTGCCATTTAGTTTAATTTATATCTATTTAGTTGCCACACTTGGACCCATTTCATAACCAATCTAATTGTTGTGAGAAGCCGCCATTTTGTATTGAGTACTCGTCTACTACATTTCTTACTAAAATTATTTAGTTATTACAATCGTTAGAAATGTTTTTTGATGTCTGTTATGCAATTTTGAAGTGAATTGTAAGGAAATTAATCTGGGAACAATATATTAGAATATTTTTTTTTTCAAAATCTAATTTCAAATGTTTTTTTTAATCCTGTTTATGGAGCTTCCGACTTCCTACTTTTTTCTGTTTGATTACGAAATACAAAATGATTTTGACCTTTCAAAATAAGAACACGAAATTTTTTTAAGGTTACTTTGTAGATAAAGTCAATTTTAAAATGTTTTGGATTCTAGAATCTTCACAAATAGTCTATTAGCTATTTACCGATTTTTTTTTGTTTTGATGTTAGATCTCATTTGTGATGCAGATTTTTCTTTCAAAAGCTATTTAATCATGTTTATTCGACCTAATATTAAATCTTATACTAAATTCATCATTAAATATCGTGTTATACAACGTCCTTGCAAAAACATTTAAATAACCGACCCCGTTCATATCCTTTGTCCTTACTCCGATATTTTTTCTAAAAAATATCTTGGACCAAATCAACTTCGTACAAAAAACAACAAATATGTGCTAGAACGTGAATAATTAATTTAACACGCTAACTGATACTAAAGCGGAAGTTTAAGCGACCTTGGGAACCTAAACTTAATAAAAAAGCTAATCACGCATTTAAAATGAGGCGTGGCGACTATAAAAACCTTTTTGTGTTATTAAAAAATTATTATTGACTTTATTGGCTGTCAGGAAGTCTTACCTTTGCCTATTTATGTTTTTAATGGCAAAGGTATTAAATTATACTGCCAATGTATATTGAAATTTTCTTTGTTGTCATTAGGGTTGGGTTATAAAACTGTATCAATGTTATCGATGGAAAGAACTAATAAAAATATTTATAAATTGAGTCATTGAATGTTACTGTGCTAAGGTCGACAGCTTAAAAATTGAACTTGACATTTTGATTTCGAATAATGGTTACGATTATCTTACGTATTTGTTTTTAAATAATCGCAAGTAACTACTGATTTGAATCGATCGATTTGTATTGTTCGAAATCATTCGTGTATTGTTGAGTCAATGGTCTTGTGTGTATGGGAAGATAATGAATTATGTATGAGTGCAGTTATAATGTGTTGAGATACAGATCAAAGGAAACGACAAAATGTATAAAATTACTATTTCATTTATTCACACATCCTCGCCTCTGTTAGCCTGTATTTTTTTTTAAATAAAATTTATTTACAAAATCCAAAACATTGAGTATTATCTTTTTGGTATCTAAATTTTTATCACAGTTTACCATCCGTGGCCGTGGGCGAGTCCATGAGCGTAAGCGGCGGGGGCGGCTAACGCGTAGGGGCCAGCGTGGGCCAGGGAGTAGGCGGCGTGCGCCACGGGGGCAGGATGGGACTGGGAGAGGGACTGGGTGGAGACGGAATGGCTGGCACCGTAGGCAGGGGCGGAGAACGCGACGGCGGGGCCAACGCCGTGAGCGGCGTAACCGGCGGCACCGTGGGCGGCGTAACCGGCGGCACCGTGAGCGGCGTATCCGACTCCGTGAGCGGCGTATACGGCAGGCGCGGCAGCAACCACAGCAGCGTGTCCAGCGATCTGCTTAGCGAGCACGGGGGCTGCACCAGCGGCAGCACCGTCCAACTGAGCCTCGGCGGTCTTCACGGCGTCAACGTGTTGCCAAGAGTGGTCTTCAGCGGCGTTGATGGCCTGTCCGTGGAGCTCGGAGGCCTGGTCGTGGTATTCGCGGGCGGCATCAGCGGCGGCACGGACGTGGTCGGAAGCTTCAACGCGGGCGTCGATGGCGGCACCCTGGATGTCTCCGGGGGAGATGGTGGGGAGGGCGGGGGCGGCGTGGGCAACGGCGAGCGGGGCGTGAGCCACGGCCAACGGAGCGGCCACAGCGGCGTAAGGAGCCGCGTGGGCTAACGCAAGACCACCGTGGCCGAGCGCGAGACCCGCATGGCTGAGACCAGGGCCATAGTGACCACCCAGCAGACCGGAGGGCGCGGCTGCGGCGCAGGCGAGGACGGCGGCGACAATCTGTGAAAGAACACCAATTAAAACATCGATAAACACACAAACGATCCCTATATCGATATGTTGAGGCACATCACTATTCACAACACTGTATCACGGGTACACAAATTTTAATTTTTAATTATTATTTTTTAAAAGCACGAAAGAGTTTTGTAAGTAAGGAAACTTAAGTTTCAACCCACCAGAACTCTCATCGTGCACTTCTGTGTTAGACTGCTCGAAGGCTACTGACTGCTCTCGATTGGTCGCCGCGAGTTTTTATACCATTGCACGTTGGCTCAGCTCTATACGTAAAAAAAGTAAGTGGTCTGTATTTCAAGGGCGGTAAGGGTTAATAGGAAGCGTGGATTTTTGACTGATAGATTCGTATGTCGAGGAAATGCGCGGCAACTTTTTAAAATTGGAACGACGTAGGTTTTAATTTCATTTGAATAACGTCAACGCTCAAATTGGAATTGGAATTCATAATATGGTAATAACTTTTTTATTGAAGTACGGAGGTTTGAATATTGTCTTTGGTATTGGATTTAAGGAAAGTGACACTTGTGACAGCCTGTAATTAAACCCACAATGGGCCATGGTGGTTGATTATGGCCCATTCCCTTTCACAGAGAGGAGGCCTGCGTCTCACGGATGGAATTCTTTATAATATGTTGGTTATATTATTTAAAATGTCATTACCAACATGTATTTAATAAACTAAATTAGTTCAATTATTGAACGCAGCTGAATTTTCAAATGACAGGAACCTGAAGATTTATTTATAGAAGTTCATTTACTAATTTTAATATCAATTTTATGTCAAAAACAGATTGCTCTTGTAAATTAACATATCTTTTGAGCTCACATTTTCACTTAATAATGAAATGCAAAATTAATTATGTTTACGTCATTTTTAAGTTATTACGTAATATTTCAACAATTTTATTCATTGTTCTAGCAATTTTACTTCCAAGCGTTCATTTTTCGCGGGACTTGTCTTAAAAAGTCACAGTAGCCCTGGAACGCCGAGGGCAACTGAAAAAACAGGGTAGATTTTAGACATTAAGACTCCGACCTTGCCTTTCGCGCTTCCACCCCTGGCGGTTAAACTCATTTGGTGATTTTGTCACTCTAAAACTACATTCCAAGTTTTTTTTTAATAATTTCTCAGTAGCAGCTGCTATATTCGATGTATCTAGGTGCCCCTTTAATAGCAATAGACATTTTGTAAATGATATTTTATATGTGTAGACCCCTATTATGAATTGTATTTTATATGTTTATCATAAACTTTCCCCCTGGGGTCGCGGGACTCACGAATTACCGTGACCCCCGTACGTAAAGGGCTATTGAAGGACACCGTGGATTTTAGTCAGTACGAGTCTGACAGTACCTCCCGCTCTGCCTTGGGTGAAAGGACTCATGTGATGATTTTAACCCCGTAAAAAAATAATTATAAACTTAAAAAAACAAAATTCAATAACCGAAACCAAAAATCTGTAAATGTTTTTTCTTATGGATGTCGGTGAATTTGTTTTTAATCAAAATCGGTTCTCTCAGTCGAAAGTAATGAGGTAACAAAATAAAAAAAAAACCGTCGAAATGAGAACCTCCATTTTTGAAAGTCGATTAAAAAAACAACGTCTTAAAAGGACAATTTAAACGGTATTCTTTTCTCCATAACTGAAACAGAAAAAAAAATACGTACCGTTACAGTTTTAACTCTGATTACCATAAAAAGAATGCACCTCAAGCGTAGTAGACGAAAAAAAAACTCAAACCGTCAAATAGCATACCATAGAGGCTACGTTTCGTTTGACGTAAGTATGTAACTCGTAATTACTGTTTACTTGTTTTTGGTTCATTGCCATGAGGTTACATTAGCTGTTAGCACATTTTCACCACTTATGATTTGGTTGTTATCATGTAGTAATACATCGTTATAATGCGAGCAAGCATAGAGTTAGAAGCACAAAGTTTTAAGTTTTATATATAAAAAAAATCTATCCTTACGAAGGTCGAAATTAGGCCATTATTTATTTATTGGAAGAGGGACGCACGAGCTCGCGAGAAGTGGAAGGAGTGGAGGGAAGGCCTTTGCCCAGGAGCGGGACAAAGCAGGCTATTAAAAAAATTATTAAAATTTAAAATAGAATCATCATCATCAGCCTATAATGTTCCCACTGCTGGGACACAGGCCCCCTCTCTGTGAGAGGGGGTGGGCCCAGTGCATGTTGGTAGATGTCACATGTCTTCGAATTTTTGGTTCCAGGACATGCCGGTTTCCTCACGATGTTTTTCTTCACCGTTTTGAGAGCAGTGGTGATGAAATAAATTACACAAACTTATGTACCTGTCAGGGTTCGAACCCACGACCCACAACTCGTAAGTCGGTGCCGAAACTGGGCCACCACTGCTCTCTTTTTTTTAAAACGTGGTAAAATCCACTCCTTAGCTGTGCGACAATAAAAGTATTGGCAAAACGCTTTGTACGTCAAACAAATATAATTTACTACTATCATGGTCTACGAAACACAAAATAACCTAAACATCAAAATGATATTATAAGTACATACTCAAGTATATAATCTAAAGGTAAAGTTCACGGAACAAACATATAATTCTGTCCCTCTCTCTTGGTTGGTAAATATCCTGTAATACTAGGCTAAAACCGGTTGTTTTAATCTATGTGTTACTGTCTTTATTTACCAATGAATCTAATATCTGAGGCAGTGTCCTTTTGGTCTACTAAATAATTTTGTGTTTGTAATTCTATGAATATTTAACTCGTATCCTGTATAGGGCTATGCACTTTTGTGAATAAACATGTTGTCAGTATCAATAAATCTATACTTATAATAAATCTGTAGAGAGGCCAATTCTTTACATGAAATATATTTAAAAAATAGCTATCAAGTGGTGATTAGGGATCGCTACTGCTGCCAAAAATAAAATCAGTAAAATTTTTGTCTGTCTGTCTGTATGTTCATTATATAAACTAAAACTACTCGACGGATTTTAACGAAGTTTGGCACAATTATTCTTCATACTCCTGGGCAGGTTACAGTATACTTTTCATTACGCTACGATCAATAGGAGCAGAGCAGTGAAGGGAAATATTGTGAAAACGTGAGAAGTTACTCCATTTTTAAGCTTCCACATTCAAATGGAGTCACATTAGCACAGATTTTGCGAAATTCAATCTTAGAAGGTTTCTTCGAAGATTTTTTTAAAAGTTACTATGTTAGTTGGATACATTTTTAGATTTTTCAAAACTATACTGTAGAGAGGGTGACGAGCCATTTAAATTCACTAATTTCGAAGATAGAAACACGCGCATACGAAGTCGCGGGTGAAGTGCTACTTGCAAATATAATTAGTCCGTCAGTTAGAATTAATAAAAAAGGCTATATATATATATATCAATGTATATTTATAAAGATATAACTCATCAAAATTCGAGAGTGGTGTTCTCTTGACGTCAGAAGCAAGTAAAAACTGTACTCACTTGTGACGTATTGGCAGTTTTAAAAGCGTCGTATCTTCGTCAATTTTGGTTTACGTAAGTAGAGAAAAAGTACGTGTCAAATATTTTTTTATATATTTTTTCAGTAACGACCCTATTACAGCCTGTTACTTTAACGATTTGTATTAATTCTCATTGATTACCATAACTGTATCATTAGTACAGTAACTTACGCATCTAAATGGTCGTTTGACAAGTGTTGTCTCATATAATTACAATAAATGCTAATTATATATTCGAGATGAATGAATTAATTGAAGATTACTGAATATATGAATGGAAGATTATGTATTTTATTGTCACTTGTACAAAAACCTGATTTATATAAATAGTACTAGCTATTCGCCACGGTTTCACTCGCTGCTCGGCTCCTATTGGTTGTAGCGTGATATTGTATTGCCTATAGCATTCCTCATTAAGTGGACTATCCAATAAATAAAAGATTTTTCAATTCGGACCAGCAGTTCCTGAGATTAGCGCGTTCAACCAAACAAACAAACTCTTGACGGCATTTCCCGTTATTGAGGCCCATGCATAAGGAAAAGGCGTGGTATTACGTTTGTATGTAAATCTAGAACACTGCAATTGACAATTTCATAATCGAAAAACCACACCAATGCAGTCACTTTAAAAATATTTGCCATTATAGTGCAGAACATGTCCGAAGAACGAAGAAATTATGTGAGTCATCATTGCATTTGTGTTCTGCCCATCGACAAGCACCACGTGACTTTTATATAGAACTAGGCCAAGGAAACTGTGTATACAACCTACTTTGTTTTTTTTTGCGCACAATTTGTACTTACTAGGCTCTTTTTATCTTTTTTAAACACTGCTTTTGTGTTAGATAGTCCATTTATCAAGGAAGGGGAGCAGGAGCCGAGCAGCGGGGGTGAAGCCACGGGGGGGGGCTAGTAATTCCTAATCACGGGAGATTTCCCCTAAAGTGACAGTGTAAGTTTATTAATAAACCATGTAAGTTTATTAATAAACTATGTAAGTTTTAAACAGTGTTTATAAACTAAGTAATCATCACGGATAGTTTTCAAAATGCTGCCTTTGTCACAATTAATAAATGACTTTTGACTTTGAATTTATTTTTTGACAAGGGCAGCATTTTGGTCGCGGGACTCACGAATTACCGTGACCTCGGTACGTACAGAGCTATTGAAGGACACCGTGGATTTTTGTCAGTACGAGTCTGACAGTCCCTCCCGCTCTGCCCTGAGTGGGGAGGACTCATGTGATGATTTTACCACGTAAAAAAAAGGGCACCATTTTGGATTTGGGCTAAAACACCTTTTTCTTGCATTCATTAGATCACGCGTTGATGTCTTTTTCTCATAAATATGATTTGGTCGTACATTTTTTTATAAACGGTTTTTTTCTGTCTTTTTTTTTACTTCAGTGAATTATAGATTACAAACAACAGTAACTGGGAATAGACTAGTCTTTTCTGATTACTTTCGTTGCAGGATCCAAGACAGTTAAATTCATTCCCCGCGACACGTCGAGCTTAATTGTCTCGGCGCTTTTCTGGTGGTCGCCAATGTTGATTCTGGATTTCAGGAGTTGCAGTGGTTTGGGAATAGTGAGGTGGGTCTGTCCCAAAAAAAAACCGGAAACGTTAAATTAATCATATTTATTAGCATTGTAAACTTTCTTTACGATCGTGCCTTTCGAATTTAAGCCTAAATCTAGATTAGGTCATTGTTAAGTGACTATCGTGGTATAATTAATATATGTCTAATCTGATGTAACAAAACAAAAAAAAAGTGAATCTGATTTATTATAAAAAGGTTCCGTACATGTTTACGCACGACCATTTTTCACGCATATTTGGTATCGTAACGCTCTCTTTCGCTCCACCCAGGGCGGGAGGATTCGTTTTTTTTTTAATTTACTTAAAGGTTCACCCACAGGTCAAGTGACTTACGGATTACCGTGACCTCGGAACGTAAAGGGCTATTGAAGGACACCGTGGATTTTAATCAGTACGAGTCTGACAATCCCTCCCGCTCTGCCCTCATCATTTGTCATTTGATGATTTTACCGCTAAAAAAAAATTAGTTCACCCACAGCACATATTTAAACATAAATACAACGAATCTTAGGTTACCTTCTAATATATGTGCTAATTACGGGTAAACACAACTCTTACAAAACAAACGCCAGATTATCGCTTTTTTATTTTTAAACCACCTAAAAAAGTATAACAGGTATGTGGGATCGTAAAAAGGGTTCTTTCACTACGGAACCCAAATAAAAAGACGTGGCATACTGATCTATAGATTAAATCTTAATTGAAAATATGAATTCTTATTTTTATTCTGCAATAGACAAGTAACTTTCTAAAGATTATTATGTTTTATAAAGAATTAAAAAAAAAACATCTATTTTGGTTTTAATTAATTGCTGTTAATTTAATTTTGAAATTTAATGCAAGTTTTAAATTTTAGTTACTCGTAGTGTTTAATTTCGTAACTTCTGCAATTAGTAATTCAATTATAATTATTTTAAATGATCGAGTTTATGAACTGAAACGAAAAAGTATGTCAATGCTATCAAATAAAAAAATATATAGATCAGTAATCTGACAAAAAACATTTTTTTTACGTGGTAAAAACGGCCGGGCACGCCGCAACCGCGGCGGTAAGACCCCTCTTTGAGGAGTGGCTGGATAGGCGTCACGGCGTCTTGACCTACCGCATGACGCAGGTCCTCACCGGACACGGAAGTTTCGGGAGGTTCCTGTGTCTGATAGGGAGGGTTGTAGCTTGTAGCTCAAGTAATACACTTGATTTCTAGATCTGATGATGAAATAACACCATAATTTAGGATATATCAAGTCAAATGATAATATCATTAGCAGTAAAATACGAGTTTATTTGACTAGTAAGCTCAAATAAGAAATACCGTGACTAACACTAATCATATGAAGTAAACATAGTATATGATAATATGAGTAGGTTGTTGTTATATATGAAAGGGATTTTAAGAAGGTTCATTTCTCTTTGTTATTCCAAACATGATCATCATCTGCCTTCCATCCAAAGGTTATCTTGAAAAGATCGCTTTTAGCGACAAGACCGCCCATTGTGTTACCATTTTTTTTAGCGTGTTAAAATCATCAAATGAATCCTCCCACCCAGGGCAGGGCGGAAGCGACTGTCAGACTTGTACTGACTAAAATCCACGGTGTCCTTCAATAGCCCTTTACGTACCGGGGTCACGTTAATTTGTTAGTCCCGCGACCCCGGCAGGCATTGTGTCACCAATTGGAAAAATTTGTGTCCAATTGTATATATCTGTAATTTGTATGGTGTGCATAATAAAGGATATTCTATCTATCTACCCTTTTCCAACTGTGTTGGATCCCCTCTCAATCGAACCTGATGCAGTTGAATATCAATATTTTACATGGAGCGACTGCCTTTCTGACCTCCAGAACCCAGTAACTGGGTAATACGATACTCCATGGTAAGACAGGCTGTCTCAATTTTGAGCTTCTGGCTAACAGTAGCGACTGTCAAAGATCTACAAATGACAGCCGGGTCTAATGGCTATCTAAAATATCTCGTGGCCAAATAAATAATAATTCCTACTATATTTTATAACATTGTGATTTGGCATTTAGAAGATGTTGCGATAGCGATTTATTATTGATATATCACTTTTTTTTATCGTGGTAAAAATCATCAAATGAGTCCTCCCACCCAGGGCAGGGCGGGAGGGACTGTCAGACTCGTACTGACTAAAATCCACGGTGTCCTTTACTAGCCCTTTACGTACCGGGGTCACGATAATTCGTAAGTCCCGCGACCCCGATTGATATATCACATGACGTGAATTTAACAAAAAAAAAAATATATATATATATTGTTAGCTATGTTTTCCTGTACAATATTTGGAGCACTACTGGTTAAATATAAGACTAAGTAAAGTCAGAATAGGTTTTTTTACTCAAAAAAAAATATTAGTCCGAAAGATCTATTATAAAAAGATGACCCGTTTTTTTTCCTTTTGATACATAAACTAAAATCGACGAAAATACAACGCTTCTAAAATTCACAAAACGTCACTCGGTCGGTACAAATTTACAAGCGTATGACGTTATAAACCCCCACTCCCCAATTTGGAAGCGTTTTACCATTGTCAATAATCACTGATTAAAAAAAAAACAAAAAATACGAGTCTATTATTTTTCAATATTCTAACTGACGGACTAAACTTACATGGAGCGACTGCCTGTCAGACCTCCACAACCAAGTAACTGGGTAATACGATACTACATGGTAAGACTGGTTGTCAGACTTTAGAGCCAGGACCAACGGCTTTACGTGCTTTCCGAGGCACGGAGGAAACTCGCTATGACAAATGGTCACCCATCCACAGACCAACTTCGGCAAGCGCGGCTTCACCCGGAAGATCGGCCTGTGCGGCTGTAATTATTTAGCCACGAGCTCCTCCTCACCCTATTCCAAGCATCTTTGACAATAAACGTGATAAGCCTTCTGTGTCTTCTATCTAATGCCTGTCAAAGTGGCTTGTAGCTCCTAGTTGTAAAGTCAGAGGAAATGCGTCATTACGTCGGCGCAAGGGCCGACTACCTGTCACTGACATTATAGAACTACTTGTGTAATAAGTATGGCTTGCAAGGGTTAACGAAGTACATGGCAGTGGTACAGATTTATATTTGTTTAAGTCTAAAATACTGTCTTACAACAAAAAGTTAAACAACTGTTGAACACTTGCCTAAAAAAACTGTCAACGACAAAACGATGTTTTATGTTGATATAAGGGTCGTTTTGCAGTTACACTTTTTTTGGACAAGAGTTTAATAGATGCTTATATTTTTGTGGTAAGACGGTGAACGTTTCATTTATATTTTCATTTTCATTTATGATGTCATGGAAGTATTTATCCACGAGCTCTTCCATGACATCATAAATGAAAATCACAGCACAGGCCGATCTTCCGGGTTAAGCCGCGCTTGCCGAGGTTGGTCTGTGGATGGGTGACCATCTGCCATAGCGAGATTCCTCCGTGCCTCGGAAAGCACGTAAAGCCGTTAGTCCCGGCTGTCATTTGTGAATCTTTGACAGCCGTTACTGTTAAAAGCTCTAAATTCTGACAAACAGTCTTACCATGGGGTATCGTATTAACCAGTTACTGGGTGGTGGAGGTCCGACAGGCAGTCGCTCCATGTAAAATACTGATATCCAGCTGCATCTGGTTTGACTGGAAGCCGACCCCAATATAGTTGGGAAAAGGCTAGGCAGATGATGATGGAAGAGCTCTTGGCTAAATAATGGGATTGTTACCAGCATCAATAAATTGCAAATCTAAGGACATGTCTTTTTTCAATATAGGATATTTGATAGAAAAATTCGTCAGTTAGATTATGGAGGAAAGTCCACCATATAACGATGGTGCATTGCCGTACGTCTTGTAGTCTGAAGATGGAAAGAACCAGGAGGAATCAAGTTGTGAAGTTCCATTCTGAAACCATAGCGAAATATTTGAGTAGACATTGCAGAATACAGGTCTAAACCAAATAACCTTAATAGCATTAGGGTAAACCAATATACGGAAGCTTTCAAACCGGGTTGGGCGCAGAGTTGGGAAAGACCTGTGATTCATAGACCTCTACGAAGTTGCTACATTTTATTTATAAGGTTGCATACCCGGAACTTTATATGGCCAGTATTTACAGGTGAATAACAATACGTTATTGTCCAGTAGTATATTTATTATTATTTATTTTGACATATAATTTTCTCTTCAGTTTTTTTTTCTTCCAATAATAGCTTTACAGACAGCACATCAACCTACCAAAATCTGTCAAATTTCTTTAAAAGATTTTCAACTTTATCGCAATAGTGGAAGATTAATGTTCGATTGGTAAAATTTGACAGATTCGGGTAGGTTGACCTGCTGGCGGCTGTACCTACACACATCACTGACGCAGGACAGGAAATAGTATATTTGTTAGTTGAGGGGTCACGTAACGGTCGCGGGACTCACGAATCACCGTGACCACGGGCTATGGAAGGACACCGTGGATTTTAGTCAGTATGAGTCTGACAGTTCCTCCCGCTCTGCCCTGGGTGGGAGAACTCATGTGATGATTTTACCACGTAAAAAAAAGGGGTCACGTAACAAATATACCACAATTACTTGCTCCGGGTCTAGGTGTCTGTGCATGTCTGTTTCTTCAGTTTGTAAACGCACCCACGATACAGGAGGAAATTTCTAGTGTTCTTGCCAAGTTTTATAGATATCTGTTCAGCTGTTTTGGCGTGAAAAAGTAACAAACGTCCAGCATTTATTTTCTTTCACCGATCGAAATACTGATACCTATGCAATATTTGCTACACCAAATTCTGCTCTTGTTCTTGATCTACTTACTTAAAATGACAAATTCCATCAAAATACACTTGGCAGTTTGATGTCAAAAAGTGATAGACAGACAATTAAAAATTACTTTCATGTTTGTAATAACTTTTTTGACAGTAAGACATGATTTTGAAATATCGAATTAAATGTACTGAATTGAATAAAATATGAAATGTATTGGCCATTGTCGATTGGTTAGTTTATGACGGCGCATTATGCAAGGATTAGACACCCGCTGGGCTCTATAATTCTTGCATTATACTAAAAAGGTATACAATCTATAATAGATAAGTATCTATAAAATCTTATATCAGATCAGTTATTAACGAAACATCTACCTATAAAAAGTTGTACAGACGCCAAAAGAAACTGTCTCGAATCTGTCAAATTTTACCAATCGAACATTTACCTTCCACTATTGTGATATGGTTGAAAATCTATTAAAGAAATTTGAAAGTTTGTGGTAGCTTGTTGTGCGGCTGTTCAAAAATTGTTTTGAACGCTGAGGCCACGCTTATGGGAAATGCGGTTTTTTTTTTACCCGCACTAGGTATTTCTCCTGTATCGAAGATCAACTTAGCTAAAATCTTTCTTCAAGTAATTAATTTATGTTTAATAGACTATTTTATTCAAAAACAATATTAGTCCGAAATATAGATTATAAAAAAATATTAGACCCGTATTTTTTCTTTTGTTATCTTTCTCAATATTTATTAATTCAAAAACAAAAAATACGTGTTCATTTTCGTTAATTATCCTGCATTGTCCCACTGCTGAGAAAAGGCCTCCCGCAATTCCTTCCAGGAACTCTTTTCCTGGGCCACTTCGAACCAGCCCTCATGGTATGCGTCTAGGTCGTCTTTCCACCTTTTTCTGGGTCGGCCGGTGTTCGTTTATTTTTCAATATTCTAACTGATGGACTAAAGAGGTTTTCAATTTATTTATGCAGTAAAATTCACCCTACTTTGTCTTTTCGTCGGTTTTTTAAGTGTTTAATGAAAACTTTTCACGCCAAAAGGGCCTCAGCTCAATATAATTGGAGATGGCAAAATTATTGATTTGGATGACATGGAGAAACAGTGTGCATATCATAAGTTAGTCAGAAATAATCGCGCCATTTTGTTTCTTTAAATCAATTCGTTCACAAATAACGCTCCCAGCAATGTCATTCGAAATTCGAAAACTCCTTGCCCATTAAATTTCGCAACCGAAAAAGTAATTCAAAATACGAACGCACCCAATAATGAGGTCGAATCATAGACAAGATGACCATAGATAACAAATTCTAATTGTTGGCGGCCTTCTTGCACGTAACCGTGAATAAAAAGAATATCATTGTGTTTATGTGTTATTGTGTGGAATCGTGTAAAAATGTCAACTTTATCTTTTAAAGCTGCAATAGAGTGGAGGCGTGCGAAACTTGGGCATGTCTGTTCGTGATTCTTGTGTAGATGTACAGTGTCTATGGATTTAGATGTTTGAGAGATACGTCTTATTTGTGAAGTGTCAAGAATTTGCTACGTAATTAACTTTTTTTTTGTTTGTATAACATAAAAGCGGTAGAAACAGTATAATAATATATTTCACATTAAATATAAAAACGTTTTTCATGAAGTTAAGAAGTTCATTTCGTCAACAACGGCGATAGCTAAGCTTGTATCCGTTCAAAAACGTAACTACCAAATGCTGGATCGCGGGACTGTCTTATCAGGTAACGGTGACCCTGGAACGTAAAGGGCTATTGAAGGAACACCGTGGATTACAGTCAGTCCTAGTCTGACAGTCCCTCCCATCTCGCCCTGGGGATTGGTTGATGATTTTACCACGAAAAAAAAAGTGCTTTTATGTAATAAAAATAAAATCGACAGAATTCAGATCCTGCGTTGCTTATTGGGCGTGTCGATTTGCCATAATTTCAGTTAATAATAGTTATATTAATGTTTCCAAAAATCCTAGTTTTGCCTCAATTCATAGACACCCTACAAGTCGGACGTACAAGCTTTATAATCAAGTATCTTAGTACTCTCGCAATAGTTCGCTACTGACCCAATCCACTTCATTGTAATATCTACACTACAATTTACACCTTAAAACTTTCAACAATAAAGTCGCATTTTCCCCTTAGAAAAATAACCAGTTTCTTTGTTAATGGAATTTCGACCTTCTGGTGTAAGTGGTGGGTTGGTTTTTGTATGGTATCCTACTGTGCATGTTTGTATATTGCGTTTGCTATAATTCACTTGTTTAATATATCGCTGAGTGAGTGTTTGTGAAGTCATATTTTATTTGAATTAGAGTAGACTGCCAGTCATCATCATCAGCTCAAAAATGTTTACACTGTGCCTCTATTAAAAATAGCAGTGGTAATGAAATAAATTATCTGAGTTTGAACCCAGACAGGCCTGCGTCGAGGCCATGCTGCGGGGACGTCGCCTCCTTCTGCGAAGCAGTCATGCTCGCGAAGGAAAAGGCGGGCCGCGGGAGGGAGAAGACAGCGTCTTCCCTTCACCCCAGTCGCAGTGGTAAACGCCCACGGCGACGGACGTAGTTAGACAATCTCTGACCACCGTAGGCGCGGGCATGCGGGCAGCGAGTAATAGGCGACTCGCTGTTCGACCATGGACCATGTCCGGGTCGACGACGCGTTGTGTTCCACGCGCGCCTCAAAGAGTATCAGCAAAATGACGGACCCCCCCCCCCCCCTCTAGAGGGCCAAAGCCTGCCGGGGTCGCGGGACTTAAGGATTACCGTGACTATTGAAGGACACTGTGGATTTTAGTCAGCACGAGTCTGACAGTCCCTCCCGCTCTGCCCTGGGTGGGAGGATTCATTTTTAACACGAAAAAAAAGGATGTAAATCTTCATAGTTTAAGGTAGGTTGATGTGCTGGCGTCTCTACATGAGAGGCGAGGGTCAACCAACTATCTAACATGATTACCAAGCCTCCCAATTTCTTTTTGGTGATAGAATGCGCTGTCCCACTCCTGGTCAAAGGCCTCCCTCCACTCCTTCCACAACGCGCGAACACGTGCGTCCTCCTTCCAATTCGGACAAAAACCGTCCAGTTCGTCACGCCATCTCCTTCATAGCCTGCCGCGACCCCGTCTGTCTCAGGGCTCCAGTTTTGAGCTATTTTGGCCCACAGTTTGTCCGGCATGCGACAGACATGTCCTGCCCGTCGTAAACGTCAGCTATATTTGTTTTAGAGGACAGTTTCAATTACCGCTCAAAATAGCAGCTGCACCACAAACAATCAGTGTCTATACTATTGACAATGACTAGTCCTTGTCGACATGCATGTTACTCGTATAATCAAAGTATAATTACATACGAAATGCGCCGATATCACGGTCAACGACGGGCGGCAGTTATAAGTATGTTAGAATGTCGTAATGTTGATGTTATCTCTCGTGGTCGCAAGCGCGACTGTTGAGCGTGGGGTCGGTTCTCAGGTCGGGTAAATGGTGCTGTTAGGTTTTTAACCGAACCCGAAAACCGGTTTTGAACCTTCTTAAGAAAGGAGGTTCTTTATTCGGTCTCATGGTGAGGGAACTTTGAAAAAAACTAGGGAAAAAAATTTCATAAAAAATTTTAGTGTGGGGACACTAGAATTTTTTTTAAACATAGAAAATACACAAACACCCAGGCCCGAAACAACTACTTGTATATCATACAAATATTTGTTCCGTGCGGGAATCGAACCAGCGACACGCTGCGAAGTTCAATCGCTCAGCCACTGCGCTAACCGTGCCGTAATAAAAATGAACGGCCATTGCTGCTATAGCATATCTATGCATTGTTTACGCAATCATATAGCATAATGTTAAGCCTGTGCCTACTAAAACGTTATAATAAGAAAAATCAAAGAAATAACAATCAAAGTCACTGACTTCTAAAAATATTTTTTCATTAAAGTTTACCCTTATTTGTAGGTTTTTAGAAGTCGTAGTTTTTTATTCTATAAGAATTTCTCAGTAACCCTGCCTTGGATCCATGCTCGGGTCGACGGCGCGTTGTGTTCCACGCGCGCTTCAAAGAGTGTCAGGAAAATGACGGGGCCCCCCTCTAGAGGGCTTAAGCCTGCTGGGGTCGCAGGACTGTACGGTGTACTATCGAAGGACACCGTGGATTTTAGTCAGTACGAGTCTGACAGAGGACTGTCAGACTCGTACTGACTAAAATTCGACTGACAGCGGGAAGGTCCTGCGCCTGATCTCTCTTCGGTCGTGTCGGATTGCCGTCCCATCGGAACTATGAGAGTAAAGGAACAGAGAGTGCACCTGTGCCTGCGCACACACGCTGCGTTATATAACTAGATGTACAATCTCAAAATTATTTGTCCTTCTGCTAAAAAGAAAACAAATAAAAAAGATAAATTGATTAAGCTAATGGTACTTAAAAGTTACATGTACAATTTCACTATCTCGAAATTAAAACATGAATCGAAAGTAATGCAACTGATTAATTGATTTCAAAACGACTTGAAACTATCATTAATCTTTGCTCTGTTGAATGAAACAATTTATTAATTTATATATTTATATATATATATATATATATAAATCAATTGCTGTTCGTTAGTCTCGCTAAATCGATTTGGCTAATTTTAGTTTTGAATTATGTTTAGTAGTCCAGGGAAGGTTTAAAAGGTGAATATATAATTATAACAATATTAGAAATATAGTAAAAGCAACAATTTGATTTTCCCATACAAACTATTCCTACCTCTCAAATATCTGATGTTCGTCCCGTCGTTTAGAAATCAATTAATTTTAAAAGTCGTTCTGAAATCAAATAGGCGGTACTAAGTTTTGCCAGGTCAGCTAGTTTATATTAAATGAAATGGTGGTGCTTTATTTAATGGCAGCGAGCTTAGCTACATGCTTAACCTTGATGCAGTTGAGACAATTCTACGATCAAGAATTTTATTGTGACCTCGCTTAGGTTCAATGCTTAGCATAAATAAGTGACTGTCATAATTATATCAAAATTACTGTTGACTTATAGTTTTCTTAAAGTTAAGTAAGCAGCCCTTGTCTGCCGGGCTCGCGGGATTATCTCATCAGTGGACCGTGACCCCAGAACGTAAAGGGCTATTAAAGGATACCGTGGATTTTAGTCAGTATAAATCTGACAGTCCCTACCGTCCCGCTCTGGGTGGTACAATTCATTTGATGAATTTACGACGTAAAAAGAAAACGTCCTCCCACCAACAACACACTCCTTCAATAGCCATTTACATTCCAGGATCACGGTAACCTGATAAGACAGTCTCGGGAGCCGGCAGGCTTTTGCCCTCCAAGGGGGCTCCTGTCGGATTCCTGACAGCTCTTTGAGGCGCGCGTGGAACACGACGCGCCGTCTGTCGACCCGGGCATGGTCCATGATCGGACGCCAAGTCATCGATTACTCCTGTCCGCATGCCCGCGAAGTAAACTATTTAAGTAATTTTTAAACAAGACTTGATGACAAAATCAGCAAGGCAAAGACACCATCTGTGGTATTAGTTCTAAGCAAATTCGATACACTTCTCAAACACCGAGTGTAACGAAATACGTTTACAAGTCTCAAATGTAAGTAACTGTATACTTAATCCTTAAACCGGTTATCTTTACGTAACCTTTTGTTGGGTTGGTAGTTCTAGTTTTGTTATACAGGGTGTGTTTTTAAATTGCTTTTTACTTTACTTCATCGTTTCGTGTTGGTAACATTTTTTCCGCGCGGCTTTTAATCAACGTACTTATTTTCGAGCGATCATTTTTGCAAGTGCGTGGAGATTCATCTGATTTCGCATGTGGCAGAATTATGCGGATAAATTCGCACGCTATATACGTGTTTCGCCTATCTAAGTATTATCTACCTATCTAAGTATTCAAAAATTGTAACAATCTGTTTGTAAAACCATACCATATTTTAAAAGAGTAACCATGGAGTTTTTTGCCGGTTCTTCTCCATGGAATCGAGCAACCCGAACCGAGCACCTGCTGTCGACGCTTTATAAGTCCCCATATGGGCCCATGTGAAATAAAAACATTTGATTTTGATTTTGCCTCATACTAGGCTCACTAGGCTGATAGCAAGGTTGGAAGTCAAATGTATTGCATAACTGTTTTCTCTAGATTTAATAAACTTCAACTAAAATCTGTCAATAGTAGTTGGAAGTCAAAGGTATTAGTCAAAGGTTCTATAATCGGTACGATTCACGCAGTGGATGAGCGATTGATTGCTGCGTTGCAGGTCGCGGGTTCATTTCCCGCACTGAACACAAGTCGACTATCATATTTTTGTATGATCTAACTTATCTTATCCAAGTTTTCTGTAACAGAAGATTTATATTGACTCTTTTATTTTTTACTTTTGCTATACTAAAAAGTCAAGTTACCCAGCTATATAATTGAAATGCATTTATTCGGAATCGCGTTAAACTATTTCTTTCAAAGTGTTCGTAAAAAAAAAACATACTGTATACAAGTGAGCGTGAGTGAGTCGTGAACTTAGATACAGATAAATACTAGACTACCTAAGTTCAGATGTAAGTACTAAGTATTAAATAAATATTGCTAAGCTACCTGTGTTCATACATTTTTCGCTACTGTAGCGTTTGGCAAATAGAAAATGGCAAGTCGTGTTGCCAATGTGATTTCCAGTCGCGTCGATAAAAATTACGTCCTCCTTTACAAATATTCAGTATGAATTTTCATATTGGTCTTGCTGAATTTTTCTGTCAATAATTTTCTCTATAAGGTGCTGATAAACTTGAGCATTCACTTGTAACAGAACATCGAGCATTCGCCGTTTTTTATTTAACAACGAACAGAGCCAAACATCATTACGAACTAACGAACGCTCTAGTCGATGGTCATCAAAAATTGTTTGTTTATGAAGATGTCAAACTTGACAGAACACTCGGCAATAAGCTCGCCAGAACCACCAGACGTTGACAACTTTTTAGACAACTGTCCAACAGATGTTTAACTTCTTTGTAGTAAGACGGCTAAAATTCAATGGACGTCGGCAGACGATCTCCGGCCACCGTAGGCGCGGGCATGCGGGCGGCGAGTAATGGGCGACTCGCTGTCCGACCATGGACCACGCCCGGGTCGACGACGCGCTGTGTTCCACGCGCGCCTCAAGGAGTGTCTGCATAGTGACGGGGCCTGTAGAGGGCCAAAGCCTGCCGGGGTCGCGGGACTCAGAAATTACCGTAACCCCGGTACATAAAGGGCTATTGAAGGACACCGTGGATTTTAGTCAGTCAAGTCTGACAGTTCCTCCCGCCCCGCCCTGGGTGGGAGAACTCATTTGATGATTTTACTACGACAAAAAAAGTACGCCGGCTAAAATTTCGCGTTATTAATATAAGTAAGGTACCATTTCAATAAATGTGAGGTATGTACTGTTGATGCGAGCTAAGTAACTTAGACCACACTCAAACTCCACTTCATTTTAACATCTTGCTAAATTGATGCTAAAGCATAATGATTCTAATGTAGAATTTTACTTGAGAGCAAAAGTATTGGGTTGCTAAGACAGGAAACCTCCACATGCGCCCGTGGACTGGAGTTCCCCTTCTGATACGTCCGGGGGGAAGACCAGTTTTTCGGGCCGGTGCACCCTGGGATGCGGGCAAAAACTCTTTTGCGAATAGCCTGTCGGGTGGATGCTCCAACGCGTGTCCCTCTGAACAGCAGAGGGCACAGCGGCGGAGCGGGCTTGCGGACGGTGAGTAATGGGTAAGCTCGCCGTCCAACCAAGGACCAAGCCCGGGTCGGTGGCGCGTCGTGTTTCACGCGTCACCGACGGGGCCCCTTACGGGGCCAAATGCCTGCTGGGGTCGCGGCTTTTTTCTTAATCCAGGATACCGCGGCCCCGGAACGTAAAGGGCATCCGAAGAAACACGGGTGGATTTTAGTCAGTAAGAGTCTGACAGTCCCTTCCGCCCCGCCCAGGGCGGGAGGACTCATTTGATGATTTTGCTACCCTAAAAAAAAAAAAAAAGAGAACAAAAGTATGAAATCACTTACTCCGATTCTGCACAATCCTGACTACTTAATAACTAGTAGAGAATAATAAAAATGATACCATTTTAAAGGTATCTTTAAATTTATACCGAATTCATTCAAATCTTGCCATTATTTAAAGAGTAAGCGAGTATAAGCTTTTGCTTGCTAGTTTAGATGTTGCTACATTGATTTTATTGCAAAAAGGTTCTTATGTAGAACCAAGTTTTTACTTTAATCAATCAATAATATCACAACTTACTGCTCATCTATAAGCTTACAAAATGAAGGATACAAATATTACGATAAGTGACTTTGCATAACCCAAACATCGAACTTACTTCACAAGCAACGCAGACAGACCACCATTGCACCAGCAGCGTAACAATTAATTAAAAAAACAATAAGGCTTTGACATACAAAAGATATAATTACTTTCGTATTAACAAGATTGTTCTCGCTTGATAAAATGTCATGTATAAATTGTTTCGACATTACATGGTCTATTTGAAAACCGGTTTTTAATACCGTTGTTTCGGTTTTTTTGAAGTCGTGATACGAAAACCAAAAAAAACCGACTTCAAAATCAACTACAAAAAGTTGAAAATAACTTTTTTTCGGAAGATTATTCGCCACAGTAGGCATTTTGACAGCATCTATAAATTACAATTCTAATTAGTCAGACAAATAGAGTTTTGAAAAATATAGGATACGTATTTTTTCTTTAGTTGAATCGATCATCATCTGCCTGCCTTTTCCCAACTATATTGGGGTCGGCTCCAGTCAAACCAGATACAGCTGGATATCGGTATTTTACATGGAGCGACTGCCTGTCGGACCTCCACAACCCAGTAACTGGGTTGTTAGAGCTTCTGACTAACAATAACGACTGTCAAAGATCTACAAATGACCACCGGGACCAACGGCTTTACGTGCTTTCTGAGGCACGGAGGAAACTCGCTATGACAGATGGTCACCCATCCACAGACCAACCTCGGCAAACGCGGCTTAACCCGGAAGATCGGCCTGTGCGGCTGTATTTATTTAGCCACGAGCGCCTCATAGTTCCTAGTTGATCAAAGAACTAATTTATTATTCTTGGGAATAGTCTTGAATTGTTAAACACTGCACAGCTGGAGTTTTTGCCAAAACTATGCGAAATAAACCTTCTGCGTTATCTATTTGCTCAAAAGTCACGCCCTCTGCCGTTCACTCTGCTCTAATACAGGTTTGAACACGTACGTAAGCGATAGCGTTAGCGGGTTTAGTCAGCCTATGATGTTGGGAACATTCGTTTTTTTTTTTTAAATTAGTCTGCACCATCCCACTGCTGAGCAAAGGCCTCCTACAATTCCTTCCAGGAACTCGTTTCCTGGAAACATTACTACTTTTTTTTTACGTGCTTAAATCATCAAATGAGTCGTCTCACCCAGGGCAGAGTGGGAGGGACTGTCAGACTCGTACTGACTAAAATCCACGGTGTCCTTCAATAGCCCTTTACGTTCCTGGGTCACGGTAATTCCTACAGTCTTGCGACCGGAAACATTACTGGGGTAGAGACAGAGAGGATCTGTGAAAGATAGTGGGCTTGTATTCCTCGTGGGCGCAGTGTGGGTTGGTAGATGTCACAAGTTTTCGAACTTTTGGTTCTAGGATCAAATCTGGACCGAATGGACATGTTGACGGCATCAATAAATTGCAAATTTAATTAGTCCGTCCGCTAGAGTTTTGAAAAATAATGAACACGTTTTTTTTTTCATTCTGTTAAATCGATGATTTTTTTGCGTCAATTCTCTTCACGCCAATTTACAAAATTTAACGCATCAAAATTCGAGAGTGGGGGCTCGTGACGTCAGAAGCTAGTAAAACCTATCCTTGCTTGTGACGTATTGACAATATTCTTGTATTTTGGTTTACGTAACAAAAGAAAAATTACTTGCCAAATATTTTTGAAGTTAAAACTTCTTTAGCGGCGTTGTGCACTTTTTTTGGAATGGGTAAAAATGTTAAACTCGCGTCAGGACACGTGGCTTGATCGAAAATTCGTAAGACGGCGCAAGGCGCTTGCGCGAATGTTCGTGTATGTTTATTACTATTCAAGTTTTCACTTCAAGCCGGCACTCCCAGAGTGCAACCCGTCGTTTTTTTGATAACCATCAATAACGGTGTAATTATTTTTTTTTCATTCAAATACCCATTGATTATCAAAAAATATTTGCGAGTTGTTCTAAAGTTGGACTGTAGTTTTGTCTAGATATAATTATCTAGTATTCTAGTTTTGACCAGCTACTCTAATGAATATTCATAAATACTGTCGATATTGATAAATGGGATTAGATAGTGTTCTGAATTATGGCGACCAACTTTTGGGATTTGTCAATGAGGAATTTTGACTTTGGCTACACTATGGGTATTGATAGTCATCACGAACTTCAAAAGGGTTTTTTTACTCAAAAAAATATTATTAGTCCGAAAAATAGATTATCAAAAAATATTTAACCCGCATTTTTTCTTTTGTTACATAAACTAATATTGACGAAGATGAAAAGCTTCTAAAAATCACAAAACGTCACTCGGTCGGTGTAATTTAACAGGCGTTATGACGTCACAAGACCCTACTGCCGAATTTCGAAGCGTTTAATCTTTGTCTATATTGATTGATTTATAAAAAGAAAAAATACGTGTTCATTATTTTTCAATACTCTGACTGACGAGTTAAACAGATTTTCAATTTATTTATGCATTAAAATACCCTATTGCAAGCTTTATTTAAGCAGTAAACTTTCCTATCGTTTGATTTAAAAGCTTACAATGTAGCTTTTTCTTAATTTTCACTTAACCCCTGTGAGGTTGCGCGGGCATGCGGGCAGCGATTAATGGGCAAGTCGCTGTCCGACCATGGACCATGCCCGGGTCGACGGCGCGTTGTGTTCCACGCGCGCCTCAAAGAGTGTCAGCAGAGTGACGGGGCCTGTAGAGGGCCAAAGCCTGCCGGGGTCGCGGGACTGTACGAATTGCCGTGACCCCGGAACGTAAAGGGCTATTGAAGGACACCGTGGATTTTAGTCAGTACGAGTCTGACAGTCCCTCCGCTCTGCCCTGGGTGGGGTGACTCATGTGATGATTTTACCACGTAAAAAAAACCCTTTGAAGTTAGAATTTTCAAAAAGCTTGATGAAAAACGTTTTATCAATTTGATTGGTAAGTCTACATTTTAAGTTTCAAGTAAATCGGATGAAAGAATTCTTCCCCAATCGCGTGACAATGCAATATTATGATGACATGGAGCTGATCTGATGATGGAGCTGGAAGGTGGCCATAGGAACTCTGTAATGAAACGCCGCAAACCCATCGAGTTAAGACTCGTTTGATTCGTCTTGACGAATACTTTGTCTATTGTAATATATTTTTTAGCAAAGCTTTTTAAAGGACTATCTTGTGTTTTTGTTAAATTTTGGTAACAACAATAAATGGATGATTAGTCCACAAAAATACAGAAAGCTTGGATGCCTAGATATATATCCAGTGTCGTGTTAATAGTTGAACAGGGCATGCGTCACGCCCCAGGTAATCTATAGCCGTTCACTCAGACTTGTCTAGTAGGGAGGATATAGTGCATAAGCGGCAGCGATTTAAAAAAATACTTACTCTCTCTGATAAGCTACTTAGAAGATCAGAATTCTTGAACAGAATCTTATAAATATTTCTCATCTCCGAAAATTTTAAAAAGATATGTTCTATTGGTCACTAACAATCACTCATGTTGCGTTTACAAACATTTAAACTCAGATACACAAATACCCAGACCAGGAATAGATCATGAAAATATTAGTTCCGTGCGGGGATGGAACCCGTGACACGGAGCACCCCGGTCATTTGCTTAACAACTGCTCAAACTGTGAAAATTAAAACTGTACATTACAATTTTAAAAAATATTTAAAGTTAAATAACTTCAATGTTAAAAAGACTTTAACCACTTGCTAATCTAAACCTAGGTATTCAACAGGCATTTAGCGAATTAACATACAATACAATAAGAAAAAAAAATCTACCTGTTTAACATTTTACTCGAAGATCCGTTATCAGGCTCCAAAAAATCAATTCAATAACTTCCGGACTGATAATTATCACTACATTTCCAGTTCCTTCCATCACCTCCTTCTCCTACCTCCTCCTCCTCCTTCATGGTCTCTCATCACGCCGCCTTTCACCCCACATTCCACATCATGGTCAGCAGCCGGACCAATGAGCTTCGACCTCGGTTGAGGACACTGCCTTATATAAAACTACCTTCCAACACCACTGAAAAAACAACTGCTATTGAATAATTACCTTTACGTCTTGTGTAATAAGAACGACTGTAAAAAATTGGAATGACATATTAAATTGGTTAAATCAGAATTGTAACAATTTTTTGAATGCGGTTAATTATCGTAGTTCGCAATTTAAATTCAACTCTATTTTAAAAGTTAAAGGGTTGTGTGGGTAGTTTTGCAGGTGTGCAGTAAAGTTGGTAATAATAAAGCTAGTTCCACGTAATGATATATAAGGAAGTAGGGCGTACTATGATTGATATAAGATCCGGTGCGAGTGCATTGTGTTCTTGTTATGTACGTCATCGAATCACATATATACTTATGGTGAAAGGTTCCTTATAAAAAAGGCTTTAGAAGGTTGTAGAGGCCATGTACACACACCAAAAAAGTGTGTGATCTAGTGAACATAAACTTTTTTGATGCTATTGCATAAGCTGAAATATTTTTATTTTAAACTAACTGGCCCGGCAAACTTCGTACTGTCTATAACTAACGTCACTCAATTGTTTTACGAATCTTTCGTATGGGAATATAGAAAACTTGTTTTTAGACTTTTTCTGCTTTTTTTTTATTTTTTCTCTCCGTAAGAACTGTCCTCGTACTTCAAGGAATATTATAAAAAAAAAGAATTATCCGAATCGGTCCAGCCGTTTTCAAGTGTTGCGCTTAGCAACACATTGAGCGATCCATTTTTACATTACTTATAGATTCATGGAAAAATAATTGAACGTCGATTTTTCAAGTGATCGCTAATCTTTTTATGTATCAACTAGCACTTCGCCCGCGACTTCGTCCGCGTGGGTTACGTACTTTCCTAATTCCCCCTTTTCACCCCCTTAAAGGTTAAATTTCCAAAAACCCCTTCTTAGTGCTCCCCTACATTATAATAGGAAGCCGTGTGCAAAATTTCACATTCCTAGCCCCAGTAGTTTCGGCTGTACGTTGATATGTCAGTCAGTCAGTTCTCCTTTTATATATATAGATGGGTTTATTTGTAGGGGTCGCGGAAATGTCTAAGCAAGTTACCGTGACCCTGGAACGTAAAGGGCAATTAGGAACAGGGAAGATTTTAGTCAGTTCGAGTCAGACAGTCCCTTTTTCTAGAAAAAATGGTCGCTAACTGGCTGGTTCCAAAAGAAGAATTTTATAAATCAGTCCAAGCGTATTTGAGAAATCGGGGAACATACAAGTACGTAGTTATTTATAAAAACGGGCAAACTGCTAATCGGACTGATGTATGAATGATTCCGTACCATTATCCAAAAAAAAATCACGTGGCTTGCATGCAAGTCTCTTAAATATATTCATTATTGATTTTATAGCGGTAGCAGAAACACATCATCTGTAAAAAATTCAACTGTGTAATAATCACTGATCATGAGAAACACCCTGGTGACAGACAGACGGACAACGAAGTCTTAGTAAAGGTCCGCTTTACCCCATTCAAAAAGCTTGTGTAAGTACCAAATATGGGTTACGTGCCAAAATATTAAACAGCTAAAATTAATTTCGGAACATGTTTTGTCCACCACGCAACCACTTAATGAACCAATTTTAATCAGATCAATCTTTAAAACTAAATTGCTCGTCGAAATGCCGACGTAGCCCAATTATCTTTGTATACCATCAATATTTGACATTTAAAGTACCTAGTGTGCTTGTCAACCTTATAACTAATAAACTATTTGATGGAGTTATTACTATAAATAATAATAATAAATATTCCACAACTTTCACACAACGCCATCTAGTCCCAAGCTAAGCAGAGCTTGTGTTATGGGTACTAGACAACTGATAAACATACTTAAATATTTCTAAATACATAGGTACATATTATAGATAAATTACACCACTATTATAACAGTCAATACTTTCAAGGTGCATTAGCCTGGTCGCGGGACTGTACGAATTACCGTGACCCCGGTACGTAAAGGGCTAGTGAAGGACACCGTGGATTTTAGTCAGTACAAGTTTGACAGTCCCTCCCGCCCTGCCCTGGGTGGGAGGACTCATTTGATGATTTTACCACGATAAAAAAAGTGCATTAGCCAGTAACGTTAACAATCCAGATACAGATGCTTACAGGTAGCACAAAAATTAAAAATTTTGCTCAAGAAAAAGTCAAGAGGTAACTACTGGTTCCCATATAAAGCGATATGCGTACGCGCCGAAAGACAATGCTATTATAAAAGGCTATCAGAATTAAGTGGGTAATGTAGACCGTTGCGTCAGGCGGTAGTAGTCTTGGTAGGGTTGCCACCCGTAAAAAAAACTGTTATAAAATAAAGAAACTAAAAATAATGTATTTAATGTATGAGCTTTATTCAGCATATAATAGTTGCACTGCCAGAACCCAGGAATCATTTCTGTGAGAAAAGAGTGCGTCGTAGTCAGCAATCGCACGGAAAAAATGTTCTTAAAACCCGGTATTTTATTTTGATGACCCGGTGCCAGGTCGCGACCCGGCAGATGGGAAACGCTGGGCTAAAGTGTTGACGCACGATCATTAGGTCTGTTGTTATAACACCCTCTGTTCTCTGCTCTGTCGTAGGACAAACATGTTCTACTTCATTATACAAAATCACCATGTCACGATTTTGACCGATATACCACAACTTGTGGTTTTCTCACCAAAATGAGATTAAACATCGCTGGTTATACGATCTTTGGTCGCGGGACTGTACGAATTACCGTGACCCCGGAACGTTAAGGGCTATTGAAGGACACCGTGGATTTTAGTCAGTACGAGTCTGACAGTTCCTCCCGCTCTGCCCTGTGTGGGAGGACCCATTTGATGATTTTACCAAAAATTTTAAAGAAAAAAACGTTATGCGATCTTTAAACAGTAAAGCATATAAAATATTTTATGTGGACAGGAATATTCGAACCGAGGAAAGGATTTTTTTTCTTTCCACTTCCTATTGTAACATGATCTTCTACTATTGTGATAAGGTCCCACTGTTGGGCGAAGGTCTCCCCAAAATTTAGGAGAATTTAGCAGTTTGATTGTTGTCTGTACCTAAAAATTGTCTCAGTTGTGTAGATCTGATAGGCAGCCACCCCGTGCGAAATACTGGTATAATAAAAATAACTCAAGAAGCAGTAATATATTTGCTGCTTAAACAATAACCGTCGTACCACAAAAAGTAAAACTCAGTTGAACAATTTAAAAAAAAAACTGTCAACTGCTAAACGCACACTTTTTTTAGACAAGCGTTTAAGAGATGTTAAACTTTTTTTTTAGTAAGACGGCGAGTGTTTTCGACAACCCTGCAGTACCCACGACTCAAGTGCAAGTTCGAGTGACGCAACACGTCGGTGCGCGGGCGCAACTTTTTTAACAACTTCATGTCTAGCCTCTGTCGCTCTAGTTATGTGACGAAATTGTTACCTTCTATATTTAATAAGACTAATTACAGCTTGGTTTTAATTATTATTCGCTGTGTCAGTCTGACGGCGATGTATTACTTTTTTGTATCGTAGTAAAATCATCAAACGGGTTCTTGGGGCGGGACGGACTGTCAGATTTGTACTGACTAAAATTCACGGTGATCCTTTAATAGCTCTTTACGTTCCATGGTCACGGTTATGAGACAGTTCCGTGACCCAAGAAACATGTTAACAATATTCTGGGGTATGGGAATGAAACAAATGAAATAAAACAAACTATATATATATATACATTTTTTGTCCTGACTTTCATGACTAAATATAAAAACATTTCAATTCAATATCGAAACTACCTACTTTCTGTTACTCGCAGTCAGAAAATCTACAAAAATCCTTTCACATACAGACCATTATTTTAAATGCCCATTTATGGAGAACGGCGATATTATCGTAACTTAGTACATACTAAGTAAGTGCTTACTGTCTAATATGGTAACAGTTGAGAAATATTACAGTTGTCTTTTACTAAAAGAGTTGTATTTTTCGTTTTTGGGCTAAGAGTTATGTTACAAAATCTGCCAGGTAATAACTACTGGAAAGAATTGCGATTAGCGACCTTTGTCGATATGTTCCCACTGGTACGCAGTATTTCTGTGGAAGACGTAAGCCCCTTTTTTCTACGTGGTAAAATCATCGAATGAGTCCTCCCACCCAGGGCAGAGCGGGAGGGACTGTCAGACTCGTACTGACTAATACTATTCCACAATATAATAATATTCACAACTATCACACAACGCCATCTAGTCCCAAGCTAAGCAGAGCTTGTGTTATGGGTACTAGACAACTGATAAACATACTTATATATTTCTAAATACATACATATATAAAATAGATAAATTACATCCAGACACAGAACAAATGATCGTGCTCATCACACAAACATTTGTCCTGGGTGGGAATCGAACCCACGACCTCCGGCATAGCAGTCAGGGTCACTAACCACTAGACCAACAGGCCTGTCAAAATCCACGGTGTCCTTTAATAGCCCTTTACGTTCCGGGGCTACGGTTACTCGTTAATCCCGCGACCCCTGCAGGCTTTGGCCGTCTAAGGGGTCGTCATTTTGATGACAGCTCTTTGAGGCGTGCATGGAACACAACGCACTGTCGACCCGGGCATGGTCTATGAACGGACAGCGAGTCACCCATTGCTCGCCGTCCGCATGCCCAAGACGTAGGCCTTGGTCCTTTGTGTGGGTTCAGTACAGTTCAGAAGACGCAACAAGTTCTAGAATCATTTTAAAGCATATTGGTTGTCTTCACAGTGCGTCATGGAGTTTCTTGCCCATTCTTCTCCATATGGATCTACGCTTTGGAATGGCACCTACAGTACTTTCACAGTTGTAATGTCTTGTGATTGAGACTGTAGCACCATATCCTACTTTTTATTAATTTAATAGAAATAAATTATTCAATGTTGATTTATTCTACCAGTTTTCTACATATAATAAATCTGTAGAAGGGTCGATTCTGTACATTGAAAATATTGACAAAATAAATAGCGGCCCCCCGCTATTTATTTGTTTGTTGCTGGATCGATACCAAACCAAAATATGTGATTAAAAAATTTTTTGGATGTCTGTCTGTATATGCAGGCATCACGTGAAAACTAACGGTTCGATTTCGATGAAACTGGGTATAATTATACCTTATTATCCTGGGCATAAAATAGGATACTTTTTATCCTGGAAAAATACGTAGAAAAAAAAACTTATTTTTCGCGAATCTCCTTAATTATTATAGGCATAGCCGTATTTGGGTCCAATAGATATTTAAAAGATGTCCATCACCATATAAACCATCCACGCGAAGACCGACATCCGCGCGGACGTAGTCGCGGGCGGAAGCTAGTGTTAAAATAAACAGCTGGATTTAGAACCTACCCCGTTGTTTGAAGTCGGTTATATACATTTTTAAACACTTCATCACATCACAGCGACACCTGTAAGTACTGCTTTCAAGTCCGTGAGGCAATCAGTTAATTGGTTATTTGACAGTAGCTATAAATTACAAATATAATTAATCCGTCATTTAGAGTTTAAAAAAATAACGGACACGTATTTTTTCTTTTGTAAAATCAATGAATATTCACCAAAATACAACGCATCATAACTCGAGAGTGGGGGCTCGTGACGTCAGAATTCAATAGAAATTGTACTAAATTGTGACGTATGGCCAATTTTGAAAGCATCGTATCTCCGTCAATTTTGGTTTACGAAACAAAAGAAAAAATACGGGTCGAATATTTTTTGATAATCTAAGTGACGGAGTAATTATAATTTTTCAGCCAAATAGCCAACCTGCCCTTACATCTGCCTCTTATTGATCAAAATGATCCGGTCTTTCGCATCAATAAAGTCAAGGAATGTCCGTAACTAGTGATCTAGACTTACCAAGTGATTGCAATGACGGTGCAAAATATACGTATGTACGTTTGTGTGCTGCATTCTCTGTAACTGCTGAACCGATTCAGCTCAAACAAGATTTGTTCGATTCGTTCCGGTTACACGATATTGTTTGATTCTATTACAGTCACGCTTTATAATTATCTGTGAACTCGATTTTTTCATCATTTTAATTTCATAATTATCCCATTGCTGGAACACAGGTCTCCTCTGTGAGAGTGTGTTGGCCATAATTTTTACTTATTATAATTAAAAAAGACTGTTTATTTCACTTTGTTTTGTTAAATAAATAGATATTTTAGTTCTACAGTCTTTTGATAAAAAATGTAAGAATAAATAAGCTATATCTCAATGATTTTGAAGTTATTTGGTGTTTTTTTTTTTCATACAGTTTGCATGGTAATGTACATCACATATTTTTTTTTGGTTTTATCATTCTCTTATTTTAGAAGTTACAGGGGCGCGAATCTAAAAGGGTTCCGTTTTTTGCCATTTGGCTACAGAACCCTCAAAACGAGCTATAACAATAGATAATGAATTACATTATACCTATGCAATTTAAAATGTTGGTTGGAAGTAACTTGTTACTGATGTTTGACGTAATGAATCACATCTTTTCATTGCGGCCAACGCCAAGTAATTAGTACCGAGGTGAATGAGTCTGGATAACCGGATATTCGGATAATCGAAGTTCGGATAATCGGGATTATACTTTCGTACGTTATTCTGCCGCATTTAAGTGTCGACAAAAACTTGCTTTAACTGAACGCCTTTTTTCAACCATTTTTGCCGAGAGCAGTAAGTAAGTTTAAGTTTCGTATACCAGTGCGACATTTTGACATATGATAGTATATCCTACCATCCTAATATTCTACTAATATTATAAACGTTAAAATTTGTTTGTATGGGTGAATGTACGTTTGTTACCCTTTCAAGCAAAAACTATTGTACGGATTTGGATAAAATTTGATATACAGATAGTTTATAACCTGTAATAACACATAGGATAGTTTTTATCCCAATTATATCTTCCCGTGGGATAATTCTCGAGTTTTAGCGAGCGAAGTCGCTGGCAACAGCTAGTTTTCATATAGTTTTATCTAAACGAACGACGTACAAAGATCAGAGCAAGATCCAAGGCCCTCAATTGTCACAAAATGTTCCCAGATCACCACGAAATTGCTCTAGAGCTAATATTATTTTAATTTTCACAAATTGCCTCCGATGTGAAGTAGAACGCAAGTCTCTCACGTTTGACGAAGTGAGTAATTAATAGATGTTCACATAGCTCTCTTGGCACATAGATCATCTTTAATTATCACATGGCATATATTTTTCTTTTTTAAAATGTTGCCCCACACTAAGAATTACTTCTGTATCGTGGGTGCGGTTTCCAAACATAGAAAAACACAAACACCCAGACCCGGAACAACTACTCGCAGATCGTACAAATATTTGTTTCGTGCGGGGATCGAGCCCGCGACACGCTGCACAGCAGTCGATCTTGACAAAAATAATAATAAATGGGAAAATATTGGTGTGCTAATTCACCTACTTACACCTCCGTTTAATCATGAAAGAGTAATTAAGAGCATTATACATACTCGTATAATGCTATTGAATTTATGTAATTTTAATAACACCGTGCAATTTTTGTCGCGTGGTGAAATCATCAAATGAGTCCTTCCACCCAGGGCAGGACGGGAGGAACTTCAAACTCGTACTAATTGAAATCCACGGTGATTTTCAATAGCCCTTTACGTTCCAGGATCACAGTTACCTGATGAGTCAGTCTCGCGAATTGGCGCAGTGCCAAGATAGGTTTTTTACTTTACAGGGTTTTTTGTAAAACATTACACTTGTCTAAAAAAAGTATAAGTACAAAACGGCGTTTGACGTTGATATAAGGTCCATTTCTCAGTTACACTTTTTTGTAGACCAGTGTTTAACAGATGTTTTTGTAGTAAGGCTGTATACTCATATATCTTAAGAATATTGACTAAAACTCAAAAAAAAAATAAGTTAAAAATAACTAAAGCCCGACTACGAAAAAATCGCGCACTGATAAGTATAAAACAAGAACAATATTCATTTGAACGAGTAATAGCCGTGGTCGTGAGCTACCTAGCCAATAAAGATTGTCTGAAACAACTGCAGGCAGACGCTTCTAACGAGACCTCATTTGTCATGTAATGATAAGATGTTTAGAAGTTATGAGGGAACAAACAAACATACATACATACAAACATACATACCGGTCAAAATCATAACCCTCCTTTTGGCTTTGCCGTTGTCGGGTAAAAAGGGCTGAATAGACAATAGGCTAAGAAGAATCAATTATTTAAATCAATGAATTTGCTGACAATAATCACACAAATTTAATTTAATAACCGATCCTTTCAATTATTGTTCCTTTCAAAATCTAGTATTAAAAGAGCCTTGTATGTCTAGTTCCCATGCAATTACGATTGCGATTATCTCGACGCGAATCGATTGCGACAGATACTCGATAACCTTTGAACATCGATACATCGGTACAACACTAGCGTTGAAAATTAAAAACAGATTAAGTAATTATTTCTTTTTTTTTTGTTACTACGTTGCCCCTCTCTAGGAATTTCTCCGGTATCGTGGGTTCGTTTACTAAAATAGAAACTCACATACACAGATACCCAGGTGTGGAACAATTGGCTATTTGACTGAAAAATTATAATTAGTCCGTCACTTAGATTATCAAAAAATATTCGTCGCGTATTTTTTTCTTTTGTTTCGTAATCCAAAATTGACGGAGATGCGATGCTTTCAAAATTGGCAATACGTCAAAATTTAGTACAATTTCTATTGAATTCTGACGTCACGAGCCCCCACTCTCGAGTTTTGATGCGTTGTATTTTGGTGAATATTCATTGCTTTTACAAAAAAAAATACGTGTCCGTTTTTTTTTTAAACTCTAAATGACGGACTAATTATATTTGTAATTTATAGCTACTGTCAAATAGCCAATTACTTGTAGGTCGTACAAATATTTGTCCCGTGTGAGGATCGAACCGAACACATTGCACAGCAATCAATTGCTCATGCACTGCGCCAGCCATGCCGTCGATGAATCTTGATTTTATGTAATATTGTTCTTAAAATAGTAATTTGTTAAGTGTTTTTTTCTTTACAAATACTGTTCAATATTTCTGTCTTTGTTGATGATTATCATCTGCCTAGCCTTTTCCCAACTTTGTTGGGGTCGGCTTCCAGTATTTTACAAACAGCAACTGCACATCTGATCTATACAACCCAGTAACTGAGTAATACGATACCCTTCGGTAAAACTGGTTGTCAGTCTCTGAGTTTCTAACAGTAACGACAATGACAGGCCTGTTGGTCAAGTGGTTAGTGACCCTGACTGCTATGCTGGAGGTCGTGGGTTCGATTCCCACCCAGGACAAATGTTGTGTGATGAGCACGATCATTTGTTCTGTGTCTAGGTGTAATTTATCTATATTATGTATGTATTTAGAAATATATAAGTATGTTTATCAGCTGTCTAGTACACATAACACAAGCTCTGCTTAGCTTGGGACTAGATGGCGTTGTGTGATAGTTGTGGAAAAAAAAACTGGGTTGAATGGCTTGACATACTTTCCGAGGCACGGAGGAAACTCTCTATGATAGATAGTCATCCATCGACAAACCGACTTTTTTTGCAGTAGACAGTTTTTAGACAAGTGTTCAACAGATGTTTAACTTATTTGTGGTAAGACGGTAAGAGAAGTAGAATAGAATAAAAATAGAATAGAATAGATTTATTTGTAAAACATAGGTATTACATAATGGTGTTGGGTACAAGTGTATGTCCGATAAGAAGAAAGTAAGAAGAGCTAGAGAGAAAGTAAAATATATGAGCCAAAGGTTAATACTTCGCCTCTCATACACGAGGTTGTGAATTCAAACCCTGATTTTTAAGAAAGTTGTTGTAAATTAAAGAGCATGTACAGTCAGCAAAAGAGTTAGGTATATGTATAGGCAGAAATGTTTCAGATTTCTTGTACATTAAATGCATGTGATAATGTAAGTTAATTGAGTTTATTATGATGTGAATATTACTGATAATGTGAGTTTCACAAAAATGTGTACTGATAAAATATGTTGGCGTGCAGTTTCTTCTCCATTCTTCTCCCCGAAGACCTAGGGCTTGATAATAAATTGTGCTCGTCTTCATTAACCTATTCCCATACACAACTCATTGGAATTAAGTAGATATTTATATAAATACAACAGAATACACATCCTATTTCTAAAATATGCTACGAGTATATGCAGAATGTACGCACGAGTTTCTTTTTAAAATCTTTATTTAAAGAGTTTTGGTATGCAGACACATTCAAAGTTAAACACAACATTGGAAAAGCATAAACCTGCTGTCTGCATACTTAACTTTTTACTGATAGTACCTAGTAATCAACCAGTGACATTGATCTGTATAATACATACCTACCCACATATTAAAGTCAAATAGCTATTTAAGGTCTTAATGTCAAGCCTTGACCACATAATTATTAACTTCAATGGTGTACTGCGCAATTTTACGGGGTTTTTTTAAATTCTTTCCTCGATTTGCCTTAAAATTTACTGTCCCGATGGTCTCGTGATCGTGAGGACGCTATATGCGATTCCCGGGTCCGGCCAAAATTTAATGGTGCTGATAGACTTTAGAATTCACTTGTAACAGAACGTCGAGCATTCGCCGTTTTAAATTTTGTCGAACTGAACAACGAACAGAGCCAAGCATAGAGCCAAACATCGCTACGAACATTTTCACGATCTTTCTAGTGAACGCTCTAGTCGATGGTCGTCAAAAAAAATGTCTTCATGAAGATGGCAAACTTGACAGTCGGCTCGGCAAAAGGCTCGCCGAAACGTTCAACCAAAGAAACTTCAGCTTTATCACATTAGTAGATTCTAATATTAGCGATGCACCTTTACCGCACAAAATATTACGAGTTGACATTTCTTGGGAATTCTTTAATAAACGCAAGTTAAATATTTGATGCACACATAAAATTTCCGGTATAAATTAGTATTCAAAACTAGGTTTTACCTGCGGTTTCGCTCCCGTGAACTTATAATTCGATAAATCAATTTGTGTTCTAATCTGCTTCATCCCCATTATATCAGCCGTAGGACGTCTACTGCTGAACATAAGCCTCCCTTATAGATTTCCAATAGAGGAGCTCGTGGCTAAATAAATACAGCCGCACAGGCCGATCTTCCGGGTTAAGCCGCGCTTGCCGAGGTTGGTCTATGGATGGGTGACCATCTGTCATAGCGAGTTTCCTCCGTGCCTCGGAAAGCACGTAAAGCCGTTGGTCGCGGCTGTCATTTGTAGATCTTTGACAGTCGTTACTGTTAGTCAGAAGCTCTAACGTCTGACAGCCAGTCTTATCATGGGGTATCGTATTACCCAGTTACTGGGTTGTGGAGGTCCGACAGGCAGTCGCTCCATGTAAAATACTGATATCCAGCTACATCTGGTTTGACTGGAAGCCGACAACAATATAGTTGGGAAAAGGCTAGGCAGATGATGATAGATTTCCAATAGGTCTGGTTGGAAGCGGCTTGCATCCAGCGAGATCCTATGATCTTCATAAGATCATCTGTCCACCTTGTGGGTGGACGTCCTACGCTGCGCTTGCCGGTTCGTGGAATTCGAGAATCTTAAGGCCCCATCAGTTCTGCGTGCTATGTCGGCAACTTTGGTTCGTCTATAAATCACTCTGCTTGTAATAATATTATTTAATCTTAGATTTAAAAGTCGTGGCGCCATTATTATCTTCAAAACTATATTATTGTTTAGGAACAGTACTTTTTTCTGGATGAAAAGTTACCTATGACCATTTCTGTAAGCCTGATGATCTGTTCATGCCACGAGAGGTACATTTTTTTTGTGGTTAAATCATCAAATGTGTCCTCCCACACAGGGCAGAGCGGGAGGGACTGTCAGACTAGTACTGACTAAAATACACGGTGTCCTTCAATAGCCCTTTACGTTCTGGGGTCAAGGTAAATCGTGAGTCCCGCGACCCCGACAGGCTTTGGCCCTCTAAAGGGGGTCCCCGTCATTATGCTGACACTCTTTGAGGCGCGCGTGGAACACAACGTGCCGCTGACCCGGGCATGGTCTAAGGTCGGACAACGAGTCGCCTGCGCCTACGGTGGCCGGAGATCGTCTAGCGACGTCCATCGCCATGGGCGTCTACCACTGCGGCTGGGGTGGAGGGCGGACGCTGTCCCCTCCCTTACGTGGCCCGTCTCCTCCTTCGCGAGCTTAACTGCTTCGCAGAAGGAGGCAGTAGTTTAGACTTGAAAAGTTTACAAGTAAACATACTTACTTACTTTTATTATATTAGTTAGGATTAGAACAAAAATGAAAACCGCAACAAAATCCATCGCAATGAATTTGCGGTCAGACATGCAAACATGAAAGGCTTTAAATTATGATAATTAGATAAATACTTTTATCATAAAGCACAAATATGAGATCATAACACGTATTTCACGTGATAAGTAATTCTTGGAATATCTTCTTAGGGGCCGTTCAAGTATTACGTAAGTACGGAGTCTAGATGATGATTACGTCATCGATCTTATTTACTTTTTTACAAGAATGGCAACCCTCACATTGTGTTTGCTTGAAAACGAAACGCATTTTCGGGGGTTCCCGCAAATAATGCATACGTTTAGGCATTAATCGAAAAATCTTTACGTAAGCATGGGGGGAGAGGTAAGAGCTTTGCTTACTTTTGCTGACAAGGGAGATGGGGGATGGGGGGTATATAATTGTAATAAATCTGCTTACGTAATACTTCAACGGCCCCTTAGCTTGTCGATGGCAAATATTCGTGTCTTATAATATGTTTGTAAAATACAAAACGGTGAAGGAAAACATCGTGCGGAAACCGGCATGACCTAGAACCAAAAATTCGAAGCCATACGACATCTACCAACCTGCACTGGGCCCGCGTGGTGGATTATGGCCCAATCCCTCTCACAGAGAGGAGGCCTATGTCCCAGCAGTGGGAACAATTATAGGCTGATGATGAAGATTATGTTTGGCCCAAAATTCAGCTATGCGTACTTCCCTCACTGATGCAGAGATTACAGTGGCAGGACAGCAGGTGAACCATTGTCTGTGGAGATACGCCACATATTATACACTTGAGATCCGGTTTAGGAATATGAGCATACATCATCAGCCTATAATGTTCCACTGCTGGGACACAGGCCTCCTCTCTGTGCGGAGTGCGGGCCCAGTGCTTTTTTTTTACGTGGTGAAATCATCTTATGAGTCCTCCCACCCAGGGCAGAGCGGGAGGGACTGACAGACTCGTACTGACTAAAATCCACAGACAGGCATCTTACAGTAAAGGGTATTTTCTTCACGAATTCAATTACTTTATTTTAGGAACAAAGTTATAAATATAAAATGGCGTACAATGTCACCTGTTTATTCGAGTGGGCACCGTGTAGGTGGCGACTACTTTCTTAAAGTGCAAGGCCCTGCAATGGTTGCTAGGGATGGGAAAATTTTATCGATGTTTTTTGTTGACCTTGTCTTGTTTAACTGGAATTTTTGTTATACCTAATGATGAAGATTATCCTAAACATATGTACTCATATATATTTTTGTAGAACTTTAGTAATGTTTTGTGATCTTTTATATGTGTTATTTACTGTGGAGTGTCGAGTAGCATGTTATTTTATCGATTTGTCTTCTACTATGGTTTAGTATGAGCGTCATCATTACATATTATCTATCTATCTTATATATATAAAAATGTTATGTTGGTTTGTGTATGCTTTAAAAACTCAAAAAGTACTGCACTGATTGAGCTGAAACTTTAGCATGATATGTAATCCGCATCAAGGATTGTTTTTATCTATTTTTTGCATCAGTCACATATCCGCAACCGCGAAAAAACAGTTTTTTAACGATCAGCTCTGTACCAGTGACCGCGCCATCTACCGGAAGCGAGGATAACACTCGCTGACAACCGCAGTCGTAATGACGCAGTCACATGAGAAGAAATTTTAGCATGATATATAATCCGCATCAAGGATTGTTTTTATCTATTTTTTTTTTGTTGAAAAAACAGTTTTTTGTGCCACAGCGAAGCGGGGCAGGGTACAGCTAGTTATTTATAAAAATTAACATTGCCCCATACTAAGAAATATAATATATCAGTGAATGTTCGAAAAGATAAAACGTATCCATACTCTAAAGTGTGACGTGTCAGGACGCACTAAATTGACACAAAGAAATGACGTATTGTGAATTTTAGTTGTGAAACGTCTTCGGCAATTTTAGTAAAAAAAGAAAAAATACATGTGAATTTTTTTTTGATAATCTATCTAACGGACTCACTTAGACTTTTTTGCAAAACAAGCCTAAAACAGAATAATGACAATTATCGATATCTGAAACTATCGAGCACCCTCCCTCTCTAAACCCCGCACTCAGCTCAGGTGATAACTTGTCCATATCACTGGCCGGCTGACTGGCTGGGCAAGTGAACGACATACCACTGGCATGACTACTCGCATCTAACGCTAGACTAAAAAGTTGTGTGCAGTACAGGTTTCTCACAAGTATGGATATTTTTTGCATCGTGGTAAAATCATCAAATGAGTTCTCCCACCCAGGGCAGAGCGGGAAGGACTGTCAGACTCGTACTGACTAAAATCCACGGTGTCCTTCAATAGCCCTTTACGTTCCGGGGTCACGATAATTGCGTGAGTCCCGCGACCCCGGCAGGCTTTGGCCCTCTAGAGGGGGCCCCCGTCATTTTGCTGACACTCTTTGAGGCTCGCGACCCGGGCTTGGTCCATGGTCGGACAGCAAGTTGCCCATTAATGGAAATTGAAGTCTAGCTGCTTGAATGAGTTTGGATTAGAATCAATTGAAATAGATTGAAATTACTTATTAGTTCATGCTTGACCAATCGTACTAAATAAAATCTTAAATTTTTATATTAATATTACACGCATTAACGCATGTGAGAAAATTGAACCGCGAGCAGGATTTGAAACGTCAAAATGAGATGTTAGAAATGGATTGAAGGATTTGACGCATGTAGATAGGAATGTACTGAATCCGGAGGTCGCAGGCTCAACTCCTCGCTCATTCAATCTCATTCAATCACTATATTTTTCTTTCCATAGAGAATCATATCATAATCACAATTTGTTACAACTTTTTTTTGTTGTTTTTTTTTGTTTAAGTATTTTACTACTAAGTATTTTACGGAAACTTGTAAATTGCCTTAAAATATTATATTTATTGATTAAATATTTCCCGAAAAGTATATTATAATATACACAGAAACACACTAGTTTGTGTGACAATCTGTGTTTCGTGTCAGCTGTTTATGACGTGGCCACCACGCATGCGCGTAACCACCATGCGTATAAACCAGTTACGTGAAATGTCAAGGTGCGCACACGCATTCTGTTATCATTCCATTATTCTGCGTATTTATGACGTATTGGGTTTACTCGATGTAAGACACACATGTAAGTACATGTAATATTATTCGTTTATTGCACGTTCCAATCAGTGCAAGTGGTAAAAAATAAGTATTTTATTTTTTCCTTTTTAGTTAAAACTAGCGACCCGCCGCTCCGCACGGGTACGTTATATACACATAAACCTTCCTCTTGAATCACTCTATCCAATAAAAAAACCGCATCAAAATCCGTTGCGTAGTTTTAAAGATCTAAGCATACATAGGGACTTGACGGGGCCTGTAGAGGGCCAGAGCCTGCCGGGGTCGCGGGACTTACCCATCACCGTAACCCCGGTACGTAAAGGGCTCGTGAAGGACACCGTGGATTTTAGTCAGTACAAGTCTGACAGTCCCTCCCGCCCTGCCCTGGGTGGGAGGACTCATTTGATGATTTTACCACGAAAAAAAAAAAAAAGCATACATAGGGACAGACAGACAGACAGCGGGAAGCGACTTTGTTTTATACTATGTAGTGATTGAATAGATTTTTTTGATCCGTAGTAACTTTAATAACATCGTTCAAGTAAACAATGACCAAAACAATTCATAAAATAAAAAAGAATAAGTCTAAATCACTGTAATTTCAATGGGACCAAATAGTGAGATTACTGAAGCGAACAAAAAAAACGACGGGTTGCACTCTGGGAGTGCCGGCAGAAGTGAAAAAATTCAATGGTAATAAACACACACGAACATTCGCGCAAGCGCCCTGCGCCGTCTTACGAATTTTCGATCAGGTCACGTGTCCTGACGCGAGTTTAACATTTTTTACCCATTCCAAAAAAAGTGCACAATGCCGCTAAAGAAGTTTTCACTTCAAAAAACGACGCGTTGCACTCTGGCAGTGCCGGCAGAAGTGAAAACTTGAATAGTAATAAACACACACGAACATTCGCGCAAGCGCCCTGCGCCTTCTTAGGATTTTCGATCAGGTCACGTGTCCTGACGCGAATTTAATTTTTTTTACCCATTCCAAAAAAAGTGAACAACGCCGCTAAAGAAGTTTTCACTGCAAAAAGAATCGTTGTAAATACATTTAAAAGAAACCTCCTTCTTTAAGTCGGTTAAAAGCAACAGAAAACAATACATACATTTTGGAATGCAAGGACACGAATAATTAGAAACGTTATTTATTTTGAAATAAGTGTATAAAAGCATCCAGGCATTATTAGTAGACCTTCATTCTGACATTGTGCAGCTATTACTGCAGAATTGGATTCGATTCGCGAATTAACTTATCTTGAAATACAATTTAATGTAAAATAGATAAATATTCCACAACTATCACACAACGCCATCTAGTCCCAAGCTAAGCAGAGCTTGTGTTATAGGTACTAGACAACTGATAAACATACTTATATATTTCTAAATACATACATATTATAGATAAATTACACCCAGACACAGAACAAATGATCGTGCTCATCACACAAACATTTGTCCTGGGTGGGAATCGAACCCACGACCTCCGGCACAGCAGTCAGGCTAAAATAGTGATGATTTTGTAAAAGACAAAAGCAGGAAAGCTCATTCGACTTCTCTTTCTCTTTTTAACCAACTTCGAAAAAAGGTGGAGGTCTTCAATTCGTCGGAATCTTTTTTTTATGTTTGCTCCCCGATTTCTCGAAAACACCTGGACCGATTTGAAAAATTCTTTTGTTTGAAAGATTATACTTTACAGATGGTAATCAGATCAGGATCTGATATCGGGGTCTTGGAATAATCGAAGGAATTCTTCAATGAATGATAGCAAATCATCGGCGATTGCTGCTATATCGTATCTGTATTGTGTACGCAATAATACAACAGAATATACGCCTGTACCAACTAAAAAGGGTAAAATAAAATATTTTTACTAAACTAAAAAACATGGGTCGACGGCGCGTTGTTTTCCACGTGCGCCTCAAGGAGTGTCAGTGACGGGGCCCCATGTAGAGGGCCAAAGCCTGCCGGGGTCGTGGGACTCACTAATTACCGTGACCCTGGAACGTAAAGGGCTATTGAAGGACACCGTGGATTTTAGTCAGTGCGAATCCCTCCCGCTCTGCCCTGGGTGGGAGGACTCATTTAAAGATTTTACCACGTTAAAAAAAAACTGCAAAACATAAAACCGACTTCTAAAAATATAACCCAAAAAGTGTAAATATCTTTTTTTATTTGGCAATCGGCGGCAAAAGATTCAAAGAAATAAGAATAAAAGTCATCGACTTCCGAATGAAAAGTTTTTTTAGTTTTTTTTAGAAGTCAGTTTTTGTTTGTTCCGGTTCTTTATTCTATAGGCTTGTGCCCACTACCTTCCATCGGCCCTGAATACAACTTAATTATTCCACGAGTCTCAATATCCTTTATTTAGTTAATTATACACCGTGACATAACAATTATGTAGGCAGACAGCGGTCCGACGGACAGACAGTGTTAGATTGTGTCTTGACATAATAAAGTTAAGATGTAGAATGTTCATTTCATTCGAATCATACAAAAAGTTACTGTCATACAGGGTAATTTTTATGTAGTGCAGATATTTTAGTATGTAATTGCTTAATATAAAATATTAAATTAGTAATTTCTTCTTTGATTTTTCCAAAAATATATTTAAGTTATCCTTTATTAAAAAGGCGTTATTTTGAAACAATTTTTATTTGTCACGCGCTTGTAACACGTGATACTTGTTTTCCCGAATGCGCATACGATTTCCCGATGCTGGCCGAAGTTTCCGGGCTATCTTAAAAAGACACCGCGGCGCTGGAACGCAAGATTCAACTGAAAAAACAGGTGTTTGATTGAGCAAATCAAGTTTCTTTCACTGCACTCCACTCGAGACGAGAGGATACATTTGAGGATTATCCAAAACTAGCACTTTGCCCGCGACTTCGTTCGCGTGGGTTACGTACTTTCCTAATTGCCCCTTTTCACCCCCTTAAAGGTTAAATTTCCAAAAACCCCTTCTTAGTGCTCCCCTACATTATAATAGGAAGCCGTGTGAAAATTTTCACATTCCTAGCCCCAGTAGTTTCGGCTGTACGTTGATATGTCAGTCAGTCAGTTCTCCTTTTATATATATAGATATATTTAAAAAAATGTAATCTAGAAACAGAACCACAGAAAAAAATATCCACACCACATAAAATAATTACCCTGTAGAATGCCTGATGATAATTTAAAACCAAAAACTTTTAAAAACTGGTCGACCGATCTTTCATCATCATCATCATTTGAGCCTATTGCAGTCCACTGAAAGACATAGGGCACAGCGCACGACCGCTATATTTTTTCATCCAGCCACCGCCAGCTACCTTCTTCAGGTCATCGGTCCATCTTGCCAGGAGACGTCCCATACTATGTTTACCCACGTGCGGTCTCTATTCAAAAACCATCTTTTTTTTTTAGCGTGGTAAAATCATCAAGTCCTCCCACCCAGGGCAGGGCGGGAGGGACTGTCAGACTCGTACTGACTAAAATCCACGGTGTCCTTCAATAGCCCTTTATGTACCGGGGTCACGGTGGTTTGTGAGTTCCGCGACCCCGGCAGGCTTTGGCCCTACAGGACACGTCACTATGCTGACACTCCTTGAGGCGCGCGTGCAACACAACGCGCCGTCGACCGGGGCATGGTCCATGGTCGGACAGCGAGTCGCCCATTACTCGCCGCCCGATGCCCATCCAAAAACCATCTTACTTCACCTTTCGTCGGTTCTACGACGAATAATTAAACTTCTGAATATATTTCTGTCTGACTAACTCAGCCCAGATAAAGTTTAGCCTTCATAGTACCTATTATTGCTATCTATCGTAACTGTCCATACTCCAATGGACGTTGTGTAATAATACCTCTCCAGTTGAAACAATTCAATTTACAATAGATGTGCAAATAGATTGGTATGGCCGATTCTAATTGCGCTGTCGGTAGAAAAATTCTTAGCATAGTATGATTTTTAATGTTTATATGGCGGAATTTGAAAGAATATGACTGATCTGAAAAATGTTGTTATTTTACTCAATAATGAAGAAATAAAAAACTTTTCATAAAATGACTTACGACATAAAATTACGACGATATACCCACAAAAAAAGTAAAATTAAAAATCCGACTTCTAAAAAAAAACACGTACTCGTAAAATAACTTTTATTTCGGAAGTCGGTGACTTAGCTTTTTATTTCCTTGACGTTTTTACCACCGACTTCAAAAAAATTTTTTAATTGTTAAAATTCCGAATTGTCACTGTCTGATTTTTATTATAACCAACTCATTTCCTTACACGGAACATACAGTTTTACATTTGTAAACTTGCCAAATGCCTTTTTTACACCTGAAACAGTTACAACATCGAAAGTGTTTTAATTACATTCCTGTATCAATTTTTTACTTGCACTACAGAGCCATATTTCTTATTTTCATACAGTAAATTTCCCAAATTAATTAAAACTTGTAAATATTTGACAGCTATTTGTGACATTGCCAACTATCAGAATACGCGCTCTTAGGTCTTTTTTCTTGTTTTCTACCTGTTTCAAATGTTTTTTGTATACTATTATTAATATTCCGATAAAAGAATGTTCGATACAGTGAACGCTCGATCGGTATCGATAAATCATTCGATGAAATCAACGTTCGAAAATTTACATATCTCTTGCTCTGTAAGTACACCCTTACACCCCTGAATGCCGGGGTGTATGACTATCATTACAGCATAGGTTTTGGAATTTGAAAAAATAACTGTCATACTCATACTGCACGAAGAATATTTTTAAAAAGTTAATTTTTTTTTTCTCGGTATCGATTAATTACTCGAATCGGAATCTAGACAATTTATTTTTTAAAAATACACATTTTTTTCTTCTTAATAAATGTTCATTGAAACCTGCTGTCTTGTTGTTTACTTACCTCACAATCGATATGTAAAGCAGAGTATTTATCTCGGGCGTAAGCATCAATTGCATACTCGGGTTAATTAGCGCCTTCGCTTCGCTCAGGCGCCAAAAACCTCGTATGCAATTGATGTCATACAGCCCTTGGTTAATAATCTACTATTAAAACTTCGATGCAAAGTGGTAGATAATAATGAAATTCGCTAATTTGACATTAGATTTGGCATAGTACCGATAAATATGTA